>CM064915.1:58208730-59408730 GCA_032727855.1 Quercus ilex subsp. ballota
TCTTTTTGGCGGTAGAAGACCTCGAAATCCTTGTCTGTTACCTCCTGGGTGGGTTTGGGAGTGCACTCTATAACCTCATTGTCCGAGGGTATGGGCTGTTCCTAAGAATAAAGGAGTTTGGTCACGAGCAGGGCTAGAAGTTGGGCGTCTTGTGTTCTAGGTGGAGGAGGAGATGTTGTTAAGAAGCCCAAAACTACTATGTCGATTAATGCTAGCCTGGGATCTTTAGTTTAAATCACGTGCTTGGGACTTTGAAAACGCTTGGAAATGGGGGTGAAACCGAGGATCAAGTGTACCGGCCGAAGTTGTCCATTCTTATGAAGGAAAATTTTTGATCTTAGGATTCGATTGAGTTTGGGGAAGTTTACGAAATTCTTGTTCGGGGAGGTGTGATGTTCGTCTACCAGTAAACAAGCAACATAAGTTATAGGTATTAAAAAAAAAAAAAAAAAAACCTTTACGAAAATTCTCTGTGTAAATAAGAAAAATCCTACATACATCTAATGTTTGTGGGAACCCTACTTGGTTCCCCTCTTGGGTTGGAGAATCCAAACTATTGTGCCAGTCTCCCAAGACGATGAGGAAGTCCTAGTCCATACCTTTGTTGGACTCAGGCATACAAGAGATTAGCCTAACGGATGGTACCCTACATTTAATATAGTAATTGTTTTCCTTCCCTTTTTGGCAGTTGTATACCCAGTTTACGTCATGCCATGTAAGATTGGTCCCCATTTTACGGTTTATCATATCTACTCTACCGAGGACCCTAAAAACATTGGGGTGCATTGGGTAGGAGTTAACCTATAGTTCATAAGGAAATCTCTAGTAAGCCTACCCATGGGAATTTCCATCTTGCCTTTTATAAAGGCGATCATCGGAAGCACGACTGAGCTTGGAGGTCTGTCTAGGACCAACCATTCACCTAACTCACAGTGTCGAAGTTCAACACCATTAGGGATTCTATATTAAGCCCTAAAAGCGGCCATACCTTCGGGAGTATCCATTAACCTAGCAAATCTACCCATGGAAACTTATGGTGTAGATAACAAGGAGTTTGTGTATAAAAGTAAATAAATTCAGACGCACCTATAAGCAATGAAAGAATCTCTCCTTGGACTGCTGCTTCAACAAAAAATTGTTAAATGAATAAATGGAGAAGATTTAGCCTCACCCTCTCCTTATATAGAGGTAAAAAATGAGCGGTAAAATTCCCACTCAAAATACTGGTAAATGAGGATCGTGGGATCATCATCGCACAGTAGAACGTGGGGGAACAAGCAGCCGCTTGACACAATAAATACAAGATTGTGGATTCCGAAGCGTCAGGAATGTGTTGAAGACAGATGAAGAGATGTTATCATGTGGGAACGCGTTTGGCACGTATCACGTGGAAGATATATGACTAAAACCTTACTTTTTACCTCAGGGTTAATAGCAAGGTTTTAGGGGGCTATTGTGGGCGCCCGAAGATCGAGGAAGGATGCAATAAGGCGTAGCTATTACTAGAGGAGCACTCAAAGTCCGAGGAGAGTGTCTGCCCGGGGATGGGAGGAGAAGAGACAAAATACTTCTGGAAGTCCGAATGGAGGGAATAGTGTTTAGATTGAGGATTAGAGTAGTTGAAGGAAGCTTCCAGTGAAAGTTCACCTAATTTCTACACATTGAATGACTAGCAACAACTTTATCAGCTGCATTAATTAGGAAATGACTTGAATAGTGGAATTCACAGCTAAGCAACTCCTTCTACCACCTTCACCTGAAATTTAAGAGGACAAGTGTCCAAAGGAGAATCTGGAAGATGGTAAATGAAGGGCCAAGATGCAACAAGCTAGGGAGTATATAAGACAAAGGGAACTTCCAGATAATGGGAGAGAGGAAAAAATACTCTATGGATAGAAATGAGAACAAGAAAATTGAGAGAAAGAAAGGGAACTGTGTACCATTCTGTGTGAGAACTGCCTCTTTGGGCAAGCTTGTAATAACCTTCATATATACATAAACTTTGATCTCCAGTCATTCTTGCCCTATTATTGTCCTCAAGCTAAGCCCCATCTCCTTTGTTTTTAACCCACTCTCTTACAAATATCTATTGATTTGGGCTTAGTTGGGCTGCACAAACTTCACTGTTCTAAGTAGGTTTGGACTGCTTGATTTTTGTGTCCTTATAAAGATAAATAATCATAATTTTCCATGGGCTTTTATAAGATGTTTGCCATGGGTTTTGAGAATAGATAATTGTCATAGATTCCATGAGTTTGTAATATTATAGTAATAGATTTAAGAACTTAAAGCATTGTTCATCATTGGACTTTAAGTGAAATACTTATAATATAGTATTTTGCTAAGTATTGATAACATTGGACTTTTTACTAAATAAAGCCAAATAGCTAGCTTGGGCTTTTAATAGTGCCAACGTAAATTGAGCTTTTGATATTGCCAATGAGAATTGAGTTTTTAATATTGCCAATGAGAATTGGGCTTTTGATATTGCTAATGAGAATTGGCTTTTAATATTGCCAATGAGAATTAGGTTTTGATATTGCCAATGTGAATTGGGGTTTTGATATTGCCAATGAAAATTGGGCTTTTGATATATTGCCAATGTAAATTCGGCTTTTGATAAATAATTTACCATGAGTTTGAACGATGGGCTTTGATTATGGGTTTTGAATTCCATTGATAAAATTGCCATGGGTTTAAATCATGGGCTTCAATTATGTGATAAAATTGTTTTGCCATGGATTTGAATCATGGGGTTTTGAAATATTGCCAAGCATAAGTAGTAGTCTTTGGGCTTTAAAAAGAATGAGATGTGTGCATTGGGCTTGTAGGGCTGGTTTTGGTCTTAGCTAAATAATGATAATGAAATTGGATAAGACAAAAGTTTTTTGGGCTTTTGTGATAATTTATATCATGACCTAATTTAGATAATGAGATATGAAATATTTGTGGACCAATGGGATGAGAAATATTTATGGAGGCCTAAAATAATTTATGAGCGATATTTTGATTTTTTTGGTGAATAAATAAATATGATTAAATAGGATTGAAGCAGGTGGCATGAGTGAAAAAATTGTATCTCAACAGAAAGTAAACAAAGAAAAAAAAAAGGGGAGGCTTACAGGTGTGGTTATTGCCCCGCACCACTTAAACTGCAGCTTTGTATTATGGCGTGGAACCAATTGGCCACTAATGAGACATATCACTACTTGAGCCAAAATAATAATAATAATAATAATAATAATTGACAGAAATCATGGGCCAAAAGGGGCTGGGTACCCCCAGAAAAAAACGTTATAAACAATATTAGAGGGATCGGTTAGGTTGACAATATATCAGTAGCCCTAATGGAAAATTGGGCTATTGATTATTTCTTCTACTACCATCTTAGACTTGACATCAAGTTGCATGGAAATAACATTCCTGAATAGCTCGTCTCTTCTCAAAGCCAAAATTTTGTTGATTCAGGGAGAGTTGAAGTTGACTTAATTGTACTCGAGCTTTATTGGTTCTCCAGTTTGCTCCCAAGCAAGCCTACCCTCTCAAACATGCAGCATCAACATAAACTTCGACATCATGGAGAGTGGAGAGTGGAGAGTGGAGATCTAGATCCGTCATACAATACATGCACCAACACATGTCAAGGCTATGTGACAAAGTTAAGTTGTGACTGGTGGAACATCATTTTTTTTTTTAAATATAAATAGATTTTTGGTTGATTACTTTTGTAATTCATTAATCATAACATGTGTTGGTGATTTTTTTTATGTCACTATTCACTAAATTTATTGAATACTGTATTTAATAATGGCTCCATAATAGACAATTCGAATTCATTACTTCATAACCAAGAAATTGGAATTGGGATTATTTCGGTGCCAGTGAAGCCACTGGAGGAGCCGCCACGAATATACTATGGGAATAATTGAAGGTCTCATTTCCTAGGCTAGTACTTGGGATGAAGGAATGTGTTGCAACATAGAAACAAGGTCAGGATTTTTTGGGGCTATAAAGCTAGATATGGGTCCCGAATTATCAATGATGCAGTTGGCTTTCTTGAAGAGTATTGTCTCATAAATAAGAAGTGGGTCTGTAGACCACCACCATCAAATAAGTATTGAAAATATTGTTAGGACATATGTGGTTTACATGTTAAAAACATATGTCAAGATTTTATGTAATTGACTAATTCTTTGACAAAACGCACTTTACTTGTATTTGGGTAGATCTAGGATGTGTTGAAATACTTCAAGAAACTATGTTTCAAGATCAAGTGTTGAAGCCTTCAAGTCTGTCCAAGAAAACAAGCTGAAAATGCAAAGTTACTAAAGCTCGATAGCTAGCTCAATAGCTAGCAAGTGTTGAGGTTTAAGGAAGCTGTTCTGCTTGTGGCTCAACAGCTAGCTCGACAGATGCTCGACAGCTTCTATCTATCGAGGTTTACAAAATCAGAATTTCTGATCTGATTTCTTGGGATTCGTGTTTATGTGTTTGGGCATTCTTTTCTCCTAACCCTAGACATATAAAAAGATTGTTTTAAGGGCCGTCAAAGTGTAACAAGTTGCACAAGCATTGAGCAAAGTTTGTTCAAGCGATTTGTGACCGAAGATAAAGTTTTGCCCTAGTTCATCATTCTTGAAGAAGTTGCTGTGTATGTGCACCTTTGGGTTTTGTGACCAAGCATCTTTTTGATATTCATCGTGGATGAATTGAAGAACTTTGTAGCCAACAACTCTTTCTAGTTGGTGATTGAAGTTGTGTACTGGGATCCGCGCAATTGGTTAGTCACGTACTTGGAAGCTGTGCATCAAAAGAGGAAATTGTCACTACAGAACAAGTCCAATTGGATATTGAGGTAAGGGTTCAACTGTAGGTTGGTATAAGGTACTGGGATTCCTTTACTTGTAACCGCTTGTTGTGATAATAGTGGAATTTCGAGAGTGGTGACCTGAAAATCACCTGGTGGGGTTTTTGCCGTCAAGTTTTCCCCATTCTTAAACAAATCACCGTGTTATTTATTTTCGGCTGCATAATTAGTTTATTGGTGATTTGTTTGTGCTACCACGTGTTTGCATGTTAATTAACTTAATTAATTCACTTGGCTAAATTAATTGGTTAATTTATCACAAGGGGTCAATTCGTTTTTGGCCTATCAAATATAACCATAAATAAACAAGTTTGATTTACTAAAATAGTATCTCAAATAATTAGCAAAAAATTCATAATCACCTTATAGTGACAGTGCTATAGAATCATGTTGCGGAAGTATTACCCCTAAATGTTGATTCGTGCCACTAGAATAAAATTCGGTGCAAATGACTTTCTTGACTGTACAACTCCCCCATAATTCGACTATAGCATCGATTTTCATGATAGATGCACTTTTACTCACAAATGTTTAAGACAACCTTCTAAGTTCTAATGCCTTGCCTTTTCTTAAATCAAATAAATATAAATTGTAGAAAAAGAAATATTTGGGAGAGAAAGAGAACAAAATCTGTGTGTCTAGAAATGGAGATAAAAAGAAGGAAAAAAAATCTAATACAACAAACTATTACACAACTTCTTTGTTACAATTGTGATGCAGTAGAATGTGAATGGTGAAGAAAAAATAGTGGATTCATATATAAGTGATAGACAATCATTCATAGTTTGACACGTTAAAAATTTGTGAAATAGTTTGTGGTCTTAGAACCACTCATAAAAGAAATCTAACAAGAAAGGGTATTCTAATGAGGGTATTATATAAGCCACTAATAACAATAATAGTCAATGGTTATTATTACCCATAAATGACCAACCATTAATTTACTTAGAAATACCCAATGGCTGGAACACACTCTCACGTCAACAATGAGTTGATCATGATTGAGAGTCGACTAAGCTGCACTTATTAATTACAATGAAAATGAAGGGGTAATCTGGACCACTTCTTGATTAGGCGGATTTGAAAATTGCAACCCCCGGGGACTTGGAGCATCTCCATTTATTCAAGTGGTTGCAATTTCTTGCTTCTTGTTTTTTTAAGAAGCAAGAAATTGCAACCACTTGAATAAATGGAGATTGCAGATCGATAGTGGAGCACGGCAAGGCTGACCTTTTCTTCTCTTTGAGATTCAACTATCTTCTCATTTGAAAAGATTGATTGCGAACCTTGAACTATTTAATTGTTTGAATAGAAATTGTTGAGCAATAAATTATAGAAGAACCTAACTTAAAGGGGGAAAAAAGAACCCAAGTAAGCTAAGGTGAAACTAGTCTCATAATTTTTATAACAAACTAGTTGTAATTAAATCCTAAGAATATAAAAAACATGCAATACAATAGCTAAATTTTCAAAATATATAGTTCTGCTAATATTTATCGTAATAGTCATAACTATTGACTACAATCCAATTTGTAGCCAAACTTTGTCCTTGCAAAATATGAAAGAAATAAGGAACATCACGTTGGTAGTCTCTGTCTGCCAAACACTTCTTTGGGTTCTTTGCTAGTCTTAGAGTTTTATTTATTTTTTAAAAAAAAGAATGTATTTATAATTTTTCATAGAGCTTCTTATGTAGTTCTATACTTTATGGGTTGAATTCAATAAATCCAAAATATGTAGACAATTTTGCTTCTTGTTTGAGGTCGATTGTATATTAAAATTGAAAAGGGTTTTGTGGCAAAGGTCAAATAAATATCCATGAGGTTAACAATGCTTCATAAATGTGAATATGTTAAATGCAAAGCATTGGCTTTATAGATTCATGATTCATGTTATGTATAGTTTGCCCATTGCTAGATTACTTGCTAATTTGCAGAACAATGACACTCAAATAAATGTGCCATTTCTGGATTATTTCTTTGAAAGCTTTTTTGAGACTGTTCCAACTTGTGACGTTTAATATTAAACTTAATCCAATATGTTGCAAGGGATATATTGATAGGTCAATAGCATCATATCAAGATTTTTCAATATGAATAAAAATGTAAAATTATATGTTCAAAATTTAAGAAAGTAGCAAAAGTTTTCAGAAAACTTTTTCCTCACAATCTGGAAAGCCTAGATTGTAGTCTTTGCAATATAGTTTAACACCGTATATATAGATTCAACCAATGAATGATTTTTTTTTTCCAACTTCTTTTACTTTTCTAATTAAGCTGTTCAAAATTCAAATAAGATAAGATTCTATACTGTAGTGGGGCAAATTTTGAGCAAATATTGGGCCTTATTACAACAAGATAAGTACTAGGCCCAACTCAAGTATTAGCCCAAACGATGAAGATAAATCCTGTTAGGACATATGTGAATCATGTTAGGAACATATGTCATATAGAATTGACTAATCCTTTGACAAAACACACTTTACTTGTAATTGGGTAAATTTAGGATGTGTTTAATACTTCAAGGAACAAGGTTTCAAGTCCAAGTGTTAAACCCATGCAAATCTGTCCAAGAATCAAGTGAAGAAGTGTTGGATTTTAAAGCTCGACAAATAGCATCTATCGAGGTTTAAAAGGCTGTGTAAGCTCGATGCTCGACAGCTTCTCGATAGATAACCTATCTATCGAGATCTACAGAAATCAGTTTTTCAGATTTGATTTCACTCCAATTTGTGTATACATGTTTAGGTTTTCTTTTCTCACAACCGTAAACATATATAATGATTATTTTAAGGGCCGTCACACCTGATGCAAGTGAGTGCAACTTGATGCAAAGGTTTTTCACAAGCATATTGTGATTGGAGACAATTTGCCCTAGTTCATCTTTCTCTTCAAGAAGCTTCGTGATCTTCATCGTGTTGATGAACTGAAGAACTTTGCAGCCAACATCCTTCTCAAGTTGGTGGTTAGTCACGTACTTAGATCTGTGCATTGATTGGTTTGTCACGTACTAGGAGCCATGCATTGAAAAGGAGAGATTGTCACTACAGAACAAGTCCAATTGGGTATTGGGGTAAGGGTTCAACTGTAGGTTGGTATAAGGTACTGAGACTCTTTTACTTATAACTACTTGTTTTGATAATAGTGGATTCTCGGGAGTGGTGACCTTAAAATCAACAGGTGGGGTTTTTGCCTTGGAGGTTTTCCCCATTCATAAACAAATCACCGTGTCAACTTTATTTTCTGCTGCATATTAACTTAGTTGGTGATTTGTTTGTGCTACCACGCGTATTGCATGTTAATTAGATTAATTAATTAACTTGGCTAATTAATTAGTTAATTCATCATAAGGGGTCAATACATTCTTGGCCTATCAAGTGGTATCAAAACAGGCACACTCTGATTAGGGTTAATCTTTGCTGTGTGATCCATTGACCCTTGTTGTCATGGCTACAACCAGCATGAAAAGATCTTTGTTTTCAAATACATCTTGTTTTTCTAGTCTCTACTTGTTTGAGTGTATTAGAAAATGCAAGTCTAAAAGTTATTTGAACTCTATCATGATGATTATTGGAAAAGATCTTAGCTTGACAAAGAAGAAACTAGACTATCTCAAAATGAAATTATGCATAGGAGTTTGTCTGAGAAGAGTGAAAGTTAAAAGCTTTGTTCATAAATGGCAGATGAGAGAAAACACCATTCCTACTGATCTGTCATCTAAGCATGAGGTGTGCTTCATGATGAAGTCCGCATTTAATGTTATGGACATGTGTTTGTGGTACCTTGATAGCGGCTGCTCAAGACACATGACTGGAGACCGATCTCTCTTTAAGTTTTTCGAGTCTAAGAAAGGTGGTAATGTCACTTTTGGTGATAGGGGCAAATCACAGATTAAAGAAAAGGGAACCATCTCACTACCTGGACTGCCAGACATTGCAAATGTGCTATATGTAGAAGGTCTGAGAGTGAACTTGTTGAGCATAAGTCAGATATGTGATCAAGACTTTATGGTGCTATTCTTAAAGGGAAAATGCCTTGTGTTGGAAGAGTTTGGAAAGAAACTCATAAGTGGTGTTCACACTCTAGACAATTGTTATGATATAGTCCCTGATGTTGATATTGTGTGCAATAACATTTGTTTGCCAAACAAAGATCTATGGCATCAAAGGATTGGACATGCTAGTTACAAACATCTTTCAATTGTATCTAAGCATGAATCGGTTTTAGGAATGCCAAAGCTCAGTAGAGTGAACAATGTGGTGTGTGGACCATGTCAGCTTGGGAAATAGACGAAAGCCAAACACTCGGGCACTTAGACATTCGCTACATCTAGACCATTGGAGCTACTACATCTGGATCTCATGGGTCCAACGAGAACTGAGTCTTTTGGTGGGAAGTGGTACATCATGGTTGTGGTAGATGACTTCACTAGGTACACTTGGGTCATTCTCCTAAGATCCAAATCAGATGCTCCTAAGCACACTGAAACCTTGTGTATAAGATTGCAAAATGAGAAGAGCTTAAAGATTGATCGAATTCGAAGTGACCACGGTAAAGAATTCGAGAACTCTTACATTGAGTCCTTTTGCACTAGATCAGGTATATCTCAAGAATTCTTTGCTCTCATTACTCCACAGCAGAACGGTGTAGTTGAAAGAAAGAATAGGATTATTCAAGAGATGGCTAGAGCCATGTTGCACAATAAGGATGTAGCTAGAAACTTGTGGGGAGAAGCCATCAACACTGCGTGTCATAAGGTTAACAGGGTGTATTTTAGACTTGGTACCAAGAAGACTCCCTATGAGTTATGGAAGGGAAGAAAGCCAAATGTTAAGTATTTCAGAATCTTTGCTAGTACTTGTTTCATTCTCAAGGATAGAGAGAATGTGGGAAAATTTGACTCCCGAAGCGATGAAGGAATATTTCTGGGATACTCCTTTACAAGCAAGGCTTATCGAGTTTACAACAAAAGAACCAAGAAAGTGATGGAAACTGTGAATGTTGTGATTGATGAAGCCTCAAGTCCAGTTCTGAGAAAATCATTGAGGAAATTCCAAAAGAAATTCTTCCTCCTGAGCCCAAGGATGTTCAAGAAATTTTTGATCAAGAGCTCGCATCTCCAAGTACTCCCTACATTCCAAGTGTTGTAGAAGGTTCAGCAGACATACCTACTTCACCTGATTCTAAATCCCATGAAGAGAAAGGATCTTCCTCCAGGATTAAATTGAATCATCCTCCTAAAGTTATTATGGGAAACATGAATGAACTTACACTTAGGAAGCGTACAGTTGATAAATGTGTTGCTAACTTTGTGTCATATTCTTGTTATTTGTCGTAAGTTGAACCCACCAAGGTTGAGAAGCTCTTCAAGACGAAAGTTAGGTTGAGGCTATCCATGATGAACTGCTTCAGTTTTAAAGGAATGATGTCTAGACTCTAGTACCTAGACCGGAAGGTGAATACATCATTGGCACAAAGTGGATCTTCCGTAACAAGACTGATGAGGAGGGTAATGTAATCCGCAACAAGGCTTGTCTTGTGGCTCAAGGATACACTCAAATGGAAGGAGTAGACTATGATGAGACATTTGCTCCAGTAGCCCGTATGGATTCCATTAAGATTCTCCTAGCCCTGGCATGTCACTTGAAGTTCAAGCTTTACCAAATGGATGTAAAGACTGCTTTCTTGAATGGGTTCCTTAAAAAGATGTCTATATGGCTAAACCAAAAGGGTTCATTGATCCACACTTTTCGGATCATGTGTTATACCTCAAGAAGGCGCTTTGTGGTTTAAAACAAGTCCCTAGAGCTTGGTATGATCAGCTCACACAATACTTAGTGTCACATGGGTTCACAAGAGGAAAAACTGATCAAACTCTTTTCATCAAAAGGGAAGACGACGAATTGATAGTTGCTCAAGTATATGTTGATGATATCATCTTCGGGTTGACTATGGATGAACTTACTCATAGTTTCTCCAAACTTATGTAGGCCGAGTTCGAGATGAGCATGATTGGAGAGTTGAATCACTTTCTTGGGTTACAGATCCGTTAGCAAGAGTCAAGTATATTCCTATCTCAATCTAAATATGCTAGAAATTTTGTGAAAAAGTTTGGTTTGGAATCTGTTAGTTCTGTTAGAACCCCTATGAGCCCAAATGTTAAACTCACTGTTGATTTGTTGGGTAAAAGTGTTGATTCATCTCTATACAGAAGCATGATAGGTAGTCTTCTTTACCTTACTACTAGTAGACCTAACATTAGTTGCAGTGTGGAGTGCGTGCTAGATATCAGGCTAATCCCAAAGAGTCTCATATGATTGCTTTGAAAAGAACCATAAAATATGTCAAAACCACTGCCGACTTTGGTGTGTGGTACAGCAAGGACACAAATGATGTCTTAGCTAGGTACTTTGACGCAGATTGGGCTGGGAATGCTGATAATAGAAAGAGTACATCGGGGAATTGTTTCTATGTAGGTAATAATCTTGTCTCCTAGATGAGCAAAAAGCAGAATTCCATCTCTTTATCCACTGTAAAGGCTGAATACATAACTGCCGGTAGCTGTTGCACCCCACTTCTATGGATGCAAAAACTCCTCCTTGATTATGGTATTCGTCAAGAACATCTTACTATCTATTGTGATAATACCAATGCCATAAACATCTCTAAGAATCCTGTTCAACATTCTCAAACTAAGCACATAGAGATTTGACATCACTTCATTCGGGAGCTTGTTGAAGATGGTACTCTCACTCTTGAGTTCATTCACACTGATGATCAGAAGACTGATTTGTTCGCCAAACTTCTTGGTAGCAAACGGTTTGACTTCCTTCGCCAAAACATTGGTGTTATCTCCATGGATTGATCTCATTTTCTCCTCCTCCTTCCTTGTGCATTTGCATCTAGTTTTATGCTTTGATTTGTTTAACATGTTTTTGTTTGTTTATTTTCAGTTTTACTTTATTTTATTTTTTATACAAAAAAATACAAAAAAAGTATGTGTTTTGTGTACATTGGTACTTGTGTACTTTGGATGGCCATTGAAACAAAAGTTTCTCAACTTTGTATCTTTTGTAGCTTAGATGAGCACCTCTATTCACAACTAAGCAAGTGAGCTTTGTGACTCGTGTTTGTGATGAGTAAGATTAAGTAATCTCTTGTACTTAACACTCGTATCACTCTTTTTGACAGGAAGAACTAGAAAATCCTAAGAGAAATGCATAAATAACCATCTTACCAATGTTGCCCACCAATCATAAAATAACATTTGTATGCTTCGGCATAGCAAAAGTGCAATGTCAAAAGTTTAACATAATTGGGTATTTCTCTTCCCTCCCCTTACAAGCTGATTTTTAAGGGTGACATCTACTCATGAGTTTGTGGAGCATTATGATTAGACAGCAAACCAAATAAGCATTTAGCATCTAGCTCTACACTAAAAGATGTTTGATTTTGAGATATTGTGAGAGACTGGGGAAAATTAGGCCTCTTAAAAAAGAGAGATTTTTGGAGTGCTTTTTAGGGCACCTCTCTTCTTGGGTAAGTGGTGTGGAGTCGCCACTTATTTTTTATACAAAAAAAGAAAAAGAAAAACTAAATATAAATACATGACTGAATTGTTTCCTTTCATTGATTGAATAAAAAAAAATTACATAATTGAAAAATTGAAAATTACATAATTGAAAAATTGAAAATTACATGGCTTTGGGTCCTAGTTACAAACTACCAAACAATTACATGTCTTTTTGTCCTAGTTACATTCTATCCAAAATAAAAGAAAAGACAATGCTTAGATCTACTTATCCAAAGACCTAAATTCGAAGGCTAGGTTATGGAATGGGAAGGTATTAGACACCCATTCCGCCCAGACAAAGTTTGTTCTTCTAGACTCTTTTGACCTATGTACCCTTTTATGCATGTCATGAATGATATGTTGAACATGTGAAACAAAAATGAAATCACATAAATTTAATTATGAATTCATTCTTTTCTTTGTTAAAAAAAAAAAATCAGATTTGTTTTAGTGATTAAAATAAATTGAGTTTGGTTTATATAAACAAATCAGATCTGTTTTTGTATGTGTAAAAAAAGGTGGTTTTTGGAAAGAAAAATCAGATCTATTTTTATTTAATAAAACAAATTCTTTTGATTTGAAAATAATCAGATTTGTTTTTAAGAACTAAAAAGATGGTTTTTTTATTTTTTATTTTTATATGACAGAAAAACCGGATCTGTTTTTATATGTTTAAAAAAAATGACTTTTTTTGTTTAAATTTTTTTATGAAGAGAATTTTACTCATAACATAAATTTATGCATCAAAACAAAAATAACCATAAACTCAATCATACATAATCTTTTTCTTTGTTTCAAAATCCACATATGTTTAAAAAAAAAAAAAAAAAATAGATCTGCAACTATAAGAGATACATATCTGTTTTTGATTTGAGAAAAATTCGATGTAGATCCATTTTTTATTAAGAAAATTCAGATCTATATCTAAAAAAGATGCAGATTTGTTTTTGATTAAGAAAAATTTAGATCTACATCTAAGAAAGATGTAGATCCGTTTTTATTTTAAAAATTCTGATCTACATCTAGGAAAGATGTAGATCTGTTTTTTATTTTAAGAAACATTAATTGGTTATATGCAGATAGTTGAAATTAAGAAAGAGATTGTAACAATTATATACAAGAAATTCAATCAAAATCATGCTTTACCCAAAACAATAGTTAATAAATCATGTTATGAAAAAAACATGCATCATCATAAACAAGAATCATAAAAAGAATAGGGTGATTGAAAACAATCTCTTGCATGAGCACTCCTTGTTCTTGAAAGGATGTTTTAGGGTTCAAAGAAACTTATTCAATTGTCTTTGAAACCTAAAAACCCTAATTTTAGCAGCAAATAACAGAGAGGATCAGCAAATATCAGCAATTTGAGAGCCTTAAAAAGTATGCCTTTCAAAGTGTAAAAAAAAAGGTGCAGAATTATGAGATTCAGTCTCTCTTTATAGAGACCAGAAGACTCTAAAAAATAGGCATGGATGATTAGGATGCAAATCCGGATGCATCCTTCTGCGAAAAGGTCGAAAAGAGTGTGCCTTATTGTCACTAGAAGGGAGTTGGGCCAAAGCCCAAAAGGGGCCAATTCGGCACTTTTGGAAGTGCCGTTCTGCACTCCAAAAGTGTTGAATGGTGCTCTTGGATGCCGAACGTTCTTTCATGTTCTAGTGCGTTTTGGACTCTCATGAGCACTCCTTGTTCTTTCATAGTCTATGATTTTTATCTCTTTTCTGGATAATTCAGGTTTTTTTAGGAATAATTATCTTGTAGATAAATACCCTAAAATAAATCTTGATAGAGTTCTGATTATCCACAATTTTATTGTTATCCAATCACCCGTTTTATTCCTATGCATGCAATCCTATTTCAAACAATAATTATCAACCAATCACAAAATTATTTAATTAATTTTAATTGTTTAACCAATCAGAATTAACTTAAATTAATCATGTGTGGTCAACTCTACCTAGACACAATGCATGCTAAACGTGCAAACTTGATTATGCGATATCTTTCGATCCAATGGTCCGATTTGGAAACCGAACATACCATCATGATCGTTAGAATCTCAATATCATTTTTATGATATGTAATTTATGAATTAATGCATGTAATGCAAAACAAATTGATGTATGTAATGCAAGAACAAATCGATGCATGTAATGCAATCATGATTTTTCAGGTACATGAATGATCATTCAAGTCATTCTCCTTGATTAAACCATAGGTGCAAAATTGGGTGTCTACAGAATGCCCCTCATTAACAGAGCTTGGAAAACGAATGTCAATGTAAAACAAAGACACTGATTTTAGCGACCATGATTTAATTGAGGTTGAATTTTCAAAAATTACCTAACCTTTTGATAGGCCAAAAACGTATTGACCCCTTGTGATATATATATATATATATATTGATTAATTAGCCAAGTTTATTAATTAATCAAATTAATATGCAAAACGTGTGGAAGCACAAATAAATCACCAATTAAACTAAGAATGTAGCGAAAAATAAATTGACACGGTGATTTGTTTACGAATGGGGAAAACTTACATGGCAAAAACCCCACTGGGTGATTTTAAGGTCACCACTCCTGAGAATCCACTATTATCAAAACAAGTGGTTACAAGTAAAGGAATCGTAGTACCTTATACCAACTTATAGTTGAACTTTTACCTCAATTCCTAATTGGACTTGTTCTATAGTGACAATCTCTCCTTTTCGATGCACGACTTCCAATACCTGACTAACCAATTGCGCGGATCCCAGTACGCGACTTAATCACCAATTTGAGAAGGATGTTGGCTGCAAAGTTCTTCATTTCATCCAAATGATGAAGATCATGAAGTTGCTTGGTCACAAAACCCTATGGTGTACAAACACAGCAGCTTCTTGAAGAGAAAGAAGAACTAGGGTAAACTAAGTTTTCGGTTACACTCTTCTCTTGTGCAACTTGTGTGTAACCTTTTACGGCCCTTAAAATAATCATTATATATGTTTAGGGTTATGAGAAAAGAAAGCCTAAACATACACTCATGGATTGGATGAAAAACAGTTCTGAAAAACTGAGTTTTATAAACCTCAATAGATAGCCATCTATTGAGCTAGCTGTCGAGCCATAAGCTTCAGCTGCTTTTAAACCTCGATAGATGCTAGCTGCCTAGTTTTAAAATCTTGCACTTCATTCCTTGATTCTTGGACAGACTTGCATGTCTTTAACACTTGAACTTGAAATCTTGTTTCTTGAAGCATTAAACACATCCTAGATCTACTCAAGTACAAGTAAAATTCGTTTTGTCAAGGATTAGCCAATTACATAAAATAGTGACATATGTTCCTATCATTAACTCACATATGTCTTAACAATCTCCCCCTTTGGCAATCTGTGACAAAACCACAACAAACAAATGAGATATGAGAGAAGTCATAAATCACTAAACTTGTTAGAACATATGTGTTTCACTTGTTAAGAACATATGTCATTCTTTTATGTCATTGGCTAATCCTTTGACAAAACGCACTTTACTTGAAATTGGGTAGATCTAGGTGATCTTAATATTTCAAGAAACTGTGTTTTAAGATCAAGCATTGAAGTCATCAAGTCTGTCCAAGAAAAAAGCTAAGAAGTGCAAGTTTGTTTAAGCTCGACAGCTAGCAAGTGTCGAAGTTTAAGAAGTTGTTCAGCCCGTGTGCTCAACACCTACTCGACACCTCCCATCTGTCGAGGTTTAAGAAAGAAACAGAAATTCTAATCTGTTTTCTTGGAATCTGTGAATGTGTCTTTGAGACTTCTTTTCTCCTAACCCTAGACATATAAAAGGATTGTTTTAAGGGCCGTCCAAGAGTATATAAGTTACACAAGCTTTGAGAAAAGCTTGCTTAAGCAAATTGTGACCGGAGACAAAGTTTTGCCCTAGTTCATCATTCTTGAAGAAGTTGTTGTGTATGTGCACCATAGGGTTTTGTGACCAAGCATCTTCTTGATCTTTATCGTGGATGAACTGAAGAACTTTGCAGCCAACAATCTTCTCTAGTTGGTGATTGAAGTCGCGTACTGGGATCCACGCAGTTGGTTAGTCACGTACTTGGGAGGCATGCATCAAAAGGAGAAATTGTCACTACAAAACAAGTCCAATTGGGTATTGGGGTAAGGGTTCAACTGTAGGTTAGTATAAGGTACTGAAATTCCTTTACTTGTAACCACTTGTTGTGATAATAGTGGAATTTCGGGAGTGGTGACTTGAAAATCACCCGGTGGGGTTTTTGCCGTGTAGGTTTTCCCCATTCGTAAACAAATCATCATGTCAATTTAATTTCTGTTGCATACTTAGTTTAATTGGTGATTTGTTTGTACTACCACGCGCTTTGCATGTTAATTAACTTAATTAATTCACTTGGCTAATTAATTGGTTAATTTATCACAACGGGTCAATACGCGTTTGGCCTATCAAGCGGTATTAGAGCAGGCACACTCTGATTAGGTTTAATCTTTGCTGTGTTAATCCATTGACCCCTGTTTGTCATGGATAGAGGACAATCATTAATTACACCTTCTTTATTTGATGGCACTAACTATGCATACTGGAAAGTACGCATGAGAGTTTTCTTGCAGTCTTTAGATGAGAAGGTGTGGCAAGCTGTAGAGATTGGCTGGACCAAGCCAAAAGAAGCGCCGGCCAATTGGGATGAAGCCAAGATTAAGGCGGTAAACTTTAACAGCAGGGCATTGAATGCTTTATTCAGTGCGGTCACCAATGAGGAGTTCAAGAAGATATCCTCCATTGAAACTGCTAAGGAAGCATGGACCATCCTCCGGACAACCTATGAGGGAACAAAGGCTGTCAAGGATTCAAAACTTCATAGGCTCACTATAAGCTTTAAAGAAATAAAGATGGAGGAGGATGAGTCATTTGATGAGTTCTATTCCAAGCTTAAGGACATAGTGAACTCAACTTTCAATCTTAGGAAAACCATTCCTGAACCCAAGATTGTGAGAAAGGTGCTCAGATCTCTACCCGAGAGATTTCATGCCAAGATTACGGCAATCAAGGAATTAAAGGATATTGACAAGATTCCTTTGACTGAGTTGGTTGGAAACTTGCAGACCTACGAGCTAGGGTTAACAAGAATTGGCAAGTCGAGTAAGGGCAAGAGCATGACTTTGAAGGCCAAAAGCAGTGACACTGATGAGTCTTCAGATGATGAGGATTCTAAGATGAAGTCCTACATTACAAGGTAATTCAAGAAGTTCATGAAGAATGCCAATGGGAAGGACTTCAACAAGGACTGTAGGCAATTCAATTCTTCTTAGTTCAAGAGCCAAGACAAAGGGAAGAAGGATGCAAAGGATGGCGATTAGTACACTGTTCCCACAGGACCTAAGTGCTTTGGGTGTCATGACTTCGGACACATGAAGCAAGAGTGTCCCACATATCTCAAGAGCATTGGGAAGAGCAAGGAACTTGTTGCAACCTTGAGTGACACTGAGCCTGAGGATGATTCTGACAATGAGGATGACGGAATCTTGAATGCCTTCATTGCCACAGTTAATCCTACTGAAGGTATTGTTGTAGATGTGGACGAAGAAGAAGAATTAGTGGATTCTAAGTGTGAGAAGATGGATGATTAAGACGATATCCATATCGCCTATGAGAAACTATATAAGCTGTTTGAGAAACACGAGAAACTCTATAGGCTGGCCACCAAGAAACTCAGTGATGTGGAACTTGACCGTGAAGAGTTGTCCACAAAGTTTTATGAGGCTAATCAGACTATTGGAGCACTGAGGTTTGAGAACAATTTCTTGGCTGAGAAGACCAAGAAGCTTGAAGCGAAGCTGTTTCAAGTCAGAGCTCAATTGGAGAGGACTTCAAGTGTGAAACTTGACGAGATGCTCAACATTCAGAAATCTGCTTCAGATCGAACAGGTTTAGGGTATGGTCTTTCGTCCTCTAATATTGCTTCTACTAGTGCAATTATTTTTGTTCCTCCTGCTAATAATGTTGAAATTGAGAACAATGATGTTAAAACTGATTTTGCTAGTGAGAACATAGACAAGGGTAAATCTATCTTAGGAGCACCCCCTAAGCAAGATAAGAATAATGTTAAAAACCCTAGGGCTAAGAAGGCTAACTCTCAAAAGCCTAAACAAAAGAAGCAGCATCTCTGTCATCATTGTGGAGTTGCCGGTCATACTTGACCAAATTGCTATAAGTGGTTAGCTGCTCAACAGAGCAACGACATGATAGCATCTAGAAGCCAGAATCAGCTTCAATCCTCTCTTCCTCCTCTTGGAAATCTTCTCAAAGCCCTCATGTTCCTTTCGAACTTGAACGGGTTCAATTCTTCCTCCTCACCACCGGTTCAAGAATTTAATCAATGGAAAGGTTCTTCCAAGGTGTGGAAGGAAAATGGCTCCAAGTGATTTTATCACTTTCTTCTCTTTCTTCATTTTTTTTTTTGTTTGCATAACTTGTGTGTTTTGCTTTACTGTTTTGAGTCAGTCTAGTTTTATACTTTACTTTGCTTAACATGTTTTTGTTTGTTTATTTTCAGTTGTGCTTATTTTTGTTTTTCTTATAAAAATAAAAAAATTGAAAAATTAGAAAATACAAAAACAGTGTGTGTTTTGTGTACATTGGTACTAGTGTACCTTGGATGGCCATTGAAACAAAATTTCTAAACTTTGTATCTTTTGTAGCTTAGATGAGTATCTCTATGCACAACTAAGCAAGTGAGTTTTGTGGCTTTTGTTTGTGATGAGTAAGATTAAGTTATCTCTTGTACTTAACACTCGTATCACTCCTTTTGACGGGTATGACTAGAAAATCCTAAGAGAAAGGCATAAATAACTATCTCACCACTATTGCCCGCCAATCATGTAAGACATCTGTATGCTTCGGTATAGCAAAAGTGTGATGTCAAGGACATTTGTGTACTTCGACATAGCAAAATTGGAATGTCAATTATCATTGGTTATTTCTTTTCTTTTTCTTATATGCCTATGCATGATATGCTCAATAAAAGAAAAATATGCAAAGAAAAAAAAAAAGCAAAAAGATCAAAAATGCTTTAAATATGATTGCAAGGGTGTATTCTAAGAAATGTAGGAGTTATAGGATGTACCTCGAAGGTGATAGTCCCCATCAAACAGTTATGATTATGTGTGAGTTAAAGTGATTTTCTCATATCTCAAATCGTCATAACATGTATACACTTATGCAATCTTGCGATGTTTGTCACACACAACACGCAATATTCTTTGCTACTCTTGATACATGTGCAGATACAATGTGATTTAGCCATCACAAGACTTTATATGTGTTAATGTATGCTCACTAAACTGTCTTGACTTGTTTTTGAAATATAAAACTGGTTAGACTTGTTTAGTGTGTGTGTGTTTTTGGGATCCATGTGCTTAAAATTTGTTGTTGAGAGATGATTTTGAGAGCTTAATATGATGATTGGATCATTGGTTGAGTTGCATGCTTAATTGCATTCATGTCTATGTTTTTCTCTTCTCGAAAAACTGTTTTTCAAAGCAATCTCGACAGCTCCTCGACACTTCCTCGACACCTGGCTATCTGTTGAGATCCTTAGATTTATCACAATCTCGACACTTCCTTGACAGCTAGGTGGATCGATCGAGAAAATTTCTGTCCCCTCGATAGCTTCTCGACAACTGGTGGATCGATCGAGCTTCTGCTTTTGTGTCTATGCTTGGTTCCTCGACACCCTCTCGATAGCTTCATCTGTCGACGTTGGTTTTCTCGAAACCTTTCTTGACAGTTGTCTCGACACCTCTCGATACCTTCATCTGTCGAGATTTATTGAGGTTCTATATATTCTTCCTCGTGCAATCCGAACCTCATTTCTCTCGATCTCTCTCTCGATACTTCTGTCTATTCACCTCCCAAACCTCTCTCACTCACTCCAAATCCTTTCCTTAAGGTTTCTTCAAGCTTTTTCAAGTTTTCCTTCACTTGGTAAGCTTCTAATCTCTCATTTTTCTGCATTTTCATGTTTTGAAACCTACGTTTTGGGGTTTTTGGCGGACTTCTCCAATACCGACCTTCCCGATGTCATTCACAGTCGGGGATGGGAGTCACTGTGTGACGTCCTGGTCACCTGTCCTCTCGTGCTTATCCAAGAGTTTTACTCCAACTTGCATGAGATTGGTCGTTTAGTACCTCATTTCTTCACTCGCGTTCGAGGTACGTGTTTTTCTATCACAGCGTTACTTGTTGCGCATGTGCTTCGGGTTCCTAGGGTAGAGTTTCTTGACTATCCTCATTGTAAGCGTCTGAGGACTGTGTCCAAGGATGAGCTCATGTCTGCTTTCTGTGAGCCCCCTTTTGATTGGGGTGAGCATTAGTTTACACCATGTCGGCCTTTTGCTAAAGGTCCTATCACAGAGCCTCGTGCTTGGTTTTTGTTATCACTTCTTGAGCATCTTACTATAGACTTCCTTTCTCATTTCATTCTTTCTATTATAGATGTTCATCTGGATTCGACGTCCCGTGATAAGCTCATCTTTTCTTTTGCTATCACGAGAATTTTACGCCATTTTTTCGTCCCTTTTCCAGTGTTCGACCATTTCACTTTTATGTGTGCCATAGATGCCACTACCATAAAACGTAGTGAGGTGCAGTTTCGGTCACGGCAGTCGGATTCAGCAGCTCCTCCCTCCCGTTCGGCTTCATCTCGATCTGCTCCATCCACATCCGCCCCCTCCTCTTCCATGGGTGATGTGACTCTAGGAGACATCATGGCGTAGCTTCAGCGTATGGATGCTCGCCTTGATACACTTTCTACTAAGTTGTATAAGGTGAAAGTTCGTGTTGGCCATATTGCTAGGCGGCAGGCGACCATGGGTAGTTTCTCTTCTGAGACTTCTCCTCCACCTCCTCCAGTGGCTTCTGATTCTGCAGTTGAGGGTGATGATGATGATAGTGATGACGATGATGCTTCTAATGATGATGATGGAGATGCTAGCTCTACCGATGAGATGTCTACTTGACACTTTACTCTTTGTCACTCGTGACAAAAAGGGAGAGTAATTTTGGGATATGAGAGTAGTCATTCTTAGGGGGAGAGTTAGTATAGGACCATTTTGTTAGGGGGAGTGTTGATATGAGGGATGTAGTGAGGATATTATGTATCTTTTCTTTTCTTGATTTCTTTTAAGATACATTGTTCTTGTATATTGGGTCTTGTGACCATTTATTGACATACATTGTACTTATTCTTCTCTATATGTGGATGTATGTTTTCTTTCACCTAACCCTTACATGTGTTGTTTCTTTTCTCTCTTTATACACATGTTTCTTATTAATTGTATGCAATCTATTATTTCTGTTTCACACTAAGATGCCTTGATGAGTTTTGTTTAAAGTGTTTCAGAAATACAAGTTGTCAAAGTCTACTTGCCATAAACTCTCTTCTTGCAAAGTACTTCAAGAGTTTGTGTTAGGATAGATTTTATTGTATTCAACAAGTGAATATGAGTTGAGTGATTTATGACTTTTCTCATATGTTCATTTGTTTGTTGTGGTTTTGTCACGGATTGCCAAAGGGAGAGGTTGTTAGGACATATGTGTTTCACTTGTTAAGAACATATGTCATTCTTTTATGTAATTGGCTAATCCTTTGACAAAACGAACTTCACTTGAAATTGGGTAGATATAGGTGATCTTAATACTTCAAGAAACTGTGTTTCAAGATCAAGTGTTGAAGTCATCAAGTTTGTCCAAGAAACAAGCTGAGAAGTGCAAGTTTATTAAAACTCGACCGCTAGCATGTGTCGAAGTTTAAGAAGCTGTTCAGCCCGTGTGCTCAACAGCTACTCGACACCTCCCATCTGTCGAGGTTTAAGAAAGAAACAGAAATTCTGATATGTTTTCTTAGAAATCGTGAATGTGTCTTTGGGACTTCTTTTCTCATAACCCTAGACATATAAAAGGATTGTTTTAAAGGCCATCAAAGAGTACACAAGTTGCACAAACTTTGAGAAAAGTTTGCTTAAGCAAATTGTGACCGGAGAAAAAGTTTTGCCCTAGTTCATCATTCTTGAAGAAGTTGCTATGTATGTGCACCATAGGGTTTTATGACGAAGCATCTTCTTGATCTTCGTCGTGGATGAACTGAAGAACTTTGCAGCCAACAATCTTCTCTAGTTGGTGATTGAAGTCGCGTACTAGGATCCGCGCAGTTGGTCAGTCATGTACTTGGGAGTTGTGCATCAAAATGAGAAATTGTCACTTGAAATTAAGTCTAATTGGGTATTGGGGTAAGGGTTCAACTGTAGGTTGGTATGAGGTACTGAGATTCCTTTACTTGTAACAACTTGTTGTGATAATAGTGGAATTTCGGGAGTGGTGACCTGAAAATCACCTGGTGGGGTTTTTGCCATGTAGGTATTCCCCATTCGTAAACAAATCACCATGTCAATTTAATTTCCACTGCATACTTAGTTTAGTTGGTGATTTGTTTGTACCACTACATGCTTTGCATGTTAATTAACTTAATTAATTCACTTGGCTAATTAATTGGTTAATTTATCACAAGGGGTCAATGCGCGTTTGGCCTATCACAACTCATATTCACTTGTTGAATACAATAAAATCTATCCTAACACAAATTCTTAAAAAACTTTGCAAGAAGAGAGTTTATGGCAAGTAGACTTTGACAACCTATATTTCTGAAACACTTTAAAACAAAACTCATCAAGGCATCTTAGTGTGAAACAGAAATAATAGATTGCATACAATTAATAAGAAACATGTGTATAAAGTTAGAAAAGAAACAATACATGGAGAGATAGGTGTAAGAACATACATCACAATATATATGAACCAAATATAAGTACAATGTATGTCAAAATGGTCACAAGACCAATATACAAGATATAATGTATCTAAAATAGAAAGAAAAGGAAAGATACAAAAATCCTCACTACATCCTTCAAAATATGAACACTCCCCTTATCTCCTCAACTACCCTCCCCCTATGAGTGTGACTACTCTCATCTCAAAACTACTCCCCCTTTTTGTCACGAGTGACAAAGGGCAAGTAAATCAAGTAGACATCTCATCATCACTAGGCGGGCCATCATCATCATCCTCAGCATCATTAGCACTGCCGGAGGCATCATCATCCTTATCCTCAGAAGCTAGCGGAGAGGGAGAGGAAGCCACTGTGAAACCACCCATCACAGCTTGGCGTCGTGCAATACGACTGACATGGGTGTTCACCTGACACAACTCATTGCTGAGAGTGTCAAGGCGAGCATCCATGTGCACAAGTTGTGCCTTAATGGCCTCAAATGTCATTCCACCCGCTGAAGAAGAAGGAGCAGAGGTGGATGGAGCGGTAGAAACTAGAGGAGTTGCTGTCTGCGTCTGGGGCTGCCTTGAGCGAAGTTGTGCAAGACTCCACTTTATCGTAGCGGCATCAATGACACACATATATGAGAAATGGGGAGACTCAGGATAGGAGACGGAAAAATGGCGAAGGAGTCTCGTGATAGTGGAAGGAAAAATGAGCTTATCACGAGTTGTCGTCTCTTATAGACATCTATAAGGGAGAGTATAAAGTGTGAAGGAAAGTCAATAGAGATATTCTCAATGAGGGACAATAAAAATCGAGCACGAGGCTTTGTGATAGTGTTATAGTGAGACAATGGATGAAGAACAAATGTCATCACCATGTTTAGGAATCTCGGACCTTTAGCAAAGGTCGAGTAAGGGGTGTTTTGACGGTCACCCCAAGATGAAGGTGTCTCAAAAAAGTGAGACACGAGTTTGTCTTTGGACACTATCCTCAGACGTGCATATCCAAGATGTGCTACCCTAGGCACATGTAGTGCCTTGGAAACAATCTCCGGAGTAACTACCATGCGTATACCTTGAACGCGAGTGGAAAACTGAGGTATAGAGTAATCAAATCCATGCATATTGGAGTAGAACTCCTATATGATCACGGAAGGGCATGTGACTGGGGCGCCACAAAGTGACTCCCAACCCCTACTGTGAATGACAGTGGGTAGGTCAATGTTAGCGAAGTCTGACAGAATGACTTGGCTTTTCGAATGAATGTCGCGTCGTGAAAAGTTCTCCAAGAAGTCCGATGTGGCCTTCTCATCACGGAATCGGACGTGAGAGGGAGTGGGTTCAGATGGAGAAGAAGAAGAAGATGCCCCGGAACGAAGAGGGTTCCAGGACGGAGTAGTCTTACGTTTAGGTGCCATGACGCAATTAATGTAAGAAACAAAGAGAGAGAGAGAGACAATCAGAAAAGTACCAAGCAACAAATATATCAAAATATATAGAATTAAAGGTATGTATGCATGAGAATGCATGAACATGTGACATGCAAAAATAAATTCATCATGGGCTCAGCCCAATCCAAACCTACCAGCACACAACATAGCAACAAGGTAAACACACATCTAAAATGCATGAAACAATGTTATAATGCACATGTGATGCAATGCATGAGGAGGCCTTATGACAAATGCGTACAAATATCTGCTCGAGGCAGGAGGGTTAGAGGGGGAGAGTTCATACCCTTACACTGGGAAGCGAGGTCGATGCATGTTTAAACCGGAAAATGTAGCCGTAAGAGTTGTCAATTTTACCAATATCCGTAATGATGAGAACCAAATTGCAGCATATTTACTCAACTATGGTCCTTTTGCAGGTAATCTTTTAAATAAAAGTATATCAATCTGTGCTCATTTTATGCTCTAGTTTTTTAAATTTGAATTGAATATGTGCAACATAAAATTCAAAAATTAAACTTAATTAACATTAAATCACAAATTAAATTTAATTACTCTACCATTGTTGCTACCTCGTAATTAGTGACACTAATATCAAATGTTGATCTTCGAAGTTCAGTTGGGTTAAATGCGGTGTTCATGCAAACTTACATTGGTGATTAAAAGTTCAAAATGGGTATGAAACACCCTTGAACGTTTAGACCCCAAATAATAAAATTACCTATTCAAGCTTTATATCAAACAATTAATGTGCGGAACATGATAACAAGCTCATAACAGAATTGATAAACAATCTAAGCCAAATATAAACACATCCACAGCAGTAAATATAAGGCAAAGATAAAGAGAAAGAAGATGCAAACACACGGACAACACACAATGTGTTATCGAAGAGGAAACCGAAGTCCTCGGCGTAAAACCTCTCCGCCGCCCTCCAAGCGGTGATAAAATCCACTAAAGAATATAGTTGGGATACATGAATAGCAGAAGACCCTCCAAGCCTAATCTACCCAAGTACCTAAGCCCTCCAAGCTTCTTGCTCCAACGAGGTTACGCCGAACCTATTTCTTCTTTAGCTTCCCGGATTCCGCTACTTGACCATAGCATCAACCAATGTATATTGGTTCCTTCCCAAACTGCTTCCCTAAGCACCAAATGAACCTTCTCATAGACATGGGTGTGGTGAGATAAGAATTTGGTAAAAGACCTCTCAAGGGTATGACAATGGAGAGGAAGAGAGTAGAGGAATTTGAAGAGTCTCTAAGGTAAATATTGGGGATGAGGTAATTTTGTTTTCCTCTAGGGTTTCTCTCACAAAATTCTCTCTGGAAGCTCTCTCAATTTAGTGGGTATAAGGGTGTATATATAGTAGGGTGAGAAGGGAATGCAAAACGTCAGTTTTTGCCAAACAGGGTTAACTCGCGGCTTGACCTCGCGGCTTGTCCAAGTCGCGAGTTCCAGTCGCGATGTAACGGCCTGGCCAGCTTGGAACTTTTGTCTTGTAGCATGACAACTGGCGCGACCCTTCAGCTTCCCAGTGTGCCTCTCACGTGCCAGAGTTTGGCAGCTTGCCAGTCGCGATCCACCCGCGAGACCTAGTCGCGAACCTCTGTTTTTCTTGCATACTCTTGAGCTTTTCTTCACATCTTCTCACACACAACCCTTACAATTTTTCCACCTAAATATAGGGTTACTAAGTGCTAAATTACAAGCAAATTGGTCACGGAATAAAGCCAATTAGATGGTTGATTAAATTCAACCTTACAGTGGTGTCTCATGCCCTCTTATTTGTGGCAAGAAATGGATTAACCATGGAGTATTGCTCGTGGGATATGGTGAAAAGGGGTATTCCATTTTAAGATTTGGCTACAAGCCCTATTGGATCATCAAGAATTCACGGGGCACGAGATGGGGTGAAAAGGGCTATTACCGCCTTTGTCAGGGGCATGGAATGTGTGGAATGACCAGAATGGTCTCTGCAGTGGTGACTCAAGCCTCCTAAACAAGCCTTCCGCCAAATAGTTCCTTTCCTTATTGAAAGGCTAGTAATAAATATAAAGATGTTGTATTACGGAAGTATATGGTCTTAGGAATTTGCTTGTACGGTACTTGCATAACAGTTAGATCAAACCATATAATTCATAATATATGGATGCTATTTCGAGTTATAACATATGGCTAAAAGAGTAAAGAAATGTCAGTTTTCAATGGCACTTTTGAGTTGCGTACACGTTTAAGGTTCTCATGAGATGATCCATTTTCCTTCTATAATTCATCATTATAGTGTGTTTAGCTTTTTGCTAAAAAAAATCATCATCATAGCGTGTTTAGCTTTTTGCTAAAAAGTTTATTTATTGATAGTTGAAAAAAAGTAGAGTCTGTCTTTTAAAAAAAGCAAGACTTGTGCACCTACATCCTCAGGCATGCTGTACATACCAATAAATTAATAAGGTAACATAAAAATTAATCCTCCATATACATGCTTACCTGAGTTTATATCTACTGATATAAAATGGGGTATGTATAATCCCACTTATGTCCGATTTGCGCTCCTACATCCTCAGGCATGGTGCATTGGTGCGTGAGTTAATTGGCTAAATGATGTTAAATTTGGCTAAATAATGAAAAAATGAGAGGGGAGAGGGCATTGGAAGTGCTGAAATCACAATGAATTTGGCACTGCCAATACCAAATTTATGTTGATTTCAATACTAAAAGTAGGTGGGTTTTAGTTAGATTAATTGAGAAAATCTCTTATTATCGAATAAGAAATTTAGAGTTAGATCAATGTTTATATTAAAAATCAATTGGTATTTTAGCTTGATGATGGCACTTCAAATGGCAAATTTATGTTAATTTCAATACTGAAAGTAGGTTAGTTTTAGTTAGATAAACTGAGAAAATCTCTTCTTATTATCGAACAAAAAATTTAGAGTTAGATTAATGTTTATATTAAAAATTAATTTGTGCTTTGACTTGACGTGCTTGATGATTGATAGAATAACAATTATCATTGTGTTGAAATATATATAAAAATATTATTTAATAAAGACTTTAATGCACCTTAACTGCCTTAGGCATTAGTTAACAAAAGCCTAATAGCAATAACCATTATCATCCTCAATCTTATTGATTGCTTGAACTATCGTCTGATCGTCTCTAACTAGTAGCGTCACTTAAGAAAGTTCCTTGAACAAGCCCTTCCTGAATAGCGCACATTTCTTCTCAGTGCTTGCTCTTTTAGTTTTTGACACTTCAGGGAGAGTTGGTGTTGCCTATTGTACCCGAAAAATATTTGGATCCCATCATCACGCCAGCCACCAGTCTTGCTTATAAAAGAAAACATTTGCCAAACACACCTAGGACCAGTGACTACAGAGGCAAAGTCTTCAGCAAATAAAGAAAAAAAAAGAAAAAGAAAAAGAGAGAGACTACTAAGGCAAAGTAATTTCGTGTGGCAAAATGGTGAAAGTTGAGGTCACTATCATTTCAAAAGAAACAATCAAACCATCTACGCCAATATTGAATCATCTGAAACCTTACAAACTCACCCTCCTTGATCAAGTCACTCCGGCAACTTACGTTCCCATAGTCTTATTTTATCCCATGACTGATCTCAATCTTGACGTGTCCCAAATTATTGCACAGCTTAAAAATTCCCTTTCAGATACCCTCAATATATTTTACCCACTTTCTGGGAGCATAAAAGACAACCGTTTTATTCATGATTTCAACATGGGTGTTCCCTTTCTGGAAGCTCATGTTAATTGTTCCATGTCTGAGTTCCTTAAGCACCAAGAAACTGACTTACTGAGTCTGTTTGTTCCATACCGTGCCTTTTGCAAGGAATCAGATATTACTGTAAGTCAAATAGCTGTTCAACTGAACGTCTTTGTTTGTGGTGGAATAGCAATCGGATTGAGCTGCTCACATAAGATTGGAGATGCAGCAACAATGAGTGCTTTCCTACATTCTTGGGCTGTCACCTTTATTGGGTCTCCGGAAAAAGTTAGAAGTCCAAATTTCTCAGAGGGATCAACCATGTTTCCACCTAGAGATTCACTTCCACAAAAGTATATTGCTACAATGAATAACTTGTGGTTCAAAGAAGGTGATTATGTTACGAGAAGGTTTGTGTTCCATGACAAAGCAATAACCACTTTAAGGGCCAAAGCGAAAAGCGATCTAGTTCCTAATCCAACACGCATTGAGGCACTGACATGTTTCATTTGGAAACATTGCATGACAGCTTCTAAAGCCAAATCACCAGGTTCGAAAAAGACATCCATAATGGTTCAAGCAGTGAACTTGAGGACACGAATGAAGCCACACTTGTCAGATGCTTCTATTGGAAATATATTTTGGTGGGCACCGGCAGGAGCTGATTTGGCTATGGAAGAGAGAGAGTTGAATGAATTGGTGGACCTTGTAAATGAATCCATCGCAGGGTTTGATACTGATTGTGCGGAAAGTTTGCAAGGGGATGAAGGGTTTTCGACTTTCTCTAATTACTTTGGCCACTTACAAGATATGTTTTTTGCAGAAGTAAAACCAGATGTTTGTGCGTTTACATGCTGGCTTAGGTTTTTTAACGATATTGATTTTGGTTGGGGGAAGCCATTTTGGATTGGTATCATGGGGAAAGTTGGCCCTCAATTTAGAAATTTAATAATTTTCAGTGAAACCCCACGGGGTATTGGGATTGAGGCATGGGTGACCATAGATGAGAAAGAAATGGCCATATTGGAGACTGATCCAGAATTTCTTGCATTTGCTTCCCTAAATCCTAGCATTTCAATATCTCTTTAAAATCTTTGGATTTGTTTTTGTTTGATGCCAAATGTAAGTAAAATAGAAATGGTTTATGGTACGCATGTAAGTTTGTGTATGACAATAAATCATTAATAAATTGGGTTTTGTGTCTTGGTCTTGAACTTTACCTTTAATAGTGTTCACACGTTTTTACTTCAAATGTAAAATGTGTGAAATGGTGCATACACGAATAAATGTGAAGTAATAAATAGCCCCGAAATTATAGGAGTATTTGCAATTTAAGGAGGGAGTTTCACACACATATACACTTAGATTAGGTTAGAGTAAAATTTTTATTTTGTATATATATAAAAAAAAAAAAAAGGAATTCTCACATGCATAGAATTTTTTTTTTTCATTTTTTTTTCCTGTTCAATATCGAATGTAATGAAGTCATAAAGTTGGAATACAAATTTATATATAAGTGCAGAGAAGCAATATAATTTTCATACAAATGTGTTTTGGCATAGATCTATTTGATTTTTTTTTTTTTTTTGGGAGAAACATCCTTTTGAATGTTTTGATGTTATAAAGTTGGACCAACACCATTTACGTTCAAAGAATTAAAATATGATAGCATTAGTAGTTATGAGATCTAAAAATATATGATAATTTGGTAATTGCATCAACACAAGAAGAAAGTTGATGAGCATATGTAAGGTTGAATTTTATCAACCATCTTGTTGGCTTTATTTCGTGCCAATTTGCTTGTAATTTAGCACTTTGTAACTGAGTATTTAGGTGGGATTCATGTAAGGGTAGTGTGTGAGAGAGTGTGAAGAAATGATCAACATTGTGCAAAGAAGCAGGGACTCGCGGCTAGGACTCGCGGCTGACTTGCGACTGGCAAGTCGCCAAACTGCAACACATGTGAGAAGCATGCGGGGAGGTGAATGGTCACGCCAGCTGTCGCACTACAGGAAAAAATCCTAGGCTGGCCAGGCCGTTATCTCGCGGCTTGAACTCACGACTTAGACCAGTCGCGAGGCCAAGCCGCCAACTTGCCCTGTTTGGCAAAATTTGTCTCTTCGTGTTCCAAACACACACCACTATATATAGACCCTTATACTCACGAAATGTAGAGAGCTTCCAGAGAGAATTTTGAGAGAGAAACCTTAGAGAAAAACAAGATTGCCTCATCCCCAATCTTCATCTAAGAGACTCTTCAAATTCCTCGACTCTCTTCCTCTCCATTATTACATCCTTGAGAGGTTCTTGACCAAATCCTTTTCTCACCACACCCATGTCTGTGAGAAGGTCTTTTGATACTAAGGGAAGCAGTTTGGAAGGGACCAATGGTTATTGGTTGATGCTATGGGCTATAGCGGAATTCGGTAAGCTAGAAAAGAAAAAGGTTCGGCGCAACCTCGTTGGAGCAAGAAACTTGGAGGGCTTAGATACCTGGGTAGATTAAGCTTGGAGGATCTATAACTGTTCATGTATCTCAACTACATTTTCTAGTAGATTATTGACCGCTTGGAGGGTGGCGGAGAGGTTTTACACCTAGGGCATCGATTTCCTCTTCGATAACACATCGCGTGTTGTCCTTGTATTTGCATCTCTCTTCCCTTTATCTTTGCCTTTTATTTTCTGTTATTGATGTGATTATAATTAGCTAAGATTGTTTATCAATTCTGTGTTTGGCTTATGTTCATGTTCCGCACATTAATTGTTTGATACTAAGCCTGAATTGATAATTTGTAATTGAGGGTCTAAACGTTCATAGTGTTTTCAACGCTATTCGAACTTTCATACAAACAAAGGTTCAACTCTTAAACGAGCTGTACTCAAATATAATAATGTGTTTATGAATGATCTCATTGCTCTAGAAAAGTTCTATAACCAGAGAAAACTCCTTTCAAAAATTGAAAAGGTTCATAGTAAACTCAAAGACAGTTACAAAAGGAAAGACTTGCAAATAAAGTGCTAAGAGAAAAGCTATGACTATTCAACAAAAAGAAGAGATCATTTCAAGAGGTATTCTTTGAAAAGGAGACATCATGTAGGACCAAAGAAGAAATTTTTTAGGAAGAAAAAATGGAACTTTCCTAGAAGAAAGCAATTTAAAGGAAAAACTTCAAAAGTCTGTTTCGTGTGTAGAAAAACAGGCCATTTTACAAAAAATTGTCCAAAAAAAGAGAAAGTAGCAATACTTCTTGAACAAGCACAGATCCATGTAGAAGACACTCCCTTCTTAAATGTAGAATCACACTTTTCAATTGATGATGACTACTCTCCTCAAGCTCTAGTGGTCATGGCTTATTCCACATCAAAAGAAGATTCGGACTCAGATAGCTATGATGACTCAGACCTAGAAATCCAAACCATTTATACATCCCAGCCTATTATAGCTCCCTTAACCAGCCCCACTCCCATAACCCAAGAACATATCCTCCTAGAAGCTTACTCTAGACCCATTTCAATTATAGCCCTTTTTGATATTGGAGCTGTAGCAACAATTCTCCACCCTAAGATTTTACCTACAGAATTCTAGTTACCCCATAACCAGATGTTCCGTGCAGCAAATGGAGAAACATTCTTGATTACCTAGAAAAGTAAGCCTATCATTATCAGAATTTTCCTAACTCTTACCTTAAGACACCAAATCCTTAGATCTCCTCTTATTGACAAAGACCTCCCTATAGGTTTTGATCTCCTTCACCAAATACCTAGTCTTAGATGGTATTCAAAAGGACTTTTGCACAAACAACATCTTCTCACTTAGACTTAGGTTCCTCATCTATTTACAGTTGACCCCTTTGACTCTTTGAGAACTCAAATCATCAACAAATGTTGTGCAAATAGCCATTCCGAATTCCTTTTTAAAAATCCAAATCCCTTATGGAAGAACCCAAACTTTTTTATACACCTTCCCTTCAAAAAAAATGAAGATGTAAACCCCACAATAGCCAGCCATAGAGGAATGAATCTAGAACATTTAGCCTTAACCAAACAAGATATATCTACCCTCCTCTCAGAAGGCCTTATTGAACCCACAACCTCCTTGTGGGCATATGAAGCTTTTTATGTCAACAAGTATGCTAAGAAAATTCGAGGAAAACATAGATTGGTAATTAATTACCAATATCTCAACCATTTTCTTGCAAAAGATAAGTTCCCTTTGTCAAACAAGAGTGCTCTTTTCCAGCATCTTTCAAATGCAAAAGTGTTTTCAAAATTTGACCTTAAAATAGGATTTTGGCAATTAGGAATCCACCTAGAAGAAAGGTACAAGACAACATTTTGCATCCTGGATCACCATTACCAATGGACAGTCGTGCCCTTTGGCCTAAAAAATGCCCTATCCTAGTTCCAAAAAGCAATGGTAACGTTGTTCCAGACACTCTTGGCCAATGCATTAATCTATGTGGATGACATCTTCCTGTTCTCAAAAGATGCAGATTCTCATGAAAGGTTGCTCACTGAATTTTATAATTTAGTGAAATCTCAAGGAATAATGCTTTCAGAAAAGAAAATGGTCATTAGACAGTCTTCTATAGAGTTCTTAGGAGTAAGTATCTTAGATGGGAAATATACTTTGCAGTCGCACATTGCTGCCTCTCTTGGAGAATTTCCAGATAAGCTTACAAGTGCCAAACAGATACAATAGTTTCTTGGAATTGTTAATTACATGTCCGACTTCATCCCGAAGATCTCCAGATATAGGAACTATTTAGCTCAACTCCTGAAGAAAATCCCTACAGAGTGGAATTCTATTCACATAGAAGCAGTCCAACAATTGAAAAAAATAGCAGAAAAGCTTCCCCCACTATAGATTCCAGGACCAGGCAAACGAATTTTACAAACAGATGCAAGTGATGAGTACTAGGCAACAGCCCTTTTTGAAGAAATTGATGGAAAAATAAACATTTGTGGATATAAAAGTGGTGCATTCAAGCCTTCAGAACTTCATTATCATTCCACTTTCAAAGAGATACTTGCAATAAAACATGGAATTGAAAAATTCCAGTTTCATGTCCTCGAACACAATTTTCTAGTAGAAATGGACATGTCCTCTTTTCCAAAAATGCTTCAGTTCAAACGGAAAATGCTCCCTCATCCTTAGTTACTCAGATGGTCAAATTGGTTTTCACAATGGTCATTCCAAGTCGAGCACATCAAAGGAAAAGATAACCTGATCACTGACTACCTTTCCAGAAAGCCTCCAGCCATTAGCACTACAGTTATTCCTTCACCCTTGTGTGTATATCCTATTATAGATCCATCCTCATCCTCAGGCTCGTCCTCTTTAGCCCCCGATGATATCCTTAATATTATAGAAAAACTTCCTTCAGATATAAAGGACTAAATAAAGACCTTGACCCTTGAAGCCAGATCCAAAAAAATCATCAAAGTCCTCCATAATTACCTTAAGGAATACCACAATCACTTTCTTGCTATTTATCCTGACCTGGACCAACCATGGAGAACCCCTTTTGCCTTTTGGGTAACTAATTGGACTATCATACATTATCTTTACATGTGATATTTACTCAATGAGTATTACTTGTGCCTTCATTTTGAACCAGGATTTTATAGACTTGTTTTTCCCCGCAAAAATAGATATTTTCAAAAATTTTGGTTTGAATAAGTATCCTGTCACTATCCATCCAATATTTGGTCACAAAATTACTACAGGATCCCTAATTGCTAAGCTCAATTCAAAAAAGGACAACTGAGCAGAATGAATCTTTCACCCACCAGAATTCATTGGCTCACTAACCCAAATGACTCCCTCCATTTACACATGGACACCACATAGGCATGTTGCCAGAATGCTTTTAGTAGGACATAATCTCTTAATTTGGGAACCTCATCTGAAATAGGGCCAAGCACTCTAGAAGCTTACAGACAACAGTGGCCATATGAAAGTAACCTTTCAAGAGAAATGACTAATCCTTTACTTGGCTACGATGACCCCTATTATGATAACCATGATCTAGTAATTTAGTTTGTTTGATTATGTTTTATTTGTTTCCTTTTATATTGTGATCTTTAATATGTTGTGTGTATTATTTCCTTAAGTTGATGATGTATGTTTAGGTTAAGGATTAGAACTCTTTTAATAAACTCTTTAATTAAATATGGCCTAGCAACATATAATGGAGGCCGGCCCACAAGCCAGGCAATCTTAGGTACCTAACACCTTCCCAAGCTGCACCTAAACTTCGAACCCATAACCTGGTATGTTAACCCATGTATGTAAGTGATTGGCCCAAAAGGCCCAATATGGTTCCTAGACCTAATCTAGGTGGCGACTCCACTTTTCTCTGCTATGGTCCACTCGGCCGGGGCATACTCTCCTTTGCGCCCACAACTGCATGTGTTCTGCTGGAAATATTTCATTTTTTGGGTATTTATATTTATGGTCCTAGATTCTATTATAATACATTTTTAGTAAGTAATGAGATGATTAATTGATAGTTAATAAAGTTTTAGAGATTTAGTCAAGGTCTTATTCTGTTGTGACTTAATCTTGGTGAGCAAGAAAAGTATTTAATGCTCTGCTCAAGAAGTTGGTAGGGGAATATTTGGTCCGATTATGGCAGATGGCAGCTGGGTATTAAAGATATCATGAATATTTTATATTTGAAGATTAAAGATAGCGAATCAGATTTAGCCATGTGTTTGAGTTGGATTTTAGCTGAAAATAGTAATATAATTTATGTGAAATAATATGATTAGATTTCCAAATTTAAATATTAACAGCTCGAGATTGATGAATAGTTATTTTGTTAGCCTTTAGATGACTGGAGTTTTTGAGTGTTTGTCATATGATGAATATTAAGTTTTAGGAAAAGAGCAAAAAGGAGTTTTATCATTTTAAGTGTTATGTGATAAGATAGGCTTACCATATGTTACCCGCTACATACTGACTCGTCAGATTTCAGGGAGTTGGAGAAGACATGCCAAGCATCATGTTTCTTTTATCAACTTTAAATCGCTGGAGCTTTACTGAACATACCTCTTGGCCCTCCAAACCACAACTCCCAAAGTTTTCCCAAAGAGGCTCATGAGCTTGGATTATAAGCTGAATATGAGATGACATACCTTGGACTTTGTTGTCATTTTGTGTAAATATGGGCTTTTGTTAGAGAAGCTACTTTCCATAAATATGAGAGAGGTAATATGGGCCGTGAGTTTTGATTCATTACTTGAGCCCAATCCATATATTGATGTTAAAGATGTTGTGAGCCATGTGAGCCCAATTCATGTAGTTGAATGAGATATAAGTTTTTTGGGGCTTTAAAAGATTTACCCAAAAAAAATCAATAATATATTGATGTGGTGTGGGTTGGCAATGAAGTAGTGCCATGTGGCGTGAAAAAAGAGTCCTCAACAAAGGGTGGTTTGGGTTTTGCTCCACCAAATTATCAAAGACTGTCAGACACACATCTACTTCTTTTTGGTTAATGGGGTGGTTGAAAAATGGATATAGGTGCTTAGGTAGTATTGGACGTAGCAAGTCCTTCACTTATTATGTAAAGAACTTATGTGGTTGAATATCAAAGATTCGTATAATTTTTTTTTTTGTATATTTTTTTTTGTGATTCAATAGTCTTTACATCAAAATAAATACGCTCACCCTTGGTGAATAATGAATGTGATTATATTTTTGGTATGTTTTATTAAACAAAAAAATTGTGGTTGTAAGCAACCAAAAAACTTACTAAGCGTTGCTTTGAATAATGGTGTATCAAAATAAAGGAGATTGATTTTTGCATTAAACCATTCTCATCCCCGTTCAGAAATGCAAAACGTATGCATTTTGCATCCTAAAACACATCTCATCACTCTCCTATGCAGCAATTCCAAATTAAGATTAAAAAAAAAAAAGTATTGGCCTTAAAAAAAAAAAAAAAAAAAAAAGCCTCTAAGCACATGCTCACGCGCATGCTTAGAGGCTCTTCTATTCTTTTTTCTAAAGGTTAATAATTTTTATTCATCATAATTTACAATTGTTCCATTCTTCAATCACAAAAATATCTAGAGGTGTGATGAGATTTATATATTTGTGGATAAAATAATTTTTTCGCATAAATCTCATCACACTTGTAGGTATTTTTGTGATTGAAGAATGAAACAATCACAGATTATGATGGATGAAAATTATCCTTTAGAAAAAAAAATATAAGAGCCTTTGAGCACGCGCGTGAGCGCATACGTAGAGGCTAGTTATTAGTTAATTGTTGAGGATTTTTTTTCCACCAACCAAAATAGTATCATTAATAACTCAATTTTTAACTTATTTGGAGATTGATTTAGTAGATTAAGAAGGGTGGTTTGGGTTTTGCTCCACCAAATTATCAAAGACCGTCAAACACACATCTTCTTTTCTTCTTTTTGGTTAATGGGGTGGTTGAAAAATGGATATAGGTGCTTGAGTAGTAATGCACGTAGCAAGTCCTTCACTTATTATGTAAAAATCCTATACAGTTGAATATCAAAAATTCATATAATTTTTTTTGTTTGTTTTATTTTGTGATTCAATAGGCTTTACATCAAAATAAATATGCTCACCCTTGGTGAATAATGATTATGATTATATTTTTGGTATGTATTATTACAAAACAAACTTGTGGTTGTAAGCAACCAAAAAACTTACCAACCGTTGCTTTGAATAATGGTGGATCAAAATAAATGAGATTGATTTTTGTGTTAAAGCATTCCCATCTCCGTTCGGAAATGCAAAACGTATGCATTTTGCATCCTAAAACACCACATCTCATCACTCTCCCATGTTTTTTAATGAATGAAAAAATGCAGCAATTCCAAATTAAAATTACAAAGAAAAAAAGTATTAGCTTTAAAAAAAAAAAAAAAAAAAAAAAAAAAACTAGTTTCTAAGCATGCGTATGCTCAAAGGCTCTTCTATTTTTTTCCCCTGGTTATTAATTTTCATTCATCATAATTTGCGATTGTTTCATTCTTCAATCACAAAAATATCTAGAGGTGTGATCACATAAATCTCATCACACCTCTAGATATTTTTGTGATTGAAGAATGGAACAATCACAAATTATAATGAATAAAAATTATTAACCTTTAGAAAAAAATAAAAATAAAAGAGCCTTAGTGTGCTTAGAGGCTTGTGGTATATTATGAATATATTTATAAGGAATGGGTTAAAAACACAACCGCCATAGTTGCTGCCAAATAGCTGTTTTCAAGATTGATGAGAGGGCCTTATATGTATGTCACTAATATAGGGGCTACTTTGATATATATATATATATATATATATATATATATATATATGGGGGGCTACTTTACTGCATTTGATTTGCAAGAATAGTCAAAGAAAAAAAAATCATTTATAATTCCCCTTAAATATGAGTTTAAAATGAAATAGATTTTTCACATTTTAGATATATAGGGCTTCATGTCTGGCCAAAAAAGGGGTGAGAGTGGTAAGAGAGGGGAAAAAAAAAAGTAATTGTCTTTTTTCTTCTTCTCATCCTTTCATTTGTAGCGACAAACTTTCTAAATAATTTTGCTAATTTTTCTAAGCACCTAATTACTCGGTCAACTTCTTCTTTCGTCATTGGAAATTTTATTTCCTACTATATTTTATATTTTTGGATAAAAAAAATATATTAATCTACTATGTCATAAAATTTCATAGATGGATCAATCTGTCCGAACCTCTAATCTGTCGTCACCACTTATTGCTAATTTTATTGGGTGCAAATAACAAGAAGTTTCAAGTAATATTTATCCTTTGCTAATTTGTAAATTACACCCTTAAAGTTTGTGAGTGTTTAGATTTTACACCTTGAAGTTTCAGAATTTGAATTTTATCCTTTAAAGTTTGGAGGTGTTTAAATTTTACACATTAATGTTTCAAAATTTGAAATTTACCCCATAAATTTTAGAAGTGTTTGGATTTTACTCCCTAAAGTTTGGGACTGTTTAAATTTTCTACCTTGAAATTTCAAAATTTGGGGGTGTAAAATTCAAACACTCCTAAATTTTAAGAGGTAAAATCTAAATTTTGAAATGTCAGGATATAAAATCCAAACACCCCAAAACTTCAGGAATAAAATCTAAATTCTAAAATTTTAGGATGTAAAATCCAGACACTCCAAAATTTTAGGGGTGTAATTTACAATTTACCCTTCTCCTTTTTAATGTTACATGACAACAATTGGAGATTGCTACCATTGCCTTTTCTTTAGGATATAAGTGTAACATAAGAGCCAATTTTATTTCAAGCGGGATGCTTCTCAATCTTGGTGACAATTGATGGCCAAAATGGCCAAATACTATCTTTGACAGAAATATTTGGAGATCTACCACTATTTGCAAAAATAATTAGGAATTTACTATTTTTTTAAAACTCGAATTAGTGAAACTTGAGTTTCATGAAAAATAGCACAACAAACTTGAAGACCCTTTTTTCAAAGAACTCGAGTTTCTAGAACTCAAGTTAGTTGTAACTTGAGTTTCACAAACTCGAGTTTCAAAAGAGTAATACATTCATATATATTTTCAAAACAGTGGTAGATCGCCAAATATTTTGCCCAACAGTGGTATTTGACCATTTTAGCCGACAATTGACAACAACTAGAGATTGCTACCATTGGTTTTTCTTTTGGATAAGTGTGTTCACTTAACTACCAGACTTGACCTTGATTTATTAGGCAACAATAATTCAACAAAGATGTTGCATGAACCAATTTTATGAGCCAAAAAATTAACGATGCCTTAGAAGTATTGGTTTAGGGTATATTTTTAAATTTTTTTTATGAAATATTAAAAAATAATTTAAAATAATTTATTAATAATTGCTGCATTTACTAAATTGCAATGACTCTCTGAGCATGTCGCTCATGCTTTGGATTCTTTGCCATACTTTTGGGAGTTATCACCGTCAGTGTACTTGTCCACACTGATGGTTTTCGTGTTTGTTGGTGATGGATGGAATTGAATATTTTTTGAAAATTTAGGCTTTTTTGGTAACGTTGTTATAGTAACGTTATTAGTATTTTTTGAAAATATGTGTGAATAAAAAAGTGCGTGGAAATATGTATAATGTTGTTTAAAAACTGAAATATGTGTAAACATGAGAATTTGTTTCTAACATATATCTTGTTAAATCTATTTTAATTTGGCATGGATTCTTTACTTTTAAATAGTATTCTATATCTTATGGGCACTATTTTCATGTAAAAGATAAAACTCTTTACATATTTGCTGAGTCAAAATCCTAGTTTTATGAAAATACTATATCCTTGTATATACTATATTTCAGGGTAAAAGAAAGGACTATTGAGAGCTTCAGGTCCTTCAAGCGGTGTAGGCCAGTAAAGATAATCAATGAAGGTAGCTAGGTTGTTGCAATCTGGGGGCGGCACGCACAATGTTTTAGTCTACTACACCAGAAATTCCGTAGACGAGTGTATTGTCTCAAGACAGTGACATAGTCCACTCCTCAACCCCGTCATCTAAAAATATATATGAATTGACGGTAATAGCTTCTATTGTTATGTTATTAATTTGAAGCATCATTAAGGTAATATCTCTCTATTGTTCTCTAATTTTATGGTAAATTCTAATTTATGTGAATTTTAATCATTTATATGATATGTTGAATGTTATGAAATTCAATCTATTTTATCAATTATTTTTCTTAGGAAAAACAGAAACTCTAAAAAAAAAAAAGTTTAGAATAACCTCATAGTGACAGTGTTCTGGAATCATGTTGCGAAAGTATTGTTCTTAAATGTTAATTTGTGCCATCGGAATAAAACTCAGTGTCATGGCTCTCTTGACCGAACAATCCCCCATGATTAGACTATAGCATCGACCTTTATGATGGATGCACTTCTACTCATGGAGGTTTAAACAACCTTCAAATGCCTTGCCTTTCTTTAATAAAAAATATATAAATTGCAAAAAAAAAAAAAAAAAAAAAACATGGAAGAGAAAAGAGAATAAAAATTGTCTAGATATAGAGAGTAAAAGAAGAAAAAATTTAGTACAACAAACTATTATGTAAATTCTTTATCACAATTGTGATGTGGCAAAGCGTGAATGGTGAAAAAAAAAAGTTCATATATAAGTGATATGCAACCACTTACAATTTACCATATTGACCATATAGACAATTTGAATTCACACTTCATAGCCAAGAAATTGGGATTGGGATTATTTGGAAGCCAGTGAAGTCACTGGAGGAAAATGTTGGAACCACCAAAAATAGCAAAATTTTGTATCACAACTCGTCACGTGGTCCTAGCACAACTCGCCACTGGAGGCCAGGAGCTGCCAAAATAGTACTACCATAAGAATAATTGAAGGTCTCATTTCCTAGACTAGTACCTACGCGAGATGGAGGAATATGTTGCAACAGAAAAATGAGGTCACGATTTTCTTTGGCTATAAAGCTAAAGATGGGTCCAGAATTATCAATGATGTGGTTAGCTTTCTTGAAGAATAGTCTCATAAATAAGAAAAGAGTCCGTAGGGGCGGCGCCAAGTGCGATTCAGGTCTCATAAATAAGAAGTGGGTCCGTAGGGGCCACACTATAAGTGCAATTCAGAGTGGTCACACAGGAACACCCGACTTGAAAAAAAAAATTTATAAACAAGGAGGCAGTGGGATCACGCACACAGTGTTTTAATTTGAATGTGCTGTCCCTAATAGCCCTTAGCACGTTGATGTTAGATGTACTTTGGTGTTTTCGCGAGATGCTTGCTGTACAAAAAGGTCTTGGTAAGTTAATAAATATTATTATTACTTTCATTGGAAAATTAGTGAGCCATAGCATTGAGATATACTGTTGCATCTCATACAAAATGTATTTGATGGGTTATTTTTTGAGGATGTGAAAAATCTCATAAACTTTTATGAAACCCACAAATATGGTGCTTCTATTTTCATGAAAATTATTTTGAGAAAAGTTCAAGTACCTTAAATTTTATGTTGGAAACTGAGATTTTATAATGTATGTTATCTTTAAATTTTCTCAAATAGTGGGAGTATTGAAATTGAGGAATGTGAGAGAAAAAAAAGTATTTTGAGAAATATTATTTGGGACTCATAAAATAGTTGATGATAAATTTCAACTATGTGAATTATATTGAGAATTGGGATAAAAATAATTTTTTGTCTAAGTGTGAAAATGTTTATGCTAAAAAGGCACTCCTATTGTTAAGTAAGAACAATGGTGTCATTTTCAAGTTGGTATTTCTATTTTATAAATAATAAAGATACAATGACGCCCTTGTATAAAGTAGACATTTGTATTTGTGCCAAAAGTTAAATGAGAATGAATAGAAATATTATACAATTGTTTTATAATGATGCCAAAGTTATTTTGACTAAAATATTTAGTCCTTTATGCTTGTGAAATTATGGAAATTCTTTTGTTCCTAAATGTAGTTCCTAGTAGTTAGAGACTACTAACCTTATGTAGATGCTAATGAATCTACATCTCTTGCCATATATTTATGAGTTGAGAAATGGTGGAAAACAATTTTTAGTTGTATAAATTTTGTGCTTAAGTAACCACCAAGAGCAAGAGTAATGTAAAAAAGAAAATGATATATCATGTACAAAGTGGTTTCTACAATACTAGAAACACATACATTAAAGCATACTACTATATTGAATATAAAGTGATGGAAAAAAATAAACCTAATTATCACTGGCCATGTATATGATGATACTATCAAAAAGCTAATTAAGCTTAATCCAGTAAAGAAGCAAATAGCTGACATTTATATTGTTAAAAAAAGATGAATCTATCTTATATTAGCACTATTTTATTATAATACTGTTAAATAAAATAAAGTGCTGCTTCCCTAGACTTTTGAGCTTTTATATAAATGAAATGATGAAATCTCTATTTAGAGTCGAAAGTCCAAATGTACATTGAGGGGGATGGGACTAAAGCGAAAAGAAAATAAATTACCCATGAAGATGCCCTACATAGAGATTGGAGATCCCAAGAACTATGTTCAAAGAGAAGAACGAATCATAGAGTAATTTGTATAGCATGCACTAAATTTTGAGTACAATTACTCTTGTCCCTCCTTATGATGCAAGTGCATGTATCTCGTAATGTTATGTAGGATGAGTTTTATATTAAAAAACTCTTAATGTGATCTGTATGTTTTTAGACCCCTTAAAACACAACCGGATTAACTTAGTTAATTAGCCGTGTGATTACTTAGTCAAATTTCAGATCTAGGTTAACACAATCATATAATCATATCAAGCATAGCAGCGCAAAAATAAATAATACAAAGATATGATCACCTAGAAAAACCAAACCGGTAAAAAACCTGGGGAGGATTTAACCTAGCTATCCTCAAGGTAAACCTGAATCCACTATGAAAGAATCGAAGTTTGTATAATAGCAACTTAGACCACTAACATCCTTTTGCTACCCACCAGTAGAAAACTTACTAACACGACCACGTGCAAGCTCCGAAACCAAGGACTCCTTCTTTCTTGGATTCTCCAGCAAGTACAAGCACTCCTGCTTGTGTATCTTTAAACTCTTATGGCAGCAACTGAATGATCATCAAGTTCTTCAACGAATCTACTTCTTGATAATCCTAAGCTTGTGTAAAGGAAAGCTCTTCACAGATCTCACAAGAGATTTACACAAACCGCAATATGAGCAACCACTAAAACGTGGCTAGGGTTTGCCTTATATACCTAGGGCAAAACATAAAACCCTAAACGTTTTTAATGAGCTAGGGCTGAGTTGAAATTCTGCAGAAAAATGCATTCTGCCCGATTTTCGATTGATCAAGCCTAACCTTTGATCGATCGAGCCAAGCCGAAATGCACAGTAACTTCTGCATCAGCTCGATTCCAACTTTACATAAAAGACACAACTTTGAGCAAGTCTAAATAAGACTAAACAACCTGTTTTGATCATGATTTGCCAACATTACACATTAGAGTTCTAAATACATAAATTTCTAAATCTTTAGAACCTAACATGATCTATAGCTCTTATGAGTGGGATGTTAGAGTTACGAGAGCATTCTTGATAGATGCACCTAATTGAGCGTGAAAGTGGGGCCGCTTCCTCTGAGAATTGGGCTAATTCTTTAAGGCTCCCTTTGGAAGTTCATAAGGGAATGTAATAGAATCGAATGATCATAAGGGAATGGAAAAGAAAGGAATGAAATGGAATGAATTTAAGTAAGGGAAATGAATGGAATTGAATGGAATTAAGTAACCTTGATTGGATGTTTTGAAATAAAGGAATGGAAAAGAATGAAAATGAATAAAATGTAAGTAATCTTGTTTGAGAGCAACATGGAGGGAATGGAATGAAATCATTTTATGACAATATTACTATTAGATCCATATTTTAAAATAAATGGTTGAATATATAGGGGTATTTTGGGAGTTTTAGTAAAAAAATCATTAAATCTAATTTCATTTCCTCCCATTCCTCCCAATTTCGGGAAGAATGAAAATTTGAGATTTTAAGGGAATAGAGAAGAATGAGTGTTTCCTCTTACCCATTCCATTCCCTCCCACTTAAACTCCCAAACAAGATAATGAGCTTTCTATTCCTTCCATTAAAACTCCCAAATAAGGGAAGGGAAGAATATTTTGAAATTAATTCTTTCATTCCTTTCCATTCCATCCTCCCAAACGAGGCCTAAATTGCTCATGATAGCTGGGATCAAGCACAAGGCTGTAATGTGCTGGCTTAGAAGCTCATGGCAGAGTACTAGGATATTTTGTGTGTGATATATTGTCTTGTTTTGACACAAAAAGTCATAGTTCAAGACTTAGCTCACTAATATCTTTGGAACAACAATGCTGAAACACTAAGGGCATGTTTGGTAAACTGTAATAGACACTGTAATGTAATAGATATTCCTGTGGCATAACTATTCGATTGTTTGGTTATGTTTTTATTACAATGAATAGTTATTCCTTATGAATAGCTATACTTCAAAATGAGGAATAATAATTCCTTATCAAAAGTACTGAATATCTATTCCTTCACCTTATGTAATAACTTTTTTAAAAAATTTCCTAAAAAGCCATTAGTTGCCACATCTTCAAAACGAAAGAAAATAAATTTTCCTTTTTATTAATTATTAGTTCTATTTTGAACACCCTAAAATAAGTGTATTTTAGGAAATTTGATTTAAAAATGATTTAATTACACATTCTTTTCATACTCTACTAAATTGTGGATGTATATTCAGAATTCTATTCCTAAATGGTCACAAAACTAATGAATAGTAATGCTTATTACATTTCAACTTAATGTATTCCTTGTAATGATTATTACAAGGGCACATTTGGTACACTGTAATGATTATTACATGGAAATAGGAATAAGTATTACAAGGAATACATTAAGATGGAATGTAATAAGTATTACTATTCATTAGTTTGGTGACCATTTAAGAATAGAATCCTGAATATGCATCAACAATTTAATAGAGTATAAAAAGAAGGTATAATTAAATCATTTTTAAGTCAAATTTTCTAAAATACACTTATTTTAGGGTGTTCAAAATAGAGCTAATAGTTAACAACAAGGAAAATTTATTTTCTTTCCTTTTGAAGATATGGCAACTAATGACTTTTTAGGAATTTTTAAAAAAAAGTTATTACATAAGGTGAATGAATAGATATTCAGTACTTTTGATAAGGAATAGTTATTCCTCATTTTGAAAAATAGTTATTCATAAGGAATAGCTATTCATAAGGAATAACTATTCATTGTAATAAAAACATAACCAAACAACCGAATAGTTATGCCATAGAAATATTTATTACATTACAGTGTCTATTACAGTCTACCAAACGTGTCCTAAATGAAGGTTCAAGCCATTGGCACTCTCATTATGCATAATATTTTGTCTTTAACCCAAAAATTATGTACCTATGATTATATAAAAATAAGTGGGGGATTGTTGGAATATTTTTATAAAGATTACAATATTATTATTAAATGTTGATTTAAGTGTGTTAATAGAAATCAGTTTCTTTCTTTGATGTCTTTCCTATTTTGAGTTGACCAAATTAATGCATATTGATTAGCAAACCTTTCCAAACGTTGGTGCACCTAATGTAATTCCTTATTAAGTATTTTCTTTTAAAACTCAAACTTCTTCTAAATTGCTAATCTGATATGTTTCTTTCTTACAAACGAGTCCAAATCCTCTGTACCACTTTTTGTATACCACTCTATGTTCCACCAATCATTACTTGCCATGTTTTTATTTTACTTTCCTTTTAGAATAACTGAAGTTTAAAATAGAAAGCAATCATACATATAGTAAGTAGTGATTGGTGGAATATAAAGTGGTACACAAAAAGTGGTACAGAGGATTTGGACTCCTTACAATAGCCAAAGAATCCAAGTAATAAACATGAGAATTTATTTCTAACATATATCTCGTTAAATGTATTTTTATTTGGCATGGATTGTTTACTTTTAAATAGTATTCTATATCCGGCCATATGTGGGAGAGAAAACCATTATTATTATGGGCACTATTTTCATGTAAAAGATAAAACTCTTTACATATTTGCTGAGTCAAAATCCTAGTTTTATGAAAATAATATATCCTTGTATATACTATATTTTAGGGTAAAAGAAAGGACTATTGAGAGCTTCAGATCCTTCAAGTGGTGTATGCTTGTAAGGATAATCAGTGAAGGTGGCTCGGTTGTTGTATCCTGAGGGCGGCACGCACAATGTTTTATTCTACTACACCAAAAACCTCATAGACGTGTGTATTGTCTCAAGACAATGACATGGTCCACGCCTCAATCCCGCTATCTAAAAACATATATGAATTGACTGTAATTGCTTCTATTGTTACGTTATTAAGTTAAAGCGTCATTAAGGTAATATCTCTGAATTGTTCTCTAATTTTATGGTAAATTCTAATTTATGTGAATTTTAATCATTTATATGATATGTTCAATGTTATGAAATTCAATCTATTTTATCAATTATCGTTCTTAGGAACAACAGAAACTCTAAAAAAAGAAGTATAGAATAACCTCATAGTGACAGTGTTATGGAATCATGCTGCGAAAGTATTGTTCTTAAATGTTGGTTTGTGCCATTGGAATAAAACTCTGTGTCATGGCTCTCTTGACCAAACAATCCTCCATGATTAGACTATAGCATCGACCTACATAATGGACGCACTTCTACTCATGAAGGTTTAAACAACCTTCAAATGCCTTGCCTTTCTTTATATAAATATCAAAAAAAAAAAAGGAAGTAAAAGAGAATAAAAATTGTCTAGATATAGAGAGTAAAAGAAGAAAAACTTTAGTACAACAAACTATTATGTAACTTCTTTATCACAATTGTGATGTGGTAGAGCGTGAATGGTGAAAAAAAAAGTTCATATATAAGTGATATGCAACCACTTACAATTTACCATATTAATCATAATAGACAATTTGAATTCACACTTCATAGCCAAGAAATTGGGATTGAGATTATTTGGAAGCCAGTGAAGTCACTGGAGGAAAATGTTGGGACCATCGAAAATGACACAATTTTGTACCACAACTCGCCATTGGAGGCCAGGAGCCGCCAAAATAGTACTACCATAAGAATAATTGAAGGTCTCATTTCCTAGACTAGTACCTACGTGAGATGGAGGAATATGTTGCAACAGAAAAATGAGGTCAGGATTTTATTTGGCTATAAAGCTAGAGATGGGTCCAAAATTATCAATGATGCGGTTATCTTTCTTGAAGAATAGTCTCATAAATAAGAAAAAAGTCCGTAGGGGCGGCGCCAAGTGCAATTCAGGTCTCATAAATAAGAAGTGGGCCTGTAGTGGTGCTACCAAGTACAATTTAGGTCTCATAAATAAGAAATGGGTCCGTAGGGGCCACGCTATAAGTGCAATTCAGAGTGGTCACACTAGAACACCCGACTTGAAAATAAAAATTTATAAATCTTAAAAAAGTAGTTGTTATTTTTTTCTTCCCTTCCTTTTATTTTAGGGAGCAGACTTTCTAAATAATTTGGTAATTTTTCTAAGCACTTAATTACTCGGTCAACTTCTTCTCTCTTCTTTTGGAAATGATCAAGATATTTTTGGAATAGGAAAAGAATACTTAACTTAGAACCCATCAAGTGAATGTACGTTACCACAATTGTGAGCCGATGGCACCAATAGCTGTCAGTCTCTAGAGGGGTCCATCTGGAACCTCGTACCCAACACCCACAGAAGCTGAAGGTCAGGTTATAGTAGTAGGATGATGCTCGCTCTTGATGACCAAGCACACGAGCCCATACCAAGCCAACGGATGCATGTCCCATACTAAGCAAACGGATCAGACCGAAGGATGGATAGGCATACCAGTGGATCCTACATGTCCTTGCGTGATCTCCATGCATATTCCTATATGGAAATATCTTGCGCTTGCGTGCCACACACCAAGACCATACTATGCGATTTTCATTTTCCCAATATGGGAAGATGTCCCAAAGATCTCGGTGACATTAACTCCACCTCCTCCCGATAAGGAATACCCCTGTATTCCCAGGATCTAGGTCTACTCCACATCACTATATAAACAACAGGTTTTCTCTTTTCCAAGGTACGCAGAAAAATCTCTAGCCCTCTTAATATAGAGTTCTTGGAGATTTCTCATTCACTGACTTAACTTTTGGAGGGTCTTTGGTCGGCACCCCACCAGGGCTCTCTATTTAGTTCTTGGTTTATTGTTCTTCAGGTACCCATTGGAATGTTCGAGGACGACCAGCTCACTAACGATTTTTGTGTATCATTAGGGTTTAGGGTTTAGGGTTTAAAATGACAATCGTTACACCCTAAAGTTTCTGAAACGTCAATCGTTATGGTGTAAAATTCAAACACCTCAAAACTTCATGGGGTAAAATTCAAATTCTGAAACTTTAGGGTGTAAAATCCAAACACCCCAAAACTTTAGTAGTATAATTTACAATTTACCATTCTTTTTAGTAGGTAAAATCCAAATTCTGAAATGTGAGGGTGTAAAATCTAAACACTCCAAAACTTCAGAAGATAAAATCCAAATTCTAAAACTTTAGAATATAAAATCCAAACATCCCAAAATTTTAGTAGTGTAATTTACAATTTACAAATCTCATTTTTAATGTTACATGACAACAACTGGAGATTTGCTACTATTGCCTTTTCTTTTGGATACAAGTGTGACACATGAGCCAGTTTTATTTCAAGCGGGAAGCTTCTCAATCTCGGTGACAACTGACAACAACTAGAGTTGCTACAATTGATTTTTCTTTTGGATAAGTGTGATCACACTTAACTTCTACCTTGATTTGGACAACATTATTATTGAACAAAGATGTGCCATGAGCCAGCAATTTTATTTCAATCGGCCGAGAAGCTTTTCAATCGAGTTACATATTTGCAAGATTAAAATGACAAAAATAAAAGATAAAGGTCTAAAATGACTATTACCCAAACTTTTAAAAGAGCTTTTATAGCTTTTTTGCATGATATACAAAGAGAACAAAAGAAAAATCAACATCTGAAACCAATGGCCTCCTTGGAAAAATTCAAACCGTCCTCAATCTATGAGATTATGGTTGGGTAGCTTCAACTATCATCATTTAAGAAAGTTCCTTGAACAAGTAAACCACTTCTCAAAGTCGTCGGTTTCTATTATGACTAATGCTAAAAATACAAATGTTTTTATAAAAAAATTTACAAACTACAGATGTGGTGAGTAATTGTTAGTAAATAAAAAAGTAATATTAATAATGGATTTAGGTGGAAACCACTAAAAAGTTGTATGGCCTCATTAATATTTTGTAATAATATTGTAAAATAGTTTGTAACCATAGTATTACTATTCTGTAAGAGCTTCATTGAGTAAGGTGCTTATAAAAGGAAAGCCCTTAGCAACACATTCAGGACCACGAACTTCTGAGGCAACGTGATCTTTTGCAAATAAGAAAAGAGATTTCTCAAAGTAATTCGTGTGCCAATATGATGAAGGTTGAGGCCACTATCATTTCAAAAGAAACAATCAAACCATCTTCACTAACATTGCACCATCTGAAACCCTACAAACTCACCCTCTTGGATCAGGTCACTCCTGCAACTTATGTTCCCACAGTCTTCTTCTACCCCATGACCAATCTCAATCTCGACATGTCCCAAATTATTGCACAGCTTAAAACTTCCTTATCAGACACCCTCAATATCTTTTACCCATTTTCTGGGAACATAAAAGACAACCTTTTCATCCATGAATTTGACACGGGTGTTCCCTTTCTGGAAGCTCGTGTTAATTGTTCCATGTCTGAGTTCCTTAAGCACCTAGAAACAGACTCATTGAGTCTATTTGTTCCGTACCATGCCTTTTGCAAGGAAACAAATACTACTATAGGTCAAATGGCTGTTCAATTGAACCTCTTTGATTGTGGTGGAATAGCAATCGGGTTGAGCTGCTCGCATAAGATTGCAGATGCAACAACTGCGAGTATTTTCCTTCATTCTTGGGCTGCCACCTTTTCTAGGTCTCCAGAAAAAGTTAAACATCCAAATTTTTCTGAGGGATCAATCATGTTTCCACCAAGAGATTCACTTCCACAAAAGTATATAACTACAATGGAAAACTTGTGGTTCAAAGAAGGTGATTATGTTACGAGAAGGTTTGTGTTCCATGAAAAAGCAATAGCCACTCTAAGGTCCAAAGCGAAAAGCGAACTAGTTCCAAAACCAACACGCACTGAGGCATTGACATGTTTCATTTGGAAACACTGCATGGCAGCTTCTAAAGCCAAATCAGTTGGGCCGAAAAATAAATCCATGACCATACTGGTCCAAGCAGTGAACTTGAGGACACGAATGAAGCCACACTTGTCAGATGCTTCTACTGGAAATATATTTTGGTGGGCAACCGCTGCAGCTGATTTGGCTATGGAAGAGAAAGAGTTGCATGAATTGGTGGGCCTTGTAAACGAATCCATTGCAGGGTTTGACAGCGATAGTGCGGAAAGTTTGCAAGGAGATGAAGGTTTTTTGGCTTTCTCCAATGTCTTTGACCAATTAGAAGATATGTTTTCTGCAGAACCAAAACCAGATGTTTGTGCGGTTACATGCTGGCTTAGGTTTTTTAACGATATTGATTTTGGTTGGGGGAAGCCATTTTGGGTTGGTATCATGGGGAAAGTTGGCCCCGCATTTAGAAATTTAATAATATTCAGTGAAACCCCATGGGGTGATGGGATTGAGGCATGGGTGACCCTGGATGAGAAAGAAATGGCTATATTGGAGAATGATCCTGAATTTCTTGCATGTGCTTCCCTAAATCCTAGCATCTCAATCTCCCTTTAAAATCTTTGGATGTGTTTCTGTTTGACGCCAAAGATAAATAAAATAGCAGTGGTTGCTAGTACGTAAGTTTGAGAATTACAATAAATCATTAATAAATTGGTCTATGTGTCGTGAACTTTACATCTAATCATAAAGTTTCACTTCAAATGTAAAATGTGAAAGGGTGTGTACATTTTTTTTTTCTTTTTTCTATTTTGGAGATGAAAGGGTGTGCACATTGTTAAATGCGAAGTAATAAATAAATAAGAAATTATTGGACTACTAGCAAGTCATACTGCAAAATATGTAAGTTTAAAAGGAATTCTCACGTATATTGATTTTTTTTTCCCCTTTTTATTCCTTTCCTGAATCAAATGTAATGGAGTTATTAAGTTGTAATAAAAATTTATATAAATAGTGCAGCACCGAGGAAGAAAAACTTCAACTTGTCGAGCATTTCCCAGTCAATCTCGGCTGGAATATGAACCTCTTTAGCAGCCGCAGCCGCCGTAGATGGCGATTCCTCCTCGGTAGCACTCAAATTCATCTTAGCCACTTTCCCCCAAATTTACAATTTCACAAAATTCAATTCAAAATTCAGCTCTAATCCAACACTTTAAGTTTAACCATATGTACAAAAACTAATACAAAAAAACCCCAAATTGGAAACTTTAAAAAAAGCCTAACCCTAACCCTAATTGTACGGACTGTAAAAAAAAAAAAACAGCACAAAAAATCTATGAAATATGGTACAAAAAAAAGTTAACAAATTTGATTCGAAATTTTTCTAGTTCTTTTTCCTCTTGTGGAACCAGGTTTTGGATCGGAGGTGAACAGAACCGAAAGGATCTAACATTTCTTGGTAAAGGAACTGAATTTACAAGAGAACCTTACTGGAGAGTGGAGCATTGTCCCCCGGAGAATCTCCCCGGAAAGTTCGGATCTCGCCGGAGAAGAAAAAAAGAAAATTTCTTGGGTTTCCGATTCTAGATCAAAATTCTCACAAATTCATACATGGAAACACACTATTTATATATATACCTTTTAGAGAGAGAAAGAAAATATGAGAGAGAGAGAGTATTTTTGTTTGTACAGGGAGTGAGGAGTGAGAAAGAGAGAGGTGGGTTACCGGAAATGAGAGGTTTAAACAACCTTCGAATGCCTTGCCTTTCTTTAATCAAAAATATATAAATTGCAACCAAAAAAAAATGTGGAAGAGAAAAGAGAATAAAAATTGTCTAGATATAGAGAGTAAAAGAAGAAAAAATTTAGTACAACAAACTATTACAAGACTTCTTTATCACAATTGTGATGTGGTAGAATGTGAATGGTGAAAAAAAAAATTCATATATAAGTGATATGCAACCACTTACAATTTACCATATTAACCATAATAGACAATTTGAATTCACACTTCATAGCCAAGAAATTGGGATTGAGATTATTTGGAAGCCAGTGAAGTCACTAGAGGAAAATGTTGGGACCACCGAAAATGGCACAACTTTATACCATAACTCGCCACTGGAGGCCAGGAGCCACCAAAATAGTATTACCATAAGAATAATTGAAGGTCTCATTTCCTAGACTAGTACCTACGTGAGATGGAGGAATATGTTGCAACAGAAAAATGAGGTCAGGATTTTCTTTGGCTATAAAGCTGGAGATGGGTCCAGAATTATCAATGATGCGGTTAGCTTTCTTGAAGAGTAGTCTCATAAATAAGAAAAGAGTCCGTAGGGGTGGCGCCAAGTGCGATTCAGGTCTCATAAATAAGAAGTAGGTCTGTAGTGGCAGCACCAAGTATAACTCAAGTCTCATAAATAAGAAATGGGTCCGTAGTGGCCGCGCTACAAGTGCAATTCAGAGTGGTCACACAGGAACACCCGACTTGAAAAAAAAAATTATAAACAAGGAGGCAGTGGGATCACGCACACAATGTTATTCTCATTCTCATGTGCTGGCCTTTACAAATTGTACACAAGGAGGCAGTGAGATCACGCACACAGTGTTTTAATTTGAATGTGCTGTCCCTAATAGCCCTTTGCACGTTGATGTTAGATGTACTTTGGTGTTTTCGCGAGATGCTTGCTGTACAAAAAGGTCTTGGTAAGTTAATAAATATTATTATTATTTTCATTGGAAAATTAGTGAGCCATAGCATTGAGATATACTGTTGCATCTCACACAAAATATATTTGATGGGTTATTTTTTGTGAATGTGAAAAATCTCATAAACTTTTATGAAACCCACAAATATAGTGCTTCTATTTTCATGAAAATTATTTTGAGAAAAGTTCAAGTACCTTATATTTTTATGTTGGAAATTGAGATTTTATAAGGTACGTTATCTTTAAATTTTCTCAAATAGTGAAGATATTGAAATCGAGGAATGTGAGAAAAAAAAAAAGTATTTTGAGAAATATTATTTTGGACTCATAAAATAGTTGATGATAAATTTCAACTATGTGAATTATGTTGAGAATTGGGATAAAAATAATTTTTTGTATAAGTGTGAAAATGTTTATGCTAAAAGGGCACTCCTATTATTTTTGGATACAAGATAGAATTTCTATTTTAACTTAATCTAAGTATATATGTGTGTGAAACTCGCTCATTGAGACTTAAATCCTGACCCTTGCCCCCCACACCCCACAAGCATTTTTACTTGTGGAGTGACCACCGCATCAAGGGTGCGTGGTGGTCTCCTATTATTAAGTAAGAACAATGGTATCATTTTCAAGTTGGTATTCCTATTTTATAAATAATAAAGATACAGTGATGCCCTTGTATAAAGTAGACACTTGTATTTGTGCCAAAAGTTAAATGAGAATGAATTGAAATATTATACAATTGTTGTATAATGATGCCAAAGTTTTGACAAAAATATTTAGTCCCTTATGCTTGTGAAATTATGGAAATTCTTTTGTTCCTAAATGTAGTTCCTAGTAGTTAGAGACAACTAACCTTATGTAGATGCTAATGAATCTACATCTCTTGCCATATATTTATGAGTTGAGAAATGGTGAAAAACAATTTTTAGTTGTATAAATTTTGTGCTTAAGTAACCACCAAGAGCAAGAGTAATGTAAAAAAAAATGATATATCATGTATAAAGTGGTTTCTGCTATACTAGAAACACATACATTAGCTTCTCTTACCTTTTTCTCAAAAAAGAAAAAGAAAAAAAAAAAAAAAAACATTAAAGCATGCTACTATATTAAATGTTGATTTAAGTGTGTTAATTGAAATCAGTTTCTTTCTTTGATGTCTTTCCTATTTTTAGTTGACCAAATTAATGCATATTGATTAGCAAACCTTTCCAAACGTTGGTGCGCATAATGTAATTCCTTATTAAGTATTTTCTTTTAAAACTCAAACGTTTTCTAAATTGCTAATCTGATATGTTTCTTTCTTACAATAGCCAAAGAATCAAAGTAATAAACATGAGAATTTATTTCTAACATATATCTTGTTAAATGTATTTTAATTTGGAATGGATTCTTTACTTTTAAATAGTATTCTATATCCGGCCATATGTGGGAGAGAAAACCATTATTCTTATAGGCACTATTTTTATTTGCTGAGTCAAAATCCTAGTTTTATGAAAATAATATATCCTTGTATATACTATATTTCAGGGTAAAAGAAAGGTACTATTGAGAGCTTCAGATCCTTCAAGCGGTGTAGGCTTGTAAGGATAATTAGTAAAGGTGGCTGAGTTGTTGTATCCTGGAGGCGGCAGGCACAATGTTTTAGTCTACTACACCAGAAACCCCGTAAACGCGTGTATTGTCTCAAGACAATGACATGATTCACGCCTTAACCCCGCTATCTAAAAACATATATGAATTGATGGTAATTGCTTCTATTGTTATGTTATTAATTTGAAGCATCATTGAGGTAATATCTCTCTATTGTTCTCTAATTTTATGGTAAATTCTAATTTATGTGAATTTTAATCATTTTTTTTGAGAGAGAGTTTCAACCTATGGCATCCTCTCTTGATGATAGATCTTTATCATCATACCAAGACACCAATCAGTTTTTGGTGTAGGCGGGGATTGAATCCCAGATCTCTTATACAACTATCAGAGACTTTACCAGTTGAGCTAACTGGAACCCACATTTATATGATATGTTGAATGTTATGAAATTCAAGCTATTTTATCAATTATTGTTCTTAGGAACAATAGAAACTCTAAAAAAAAAAAAAAAAAAAACCTCATAGTGACGGTGTTATGGAATCATGCTGCGAAAGTATTGTTCTTAAATGTTGATTTGTGCCATTGGAATAAAACTCAGTGTTATGGCTCTCTTGACCGAACAATCCCCCATGATTAGACTATAGCATCAACTTTATGATGAACGCACTTCTACTCATGGAGGTTTAAACAACCTTCAAATGCCTTGCCTTTCTTTAATCAAAAATATATAAATTGCAAAAAAAAAAAAAAAAAAAAAAAAAAACATGGAAGAGAAAAGAGAATAAAAATTATCTAGATATAGAGAGTAAAAGAAGAAAAAAATTAGTACAACAAACTATTACATAACTTCTTTATCACAATTGTGATGTGACAAAGCATGAATGGTGAAAAAAAAAAGTTCATATATAAGTGATATACAACCACTTACAATTTACCATATTAACCATATTAGACAATTTGAATTCACACTTCATAGCCAATAAATTGGGATTGGATTTATTTGGAAGCTAGTGAAGCCACTGGAGGAAAATGTTGGGACCACCGAAAATGACACAATTTTGTACCACAACTCATCACGTGGTCCTGGCACAACTCGCCACTGGAGGCCAGAAGCCGCCAAAATAGTACTACCCGAAGAATAATTGAAGGTCTCATTTCCTAGACTAGTACCTACGTGAGATGGAGGAATATGTTGCAACAGAAAAATGAGGTCAGGATTTTCTTTGTCTATAAAGCTAGAGATGGGTCCAAAATTATCAATGATGCGGTTAGCTTTCTTGAAGAATAGTCTCATAAATAAGAAAAGAGCCCGTAGGGGCCGCGTCAAGTGTGATTCAGGTCTCATAAATAAGAAATGGGTCCGTAGTGGCCGCACTATAAGTGCAATTCAGAGTGGTCACACTGGAACACCCAACTTGAAAATAAAAATTTATAAACCTTAAAAAAGTAGTTATTTTTTTTCTTCTCTTCCTTTCATTTTATGGAATAGACTTTCTAAATAATTTTGCTAATTTTTCTAAGCACTTAATTACTCGGTCAACTTCTTCTTTCTTCTTTTGGAAATGATAAGGATATTTTTGGAATAGGAAAAGAATCCTTAACTTTTGAACCCGTCAAGAGAATGTACGTCACCACAATTGTGAGCAGATAGCACCAGTAGCCGTCGGTCTCTAGAGGGGTCCATCTGGAACCTCGTATCCAGCACCCACAGAAGCTGAAGGTCAGGTTATATGATAGGCCAAGAATATATTGACCCCTTATGGTAAATTAACCAATTAATTTAGCCAAGTTAATTAATTAAGTCAATTAACATGCAATAAGCGTGGTAGCACCAATAAATCACCAACTAAGTTAAATGCAGCGGAAAATAAATTTGACACATGTGATTTGTTTATGAATTGGGAAAACCACTGAGGCAAAACCCCACTGGGTGAATTCAAGGTCACCACTCCCGAGAATCTACTATTACCAAAACAAGCAGTTACAAGTAAAGGAATCCAGTATCTTATACCAACCTACAATTGAACCCTTACCCCAATACACAATTGGACTTGTAATGTAGTGACAATCTCTCCTTTCAATGCATGGCTCGTAGTACATGACTAATCAATCGATGCATGGATCCAAGTACGTGACAAACACACCAACTTGAGAAGGAAGTTGGCTACAAAGTTTTTCAGTTCATCCACACGATGAAGATCAAGAAGGTCCTTGGTCACAAAACCCTTAGCGCACAAACGCAACAGCTTCTTCAAGAGAAAGATGAAGTAAGGCATATGTCTTCGGTCACAATATGCTTGCATAAAACCTTTGCATCAAGTTACATCAACTGAGACGACCCTCAAAATAATCCTCGTACATGTCTAGAGTTGTGAGAAAAGAAAACCTAAACACATAGCTTGGATATGCGTGAAAAACATTTTTGAAAAACTGATTTTCGTAATTCTCGATAGATATAGCTGTCGAGATTATCTGTCAAGCTTCACATTTTAAATCTCGATAGATACATCTGTCGAGTTAATTGTCGAGCTTTAAAACACAGCACTTCTTCACTTGATTCTTGGACAGATTTGCATGGCTTCAATACTTGAACTTTAACTTTTGTTCCTTAAAGTATTAAAAAGATCCTAAATTTACCCAATTACAAATAAAGTGCATTTTGTCAAAGGCTTAACCAATTCTAAATGACATATGTTCTTAACATGATCCACATATGTCCTAACATTGTAGCAGTAGGACGATGCTCGCTCCTGATGACCAAGTAGATGAGCCCATACCAAGCCAACGGATGCATGTCCCGTACGAAGCAGATAGATCACAGTGAAGGACGAATAGGCATACCGACGGATCCTATGTGTCCTTGCGTGATCTCCTCGCATATTCCTATATGGAAATATCTTGCGCTTGTGCACCACACACCAAGACCATACTATGCGATTTTCATCTTCCCAATATCGGAAGATGTCCCAAAGATCTCGGTGACATTAACTCCACCTCCTCCCTATAAGGAAAACCCCTGTATTTCGGGATCTAGGTCTACTCCACATCACTATATAAACAACAGGTTTTCTCTTTTCCAAGGTACGCAAAAAAATTTCTAGCTCTCTCACTATAGAGTACTTGGAGATTTCTCATTCACTGACTTAACTTTCGGAGGGTCTTTGGCCGGCACCCCAACAGTGCTTTCTGTTTGGTTCTTGGTTTATTGTTCTTCAGGTACCCATTGGAGCGTTCAAGGAAGATCAGCTCACTGATGATTTTTGTGTATCATCAGGGGAAAAAAAAAAAATTCTTCTCTATTTTATATTTTTAGATAGAAGAAAATTATTAATCTACTACGTCATAAAATTTCATAGATGGGTCAATATAGTCCGCAGCTCTAATCCATCGTCACCTCTTATTGCTAATTGCTAATTTTAGTAGGTGCAAATAAGAAGAAGTTTCAAGTAATATTTCTCCTTTGGGTAATTTGTAAGTTACACTCTTAAAGTTTGGGAGTATTTGGATTTTACATCATGAAATTTCAGAATTAGGATTTTACTCCCTAAAGTTTGGGGTGTTTGGATTTTACACCATAATGTTTCATAATTTGGATTTTACTCCCCTAAAGTTTAGGGCTATTTGAATTTTACACTCTAAAGTTTCAGAATTTGGAGGTGTAAAATTCAAACACCCCCAAACTTTAGGAGGTAAAATTCAAATTCTAAAATATCAGTTGTCAGGGTATAAAATCCAAACATCTCAAAACTTCATGGGGTAAAATTCAAATTTTGAAACTTTAGGGTGTAAAATCCAAACGCCCCAAAACTTTAGTAGTGTAATTTACAATTTACCATTCTTTTTAGCAGGTAAAATCCAAATTCTGAAATGTGAGGGTGTAAAATCCAAACACTCCCAAACTTCAGAGGGTAAAATCCAAATTCTGAAACTTTAGGATGTAAAATCTAAACATCCCAAAACTTTAGTAGTGTAATTTACAATTTACCAATCTCATTTTTAATGTTACATGACAACAATTGGAGATTGCTACTATTGCCTTTTCTTTTGGATACTAGTGTGACACATGAGCCAGTTTTATTTCAAGCGGGAAGCTTCTCAATCTCGGTGACAACTGACAATAACTAGAGTTGCTACAATTGATTTTTCTTTTGGATAAGTGTGATCACACTTAACTTCTACCTTGATTTGGACAACATTATTATTGAACAAAGATGTGCCATGAGCCAGCAATTTTATTTCAATCGGCCGGGAAGCTTTTCAATCGAGTTACATATTTCGTTTTCGTCATCAAGTGCGATGACTCTACTGCAAATAGATATTGCATTTTGGTATGTAGTAAATTCTGAAAAACGAAATTCAGCATAATACATTCTTTTGAGAAATATTGTATGGCATTATGCTAAAATTCTTTTTGAAAAGATAATTATGATGAATGAAATTGTTTTTAGTTATGCAATTAAAAATTGCAACGGACGGAAAAAGCATTTCCAAAACTAAACCCTTTAAATATTTTGCATACAAAACTCTACTAAATTTTTAGATTTTCATCCCAAACGCATTATGCTTTATAATTGAAAAATCCATGACCGTCCCAAATCCGTATGTTTATCTAACTATGCATTGGTTTGTGTTAACCTAAAATTGAATATCAGAATATTATTTAATTATATGTAGAAAATTATACAAAACTATGCTTGATTCTTTTACTTATTATTTCTAATAAAATATTTCAATTTAATTTCAAGTTGGTGTGACAATCCATCACGCAACACAAAGACACACTGCAGAAGATTGAAGATGTACTCATTGCTCCATTCCATGACAAGCCATTCCTTCACAACTAGATTTTGTACAATTCTTGATTCTTCTTTGTTGTGGAACACACACACAGAGAGGTAGACATGGCAAAATAGGCGGGGCAAGTCGGGTTCGGGTCGGGTCAATCGGGTTGCGGGTCAAACGGGTCACGGGTAAAAAATGGGTCATTTTAAGCGAGTTAAAATCAGGTTCGAGTCAATCGGGTTGTGGGTTGGGTCGGGTCAGGTGACCTGTATTTTTCACATGAATTTTTTTTTTTTTTTAATAAAGAAAACAACATGTATTTGTCATTCGGAAAATTATGCAACAAATTACTTGATGTAAAATGCATTATTTTGAATTCACCACTTATATCAAAAATGAACTCAGTTAAACTTATTAATACTTATTCAATAATTTTAAAATTATACAAATCCTAACATTGCTATCTAAAACAAAATAACACAAAGATAAGTAAAACAAATACAGAAGTTTATTTCTACACAATATCAACATTCCAAAATATAAAACAAAATTACAAATGACTTATTGGATAACTCATTTGATAAAGAATAAAAACATATAAGAAATTTACAATCTTGAAAATTAATTTTATAATCTATTATCAATTGTGGTTGACACTCTATTTCAATTTGAGATATACTTTAAAGTTTGATTGCTTACTTATTTATATATGGTATCTTTTATGAATATCATATCATTGTTAAACAACTCACACTCTAGGAAATATCATAATTTATTTTGAAAAGCCGTTTATTTTGGACATAATTTATTAAAAAATAGGTCTAAGTATTCATAATTTATACTAATTTGATACTTTAGCTTCACTATTTTCACACTTGTGAATGTTTGTCACACATGTCTACAATTTTAAATCTATGTTTTTAACCCTACTATAACCAGATTATCTTGGCATGTACTTTGCTATTTAATATCTAAAAATCTTTACTCATTACAAAATGTTCAACCATTTATCTTTCAATTAATTTGCATGTAGTTATGTAAATGTATCAATTGTTTCCTTAAAGTTCACAATAAACAATTAAAACCAATATTGTCTTAGTTTTACTATTTTTTTCCAAAAAAAAAAAAAAAAGTTTTAAAAACATGGTTCGGGTTTGGGTTCGGGTCGCAGGTCAGGTCAGGTCACGAGTCAACCCGTTTTTGCTTCGGGTCAAAAAAATTGGGTTCGAGTCGGGTCGGGTCGGGTCAGAAAATTCTGACCCGTTTTGCCATGTCTACACTGAGGACAAGTTTGTAGAAAAAAAAATGGATTTCCTTTGATGATAAAAAATTACTCACTGCTCCACGAGACCATCTCATACTATTCGATTCAGTGCTTCACAAGTCGCAACTAAATCTAGTCCTGTGTATTTCGCTTATTCTTCTTTATTATTTCTTTTTCATTCTTTCTTTCTTTCTTCTTTCTTTTTTTTTTCTTTTTTTTCTTTTTTTTTTTTTGGGGTTGAGAAAATCATTTGTTTTCTCTCTCTTTTTATTCAAAAGAAGAAATATATAGTTTGAATAGTGCCTCCTAATATTTCTAATGAAATTGTATAGGTTTCAAATCCCTCATTTTCTATTGTAATTATCGAATTATTATTATTATTATTATTATTTAAAAAGTAGATAAAAGAAAAAAAAAATTGATAGGTAAGTAAGATTTTATTAATCATATGAAAAAACTCCAAAAAGTATATGTACTGGTTATATAATGTATGCATTCACAAAAAAAAAAGGGTTATATGATGTATGGATGATCAAATGAAAGTGTCGGGGGCAGTTTTTTCGTCGCCAATATGATATTTGGGAAGTCAAGACCGAGACTTGACTTTGGGTTTAGAGTATGGCCTAAAGGCTATCGGTGAAGTGTGAAAGGTCAATTTTTGCTCAAGGTCCAAATTGCATCTGTGGGGGGTAAAAGCCCAGATCTACCAATTGGGCCTGGGGCCCTGTTTTTGAGACTACTTTGTGTCCGAAGAGTAGTAACGGGTTAGGATAGAGTTCACCTGAGAGCAACAAACCCAAAGATGGCGGAAGAGTACCATCCGAAGAGGTCACCCTTTGTCCGAGGAGGTTTTACTCCTCGGATACGAATAGTTCTGATCAAATAAACGTACAGATGGCCCGAACGCCCTTCCTGGCAATTTTGGTGACAAGGATAAGCTCTGGACATTCTTGGGGATGATAAGGATGAAGAAATATCTCAAGGAAAAGCTGCTACCACCGTATTTAATGCCTTGCAGCAGCTTTTCTGGCCGCATTTATGTGGAGAAGACCCCTAAACAGTGCAACCTCAGCTACCGCCACTCCCAAAAAGCTAGAGAAGATGCTTGATGTGACCTATACTCAAGTATGTTAGCAGATGGAGGACAAGTGGACGGTTGGGATGATTAGAAAAGAGGCTATATAAAGAAGGAGAGCCCCTGATAGAGGGGGGATCGAAAAAAGAGAGGGAGAAGAACAAAAAATAACTTTACTGTAGCTCTGGAACGTGTAACCTAATTTCATTCAATAAAATTCCTCTTCGGACATTAGGTCTACCATTGTTTTTACATGATTGTATGATAGATTATTCGCAAATACTATAACCAACTCTTGTTTAATTCATATCCGGCCCAGTTCTTTCACCCACGCTCTACAAATTCAGTGTCTTGGGTTCATTGGGCTCGTACTCCATATCTCGTGGGCTTGGGCTACAAAAATCGACCCTACAATTGGCGCCGTCTGTGGGAAGAGCTTGTGCATAGGTGAAAACAACTGTTGGTGATGGCAGAACGAAGTCAACAACAAGCAGAATCTAGGGCATCCCAACATGCAAACCCTTTTCTTAACTTGGAAAGAAGGCAAGATCGTGAGGGTAGAGTGCACACTGTGCATACTGGCCAAAGCCAGTCACACGGCAGAAGTCACGTGTCCCATGCAGAGGAGAATCAGGGCTTGCAACTAGAAGTTGAAAAACTGTAGAGGGAGTTGCGCCATGCAAAGAGGAAACGGATTTCCTCGTATTCTGATGACGATTCCGACGACGAGCAGGACGTCACTTATCAGCAGAAATCTCAGATACCGATCAGTGAATCCTTTTCCTACGAAGAAGAGCCTCATCGCAAAAGGCGATCTAGAAGTCTATCACGCGGAGGCGTAGGGAATGACGCTATGAGTAGGGCCTTGAATCAAATCTCTCGGTCACCTTTTACTCGCAGAATTGAGGAGGCGAGACTCCCTCGGCGTTTTAACCAGCCAACGTTTACCATCTACAACGGTAAGACAGACCCGGTGGAACACGTGAGTCACTTTAACCAGAGGATGGCTGTCTACTCCAAAGACGAAGCCCTGATGTGTAAGGTTTTCCCCTCCAGTCTAGGGCCGGTGGCAATGAGGTGATTTGACAGCTTGAAGGCAAACTCTATTAATTCCTTCAAAGAGCTCACTCAGGCATTTGGTTCACGCTTTGTCACCTGCCGAAGAGTAGCCAGGCCCCTGTCTTCACTACTGTCCCTAAGCATGCAAGAGGGCGAGACTCTGAAGGCGTATTCGGATAGATACTGGGAGATTTTTAATGATATGGAGGGCAACTCCGATGCAATGGACCTCAGCATGTTCAAGCTAGGCCTCCCTACTGACCACGGTCTAAGGACCTCCTTATCTGGCAAACCAGTCACTAACATGCGTCAGCTTATGGACCGTATAGAAAAATTTAAAAGAGTTGAGGAAGATCAGCAGCAAGGGAAGGGAAAAGACAAAGCAATCCCCCAGGAGATGAGGGATTTCCAGTCGGATTGTTACAATAGCAGTAAACCGCGTAGAGATTTCACTGGACAATCAGGATCGACTAATCCTCAAGTGGTCAATACTGTATTTAAAGAGCCGATGCACAAAGTTTTGGAAAAGATTAAAAACGAGTCGTTTTTCAGGTGGCCGAATAAGATGGTAGGAAACCCTGAGAGGCGTAATCATAATCTTTATTGCCAGTATCATCAAGACCACGGGCATAGCACAGACGATTGCAGGAGCCTGTGGGATCATTTAGATCACCTGGTCGGCGAGGGTAAATTAAGACACCTTCTGCACCATTCCAGCGGCCGAGGAGGGCAGATCAGTTCGGAGCCCCGAAGGGATGATTCCTCAAAACCGCCATTGGGAACCATTAATGTCGTCTTCACTGCACTAGAGAGAATAGGGTCTTAGCCATCGAAGGTTATGTCCATAGTCCAATCACCGGCAGGACATTTAGGCCATGGTCTGAAGAAATCTAAATCGGATGCCCCATTGATTATAGGATTCTCGGACGAGGACAAGATAGGGACCATTCAGCCCCATGATGACGCTTTGGTAATCACCCTCAGAATTGGAGGATACGATGTAAAGAGGGTGATGGTGGACCAGGGTAGTGCTGTGGAGATAATGTACCTCGATCTCTACAAGGGGCTGGGCCTAAAACCTCAAGATTTAACACCATACAACTCCCCCCTCGTGAGTTTTGAAGGAAGGGTTGTCACCCCGAAGGGCCAGATATGCTTGCCTGTGCAGACCGGCCCTGAAGTCGTAGAAGTGGATTTTATAGTTGTGGACGTGTACTCACCATATATAGCAATCGTAGCCAGACCTTGGCTTCATACACTGGGGGCTGTTTCCTCTACTTTGCATCAGAAAGTCAAGTACCCAGTTGAAGGGCAGGTTTATGAGATCCGAGGAGATCAGTCCGTAGCTAGACAGTGCTTAGTGGCTGCCATCCAACACGGGCCCGAAGCCGAGCCCTCGTCTAGGGCCGAAAGGGGTTTATAGCAGTTAAAGCCTCGGACATCACCCATTGAGGATTCGAACGAGGACGCTCGCTGCGAAGATTTAGTGAAAGTTGTCATTGGGGACGATCCTGAAAAATTCTTTCAAGTTGGATCTCAGCTGCCTCCTCAGGAGAAAGAAGAACTAATAGAGTTGCTCAATAGGAATCTTGACGTGTTTGCCTGGAATGCTTACGAAGCCCCAGGGGTGGATCCTCAATTCATTTGCCACCATCTTAAAGTCAACCCATTGATTATTCCCAAGAAGCAGCCTCCTCGGCGCTCGTCCAGGGAGCATGCTGATGCAGTGAGAGAAGAGGTGGCCCAGCTCAAACAAGCTGGAGCTATTAAAGAGGTTTTCTATCCGGAGTGGTTAGCGAATACTGTGGTAGTAAAGAAGAAAAACGGGAAATGGCGAGTCTATGTAGACTTCACTGATTTGAACAAGGCTTGTCCTAAGGATCCATTCCCCATGCCAAAAATTGATCAGCTTGTGGATGCCACTGTCGGCCACCCTCGGTTGAGCTTCCTTGATGCTTTTCAAGGCTACCACCAGATACCACTAGCTCTGGATGACCAGGAGAAGACTGCTTTCGTCACCCTAGTTGGTAACTACCACTATAAAGTAATGCCGTTTGGCTTAAAAAACGCGGGGTCTACTTATCAAAGAATGATGACGAGGATGTTTGAACCATATCTGGGCAAAAATATCGAGATCTATATAGACAACATGGTGGTGAAAAGCAAGATGGTTGCTGACCATGTGAAGGACCTGGAAAGTACCTTTGAAGTCCTTAGAAAGTACAAGCTCCGCCTAAACGCTTCCAAGTGCTCATTTGGCGTGGGATCTGGCAAGTTCTTGGGGTACATGGTAACTCACAGGGGAATTGAGGTTAACCCCAATCAGATTAAAGCCATCAACAATTTGCAAGCTTCTCGGAACCCCAAGGAAGTTCAAAAGCTGACTGGAATGACGACTGCCCTGAATCGATTTATCTCTCGATCAGCAGACTGGTGTCGGCCCTTTTTCTCTCTGCTCCACAAGTGGAAGGGATTCGAGTGGACCGAAGAATGTGCTTTGGCCTTTCAGCAACTTAAAGATTACCTAGCTCGACCACCAATTATGTCCAATTCTGAGCAAGATGAAGTATTATTTGCTTACATTGCTGTAGCTCCCTGCGCGGTAAGCTTGGTGCTGATACGATCGGATTGTGGTGTGCAAAGACCAGTTTATTACGTGAGTAAGTCGCTGCATGAGGTCGAGATCCGTTATTTGCCACTGGAGAAGGCCATCCTAGCAGTGGTGCTTGGTACACGAAAGCTACCTCACTATTTCCAGGCTCATACAGTCATTGTTCTTACTCAGCTCCCACTCAGGGCTATTCTCCGAAGTGCTGACTATACGGGGAGAATTGCTAAGTGGGGTACGATTTTGGGGGCTTTCGATATCAAATATATGCCCCGCACATCGGTCAAAGGCCAGGTCCTTGCGGATTTAGTGGCTGAGTTCACGGAGCCCCAACTAGAAGAAGTAATGCCTATGTCGGACATGGATGAAAAATCAGTTGGCATGATTTCTCAGCAAGACCCTTCCCGTTGGGAAGTGTACGTAGATGGAGCTGCAAATCAAAAAGGTTCTGGAGTGGGGCTAGTATTGATATCTCCTGAAAGAATCATTATCGAAAAGTCGTTAAGGTTGGACTTCTCGGCAACGAACAATGAGGCGGAGTATGAGGCCCTACTGACGGGAATGGCTATGGCCCAAAAAATGGGAGGAAAGTCTGTGGAATTGTTCTCGGACTCAAGGTTAGTCGTGGGTTAGGTACAAGGGGAGTTCGAGGCGAAAAATGAAAGAATGCAGGGGTACCTGAGTCGAGTTAAATGTCTGCAATCGGAGTTCGACTTTTTTAGTTTGCTACACATCCCTAGAAGTGGTAACGCACATGCTGACTCTTTGGCTATGCTTGCTACCTCCTCGGCGCAAAATTTTCCCAAAGTTATCCTCGTTGAGGACTTGCATGGGCCTACAGGGACAAAAAAGGATGTAGTTCAGGTTCACCAAGTTAAGACTGGACCCTGCTGGATAGACCCTATAACTAAATTCTTTAGAGAAGACATCTTGCCTGAAGAAAGGGAGAAAGCCGACAAAATTCTGAGGAAGGCGACCAGATTCTGGCTATCCGAGGACCAGAGATTATATAAACGCTCCTATTTAGGACCATATTTATTATGCGTGCATCCTGAAGCGGCCGAGTTGCTGCTAGAAGAACTACATGAAGGAATCTGTGGAAGCCATACGGGAGGAAGGTCCTTGGCCCATCGGGCTATTACTCAAGGTTATTGGTGGCCGAACATACAAAAAGAGGCCCTCGAGTATGTTAAAAAGTGCGATCAGTGTCAGAGATTCGCTCCAAACATTCATCAACCAGGGGGGCCTCTTAATCCACTGTCGAGCCCATGGCCTTTCGCCCAATGGGGCTTAGATATCGTGGGACCATTCCCCAAAGCTGTAGGAAATAGTAAATACCTCTTGGTCGAAACAGACTATTTCACCAAGTGGGTCGAGGCTGAACCTCTGGCCAACATCAGAGACGTGGATGTGCAAAAGTTTGTATGGAAAAATATTGTCACTCGGTTTGGGATTCCCCATACTCTAATCTCAGACAATGGCCTACAGTTCGATAGCAAAGCATTCAGGAGTTATTGTGGTGAGGTAGGAATTATAAACAGATACTCCACACTTACTTATCCCTAGGGTAATGGGCAAGCAGAAGCTATCAACAAGGTCATAGTGAGTGCCTTAAAGAAGAGACTGGATGGCGCGAAAGGCAAATGGGTGGAAGAGTTACCACACGTACTGTGGGCTTACAGAACAACGCCTCGCAGATCTACCGGAGAGACCCCCTTCTCAATGACCTATGGAGCTGAAGCTGTCATACCTTCGAAAATCGGATTCCCAACACTGAGGACCAGTTCGTTCAGTTCGACCAGCAACAATGAGCAACTAGAGAGGAGTTTAGCCTGATTGACGAAAGAAGGGAAAACGCCATGATCCGACTGGCCTATTACCAACAAAAGCTCTGGCAGGGCTACGACGCCAACGTAAAGCTGAGGCCCCTAGAACCTGGTGACCTGGTGCTGAGGAAAGTGGTCGGCACCACAAAAAACCCAGCTTAGGGAAAGTTAGGACCTAATTGGGAAGGGCCATATCGTATCACTTCAGGAGCTGGCATTAGGGCGTATTTCTTAGAAGACCTGGATGGTCATGTAATACCACGTCCTTGGAATGTAAATAAACTCAAAAGGTACTATTATTAGTCGATCGTTCTCTTCAATTAATATGCTGATTCTGTATGTGTTACTGTTCTCTAAGTGTTTAAACTTAAATCCAATCATGCCTGTAGTCCTCGGACCAGATGATTTGGGTTAGTTAACACTCCGTTACTGTTCTCTAAGTGTTTAAACTTAAATCCAATCATGCCTGTAGTCCTCGGACAAGATGATTTGGGTTAGTTAACACTCCGTTACTGTTCTCTAAGTGTTTAAACTTAAATCCAATCATGCCTGTAGTCTTCGGACCAGATGATTTGTATTAGTTAACACTCCGTTACTGTTCTCTACGTGTTTAAACTTAAATTCAATCATGCCTGTAGTCCTCGGACCAGATGATTTGGGTTAGTTAGCACAAATATGTTTGTTCCCTATGGTCCTTGAACCAAATGACACAGGTTAGTTAACACCCCCACACAGTTATGGTCACTAGGGCTTAGCGCTAAAATTCTTGATTGTATTTAAATTGATTCTAACTTATGATTGGCTTCCTTAGTTGTGTTTAATTCAAAACCGAGGGGTAATCACACTCTCTTTGTATACTTGGAAAGACATGTAAAACTTCCATAATTACTCACCGCAATCATTGCTTATTACTCTTATACGAACTATTCTTTCCGGTACCAATTTCGATTATTCATACCATCAGTATGATATAGTGATCAAGTTTATTCGCATTGTTACGATTGCAAAGCGCAGTTATATGCAGCAATAATAAGTCATAAGATATGCAATGAAAACACTAGAAGCAAAAGGGAAACTGTTTCATTGATCAAAAGAAAAGGGCTTACAATTCCTTACATAAAAACAAAATTAATACAAGTACAAAACAAAAGCCCCTATGTCTAAGTCTTCAGTTGAGGCACCACAGGGTTAGCAACCTGGCCTGTCTGAGTAGCAGCAGCTTCTGGGGCCTGGTCCTTGGGCTCAGAAGAGGTCTTCCCTTTTTCCAATTCAATGGAGACCTCAGGGTTAGCAGGAGGGACTTGGCTGGCCAGAGGTTGAACCGAGGCCTCTGGGAGCTGTAAAGGAGGAGGATCAGCCACCGGGAGCTCTCGGATCTCAGGATCATAGTATATGCTCCCAGGCAGTCTCAACTCCGAGTTAGCAGGGACTCCAGCAGTATCCATTGCCTTGTTCCAGGTTATGTCACAATAATCTCGGCTAACCGAGGCAAATTGTTCCGTAAGCTGGGACCCGGTCTCATCCACCCCCAGCTGGTATACTGCTTTTCTCTCAGCTTCGACTGCCTCCTTGGCCAGTTGAGCGTTCTGCTCGGCTAATCGGGCACTTTCCTTGGCTTTTTTAAGCTCATCTCTAAGCCCTTTTACCAGCTCCCTCTCAGTAGCCAGGTTGATTTCAGCCATGTTTAGCTGTTTACGCTGCTCCTCGGCCTGCCTCTCAGCAATTTTCAGGCCAGCATCGAGGCTGTTCCTCTGGTTGGTCATATCTTTGAATTGCTCGGATAAGAGAGCATATTCTTCCTTCAAATTGCCCAGAGATTTTTCAACCTCGAACCGAGAGTGGGCCTCCACTTGGGCTTCGAGGTAGGACTTTTTGTTCCACTCCTCGGCCACATAGATTGGAAATTCCGAGTATAAGGCACAAGAGAAAAAAAAAAAAAAAAAAAAAAAAAAGAGAAGATTGAAAAGGCTCAGTGGTTTAATTGAGCAGACTAAGTCCACTTACCATGGCTATATCCCTCTTACGGGATAGGAAGAGCTCCTGCTGGTTGAAGTGCCTGTAGGAGTCCATATCATGGGGGAGAAGGAGTGGCTGCTCCAAGGCCTCAGCAACGGAACCTGCCCTTCCCCCATCATAGTTCCTGAGGGAGGTGTCCCAAGGGATCAGAGCACCATCCAGTTCCAACCTCGGAGACTAGGTGCGAGGCCCTCCTCGGCAGACGTCTGCCACGACGGCCTCGTCCCAGCTCTCAACAGACGAGCCCCTTCTACTCCGATGGTCTCTTGCCACCTTCTGTTGCTTATTTGTCTTGGGTGGCACCACCACCACCTCCCTCTCCTCAGTTTCGAGGGGCCTTTTCTTCCTCAGGTCCGGTATGGGCTTTAGGCCGGGATCAGGGACCTGAGGTAGCGACGGAGGTAGATTCGCCACTGGTTGGGAAGTCCCAGTGCCTTTTGGCTCAAACTACTTCCCTCTGTTCTTCATTAATGCCCTTAAATCTGCCATATCTTCCTCGTCCGAAAAAACTTTCGGAAGGGCAGTTATCGGAAGGGGTGGGTGGACGCTGGAATGCCTATCAATCCCGCCCGAAGCTTCTCCTCTGAATTGGAATTTATCTATCTACTCTTCTAGTGAGGAGGTCGAAGAGCCAACCCTTTCACCTGTAACCACCGGTTCAAGGGGGACTTGGGCAACTGGTTAGACGAGCAGCGGTACACCCCGTGGGTTGGGGTGTGGCACTGGTGCAAGGTCGTGTGGTGCTAAAATCCTTTCCGAGCAACGTCTATGCGATTGAGACGGTGATCCCATTGTGTTATAGCGTTGCCAATCGGTTGATAGTCTTTCTTTTTCGCTGTGTACTCGAGAATAAGAGGAGCTGACCGCAGCTGCCCGTCCTCACTTACAAAGATCTCTGATCTTAATAGGTAGTTGAGTACGGCAGTATTGGTAAGGCTGAGCCGAGGAGAAACACGGTTCCTATCTGTTAAAAATCACAGCAAAACTTTATCAGAGACTCGAAAATAACAACACAAAGAGAATTAAAAATTCTAAAAGGATGGGGATCCTAAGCCTACTGTTAGTGAACCTAAATCTAGCATGTCCCACTTGGCTCTCCTGGCTTGGTTGGACAATGGGGACCGTCGTGCCATGCGCCCGAGACGATCACGTAATCGTCTTTCATCCCTTTGTTGGATTTGGGTAGGCAAGAAATGAGTCTAACCTCGTCGGACCGGGATTTGAGATAATATCCCGCCCCTTGTTAGCTGTGGCACTCATACATGTGCACCACATCAAGCCAGGTGAGACCCAATCCTAAATGGCGGTTCAGATCCTCAACCGCTCCTAGGATCCTAAACATGTTGGGCGCGCATTGATCCGGGCTAATCCTATGGTTCCTAAGATAACTAGTGGTGATGGGACCCATAGGGATGGTCATCCCTCCTTCTAGAAGGGCAATGAGGGGGATAACCACTTCGCCCGTCTTCCGATCCATTAGTATTTTTTCTGGAGAGCAATACCTCACACCCACATTTGGGGGTATGCGATATGCGGCCCTAAACGCCTCCAATTGATCAGGGCTATCTACCAAATACTGGAGTTTACCCATGGCACTTAAAAACGAAAAGATGGCTGGCCGAAGAGAAGACTAAAGGATCTAATGGATGACAACTTACAAGAACTAGGTCGGAGAGAGATTTTCAAACTCGTAGAAGAATTCGTGAATACTCTGGGGAAAACTGGAATCGATGACTGAGAGATTTGGACGGAGTCGCATGCTTGTTCTTGCTGGAATGTCTGAAAATTTGCAAAGTGAGGAAGAAGTAACTTCTTCTGAGGATTTATACCGGGTCACATGAAGGGGCGGAAGTTATTTCGCCCAAACCCCGAGGAAGAACCACGTCCATCAGATCAATCATTCACCGTTGGATACAAAGGACAAGGCGCCACCTGGTACAATTAATGCAGCGCCTTGGGAATATGGAAACAGCAGCAGCAATGATGAAGCACTTATATCTACCTCTACACACGTGCCAGTTCAGACATGTGGCTGTTCTCGAACTCTTTACTCCGTGACAAGTCAAAATCCCACTTTTCCTCTTCGAATGCAAGAGAAAAATTAAGATTTTGAGGGGCTATTGTGGGAGGTAAAAGCCCAGATCTACCAATTAGGCCTGGGACCCTGTTTTTGAGACTACTTTGTGTCCGAAGAGTAGTAACGGGTTAGGATAGAGTTCACCTGAGAGCAACAAACCCAAAGATGGTGGAAGAGTACCATCCAAAGAGGTCACCCTTTGTCTAAGGAAGTTTTACTCCTTGGATACGAATAGTTCTGATCAAATAAACGTACAGATGGCCCGAACGCCCTTCCTGGCAATTTTGGTGACAAGGATAAGCTCTGGGCATTCTTGGGGATGATAAGGATGAGGAAATATCTCAAGGAAAAGCTGCTACCACCATATTTAATGCCCTGCAGCAGCTTTTCTGGCCGCATTTATGTGGAGAAGACCCCTAGACAGTGCAACCTCAGCTACTGCCACTCCCAAAAAGCTAGAGAAGATGCTTGATGTGACCTATACTCAAGTATGTTAGCAGATGGAGGACAAGTGGACGGTTGGGATGATTAGAAAAGAGGCTATATAAAGAAGGAGAGCCCCTGATAGAGGGGGGATCGAAAAAAGAGAGGGAGAAGAACAAAAAATAACTTTATTGTAGCTCTGGAACGTGTAACCTAATTTCATTCAATAAAATTCCTCTTCGGACATTATGTCTACTATTTTTTTTACGTGATTGTATGATAGATTATTCGCAAATACTATAACCAACTCTTGTTTAATTCATATCCGGCCCAGTTCTTTCACCCACGCTCTACAAATTCATTGTCTTGGGTTCATTGGGCTTGGGCTACAAAAATCGACCCTACAGCATCCAACAAAAATTATAGGCCCTAAAAGTACCTCCTGCAAAGATAAGTTAGCACAAAGGATGACCCACCACATTAAGTGCTTAAATAATAGTCTAGCGGTAAACAAGAGAAACGTCTAGCAGTGGATGTCTGGAAAATTAATAAATGTATTCATAAAGTAAAAATTATGCATTTCCTCCATAGTCGGTTAATATAAGAGTGGGCTCATTATAACAAGTACACAAGAGGAAAATGGTCAAGCAGTGAATATGACAGACCTCTAGTGGTAACGTTTGATTAGTTAATAAATGTGTTTACATGATAAAAATCATATATTTTCCTCATTATTATTAACTCAACATGAGGGAAAACTTCCATAATATCCAAGACATTATGGCATTCATTATAATAGCAATAAACAAGGATTAAAAGCTTCATAATTACAAGTAAAAGAGGAAAAATTAGAATGGAATGAAGGGAGAGATGTTTAAACAAGATCTCTATATGCCATATTATGCCCATAATGATGAATATATGTGTATAGTAAGTGGTGGGAGTGACTTTATGGAAAATAAGAGTGAATATATGGAAGTATTAAAGAGAGATGGAGTGGTGTTTACCCATTTTCAAGTATGGTGTAAAAAGGGGCTGTTTATGACTATTTTAAGGTGCTGGGATTTTCTGAGGAGATGGAATGAGATATTTATGGATAAGTGTACATGTGTATTTATGGATCAAAAGCTGATTTATGAACTAAAGGACTAATTTATAAGCTGAAAATAGCATGATGGGTGAGAAATTTTATGATAAGATGTTGTTGTCTTAATGAGTTGATGGTAGTTCCTTTTATAGTGAAGCTTAAGGGATTGATTAGCAAAATTTAGAAGGGACCAAGTCTGACAACAGCAGAATCCCAGAATATCTTTGAGATTTGGTCTAAAATGGTAAGACCTGCTTTTAGAGTGTTTTACTTGTTTGGGTAGTTTTAGCTGAAGGCTAAGATGCTCCTAATCTAGGCATTAAATGTTAGAATTTGGAGATTAATTTCGTCCAATGGGATTAGGGCATGTATTAGGACTAGAGATCTTGCTTGCTGCAACTAGGATCAAAGCTCAAGAGGGTTGGTTGACACTTCAAGCTAGGTGTCAACCATTGATGCCTCTATTGGGAGCTTCTGTTGGACACTCTCTTATACCCTCCAAACAACTTTTCCCTAATTGTCCCCTTTTAGGATTCATGGGATTGGTTCATGAATCAATTACATACATGTTAAGTAAGGAAATAAACTATTATTTAAGGATTTTAGAGCTTGGAGGTCTTGATTATGTCTTCCCATCCCCTATGACCAAAACTTGGAGAGGAAGTAGAAAATGAGATGACCTTATCTCTTATATGATAGCCCCAAGCCCTTGAGTCTTGTCATAATCAATAGGTTTCAGTTGCTGAAATTAAAAGGTAGTTTGCCCCAGCTGTCTCAGTTGCTAGAGTACTTTTGCTAGGTACTTCCGCTGGGCCATGTTTTAGTGATTCTCTTCAATTGGGCTTGCATTCTGCTCCTCGAGTCCTAAAAAATGGACAAGGTTGCTATGTGTTGCCATGGATTTTCATCACACACGGGCTTTGGTTGTTCGTAAAATTGAATACGCTTTAGGGCTTCAATACTCATAATAGGTTTTGGATATTAATTCCCATGGGCTTTAAATAATAGTCTATGTAGTTTAATATTTGATGTGAGTTTGATTACTTTAAAATGCTTAATGGATAATATTCGCCATATTCTCATGGGTTTTTAATAGATAATCATAATGGGTTTGTAGGATGAATAATTACCATGAGTTTTGGAAATAAATATTATGAATGTTGTGATATAAGATAAATAGTGACCATGAGTTCTTATATAAATTCTATGGGTTTATAATATGGTATGAAATAAATAAATATTATGGGTTTTAAGATAAATAATCACAATTTTCCATGAGCTTTTATAAGATGATTGCCATGGGTTTTGAGAATAGATAATTGTCATAGATTCCTTGAGTTTGTATTATTATAGTAATAGATTTAAGAACTTAAAGCATTGTTCATCATTGGACTTTAAATGAAATACTAATGACATAGTATTTTACTAAGTATTAATAACATTGGGCTTTTTACTAAATAGAGCCAAGTAGCTAGCTTGGGCTTTTAATAGTGCCAACGTAAATTGGGTTTTTGATATTACCAATGAGAATTGAGTTTTTAATATTGCCAATGAGAATTGGGCTTTTGATGTTGCCAATGAGAATTGGACTTAAAATGTTGTTATTGGGGGGACCACAATTTGACTCTCTACAACCACTCTAAAAACAAGTTCGCGTGATGTGATGTGATTTCGAATGCCATAAAAGATTTGAGTGTGCCTTCCTCATCACCAATTGGTTTTGAGGTGGAATGACACAGCTCACAGTCCGACAGTTGCCATTGAAAATTGGGCTTTTAATACATTGCCAATGTAAATTGGGCTTTTGATAAATAATTTACCATGAGCATGAACCATGGGCTTTGATTATGAGATTTGAATTCCATTGATAAAATTGTTTTGCCATGAATTTGAATCATGGGCTTTTGAAATTACGAAGCATAAGTAGTAGTCTTGGGCTTTAAAAAGAATGGGATGTGTGCATTGGGCTCGTAGGGCCAGTTTTGATCTTAGCTAAATAATGATAATGAAATTGGATAAGCCATAAGTTTTTTGGGCTTTTTGTGATAATTTATATCATGGCTCAATTTAGATAATGAGATATGAAATATTTGTGGACCAATAAGATGAGAAATATTCATGGAGGCCCAAAATAATTTATGAGTGATATTTTGATTTTTTCTTGGTGAATAAATAAATAAATATGATTGTATATGAAAATTGAAAAGGTTTGTTAGGTTCTAAAGATTTAGGATTTTATGTATTTAGAACTCTAATTTGTATTGTTGGCAAACCATGATCAAAATAGGTTATTTAGTCTTGTTTAGACTTGCTCAAAGTTAGGTCTTTCATGTAAAGTTGGAATCGAGTGGCTGCAGATGCATTGGTGCATTTCGGCCTGGCTCGATCAATCGAAGGAAAGGCTCGATCGATCGAATCTCGGGCAGAATGTTTTTCTGCAGAATATTCCAGCTCAGCCCTAACTCATTAAACGTTTTGGGTTTTCTGTTTTTACCCTAGGTATATAAAGAAAAACCCTAGCCACGTTTTTAGAGTTGCTCCAGTTGTATTGTTGCTCATACATTGCGGTTTTGTGTAAATCTCTTGTGAGATCTAGAGAAGCTTTCCTTTACACAAAGCTTAGGGTTTTCGAGATAGAGATTACTTCAACATCTTGATGATCAACTTGGTTGCTACCATTGAAGCTTAAAGAATATCAAGCGTGGGTGCTTGTAGCTGATTGAAGAATTCAAGAAAGAAAGAGTCCGTGGATTCGGAGCTTGCACGTGGTCGTGTCAGTAAGTTCTACTGGTGGGTAGCATTAGGAAGTCAAGCGGGGAGCTTGTAGTCCTTTTGTATGAACTTCGATTCTTTCATAATGGATTCAGGTTTACCTTGAGGATAGCTAGGTCAAATCCTCCACAGGTTTTTACCGTGTGGTTTCCTGGGTGATCATATCATTGTGTCTTTTATTATTCCGCTGCTTTATACTTTTGATATGATTATTTGATTGCTTTAACCTAGAATTGCATAATTTGACTAAGTAACAACTTGGCTAATTAACTAGGCTAACCAATCTGGTTGTTTTAAGGGGTCTAAAACCGTTCAAGGTTTTTGTGGCAAAGGTCAAATAAATATCCATGAGGTTAACAATGCTTCATAAATGTGAATATGTTAAACGCAAAGCATTGGCTCTATATTTTCATGATTCATGTTATGTATACTTCGCCCATTGCTAGATTACTTGCTAATTTGCAGAACAATGACACTCAAATAAATGTGCCATTTCTGGATTATTTCTTTGAAAGTTTTTTTGTGATTGTTCCAACTTGTGACGTTTAATATTAAACTTAATCCAATATGTTGCAAGGGATATATTGATAGGTCAATAGCATCATATCAAGATTTTTTCAATATGAATAAAAATGTAAAATTATATGTTCAAAATTTAAGAAAGTAGTAAAAGTTTTCAGAATTTTTTTTTTCCTAACCTGGAAAGCCTAGATTGTAGTCTTTGGAATATAGTTTAACACCGTATATTCAACCAATGAATGATTTTTTTTTTTTTCCCCAGCTTCTTTTACTTTTCTAATTAAGGTGTTCAAAATTCAAATAAGATAAGATTCTATACTGTAGTGGGGCAAATTCTGAGCAAATATTAGGCCTTATTACAACAAGATAAGTATTGGGCCCAACTCAAGTATTAGCCCAAACGATGAATATAAATCCTGTACTGGCTAGCCCATCTTTTAATGGACACAAAACCTCGGATCCTTGGTTAGACCCCATATTGTTTCAGGCTACACGCTGAGGTCATGTCCGAGGTATATCTGAGCTATCGAGGTAAATCCCAGAGAGGCTAAACTTCTACGAGGTAGCTTTCTAAAAGTTCTTGATGATTCCTCAACAGCCCCCGCATCAATATAGGACGCTTGCTTGGCACCACTGCATTTAATGCAGAAGGACAAACCTAAACAGTGAGAAAATCCCAAAAGTCTCCATTCATGATGAAAAACCTACAAAAGGAGAGTCTGATAAGACTAGAAGTTATCCAGGTGGATGCCTAAATAGTAAGGAATACCTCAACAGTCTCCATTTATGATGAAAACCCTACAAAAGAAGAGCCCGATAAGACCAAAAGTTATCCAGGTGAACTAGGACAAAATACGAAGAAGAAGGAGATGACTCATATAAAAGAAATAGAAGAAATAGAAGAAGGGGACACGTAATATAGCAAGAGAGAAAATAATAAGGAAAACACTCAAAAGAGATTCATGTAACATATCACAATTGAATTAATAAAAAGACTAGAGGTTTACATGTTCTTGTCCAAATTTCCCATTGTGGATCAATATCAACTCATAACACAAATTAATTGTAACACGTGTTTTGTTTAGTATCTTAAACCACAGAATTACTAAACACGTTCCTACGTACGTATACCTCATGGCCTTATTTTATAATTTAGTTTAGCTGGGACTTTGTGCCATTGCCAATACATAATAGAGGTTTATGCTAGGCACTTTGAACCAATTATGCCAATATATAAGAGGTATGGTACGCACTTTGAACCAATTATTAGTTCTTGAAACTTTCGCTTCTGTGGAGGCCATTATTCCTTCTCAAGATAATCTGAAGATAAGATTCTCCTCATGGCCATATTTTTAATTTAATCTAGCTAGGACTTTGTACCAATACATGACAGGAGTTTGGTAAGCACTTTGAACCAATTATTAGTTCTTGAAACTTTACGCTTTAACATCTCAAGATAAGATTCTACATCATGGCCAAATTTTATAATTTAGTCTGGCTGGGATTTTGTACCAGTACATGATATGGGTTTGCTAGGCACTTTGAACCGATTCTTAGTTCCTGAAATCCTAGCTTCTGTAAACGCCATGTAAGGTTGAATTTATTCAACCATGTGTTGGCTTCATTATATATCAAATTTGCTTGTATTTTAACAATTAGATATCCTGTATTTAGGAGGAAATCATGTAAGGGTTGTGTGTGAAAGAATGTGAAGAATTCAAGTGTATATGCATTCAAGAAGATTCTCGTGACTGGATCTCACGAGTGACTCGCAATTGTTGACTCACCAAAATGCCACACGTGTGAAGCATGCAGGAAGCTGAAGGGTTACAACAGTTGGAGCACTACAGGACAAAAAGGACAGTCTGGCCAGTTAATTATTTCACGACTCATCCCAGTAGCAAGTGAGTCGCCAGAACACCACGTTTTGCAGAAAAATGTCTTTTCACATTCCTCATGTACCCGACTATAAATACCCTTATACCCACGTAATGTAGAGAGCTTTCAGAGAAAATTTTGAGAGAGAAACCCTAGAGAAAAACAAGATTGACTCATCCACAATCTTAGACATTTGATTCTCCAAATTCCTCTTCTCTCACCCTCTCCATTGACATACCCTTGAGAGATTCATTAGCCAAATCTTTATCACACCATACCCATATCAGTGAGGAGGTAATTTGGTGCTTGGGAAGCAATTCAGAGATGACCAATTTATTTGGTTGATACAATGGGCTTATTACAGGATCCAGAAAGCTAAAGAAAACATGATTAGGCTTAACCTTGTTAGAGCAAGAAGCTTAGAGGGCTTAGGTGCATTGGGTAGATTAGGCTTGGAGGCTCTATTGCTATTCGTGTATCCCAGCTTTATTCTTTAGTGGATCATTTCACCGCTTGGAGGGCGGCAGAGAGGTTTTTCGCCGAGTTTTTCAGTTTCCTTTTTGATAATGCGTGCCGGTGTTATCTTTGTGTTTGCACCTCTCTAACCCTTACTCTTTACCTTTAATTGCTATTGTATTGTGATTAATTATGGTTTAGAGTAGCTTGTTTATTTGGGTATTTCTTGTGTTAGGACATATGTGAATCATTGTTAGGAACATATGTCAATATAGAATTGGCTAATCCTTCGACAAAATGCACTTTACTTGTACTTGGGTACATCTATAATGTGTTTAATGCTTCAAGGAACAAGGTTTCAAGTTCAAGTGTTAAAGCCATGCAAGTCTGTCCAAGAAATAAGTGAAGAAGTGCTAGATTTTAATTCTCAATAGCTAATATCTATCGAGGTTTAAAAGGCTGTTTAAGCCCGATGCTTGACAACTGCTCGATAGATAGGGTATCTATCGAGGTTTATGAAAATCAGTTTTTCAGATCCGATTTCACTCGTGAATAGATGTTTGGGCTTTCTTTTCTCACAACCCTAAACATATATAAGGATTGTTTTAAGGGCTGTCACAGCTGATGCAACTCAATGCAAAAGTTTTTCACAAGCATATTGTGAACCGGAGACATATGCCCTAGTTCATCTTTCTATTCAAGAAGCTGCTATGTTTGTACACCGTAGGGTTTTGTAACCAAGAAGCTTTGTAATCTTCATCGTGTTGATGAACTGAAGAACTTTACAGGCAACATTTTTCTCAAGTTGGTGAGTAAGCTGTGTACTGAGTTTCGTGCATCTAATTGGTTAGTCACGTACTGGAAGCCGTGCATTAAAAATAAGAGATTGTCACTATAGAACAAGTCCAATTGGGTATTGGGGTTAGGGTTCAACTGTAGGTTGGTATAAGGTACTGGGATTCCTTTACTTGTAACCGCTTGTTATGATAATAGTAAATTCTTGGGAGTGCTAACCTTAAAATCACCCGGTGGAGTTTTTGCCGTGTAAGTTTTCCCCATTCATAAACAAATCACCGTGTCAATTTATTTTCCGCTGCATATTAACTTAGTTGGTAATTTGTTTGTGCTACCACGCTTATTGCATGCTAATTGAATTAATTAATTAACTTGGCTAATTAATTGGTTAATTCATCACAAGGGGTCAATGCATTCTTGGCCTATCAATTGGAATCAGAGCAGGCACACTCTGATTAGGTTTTAATCCTTGCTATGTGATCCATTAACCCCCGTTTGTCATGGATAGAGGACAATCTCTTATTATACCTCCTTTATTTGATGGCACTAACTATGCATACTAGAAAGTACGCATGAGAGCTTTCTAGTAGTCATTAGATGAAAATGTGTGGCAAGCTATGGAGATAGGCTGGACCAAGCCGAAGGAAGCACTAGCCGATTAGGATGATGCTAAGATCAAGGTGGCTAACTTCAACAGCAGGGTATTGAGTGTTTTATTCAATGCAGTCACGAATGAGGAGTTCAAAAAGATATCCTCTACTGAAACTGCAAAGGAAGCATGGACTATCCTCCAAACAACCTATGAAGGAACCAAGGCTGTCAAGGATTCGAAGCTTCAGAGACTTACCACGAGCTTTGAAGAGATTAAGATGGAGGAGGATGAGTCATTCGATGAGTTCTATGTCAAGCTCAGGGACATAGTGAACTCAGCCTTTAATCTTGGGGAAACCATTCCCGAACCCAAGATTGTTAGAAAGGTACTTAAATCTCTACCCGAGAGATTTCATGCCAAGATCACCACAATTGAGGAATCGAAGGATATTGACAAAATTCTTTTGACAGAGTAAGTTGGCAATCTATAGACCTATGAGTTGGGTTTGACAGGGATAGGGAAATCTAATAAGGGAAAGAGCATGGTATTGAAGGCCAAGAGCAGTGACATTGATGAGTCTTCAGACGATGAAGATTCTAAGATGAAATCATATATCACTCGGCAATTCAAAAAGTTTATGAAGAATTCCAATGCTAAAGGATTTGACAAAGACCGCAAATAGTCTAGCTCGTCTCAGTTCAAGAACTAGGACAAAGGAAAGAAGGATGCTAGGGATGGCGGTCAGTACATTGTTCCCTCAGGACCAAAATGCTTTGGATGTCAAGGTTTCAGACACATGAAACAAGAGTGCCCTACATATCTCAAGACCATTGGGAAGAACAAGGCACTTGCTGCTACTTTGAGCGACACCGAGCCTGAAGATGACTTCAACAATGAGGATGATGGAATCCTAAATGCCTTCACTACCATTGTAAATCCTACTAAAGAGATTGTTGAAGATGTGGATGAAGAAGAGGACTTGGCGGAGTCTAAATTAGAAAAGATGGATGAATAAGATGACATCCACATAGCCTATGCAAAATTATACAAGGTCTCGAAAAAGCATGAGAAGCTGTATAGGTTGGCCACCAAGAAGCTCAGTGAAGTGGAGCTTGAACAAGAAGAAATTTCTACAAAGTTTGATGAAGCAAATCAGACCATTGGAGCACTGAGATTTGAGAATAATTTCTTGGCTGAGAAGACCAAGAAGCTTGAGGCAGAATTGTTCCAAGTCAGAGCTCAATTGGAAAGGACTTCAAGTGCAAAGCTTGATGAGATGCTCAGTCTTCAGAAATCTGCTTTCGATTGAATCGGTTTAGAATATGATTTCTCTTCTCCTAGTATTGCTTATGCTAGTACTACTGTTTTTGTTTCTTCTACTAATAATGTTGAATCTGAGAACAATGATGTGAAAAATGTGTTAGCTAGTGAGAACATAGACAATGGTAAATCTATCTTAGGAGCACCCCCTAAGTTTGATAAGAAAAAGATTAAGAACCCTAGGGCTAAGAAGGGAAACACTTAAAAGCCTAAACAGTAGAATCAGCATCTCTGTCATCACTGTGGAGCAGCTAGACATACTTGACCTAATTGCTACAAGTGGTTAGCCACTCAATAGAGCAACAGTATGGTCTTATCGGGAAACCAGAATCAGTTTTCACCCTCTTTTACTCCTCTTAGAGATCTACTCAAAACTTTCATGTTCCTTTCGAACTTGAAAGGTTTCAATTCTTCCCTTTCACCGTCGGATCAAGGGTTTGCAAAAATGAAAGGTTTTTCCAAGGCATGGAAGGAAAAAGGCTCCAAGTGATTTAGTCACTTTTTCTCTTTCTCTCCCTTTCTTGTTTTTGTTTTTGCATTACTTGTGTGTTTTGCTTTCTTGTTTTGAGTCAAACTAGTTTTATGCATTGTTTTGTTTAACATGTTTTTGTTTGTTTATTTTTCAATTTTGCTTTATTTTGTTTTTCAAAAAAAAATTAAAAATTAGAAAAATACAAAAACAATGTGTGTTTGTGTACATTGGTACTTGTGTACCTTGGATGAGCATTGAAACAAAGTTATCTAAACTTTGTATATTTTGTAACTTAGATGAGCATCTCTATACACAACTAAGCAAGTGAGCTTTGTGGCTCGTGTTTGTGATGAGTAAGATTAAGTAATCTCTTGTACTTAACACTCGTATCACTCTTTTTTACGGGAAGGACTATAAAATCCTAAGAGAAAGGCATAAATAACTATCTCACCACTGTTACCTGCCAATTATGAAATGACATCTGTATGCTTCGACATAGCAAAAGTGCAATGTCAAAAGTTTAATATCATTGGGTATTTCTTTTCTATCTCTTATATGCCCATGCATGGTTTGCTTAAAAGAAAAATATGTAAAGAAAAATAAAAGCAAAAAGAATCAAAATGCTTTATATATGATTGCAAGTATGTCTTCTAGGAGATGTGGAAGTTATAAAATGTACCTCGAAGGTGATAGTCCCCATCAAACAGTTATGATTATGTGTGAGTTAAAGTAATTTTCTCATATCTCAAATCGTCATAACATATAAACACTTATGCAATCTTGCGATATCTTTTTCACACATAACACGCAATATTCTTTACTACTCTTGATACATGTGTAGGTACAATGTGATTTGGCCATCACAAGGAATACATGTGTTAATGCATACTCACTAAACTGTCTTAACTTGTTTTTGAAATATAAAATTGGTTAGACTTGTTGTGTGTGTGTGTGTGTGTTTTGGACCTAAAATCTTGACATTTTTCTTTATAAGAGATATTTTTGAGAGTTTAAAATGTTGTTTGGATTTTTGGTTGAGTAGCATGTTTGATTGCATTCATGTCTGTGGTTTTCTCCTCTTGAAAAACTGTTTTACGGTAATCTTTACAACTGCTGGATACCTTTCGACAGCTAGGCTATCTATCGGGCCTTTTCAGCTTCCTTTCTCAATAGCTGTTATCGCAATCTCGATCCATCGAGATTCTTGAGAGTCAATCCCGATAGCTTCTCGATCCATCGAGGAAGTTTCTGGATGCTCGATAGCTCCTCGATCCATCAAGCCTCGTTTGCTGTGGATACCTCTCGATAGATCCTCAATAGCTATTTCTAGCGTTTTATTTCTCAATAGATCTCGATACCTCTCGATCCATCGAGAAACTGGAATTCCTATAAATAGGGTCTGCGCAATGTTTTCTTCATTTCTCCCCAATCTCTCTCGACAGAAAACATCTTCTCACCTTCCTAATCACCTCTCTCTCACTCCAAACTTCATTCCCAAGGGTTTTCAGCCTAGTTTGATCTTTCTTCTTCTGGTAAGATCTTCTTTCTTTCACTTTTTCATGCATTTCATGTTTCTGACCTAACTTTTGGGATTTTTTGATAAACTTTGGTGTTTTTCAAAATTTTGAAGTTTTTTTGAAATTTTTGGGACGGGTTTTTGTTTAAATGATTTTAAAACATCATGCATTGCATCACATCTGCATTATAACAATGTTTCATGCATTTTAGATGTGTGTTTACTTTGTTGCAAAGATGTGTACTGGTAGGTTTGGATTGGGTTGAGCCCATGATGTTTTTAAGTTTGCATGTCACATGTTCATGCATTTTTTATGCATATGTACCTTCATTTATCTTTATTTTGATATTGATCTGTGTTGGTGCTTTTCTGCGTGTTTCTTTCTCTCTCTCTCTTTCTTTCGGTTAGTTGCTCTATGGCACCTAAATGAAAATCCACTCCGTCCTAGAACCCTCTTCGTTCTGGGGCATCTTCCTCTGATTCTACCCCCTCCCATGTCCAATTTCGTGATGAGAAGGCCAAGTCAGACTTCTCGGAGAACTTTTCACGACGCGGCATTCATTCAGAACGCCATGTCGTTCTATCGAATTTTTTTGATACTGACCTTCCCACTATCATCTACAGTCGAGGTTAGGAGTCACTGTGTGGCATCCCGGTCACTTGTCCCTCCATGATCATACTGGAGTTTTACTCCAATATGCACGGATTCGATACTTCAGTACCTCACTTTATCACTCGCGTTAGAGGTACGTACATCATAGTCACTCCGGATATTGTATCCGAGGTACTACACGTTCCTAGGGTAGTGCATCCTGACTATCCTAGCTGCGATCATCTAAGGATTGTGTCCAAAGACAAACTATCGTCTCTATTTTGTAAGACACCTTCATCTTAGGGTGACCGTCAAAACACCCCTTGCTCGGGCTTTGCAAAAGGTCCGAGATTCCTTAACATGGGGATGACATTTGTTCTCTATTCATTGTCTCACTATAACTCCATCACAGAGCCTCATGCTCAATTTTTGTTATCCCTTCTTGAGGGACTCACTATTGATTTTCTCTTTCACTTCATTCTATCCCTTATAGATGTCTATAGGGATATGGCGACCCATGATAAACTCATTTTTCCTTCGGCTATCATGTGGATCCTTCGCCATTTTTCTATCTCTTATCCCACGTCTCCTCATTTCTCGGTCATGTGTGCCATAGATGCAGCTACCGTCAAACGGAGTGAGGCCTAGCTTTGACCGAAGTAGCCACGGACAGAGACAATAGCTCCTCCACTTCTTCCGCTTCTTCCACATCCGCACCTTCTTCATCGGCAGGTGGTGTGACCCTTGAGGTGGTCATGGCATAGTTGCAACGCATGGATGCTTGCCTTGACACACTCAGTGATGAGTTGTGTTAGGCGAACACCCGTGTCAGTCGTATTGCTAGACGTCCAGCTCGCCTTGGTGGCTACGTGGAGTCTCCCTCTCCTTCTCCAGAGGCATCTGAGGACGAGGACGATGACTCCGACGATGATGAGGATGATGAGGATGAGGATGCTAGCTCATCCAGTGATGATGAGATGTCTATTTGATTTACTTACTCTTTGTTACTCGTGACAAAAAGGGGGAGTAGTTTTAATATGAGAGTAGTCATTTATATAGGGGGAGAGTTAGTATAGGAGATTTTTGTTAGGGGGAGTGTCTATTTTTTTTAGGGATGTAGTGAGGACTTATGTATTTTTTTTTTTTTCTTCTTCTTTTTGAGATACATTGTTCTTACATTGTGATAGCAAACCTTGTACTTATGATGTTATATATATTATGAGGTTGTTATTACAATTCTTTCACCTATCTTTACACGTGTTATTTCTTTTCTCTCTTTATGCACATGATTCTTATATATTGTATGCAATCTTTTATTTCTATTTCACACTAAGATGTCGTGATGAGTTTTGTTTGAAGTGTTTCAAAAATGCAGGTTGTCAAAGTCTTCTTGCCATAAACTCTCTTCTTGCAAAGTTTTTCAAGAGTTTGTGTTAGGATAGATTTTATTGTATTCAACAAGTGAGTATGAGTTGAGTGATATATGACTTCTCTCATATGTTCATTTGTTTGTTGTGGTTTTTTCATGGATTTCCAAAAAAAGAGATTGTTAGGACATATGTGAATCATTGTTTGGAACATATGTCAATATAGAATTGGCTAATCCTTTGACAAAACGCACTTTACTTGTACTTGGCTAGATCTAGGATGTGTTTAATACTTCAAGGAATAAGGTTTCAAGTTCAAGTGTTAAAGTCATGCAAATCTGTCCAAAAAAAAAGTGAAGAAGTGCTGGATTTTAAATCTCGACAGCTAGTATCTATCAAGGTTTAAAAGGATGTTTAAGCCCGATGCTCGATAGCTGCTCAATAGATAGGGTATCTGTCGAGATTTATGAAAATCAGTTTTTCATATTTGATTTCACTCCAACCTGTGAATAGATGTTTGGGCTTTCTTTTCTCACAACCCTAAACATATATAAGGATTGTTTTAAGGGCCATCACAGCTAATGCAACTCAATGCAAAAGTTTTTCACAGGCATATTGTGAACTAGAGACATATGCCCTAGTTCATCTTTCTATTCAAAAAGCTGCTGTGTTTGTACACCGAATTGTTTTGTAACCAAGGAGTTTCATGATCTTCATCGTGTTGATGAACTGAAGAACTTTGCAGCCAACATCTTTCTCAAGTTGGTGAGTAAGCCGCGTACTGGGATCCCGCGCATCGAATTGATTAGTCACGTACTGGGAGCTGTGCATTGAAAATGAGAGATTGTCACTACAGAAGAAGTCTAATTGGGTATTGGGGTAAGGGTTCAACTGTAGGTTTGTATAAGGTACTGAGATTCCTTTACTTGTAACCGCTTGTTGTGATAATAGTGAATTTTCGAGAGTGGTGACCTTAAAATCACCAGGTGAGGTTTTTGCCGTGTAGGGTTTTCCCATTCGTCAACAAATCACCGTGTCAATTTATTTTCCACTGCATATTAACTTAGTTGGTGATTTGTTTGTGCTACCACGCTTATTGCATGCTAATTGAATTAATTAATTAATTAACTTGGCTAATTAATTGGTTAATTCATCACAATGAGTCAATACATTCTTGGCCTATCAGCTTGTACTTATCATTCCGCACATATATTGTTTGAGTATAAGCTTGTGTTAGTTATTTTGAAATTGGGGGTCTAAACATTCACTAGTGTTTTATACATCAAGTGAACTTTCAATTGGTATTAGAGTGGGTACATTTTGTCGGATTTATACATCCTAAGTGTGATCCTAGACCCTACAATGGATAGGTCTTAATCCCTAAATGCACCTTCCTTCTTTGATGGGAGTAATTACGCCTTTTGGGAAGTGAGTATGCGTGCATTCTTGAGCTCTATTGATGAGACCATATGGGATACCGTTGAGAACGGTTGGACTAGGCCGGAGGCTGCTAAATCTACTTAGGATAAGGCAGCCCTTGCAATGGCCAATGCTAATAGTAAAGCTTTGAATGCTATCTTTTATGGTGTTTCACCTGATGAATTCCATAGGATTTCACATGTTACAATCGCCGAGGAGGCATGAGAAATTCTAGAGACCACATATGAAGGCATAAAGAAGGTGAAAGACACCAAGTTACAAATGCTCACCACTAGATTCGAAGAACTAAAGATAAGCGAAGATGAGTTCGACTCCTTTTATGAGAAGTTGAATAAAGTGGTGATTGGAAAATTCAACTTGGTGGAAAGACGGAGGACTCCAAGGTTGTGAGAAAGATTTTACGATCATTGCTGGAGAGCTTACGTGCCAAGGTCTGCAATTGAAGAGAGCAAAGTCCTTGATAAGATAAAAATTCAAGAACTCATCAGTTCTCTTCAAACTTATGAGCTATCTCTACCATCACAAAGGAAGAGCAAATCTCTTGCTCTTAAGACAATCAATGAGAGAGTGGAAACTCAAGACTCCTCGGATGAGGATGAGGTTGAAAAGGAAGTGGCATACCTTGCAAAGAACTTTCTCAAGTTCTTAAAATTCAAGAAGGATAAGAAAGACTTCAAGAAGAAGGATTCCAAAGATTCTTCTCCATCTCAAGCAGTCACGTGCTATGAGTGCAAAAGGCATAGGCATGTGAAGAAAGAATACCCCACTTATATGAACGCAAAGGGTAAAGTCTTTGCTACTACCCTTTGTGACTCAAACAACTCTAATTCGGATTAGGAAGAAAGTTGTGACAGAGAAGGAAACTACTCCACATTTATGGCTATCGCACCTATGGACTCTTCGGAAGATTTGAGCGCTCTAGTGGAAGAGCTCAATGAGCACACCGAAATGGAGTCTATGGGGGTTGGAGAGGAATCTGACGATGAAGATGAAGAATTCATCTATGTAAGAACAAAGGGACTGCAAGAATCCTATAATTCTTTTCTTGAGAAGATCGAAGAGTATGCTAAAGTGGCTAAGGCAGCCATTAGGAAAATGAAGAAAGCTGAATAGGATTACAGGAGCATACTTATGAGGTACAAAGAAACAAAATGCGAAGTCGAGGCGATGAATGAAGAGCTAACGAATGCCTACTCTAGGATCAAGTTTCTTGAGCTTGAGGTTATCCAAGCTAATGCCAAAGTGGAGCGGATTGCTCCAAAGAAACTTAATGAGGTGCTTGCTTATCAAAAGCCCTCTTCCGATAGAAGTGGCTTAGGATACATCAGTGAAAGTAGCTCAAGCGCCAATATGTCTAAGGAGATGAATTTTGTTAAAGCCAAGGAACCAATGGTATAACCTCTAATTGGTGAGAATGTGAAGGTTGAGAAGAAGCCAAATTTGATTACTTAAAAGGTTTTGACAAAACCTACAAATCCACTTGTAGCCAAACCCAAGGCAAAAGGGAAGTCTTTTCCGAAGTCACAAAGAGGTCCTCAAACACAACATTTTTGCCACCATTGTGGAATCTGAGGACATACTAGGCCAGATTGCCACAAGCTTCAAGCATTGAAGAATGCGAGTTCTCAAAGGCCAAGAGGACAAGGAAAGGGCAAGGGGAACCACAAGCAATCAAAAGGGCGAGAAGTTGATCCCGGTATTGGTGATGTGATGAAGATGATAGACACCATCACTTCTTGTTTGGCAAACTTCACCCTAAGGTTTGAGAATTGCAACTCAAATACCCAATCCTATAAGGATATCACCCCAAACGCACGTGTCGTGTGAGTGAAAAATGGTACTCATGCATAAGCATTAGAACATGTCCATGCATCAATTCTTTCAATATATTGAGACTTTGTTTGGTTGTTTGCTGATGTTTCACATTCTAGCATATTTTTACTGTTTTTGTGTGTTTTTTTTTTTTAAAGGCTTTGAATGTTTGTTCTTTTTGATCAATCTTTACTTGTTTTGTGTCAAAAATCCAAAAGCACATAAAAAGTAGAAAATCCAAAAAGTTTGATCGGCATTATTGTGTTTTGTCACACGCATGTTTGGCCTTATACCTCTGTACAAATAGCTTTGTGCATTTACGAGCTTAGCTTGTTCTCTATGCACTTGTATCATTGTGAGAAAAATCTTGACATCTATGTGATTGTTGTAAATAGATATTCAAACTTGTCATGAATGATTAGCCAATAGTTTTGTTGATCTTGAGACATGCATAGACTTGTGCCTGTATATCTTCCCACTCCTTTATGTTTTTGCTTATAGCTCAACAAATGTCAAATCTTGAAAAGAGATAATGAGCTGCAAAAACCGTCACACATACTAGTATTTGACTAGGAAAAAGGGAAAGCGACTTGTAATGAAAATGTATGGTGCCCAAAAAGCCAAAGGCTTACTCTCAAAATTGAAATATCAAAATATTCAGGCATCGATCTCAAAATGAAATTTTTTGTTCTTAAATGATCAAATGTTATGTAAGAAGCCAAAAGAAATGCTTCAACATTATGTAATCAAGTTTTGTGGGAGGTCATATATGCATATTTCTATAATTGAGATTGGTCACTCTACTTAGTGTTAACTGTGTATGTCTTGGTTGAATTGATCATTGAAACTTTACATTAGACTAAGGACTATCTCAGATTTGGTACCCACACACATCACACATGTCTATGTTCAATGAATGTCTCATTCATTTGTGTGATTCTACTTGATTAAATGTGTTGTACATACTCAATCATATGTTGATCAAACACAAAATGAGTTTTGAGTATTTTTAGTTGTTTTTGGAAAGTGTTTTATTTTGAAAACTTTTAGAAAATCCAAAAAATTTTACAACTCTGTTTTTGGTGACTCACTCGCGGGTCATGCCAGTCGCTAGGCCCCAGTTATGAGCTTACTCAAAAGCTCTCGTGTCTCCCTGGCAAGTGAGTTCCCTAGTCGCGAAAAACACTTAGAAATTTTTTCAAAATTTCTGGATTTTGGTCATTTTCGTAACTCATTTTCTCGAATTGGTCGCAAGTGGAAGCTCCAGTTGCGAGCTTATACAGAAAGTTTCGTGACTCTTTCGTGAGTGGATCTGCCAGTCACGAAAAATACTTAGACAAAATTTTGAAAATTTTGTTCACAGGATTTTGGTGACTCATTTTGGCGACTTGCTCGCGGGTCAGTTGAGTCACGAAAGTCGCATGTTTTGTACAAATAGGGTTAAATCTCAAACAGTTTTCAAAAACTTTTCAATTTTTCCTCGCATCACGTGCACACACCTTGTTTTGTCTGCCTCTCCCTCTCCCAAAACCTCCATTGTCACTCACAAAACCTCCATTTTCTTCATCAATCTTCAAGAAAAGGTATGAGTTTTCTCTTATTTTCAATGTATTTCAAGTTTCTAGTCCTAGTTTTCTTGGAATTTGTGTATATGTTGAGATATGGAAATATGGTTGTTGAATATGGTTTTGTTGATGTTTTGATGAGTACGATATATGGGTTTTGTTGGTTTTGTTGGTATAATGCTTATCCTACATGTTTTACATGTTTGTTCTTCATTCTTATGCATTGTACTATGTGTTTTGTTGTGTTGTGCATACCATGTTCATGATAAAATGTCTCTTAGATATTTTTGTGTGTCTCTTTGGATTCCATTGAGTACAAAGTTTGTAAAGATAATCAAGTTTCTTTGATTTTGAAACATCAAATGATTATGTGTTTTTACACTTTGCCCTAGTTTGCACACTTTTGCATATGATGCACACACACACGCTCCTTGACATGTTGAGTGAATACTATCATGATTTGATGATTTTTGTCTTCACATGCCATTTTTTTTTTAATTACTTTTTAAATTCTAGTTTTTAGGGTTTTAATTCAAAATTTCTATTTTTGGTACTAACTTGTTACTAATCAAGTTTATTACCGTATTTTGTGCTTTGTTTTGTGGTATTTGCTACTCTGTTCTGCAAATGGCAAGAGGAAAAATTGTTGCTCAGTGTGGTGACAAGAGGAAATGCATGGATGAGACCCAGTTTCGCTCCACCCAACACCTTGAGCGATACAACTAGCACTTTGAGAAGGCTCCAATCATTCAAGAGCGATTTGTGGATCTTGTCGATCTCAAGGACTACTTCATCCCAAGCTGTTTTGCAGAAAGAGGTTGGGAAAAGCTTTTTGGTGATCTCCCCGGGGTTTGTGAACCACTGATTAGGGAATTCTATACCAGTGCCATACTTAGAAATGATTACATCGATTGTTGGGTTAGAGGCAATGAATTCACTCTTGAAGTGGGGGACATTGATGGTGTTCTTGGACATGGAGACTTAGATCATGAAGACTTCACTTCCTTCAAGGACAGGATGCTCTCTATAGAGACGGTTCAATCCCGTATTGGTGGTGCTAGAGAAGGGAAATGCCTTAACACAACCAATTTCCCTTCAGATTTGAGATGCCTTACCTACATCATGTTGTTCAACCTCTATCTGGTAAGGAAGATGACCACCATCAACAATGCTAGAGCCATCTTCCTCATGGAGCTTCAGGAGAAAACCTACATCAAAATCAGTGCTCATGTATTCTCCATCATTGCCAAAGAAACAAGGACAACCTCAAGGCCAAAGCTTGTTCTCCCTAGTCTAATCATGAGGATCCTCCATGAAAAAGGTGTGAAGACTCCACAGGACATAAGCCTCATGAGTGTACCTTCTGCTATCAACTCTCAAACAATCATAAGGAATAGAGTTTGTTTTCTGAGTGATGAGGAAGCGGATGATCCTGAACAAGAACATCCTGTGGACACTGAGACTAAAGCGGAAAGACAACCATCTTCTTTAAGAAGAGGTGGTGGTCACGGAAGGAGCAGAGCTTCATCATCTTCATCAGTACCTCCAAATGCTTTTCATATCATTCTTGAGAGGATTTATGGCTTAAGGGATGTCCAAACTGAGCACTCCAACAGACTTACAACCATTCAAGACCAAATCAGCTTGCTCACAGCCAAGTTTGATAGCTTCACAAACCAGCATTAGCCTTTTGGCCATTCCGGTCAAAAAGGGGGAGTAATATGGAGTAGCTCTTGAAGGGGAGTCTATCTTAAGGAGGAGAGCAGTTTAAATTTTAAAGTTTTTATAGCTATCTTATAGTGTTACTTTATAGCTTTTATGGGTTTTCATAACACTTATTCTAGTACTCTATGGTTTTTAGTACTTTGGTTTTTAAGTACTCTATGACTTTTATACTTTGGTTTTAAAATACTTGGATATTATATGTTATAGATGCTTGGATGTTTTAGCTATTTAAACTATTCCTTATGTACCTTTGCTTTGTAGCTTTTTAGTACTTTTAGATTTTGTTTGCATTATCTTTAGTACACTCTTGTGCCCTTGTTGGATCTTGTATCCTTGATGCAATAACTTTAGTGTTCTTGCATCGGTTGAGTGTTGGACATACAAATGATACTTTGCATTGAGCTTATTAGATTGCATGTCCAGATGTTCATTCATTGTGTAAATGATCATTGTGGTCACTATTTATCGTGATTGTTCTTGTTTGATCAAGCTATGCTTTATTGTTATATTCATTATTGCTTGATCGCATTGTGCTTGCTCTATATGTATTTCAAGATTTATGCTTATAATGAACTTCTTGTATTATTGTTTTCAGGAAAACTTGTTCGTATGGTTCAAGAGTTTCACAGAATCTAGAGTTAGGTGTGACTGAGTTTTGACAATTGTTCCAAATTCACATTTTAAGTCTAGAGTCTGTTTTAGTGTTTTGTCACGGAATAACCAAAGGGTGAGATTGTAAAGTTGAATTTATTCAACCATGTGTTGGCTTTATTCCGTGCCAAATTTGCTTATATTTCAACAATTAGATACCCTATATTTAGGTGGGAATCATGTAAGGGTTGTGTGTGAGAGAGTGTGAAGAATTCAAGTGTGTGTGCATTCGAGAGGATTCTCACGACTGGATCTCACGAGTGACTCACAACTGTTGACTCGCCAAAATGCCACACGGCTGAAGCATGCAAGAAGCTGAAGGGTCACGACAACTGGAGTACTACAAAACAAAAAGGACAATTTGCCTAGTTATTTATTTCGCACTCATCCCAGTTGCAAGTGAGTCATCAGAACACCCTATTTTGCAACAAAAAAAAAAGTATTTTCACATTCCTCACGTACCCTACTATAAATACCCTTATACCCACGAAATGTAGAGAGCTTCCAGAGAGAATTTAGAGAGTGAAACCCTAGAGAAAAACAAGATTGACTCATCCACAATCTTAGACATTTGATGCTCCAAATTCCTCTACTCTCACCCTCTCCATTGACATACCCTTGAGAGGTTCATTAGCCAAATCCTTATCACACCATACTCATATCAATGAGAAGGTAATTTGGTGCTTGGGAAGCAGTTCAGAGATGACCAATTTATTTGGTTGATGAAATGGGCTTATTGTAGGATCTGAAAAGCTAAAGAAGACACAGTTAAGCTTAACTTTGTTGGAGCAAGAAGCTTGGAGGGCTTAGGTGTATTGGGTAGATTAGGCTTTGAGGGTCTATTGCTATTTGTGTATCCCAACTTTATTCTTTAGTGGATCATTTCACCGCTTGGAAGGCGACGAAGAGGTTTTTTGCCTAGTTCTTCGGTTTCCTCTTTGATAACACGTGTCGGTATTATTTTTGTGTTTGCATCTCTCTAACCCTTACTCTTTACCTTTAATTGCTGTTGTGTTGTGATTAATTATGGTTTAGAGTAGTTTGTTTATTTGGTATTGCTTGTACTTATCATTCCGCACATATATTGTTTGAGTATAAGCTTGTGTTGGTTATTTTGAAATTGGGGGTCTAAACATTCACTAATGTTTTATACACTAAGTGAACTTTCACACCATTACTCCATCTCAAGATATACCACTTTGTGACTTCAGCTTTTTTTGCTTGGTACTGACGTTGTAGGAGAAATTATAGAAGTGATAGGCGAAGACAATTGCATAAAGGCCAGAACAACTTGATATGACAGTGTGGCTTCAGTTGAGAACATATCCCATCCACATCCACTATAGCTTGTTTCCCTAGATAATAAAGGCTGGGGAAAGACAATCACAATTCCTCCAAGCATTATTATTGGTGGTGCTAAAAAGTTATATTGCTATTTTTAGTATCACCAAATACAAAACTATGCCTACATTGGTGGAGCCAAACTTAAATAATTTGGCTCCACAGCTACAGTGCACTGCCAAAAGTGGTTGTGCATTGTAGCTCATATGTAAAAAATAAATAAATAAATAAAATAAAAAATAAAATTCATGTTTTCACACTGCTTTGTATTATTATTCACGTGTTTACATTGCACTGTAGCTTACTCACCTGTTCACACTATAGCTCATATGTAATTAAAAAAAAAAAAAAAAGGCGAAAATACTATTTTCCTCCCTACATTTTCACCCCATTTTCACTTTGGTCACTACTTTTTTATTTTATCGCTTTTAATCCCTAAAATGAAAAACGCGTTTTATTTTAGTCCTTACCGTCATCTCACTAACGGAAATTATCTACATAGCAGACGGAGTGCACTGTTGGTACACTAAAAGCTAACGTGGCCATTAAAATAATAATAATAATTTATTTGACATTAAAAAAATACCATGTCAGCATTGATCTAAATTAAAAAAAATTAATTTATCAATTTTAACTAAAAAAATAAAAACAGAATTAAAAACCAAAAATTACATAAATTAAGATCTAATTGTATCTTGATCAAAAACACCAAGAACACAGATTTAAATACAAGAAAAGCATTTTCCTTTTCAGTCTCCTTCTCATCCTCTCCTTTTCATTAAACCCACATAATCCCATCTCCTTTTCATTAAAGCCACAAAATCCCATCCTTTCTCAGTCTCTCTTTTCCTCTCTCATATAGCCCAATCCCCTCTCTCACATAGCCTGATCCCAAACATCTTATTTTCCTCTCTCACTCTCACTGAGCCGATCTCAACCATAGCCGAAAGTCAATCACCTTCTCTACCTCATCCTCTCAAACCCACATCCCAAGCAAACACAAGCAAGAAGAAAGCAACGGCGACTAAGAGCGAAGGTGGTTTTGTTGTCAGGTGAGGTTGAGTTCGTTTGGGTTTGTTAGTTTCGAATCTGAGGTTGGAGGTGATTTGGTTTTGGCTCTAAGGTTTGGATATGAGGTTTGTGTTTGGTTTCTCAAAAAGTATAAGAAAATTTAGGTCTTGAGTTTTTTGTTTGGGGACCGAAAATCTAGGTTTGATTTTTGTGTTTGATGTTTTGTTGGTGTAGGGGTTTGAAATATGGGTTCGAATCTGGGTTTGAATTTAATTTTTTGAATCTAGGTTTGAATCTGGGTTTTAAATTTGCTAGGTTTGTGTTTTTGTTCAAATGTTTAATGTGTTCATATTTAATTTATCAATATTATGTGGGTTTGTCAAGAATGTTGGCATGAATTCTAATTTTGGGTTTTGGCTCTAAGGTTCGAATTTTCTGGGTTTTAAATTTTATTTTCATGTTTTATTTCTTGTTCATGTTTAATCTAACGTGGATTTGAAGTATAATTTTGTGTCCTTATTTTCTAGGTTGGTGATTTTTGGTTTTCAATTTGAGTTCTTAAATCTAGGTTGGTGTTCTTGTGGTTCTTGTTAAAGGTACACTTAGATCTCAATTCATGTGACTTTTGGTTTTTAATTTTTTTTTATTTAGTTAAAATTGATAACTTTTTTTTTTTAAATTTAGATGCTGACGTGGCATTCTTTTAATGCAAAATATTTTTTTTTATTTTAATGGTCATGTCAGCTTTTACTGTGCTAATAGTGCACTCCGTCTGTCATGTAGACAATTTCCGTTGGGGAGATGACGGTAGGGACTAAAATAAAACGCATTTTTCATTTTAGAGACTAAAAGCGGTAAATAAAAAAGTAGGGACCAAAGTGGGAATGATGTGAAAATGTAGAGATGAAAATAGTATTTCTACCTTAAAAAAATTATTTTATTGTGTTGAAAGTTAAAATAAAACCACTTATGTTGGGTGTTTTGTAAAGTAAAAATGTAAAATAAATAAAGTAACTTTTTGTGGAGCCATATTGCTAAATTTATGACTCCACCAATATAGATGCATACGATAAAGAATTTATAGTAGCTACACAGGGGAGAGAATACAACCCTTGAACTCCCCTTACCATCAATCATGGACACTAGTACGATTGAGGAGACTAAAGGTTTGTTGCAATTTACACCGGTATTAATCACCGGAAAATTATTAGGTAGTCTCGAAGCAATGCTCTGGTGATCTCACATGATGGTGGACCAGACTACGCAATAAATTTCCTAATCATAGACCTATGAGCTGTGGGAAGGTGCTTATAATGCAAGAGTAGTTTCTAAATATACTATTTAGCAAAAAAAAAAAAAAATTCTAAATATACTAGTGCTTTGTGACACCATGAAAAGGGGGAAAAAAATGAAAGGGTAAATTACCATTTGGTCAATAATGTTTGCTTTATAGGTTAACATGATTTCTAACGGTTCAAATATGTCAGTTTAGTTCCTAACTTTTGGATATTGTGTCAAAATAGTCAATGATTTTAATTTAAAAAATAAAATAACAAAGAAAATATTTGGAGTTAGTTTATTTTCAAACTTAAAATTTGAAAATTTATTTTCTTTGTTTTCTCAGGAATGCAAACAAGGAGGGAAACATATCCGTGGTGTAAAGCTGAAAAATGATTTTAAAAAAAGTTAATGGAGAGTGGTGAGCATCTGAAACAGCAAGCTCAAAAAGAAGGAAAGGATAAAAATATGATTAAATGACAGGGAGGAAAATCTTAATTAAATGCTAAGGGTAAAAAAAGAAGAGGAATGATCATATCCAACCAGCACATAAACGAATAAAATGTCTGGATGCCATCATCACAGTCACACTAGCCAGTAGCCACAAGATGCTTATAAATTATAACAGGAAACCTTTCAGTAAACACAGCTAGTACCACCGGCAAGGTCTTTGGCCAAAAAAAGAGAGATATTTCACTATCGAGACTACTGAGGCAAAGCAATTCGTGCGGCAAAATGGTGAAGGTTGATGTCACTATCATTTCAAAGGAAACAATCAAATCATCTTCACCAACATTGCACCATCTGAAACCATACAAACTCACCCTCTTTGATCAGGTCACTCCTGCAACTTACGTTCCCAGAGTCTTCTTCTACCCCATGAGTACTAATCTCAATCTCGACATGTCCCAAATTATTGCACAGCTTAAAAAATCCCTTTCAGATACCCTCAATATCTTTTATCCATTTTCTGGAAGCATAAAAAACAACCTTTTTATCCATGATTTCGACACGGGTGTTCCCTTTTCGGAAGCTCGTGTTAATTGTTCCATGTTTGAGTTCCTTAAGCACCATGAAACAGACTTACTGGCCCTATTCGTTCCGTATCGTGCCTTTTGCAAGGAAACAGATACTACTATAGGTCAAGTAGCTATTCAACTGAATATCTTTGTTTGTGGTGGAATAGCAATCGGGTTGAGCTGCTCACATAAGATTGGAGATGCAACAACATCAAGTGCTTTCCTTCATTCTTGGGCTGCCACTTTTACTGGGTCTCCGGAAAAAGTTATACATCCAAATTTCTCTGAGGGATCAACCATGTTTCCACCTAGAGATTCACTTCCTCAAAAGTATATATATACAATGGATAACTTATGGTTCAAAGAAGGTGATTATGTTACAAGAAGGTTTGTTTTCCATGACAAAGCAATAGCCACCCTAAGAGCCAAAGCAAAAAGTGAATTAGTTCCTAAACCTACACGCATTGAGGCACTAACTTGTTTCATTTGGAAACATTGCATGGCAGCTTCTAAAGGCATATCAGCAGGTTTGAAAAAGACATCCATGGCTATGCTGGTCCAAGCGGTGAACTTAAGGACACGAATGAAGCCTCGCTTGTCAGATGTTTCTATTGGAAATATATTTTGGTGGGCACCTGCAGCAGTTGATGTGACTATGGAAGAGAGAGAGTTGCATGAATTGGTGGACCTTGTAAACGCCGCCATCACAGGGTTTGATACCGATTTTGAGGAAAATTTGCAAGGAAATGAAGGGTTTTTGGCTTTCTCTGATTACTTTGACCAGTTAGAAGAAATGTTTTCTGCAGAAATAAAACCAGATGTTTGGGCGTTTACATGCTGGCTTAGATTTTTTAACGATCTTGATTTTGGTTGGGGGAAGCCATTTTGGATTGGTATCATGGGGAAAGTTGGTTCTGCATTCAGAAATTTAATAATGTTCAGTGAAACCCCATGCAGTATTGGGATTGAGGCATGGGTGACCATGGATGAGAAAGAAATGGCTATATTGGAGAATGATCCTGAATTTCTTGCATTTGCTTCTCTAAATCCTAGCATTTTACTCTTTCTTTAGATTCTTTAGATGTATTTTTGTTTGATGCCCAAGATAAGTAAAATAGAATTGGTTGATGGTACGTATGTAAGTTTGTGTATGAAAATAAATCATTTTTTTTTTGGTAAGCGAAAATAAATCATTAATAAATTGGATTATTAGTGCTTTACTCTTGATAGAAATTAGGGCTTTGATTCCTTTACCTCCAACAGTGTTCACATGTTTACACTATTGAATCTGAAAGGGTGTGTGCACTGTTGAAGGTAAAGTAATAATTAGCCTTAAAATTATAAGAGTACTTGTAAGGCATTTTGCTGAGTATGTAAGTTTAAAGAATTCTCGCGTGTATTGAATTTTTTTTTTTTTTTTAATTGTAATTCCTTTTCGAATAAAATTTAACGAAGTTCTTAAGTTGTAATAAGAATTTATATAAGTGCAGTTCATCCACATATATTTTGTTGTGATTCAACTTTTCTGGACAGATTGACAACATATTAGTCATTGTTATTTGCTATACACAATGCGTGGATAAATCTAGAAATTTGCTATGATTTTGTCTCCATTAAGTATTTGTGAGTCGAGTGCTGATCAAATCCTCTGTGTAGGTATCAACAACCCGAGATCCTTGCCTACAATCCTAATATTTCTTGAATAACCCCTAATGCATGGTAATACCATGGTAAAAACTTTACATCTAGTAGCCTCCTCATCTATTAGTGCCTTGAGTACAACTTTGTTACGATCCTAGCGTTCCACATGGATTAAGTGTAAGTTTAATCATGTGTTTATAAGTTTTTGGGTACCCTCCCCTTGTAAGCTGGTTATTAAGGGTGAATTCTACTCGTAAGTTTGTGGCCAGATAGTTAGCCACCACAAGCAGGTTCATTGACTTGTTTTTCCAAGCACATGTTGAAGTGAACTGTGCTCGAATTGGAGGAGAAGGATCTTGTAATAAAAAAGAAGCATTATGATTAGACAGCAAACCAACTAAGCGTTTAGCATCTAGCTCTATACACTAAATGATGTTTGATGTTGAGATACAAAGGCAAGTAAGAGGCCATATTGGAGGGCATGAAGGTTCAGTTTTGATGCTGGAGGAGTGGCCGAGAAACTGAGAGGATCCTTTTAGTTGAATAATGTCTTTTTTTGGTTTAACTCACTTTAATGTCTTTATATATATTTTTAACCCATCTCTGGTGAGAAATTTATGCCATGCCTTTGTTAAACATTTTGGGAAAAAGATATAAAATTAAATATAAATAAAAATCAAGCATTGCGTTGTTGATTTGGCTGGGCTTAATTTTTTTGACTAAAGAGTCCATTACAACAATCACTTATACAAACTCAGAGGAGTCAGAGCAACCCAGTGAAAATGAGCTTCAGATTCAGGCATTGAGACACTTACATTTTCTGACTATATGTTTATGGTGCGCTATTTTTATTGATATTGCTGGTGCATGTGGATCATGTTGCTTTTAGCACTACTGGAGCTGTCGAAGGAACCAATTTTTATTGCAACTGGGAAACTTGTCAATCTTAGTGAACAACAGCTTGTTGAATGCGATAACACCGTTAGCTACTTAGTTCTAAGTTTTAATCTCATTTCGATTCATCCTCAAGTTAAAAGCCTTCTTGTATATCTTCACATTGTGCTAAGAAATCAAAAATCTTGGGAGTTTTTTGTTTTTTCTTTAATCAATCATTATATGAAAATAAAAATTATTGATTTGCAGGCATTATATATATGCCCTTAATGATCTCAGATAACTTTTAGACAGATGCTTATAAAAAAAATAAAAAAGAGCAATCTCCTTATGGTAATATATTCTAAATTGAGTTATTATAATACCCATATAAAACTATTTCAAATATGTTACACTTTTACATAGGGTATTATGTTAATTTGGGGAATACTACCCAGCATATAGGCCCCATTATAAATGATGAGATGAATGCAAGTTTAGTGGCTGATTTTGAAGCTTCAGAAGTGCACGATGAAATTAAACAAATGGCCCCTCTAAAAGCGCCAGATTCGAATGGTACGCCCCCTATATTTTATCAAAATTATTGGATTTATTAGGTGAGGATGTCACCTCTTCTGTGCTTCACTTTTTAAACTCTCCATCATTGCCTGCTAACCTTAATTATACTTTTATTACTCTCATTCCTAAGGTTAAAAATCCGGAATTTGTGTCTAAATTTTGGCCTATTAGCCTTTGCAATGTATTGTATAAAAAATTTTCAAAGGTTTTAGCAAATAGGCTTAAAAAAATCCTACCAAATATTATTACTGAAAACCAAAGTGATTTTACGAAGAGTCGTCTTATTTCAGATAATATTTTGGTGGCTTTTGAATCCTTACATAGTATGTAGAGGCACACAGGGAAAGATGATTATATGGCCATAAAGCTGGATATGAGCAAAGCTTACGATAGGGTGGAGTGGGTTTATTTAGAAGCGGTGATGAGGAAAATGGGGTTTGAAGAAAGATGGGTTAGATTGATGATGACTTGTATAACTACTGTATCCTATTCCATCTTGATTAATGGTTAACCTAAAGGCATGGTAGTTCCAACCCGAGGTATCAGACAGGGTGACCCTATCACCTTTTCTTTTCTTGCTGTGTACTGAAGGATTGAATGGTTTGATATCCCAAGCTGCCAACTGTGGGGACATCAAAGGCTATGCTTTATGTAGAAATAGCCCGAGACTAACACATCTTCTTTTTGCAAATGATAGTCTTCTCTTTTGCAGGGCCACAAAACAGGAATGCAATAATATTTTGGAGATCCTAGATGTGTATAGGAGTTGTTCTAGCCAACAAATCAATAGGAATAAAACCACCATCTTCTTCAATAAGCTCACCTCACAGGAAAAAAGAGAGCACATAAAGCAAGCCTTAGGGGTTTCCTTTGTGGGGAGGAGGAAGAAAGCCAGTTTCGACTTTATAAAGGAGAAAGTTTGGAGGAAACTACAAGGGTGGGAGGAAAAATTGCTATCACAGGCTGGGAGAGAGATCCTTATTAAAGCAGTCGTACAAGCAATATCCACCTACACTATGAGTTGCTTCAAATTCCCCTTAGGTCTATGCCATGATTTGGAGAGTCTTACCAGGAAATTTTGGTGGGGTCAATGAGGAGATAGGCGTAAGATTCATTGGGTAAATTGGGAGACTCTTTTCCAATCTAAATCTGAAGGTGGTATGGGCTTTAAAGATTTGGCACTTTTCAACGATGCTCTGTTAGCTAAACAAGCTTGGCATCTTCTACACAATAAGGAATCGCTTCTACACAGAGTCTTCAAAAGTAAATTTTTCCATGCTTGCTCTTTTATGAAGGCCCCAAATAATTCAAGTGGCTCATATGCTTGGAGTAGTTTACTCAAGGGTAGGGAGGTATTGTGGATAGGGGCCCGTTGGAGAGTGGGAAACGGAGAGTCCATCAAGATTTGGGACTACCCATGGCTACCTAGCTTAGAGCATTCGAGAATTCTATCTCCAGTCATAAATGGGCTATAGGAAGCAACAGTGGATTGTCTCATCAACCCAACGAGTAGGAGTTGGGATAGGAATGTTTTATTTGGCTTCTTTGCTCCTATGGAAGCTGAGTTGATCTTAAAAATTCCACTTAGCCCCACCAATGTCGAAGACAAGCTCATTTGGCCTCAAGTACCTAATGGTGTGTATACTGTGAAGTTCGGATATCGGTTTCTTGTTAAAGACAAATCAGGCCCTTTACCATCTCCTCAACCCCAATGCGAAACCTTAAACATTTGGTGCCGAATATGGGGGCTCTCAGTGCCAAACAAAGTCAAAAATTTCTTTTGGAGGGCATGCAAGGAAGCTCTACCAGTGAAGAAAAATCTGGTCTGCAAGTGAATCATTGATGAAGACGTTTGCTACCACTGTAACTTGAAAGCCGAGGATGGTTACCATGCTTTGTGGGACTGTTCTAAACTCTCGGCCATTTGGGAAGCTGACATGTTGTGGCTGTTTTGCAGGTCTAAGAAGTTTTCCAATATCTTCGAGCTTGCAAGTTTTGTACTGGAGAAAGGCAGGTAACCGGAAGTGTTCGCAGCAATTGCGTGGACGATTTGGTCTCGGCGCAACCAACTTCAAACTAAACAAGCCATACCCGTTAACTCAGGTTATCTCCTCAGCCAAGCACATGCTGCAAGAATTTACAAAGGTGCAACCAGTAGCTCAAGTTCAAGTGTCTCTGCCCCAGTGATCTAGGCCCAAGTGGGAACCACCTCCTCCGTCACTCCTCAAGATTAACTTCAATGGGGTAGTGTTCAATGACACGGAGGAAGCTGGGGTGGGAGTGGTAGTCTGTGACTCTCATGGAAAGGTGATTGCTTCCTTGGCAGAGAAGATCAAGCTCCCATCCTCATCACATGAAGTTGAAGTGCTAGTAGCAGTTCAAGCTATTACCCTTGCTATGGACCTCAACCTACCCTCTTTTGTTGTTGAGGGAGATTTAGAGGTGGTTATCTCAACCTTAAGAAAGGAACATGAGTCTTTCTCATCTTTTGGCCATTTAATTTCTTCTATTAAGCATTTTTACTCTCCTGCAATTGTATTTCATTCTCACACACCCGCAGGTCGGGTAACTCAGTTGCTCATTTTTTGACAAAACATGTGAAACTTATTGATGGTTTTTCTGTGTGGATGGAGGATGTTCCACCACAAATTGCTGATGTACTTTTAGCCGATTTTGGCTGATTTCATTTATATAAGTTGGAAGCCGGTTTCTCAAAAAAAAAAAAAAAACTTAAGCCCAACCTCACCAAGGTCTACATTGAATTATTATGATATCCTTTTATTTGCGGATGCTAAATTTTTTGCGGAAACCTTTAGGCACATTTTGTGCCCATTTTATAATGGACTTACTAAACAAATTACATTTAAATATAATATCCAATGACAATATATATTTGATCAAAATATATTTATATTATTTATAAATAATAAATATAGCTTCAACTGGTTTAACCTGAGAAGTATGTGCTAGATTACATATATGAAATAGAGTATATATGGATCTCTCTAACGATATCCTCTTCCTTATCTTCTCTCGTCAGCCATCCTCTTATAATCTTTTAATTGCAACTTCAAAAAAAAAAAAAAAAAGAAATTATAAAACAGGATTTAGGCCTCATTTGTTTTGGTGTAAAAAAAATTTCTTTCCCTTTTTTTTTTTTTTCTGGTGTTTGGGGTGGCTGAAAAAACAGTTAAACCAAAATTATCTTTTGTACATTTTCTTTGAGGCTGTAATAAAAAATTTTTTTTTTTTGGAACTATTATTTGTTGAAATAGATATTACTAAGAATAAATATTTTATATGAATACAATTTCATGTAATGAAAATGCAACCAAACAATTGAATGATGATTATAAAAACTAAATTACAAAAATTTTAAAATAAGAATATAGCTCCTGTAATCTAGATTCAGTGTGTACTAAAAATAATGAATGTTCAACAAAGCAACCATAATATACATAACCATAAAAAACAAAACTCAGTTCTCACACAACACAACAACAATAGCCAATAATAATAAATAAATAAAATATATATATATATATATAAATATATATAACAATTTCAATAATACAAAGCCAAGAATCGCCAATAAATATTATAAAATGATATTTATAATACAAAACTATTTCTAAATTTAAGCGTGATTGGAATACAAAACGTGATGGGGCTAGGAAAACAATTAGTATTAAAGTGGATTGCGCCTGGAAACATAAATTTTAAACAAATTACCACGAAATTTGCCTCCACTGATTTGGTTGGAGGGGCAGTGATGATCTTCAGAGAAAATTGCAAATGAGTATGTTCAAAGTTGAGGCTTTGGTTGATTTTGGAACTTGATAAACAGAGAGGCTGAGAAAAGGAGGGTGTGGGATCTGAAAATTTAAAGCAACGCAAATCAAGATTAATAACAAAATCAAAAACCAAACCTAACATACCATATCGTCCCCCCAATGGCCAGATGATTCTGGCGAAAAGCCATTAAGAGAAATAACTGTAGCCTCTCTCCAACGGAATCGTTTTAGTCTCTGACACTTGATTTGTCCCAATGTCCGATGAGAGGCAGTCTCTTAGATCTAATTGGCATTTGGGTTTTGGGGAAGGAGAAGGGTAGAGAGATAGAGAAAGAGAGAGAAGGGTATAGGTCTTGCAGTGTTTGTTGGGCTGAGTTTGTGTTTGAAGGAGAGACAGAGACTAAGAAATAGGTCTTTGTATCGGGTATTGTTTAGGAGTTGAAGATTATCGGGTTTGTTTTGGGAAGAAATATTTATTGGGTTAGAAATAGTTACGGTGTTTAGGGTTTTTTTTTTAAGTTTTTTTTTTTAAATAATGCTGACGTGGAAAAATGTGGTAGCTTCAAAAGCTTCAATTATATATATATATATATATATATATATATAATAATCATTCCATTTCTAGTCTAATACTATGTTTCAAACGTACGCCATAAGCTTTCTTTAGATTCTGTCTTATATGTGTCAAACCATATAGTTTTGTAAGGTATATCTATGACTTATACGACATATAACTTACTGTAACAGTAGAAAGCTAAGATTTGGATTTTTTTATTATACACACGGGTATGTATGTACGTTTGTGTGTATGTATGTCTCTTGCTTTTGTCCAAATTGGTTGTTAAGGACATATTTTGTGTAATTGGTTAATCATTTGACAAAACGCACTTTACTTGTAATTGGGTAGTTCTAGGATGTGTTTAATACTCCAAAGAACATGTTGTTCAAGTCTAGTATTAAAGCCATGAAGATTGGACCAAGAAACAAGTGAAGAAAAGGTGTTCATTAAAGCTGGACAGATAGCTCGACACCTGCAGACAGATAGCCCGACAGCTTCTCGACACCTGCTCGACAGCTGGCTATCTATCGAACTCTTCAGCTGATTCTTATCGCAATCTTGATAGCTTCTCGATAGCTGGTCGATCGATCGTGAAAGTTTCTGTCCCGTCGACACCTTCCCGATAGCTGTATCTGTTGAGATTCATAAAACCTCGACACCTTCTCGACACCTCCTCGATAGCTACTATCTGTCGAGGTTACGGAAATTCAGATTTCTGTTTTTGGGCCAGGCTTTTGTATTTGTGTAGGGTTTCTTTTCTCACAACCCTAGACCTATATAAGGCTTATTTTAGAGGTTGTCACACAAGAGAATACAAGGAAAACATATGCAAAAGGTGACCGATGCCTTATTCTCTCTGAAAGAAGCTACTGCGTCTTTGCGCCTTAGGGTTTTGTAACCAAGTGCTTCTTGATCTTCATTCTTGATAAAGTGAAGAACTTTGCAGCCAACATCTTCTTCTAGTTGGTGATTAAGTTGCGTACTGGAATCCGCGCAATTGGTTAGTCACATACTGGGATTCGTGCATCATCAAAGGGTGGCATTCATATATTGAAGAGTTCAGAGGTTTTGAAGTGGTAGAAGGTTTTTGCTGTGAGTTCATCTACATGGATTGTAGAGTCTATGGACAAAGGTTTTGTACTAGATCTGAAACTTTTCTTTACTATAGTGGATTGCTTTTCAGGAAGGTTTCCCCCCAGGTTTTTTACTTTGAAACTGGTTGGTTTCATTGGTTTTCCTGGGTCATCATATCTTGTCTTATTTATTTTTCCGCTGCATGATTTTGACATGATATTGATGTTTGTTTGTTTTAACAAGTTTTATTCATAATAAATCTAATTAACAACTTGGGTTTAAAACTTGTTAATTCTATCAACCGGGGTCTAAATTTCCCAACAAGTGGTATCAGAGCAGGTTCACTTTGATTGGATTAATTTCCTGAGTGTGATCCATTGACCCCTGTTGTCATGGATAGAGGACAATCTTTATTTATTCCTCCTTTATTTTATGGAACTAATTATGCGAACTGGAAAGTTTGTATGAAAGTCTTTTTGCAGGCTCTAGGTGAACAAGTATGGCAAGCTGTTAAAGTTGGCTGGATTAAGCCAAAGGAAGTGCCGGTGGAATGGGATGATGCAACAATCATAGCGGCAAATTTCAACAGTAGGGCTTTGAATGCTCTGTTTTGTGGGGTGACCAATGAGCAATTTAAGAAGATATCATCCACAGAAGTTGCCAAGGAAGCATGGACCATTCTTGAGACCACCTATGAAGGTACCAAGGCAATAAAGACTGTGAAACTTCAACAACTCACTAGTAGTTTTGAAGAAATAAGGATGGAGAAGGATGAGACCTTTGATGAGTTCTATGCTAAACTCAAGGATATTGTGAATTTTGCTTTCAACCTTGGAGAATGTATTGCAGAATCCAAGATTGTTAGAAAAATCCTTAGGTCCTTACCTGAAAGATTCCATGCCAAGATCACTGCTATTGAAGAAGCAAAAGACATTGATCAAATTCCTTTGACTGAGCTTGTAGGAAACCTTCAAACCTATGAGATGGGATAAGGCTCAATGGGAAAATGTGGAAAGAGTAAAGACTTGGCTCTTAAGGGTATAGAGGAAGAGACTGAGAACTCTGAAGATGAAGATCAAAATGAAGATGAGGATGAAGATCTAACCTTCATAACTGATGAGATTATCAAGCTCCTTCAGTTTAGGAAAAAGGATAAGGGCAAACCTCCTAGGAAATCTAAATCCTCAAGGAATGGCAAGAATGAGAAACCCTTCATCCAATGCCATGAGTGCAAAGGTTTTGGTCATATGAGGATAGAGTGTCCAAACTACCTCATGAAGGAAAAGACCAATGAGTCAAAAGATAAAGGGTTGGTTGCTACTTGGAGTGATACTGAGAATGACTCTTCTGATGAGTTTGTGGATGAATGTCGTCACGTTGTGGCCTTTGCTGCCTCAACCGATAAGGTGATTGTGGAGAGTGCTAGTGACAGTGAGGATTCTTCTGATGATGAAGTACCCAAGAAGTTGACCCTTCAGGAAGCCTATGATAAGCTATGCACTGAATTCATAAAATCTAAAAAGACTTCTCATCTTTGTAGAAAAGAGCTTAATGAGGTAAAAACTGAAAAAACTGATCTGTTAGTCAAGCTAGATGAGACTACAAGATTAGTTGAGACTCTTGTTATGGAGAACGCCTTATTAGAAGAGAAGGTCAAGAATCTTGAAGTTGAGCTTAGTCAAGCTAGAACTCAAATAGAGAGGATTTCTAGTGCAAAACTTAATGAGGTCTTGAGTGCTCAAAAGCCTAGTTCTGATAAGACTGGCTTAGGATATGCTGTTTCCTTCAGCCCCTCCTCATCCACGGCTTCTAGATCGAGGACTATCTTTGTGCCACAATCTGAGAAAGGTAATAAAGGTATGAAATCCAAAACAGATTTGTCTAATTCTAAATCCTTTATTAAATCTCATGTTTGTCACCATTGTGGTGTTGCTGGACACATTCGTCCTAATTGCTTTAAATTGTATCCTCAAAAGCAATTGTCCAAACGGTCACAGGTTTCCTCTCAAGGACTTACACCTTTGTTTGGAGAGTTATTAAAAGTCTTGAGCTTTTTAACTCAATTTCAGGAGAATTCTAATTCTTCTATGTCCTTTAGTAGACATACTAGGACACGTGTCTTTTCATCTTCACAACCAAAGACTCGTGCTGTATGGGTGAGAAAGGAGCCTAAGACTTAATTGTCTTTTATGTTTGTCCTCTGCTTTGATTCTTTCTATCTAAAGTAGGACTTTCTTTGCTTGATTTCTTATCTGTTTTTGGAATCGTGCTTTCATGCATCTGCATATTTCTATCATGTTTTCATGCATATGCACCTTTCTTTATGTTGTCATGTTGTTTATCTGTTTTTGTTTGGTTGTTTAGTTTTTATTTTGTTTTGTTTTCAAAATAAAAATAAAAGATAAAAATCAAAAAATACAAAAACAGTGTGTGTTTTGTGTACATTGGTACTTGTGTACCTTGGATGGCCATTGAAACAAAGTTCTCTAAATTTTGTATCTTTTGTAGCTTAGATGAGCATCTCTATGCACAACTAAGCAAGTGAGCTTTGTGGCTCTTGTTTGTGACGAGTAAGATTAAGTTATCTCTTAAAACTTAACACTTATATCACTCTTTTTGACAAGTAGGACTAGAAAATCTTAAGAGAAAGGCATAAATGACCATCTCACCACTGTTGCTCGCCAATCATAGTATGACACCTGTATGCTTCGGCATACCAAAAGTGCAGTGTCATAGACACCTATATGCTTCGGCATAGCAAAAGTGCAGTGTCAAAGACATCCGTATGTTTCGGCATAGCAAAAGTGCAATGTCTATGCTTAACATGTTAGGTATTTCTTTTCTCTCTTTTATATGTCCATGCATGATATGCTTAAAAGAAAATATGCAAAGAAAATATAAAGCAAAAAGATTAAAATGCTTTAAATATGATTGCAAGCGTGTTTTCTAGGAGATGTGGGAGTTATAGGATGTACCTCAAAAGTGATAGTCCCCATCAAATAGGTATGATTGTGTGTGAGTTAAAGTTATTTTCTCATATCTCAGATCGTCATAACATGTATACAATATGCAATCTTACGATGTTTTTCACACACAACACGCAATATTCTTTGCTACTCTTGATACATGTGCAGGTACAATGTGATTTGGCCATCACAAGGTTTTACATGTGCTAATGTATGCTCACTAAACTGTCTTGGCTTGTTTTTGAAATATAAAATTGATTAGACTTGTTTAGTGTGTGTGTGTGTGTGTTTTGGGATCTATGTGCTTAACATTTTTCTTGTTTTTCACATGTTTTGCATCCTTCTATTATCTTGTCATCCATAGCATCTTGTTTCATTACATTCATGCATTTATATGGATTTCTTTGTGCCCCCTTGATCATCTTTGATCATCTTTATATTTCTCGGGTGAAGCTTTCTAGCTTTTTGTACCCTTTGTCAATCATTACAAAAAGGGGGAGAAATTGTGGAATGTGGTTTCTTTTTATAAGATTCTACATGTTAGGGGAATACATTCCTTTGTAAGGGGAAGATGTGTTTCATCTTGTTAGGGGGAGTGCTTACTTCCTTGTTCTTGTACATTGGGTCTTGTGACCATGTTTACATACATTGTGCTTATCTTTGATATTTATATGCTGATGTATGTCTTCTTCACCTATCTCTACATGTGTTATTTTTTTTTCTATCTTTATACACATGTTTCTTATTACTTGTATGCAATCTATTATTTCTGTTTCACACTAAGATGCCTTGATGAGTTTTGTTTAAAGTGTTTTAGAAATACAGGTTGTCAAAGTCCACTTGCCATAAACTCTCTTCTTGCAAAGTTTTTCAAGGGTTTGTGTTAGGATAGATTTTATTGTATTCAACAAGTGAATATGAGCTGAGTGATTTATGACTTCTCTCATATGTTCATTTGTTTGTTGTGGTTTTGTCACGGATTGCCAAAGGGGGAGATTGTTAAGGACATATTTTGTGTAATTGGCTAATCTTTTGACAAAACGCACTTTACTTGTAATTGGGTAGTTCTAGGATGTGTTTAATGCTCCAAAGAACATGTTGTTCAAGTCTAGTATTAAAGTCATGAAGATTGGACCAAGAAACAAGTAAAGAAAATGTGTTCATTAAAACTGGACAGATAGCTCGACACCTACGGATAGATAACCCGACAACTTCTCGACACCTGCTCGACAGCTGGCTATCTATCGAACTCTTCAGCTGATTCTTATTGCAATCTCGATAGCTTCTCGATAGCTGGTCGATCGATCGAGAAAGTTTCTGTCCCCTCGACACCTTCTCGATAGCTGTATCTGTTGAGATTCATAAAACCTCGACACCTTCTCGACACCTCCTCGATAGCTACTATCTGTCGAGGTTACGAAAATTCAGATTTCTGTTTTTGGGCCAGGCTTTTGTATTTTTGTAGGGTTTCTTTTCTCACAACCCTAGACCTATATAAGGTTTATTTTAGAGGCCGTCACACAAGAAAATACAAGGAGAACATATGCAAAAGGTGACCGATGCCTTATTCTCTCTGAAAGAAGCTACTGCGTCTTTGCGTCTTAGGGTTTTGTAACCAAGTGCTTCTTGATCTTCATTCTTGATGAAGTGAAGAATTTTGCAGCCAACATCTTCTTCTAGTTGGTGATTAAGTCGCGTACTGGGATCCGCGCAATTGGTTAGTCACGTACTGGGATTCGTGCATCATCAAAGGGTAGCATTCATATATTGAAGAGTTCAGAGGTTCTGAAGTGGTAGAAGGTTTCTGCTGTGAGTTCATCTACAGAGATTGTAGAGTCTAGGGACAAAAGTTTTGTGCATCATCAAAGTTTTCTTTACTATAGTGGATTGCTTTTCAGGAAGGTTTCCCCCCAGGTTTTTTACTTTGAAACTAGTTGGTTTCATTGGTTTTCCTGAGTCATCATATCTTGTCTTATTTATTTTTCCGCTGCATGATTTTGACATGATATTGATGTTTGTTTGTTTTAACAAGTTTTATTCATAATAAATCTAATTAACAACTTGGGTTTAAAACTTGTTAATTCTATCAACCGGGGTCTAAATTTCCCAACATTGGTGTCCCAAATCACGATACCCTCAAATTTGCCTACCATTTTGTGATCCTAAAGAAGGTCTGTTTGGTCAGAAAAGTGAAAAAATTGAAGGATAGAAAATTGGTGGGAGGATGAAAATGTAAGAAGATAGAAAAGATTTAGTTTTCCATTGTGTGTATTTGGTTTGAAGGGTGGAAAAATGGAAAGGATGGAAAAATCTTTTGTTTCGTTGAGGAGAAAATTGGGAGGATAGAAAATGTAATTTATATAAATTTACTCTTAAATCTTTATTACATTATATGTAAGAGAAAATTTATTTTGTACTCATTAAATAATATAAAAATTAACACAATATATATATAAACTTATAGTATTATTTTTCTTCGTTATCTTTTATATATATATATATATATTGACATGTTTCTGGGTGGAAAAAAAATTGGGCAGCAAAAAAATTCTGGAAAATAGAGAGTAAAAAAACAAAAGAAAACAAAAAAACAAAAAGAGGAAGACATAAAAGTGTAGTTAGACACTACCATGCGGGGAAGTGGGCGGGGCTTGGGGTATAAGTGAGATTCTTGAGAAGAATTAAAATTTGGGGGCAATTTTGTCATTTTGCTGGAACAAGAGTTTTCCCTCTTCTTTTTTCTCAAATTTAGAGAGATGCATTTTTGGTGGGCCATGGAAGAAAATACCTGGGCCCTACCAAAAAATTTCCATTATTTCTTTTCTTACCAAACAATATACAAACTCATTTTCTCTCATTTATTTTTCATCCTCCCTATTCCACCTCCAACCAAACATACCCTTAAAGGTTTATTGCAAAATCTTCCAATAATAATCATGGATCTATGGGCCGTGGCAAGGTCCTTTTAATGCAGGAGGAATTTATGAATAAACTTGTGTATCATTTTTTTTTTTTTTTGGGTAGAAAAAAAAAAGGTTAGGGGCGACTAGTGTGACTTTCCTATTTGCGTGCCACCATAGTACCCTAACTTCTCTTCAGTTAAGACCTCGTTGTGTATGCAATACCATAGTACCCTAACTACTTTCAGGCTAAGACCCCGTTGTGTATGCAATACAGAGGTATAAAGAACATCAATGAATTGCTAATATGTGTAAGGGGTAACTTGAACCCACGACTTAGGTCGTGTTGTCTCAAGTGCCTTACCACTAGACCACCAACCCTATTGGTATAAACTTGTGCATCATGACACCGTGAAAAGGAAAGAAACAAATGAAATGGTTAATTACCATTTTGGTCCCTATGTTTGCTTTATGTTCAAAATGGTCTCTAATGTTACAAATGTGTCAATTTAGTTCATAACCTTCCGGTATTGTGTCAAAATAATCTCTACTATTAAATAGTAAATGAAAAAAGTTAAAATAGCTAACGGTGATATTAAAATATTATTTTGTATATAATCTAAATTGCCACATAGGTTTCACATGTTCTTAATTAATTAAAATTAAATTAAAAAAAAAAAAACAAAATATTTGGAATTAGTTTATTTTCAAGCTTAAAATGCGAATTACCACTAGACCACCAAGCTTAAAATGAAAATAAGCTAAAAAACTATTGATCAATAGTTTTTTAGAAGAAAACTTTATCAATAGTTTTTTTTTTTTTTTTTAGAAACAACTTTATCAATAGTTGATTGGCATAAATGGTGTGAAATTGTTTTTAAAGGATAAAAATATATAAAAACTAGTTGCTAACTTGTGCGATGCACGGGATAGTTAAATAAAAATTAAAAGTGTTTATTTTACTTAAAAGTTTAAGACTTGACTTTAAAACATGTATAACTTGAAAATGAATAAAAATAAGTAATTTTTTGTTCAATATAATGGTTTAGAAAAATTCTTTTTCTTTCATATCATTGGTTCCACATAACACATCCCAGCGTGGGCTATTCTATGATGATGACTTCACACAATACTCAACTGCAATAAAATTTACTAACCACCACCAATCTAATCTATGTTATCTTGATAGTAGATGTACGTTTTTAGACCCCTTAAACACAAATAGATTAACCTAGTTATTTAGCCAAGTGATTAACTTAGGTAAATTATTCAGATCTAGGTTAAAATAGATCAATCATATCATTGAAACAATGCGGAAAATAAATAACACAACAATATGATAACTCAGGAAAACCAAACCGGTAAAAAACCTGGGGAGGATTTAACCTAGCTATCCTCAAGGTAAAACTGATCCACTATGAAAGAATTGAAGTTTATACAATAGCGACTTAGACCACTAACAACCTATTACTACCTCGAGTAGAAAACTTACTACCACGACCACGTGACAACTTCGAGTCCACAGACTACTTCTTTCTTAGATTCATTGCAACCACAAGTACTCCCACTTGTGTTTTCTTTAAGCTCTTTATGCAGCAACTGAAACGATCACCAAGCTCTCGACATCAATCTTGAAATTGGAAACCCTAAGTATGTATGAAAGCAAACACCTCTAGATCTCATAAGAGATTCACACATACAGCATAAACAACAACAACAAAATGTGACTAAGGTTTTTCCTTTTATACTTAAGGCAAAACATAAAACCCTACATGTCATACGGGCTTGGGCTGAATTGGAAAATTCTACAGAAAAATAATCTACACGAGCTTTGATCGATCGAGTCTAATTCAATCGATCGAGCCTTGCAGATTTATATAATAAATCATGCAGTACACTCGATTCCAACTTTACACATAAACACACTTTGAGCAACCTAATTCTAGACTCTAAGTTTTGATCATGGTTTGCCAACATTACACATTGAAGTTCTAATACATTTAGATCCTAAATCCTTAGAACCTAACAATAGATCTACAAATTGCATTCTCATATCCTCCATAATTTAGAAGGTAATTGGAGTAATGATTGTATGTAATGTATAAGTTTGACTCTTTTAAAATATAAAATTATTATGATAGATGATTAAAATAATTAAAATAAAATCTATTGTTTTGTCAATTTTTTGAAATAGAATTTTAAATTTTTTAAAACTTAGTTAATAGAGTTTCTATTTTACCTAAAAGTGAACTATCATAATTAATGAGAATTTAACCATTTTTTGCAAAGAGAAGATAATCATAGGCCCAATTTTTATTTTATAGTATAGGACATTACAGTTAGATCTGTACCATGTATAATACATTACTCCATTATAATAGTTCCAAATAATATCCTAATACCTATTTATTTGAGCTTTCTTTTTAATGATGCCATAAAGGATGGAGTTTAATAGAAGTCATTTAAAATCCAATGTATCCAATAATTAAAAAAAAAATTCAAAAGTCTTTTAATTGTAAATTTTTTTAATCATAAAATAGACTCTATCTAAACTCTAAAGGAAAGCATTCGGAGCGATCACATCATTGATACCATATCATGATGGTTGTAAATAGCAATATTATTATTCATGATTGATAGATGAACAATGAAACCATGAATTAACAATTTAACAATTCAAATACCAAGTTTAAACTACAACAATACATATACAGAAGACTCCAAATATTGGAATATACTTCTTCTGGTATTTTCATTATTCAATCAAAACCAAAGTTCCAAAGATAATTTCAACTCAATTAAACCCAATACATACATACACATGAATATAAAGAATTCCAAAAGTAAAAACAACAATCTCCAAAAGCCTCTACCTAAAATATATATATATATATATAAATAGTTTTTAGACCCCTTAACACAACCGGATTAACCTAGTTAATTAGCCAAGTAATTAACTTAGTCAAATTATGCAAATCTAGGTTATCATAATCAAACAATCATATCAAGTATATAGCAGCGGAAATATAAATAACACAAAGATATGATGACCCAGAAAAACCAAACCGGTAAAAAACCTGGGGAGGATTTAACCTACCTATCCTCAAGGTAAACTTGAATCTACTATCTTGAAAGAATCGAAGTTCGTACAATAAGACTTACAAGCCCCCACGCTCAACTTCTTATTACTACCCACCAGTAGAACTTACTAACACGACCACGTGCAAGCTCCGAGACCACGGACTCCTTCTTTCTTGGATTCTCTAGCAAGTACAAGCACACCCGCTTGTGTATCTTTAAACTCTTATGGCAGCAACTGAATGATCATCAAGGTCTTGAAGAAATCTCCTCCTTGATAATCCTAAGTTTATGTGAAGGAAAGCTTCTCTCAAATCTCACAAGAGATTCACACAAACAGCAATATGAGCAAAAAAGACCTTAGAGAGATTTGGGTACAAAACCCTAGATACAAAAGAGGCACACTCATCTCTCTCTCTCTAAAACCTCTCAAAAACGTGGCTTAGAGTTTCCTTTATATAGTGGGAGAAGTAGACCTGAAACCCTAATCCTTCATAGGCTTAAATAGCTATTTGGGCCAACTTAAAATTTTGCAGATACGATTCTCGATCGATCGAACCTGTTCTTCGATCGATCGAACCAGGCAGATTATGAAATCTTCTTCCTGCAGCTTGTATGTTCTTGAATCTTGACTTGAATCACCTTGAGCATTGTCTAATAATACCTATAGACTCTAAGATCTATATCTAGACAAGTTTGTGTTCACGATTTGCCAATTGTTCTAAACATTTAGAACCTAACAAACTCCCCCGTTGGCAATTCGTGAAAAACTTACATACAAAATGAAATGCTCAAATACAAGAACAACCCAATACAATAAAATGCCCAATTACACAATGTTGCCCAAAATACAACAAATTCAACCTAACTACTATCTATCAGTTGCAAGTGTAGACAGCAGCACGACTGAATTAACCGGTATATTTCCTGAAACACTAAACAAAACGCATAAACGCATGTGTGGAAAAATACAAGTAAAACAAAATATAAAAAACAAAAGTAAACTAACTCTCCCCCTAAGTTAGATACAACAAAAACAATTTCAACTCCCCCAAAACAAAATAGACAGGATTCCCACATATCAACTATTTCTCCCTCCCCCCCCCCCAATTTTTGTCACGTATTGACAAAGACTACCCAATCAGAAGGTAGACAGAAAACATACGCAACAGAGTAAGAGAAAATATAGAATTAAGGGAACACAAAACAAGCTCTATAGAAAAGAGACAACTCCCTCTATGAACAAAAAAGGTTAAAAACAAGCTTCTCTCCTTATAAAAATAGGAAAAACACAACAAGTTTTGGGAAAAACAGTTTTGGGAAAAAATAGGAGGAGGGGATAAAAAGACACACAAACCAAAGTTAAAAACTAAAGTGAGGATACACATGAAGAAAAATATTCTCTCTTTCAATAAATGCAAACATGACACTATGTTTGTGTGTCTCACAAACAGTTGCATGAGTAGAGAAAATATTTGCACATTGATTATCCATCATATCTCTTATGAAAAATATTTTATGTAGTTCACACATAAAAATAGCATATACTAACAAGTACATAACTCAAAAATTAATCAATCAATTTTTAAATCAAGTTGAGTACCCAATTTAGCAAAGTGTATGTATGCTATGTGTGAAAAACAATGAGAGATATGACTGTAAATCTGCAAGATTGATACAGAAATCAATGTAATGCATGTAAATCCTAAACATACATGATGCATGAAAAAATATGTCATGATGCATACTTTAATGCAGTGAAACTAGGTTCAATTTAAGTTCAAATTCACAAAATTGGATTGAGCATAGAGTTTTTAACAAAAACCCCAAAATTTGAAAAACCACTTATTTGTTTTTATAAAAAAAAATTGACCAATTGATCATCACACAAGTTAGAGGACAGATAATAATGATCAATTACATCAAATCAACAAGCCAATTTCATCAATTAAACCCAATTTGAACAAAATCCTCAATTTGGATACATTCAAGCCCTAGAATTTCTAATTTCTCAAACTTTTAAACACATTTTGCATTAAGATTAAGGAACTTTTAATCTTGGATGGTCACAACAAGATCACACACAATAAAATGTACCAAGTTTAGCAAAGAGTAACTTGTGTAGTGTGTGCAACTAACAAAAACTTGAGATACATGTGAGGTGATATGTGAATAGAAATCAAACACAACGTCTACAAAATTCATCACATAGAATTTAAAAGAGACTATCACCTAAAGAGTTACATCATATAACTCTCACATCTCCTAGATCATAAGTTTGCAATCATGTAAGTTTCTTGATTTTTGCCTCATATTGTACACACCAATTTTAGTTGTTCAAAAACTTATTAAAATAGCCGAGATAATATACACACCAATTTTATTTATTTGATTTAGCTTTAAGTCCAATAATGTACACACCAATTTTAAGCATTTAAACCGAGGCTACACCTTATGTTCTTTTTGTGCATGTGCTACACTTTCTCGCGCACAAAATCTTACGATATGCACTAAGGTGTTCATGATTGGCTAGTGAACAGTGGTGAGATGGTTATTTATGCCTTTCTCAAAAGGTTCAAGTTCGACAGTCAAAGACATGTGACTTCAAGATCAAGACAAAATGATCAAAAACCATAAACATATTTCTCACACAACATGCACTACAAAGTTTCAACTAGTAAAGTACAATAAATAAGCTCATCAAAACTAAACAAGGTACATAAACTTGTTATGTAAATATAAGGTGGCCAACCTTGATTTCAAATCCATGATATGTAATACAAAACACAAAAATCTTTTTGGTTTAAAAAAATTTATGACCAAAAACAAAAAACGCACATTGTGCTAAATGATTAAAATACAAATGCAATGCATGACTGTGCTTAACTAAGCTATAGAGGGTACACAAACAAGAAATATCGATTTCTTAATTAACCCTTGAGTACATGTACAAACTAGTACATACTCACACAAAATCAGAAATAGCTTAGCACTTATATAACACATACTATTCAAGTTTCTCCACAACGTCAAGCATGTTCTAAATCAAGAGAGAGATATCATAATTCATGTAATCTTCAAGAAAAATAAAACTAGACACAAAATAAAATATTTTTGTCTTTTTGAAATTTTTTAATGTTTTTGGATTTTTTTTTAAAATAAAAACAACCAAAAACAAAAACAAAACATGTCCACAAACAATTGAAAGAATTAATTCAGGGACAAGTAAACAACACTCACCTTAGAGAATCGTTTTTCACCCATATAGCACGAGTCTCCGGCTTTGTAGGTGAAAATCCATGAGAAGCAGAGTGTATTTGAGGGTTTACACCAATTTTCTGAGAAAGACTAAAATCCTGCAAATTCCTTTCACAAGCCAACAAGCTCAAATTTTTCAAATGCTTATGAAACAATTTATATGGACTTATGGCAGGAGAAATATCATCACATATCCTAGATTGAAACATAGAATGCTTAAATTTCAATTTATGACAATTAGTACGAATGTGACCGGAGACACCACAAAAGTGACAAACAGGAACAAATTTAGGAACATCAGTATTCCTAACAGCAAATCTAGTCTCAGATTTTGGTTTTTGCCTCAACAAACAACAATTTGGTCTAATATGACCAACAACACCACAAAGGTGACAGGTAGGCACAAAATTACAGATTTATTATGCTCTCTAACAAAAGGTTTAGACATAGGTTTAAAAACTTCAGCGTCTACATCAGAACTTTTACCTTTGTCTAACCTAGCAAAATAAGCATTTTCTTTATTATTTCTCTTGAAATGAGGGATATAAACTTTCTCAGTTTTAGGCTTAAGAGAAACAGAAACACTTCTGTTATCAACAACAAATTTATTATGCTCTCTAACAAAAGGTTTAGACATAGGTTTAAAAATTTCAGCGTCTACATCAGAACTTTTATCTTTGTCTAACCTAGCAAAATAAGTCTTTTCTTTATTATTCCTCTTGAAATGAGGGATATAAACTTTCTTAGTTTTAGGCTTAAGAGAAACAGAAACACTTTTGTTATCAACAACAGGCTTGGTACTAATCAAATTTTCAATTTAAGCTTTAGATTCAACTAACTCTTGTTCCAAGCTTTTCATCTTCTCATCTTGAGAGGAAATTTGATTTCTCAAAAATTCATTCTTTTTATTAGATTCATCTAATCTAACAATCAATTCCTATTTTTCAGGATTCGCCAATTTTAACTATTCTTTAAATTTCTTAGAAATTTTCAAAGATTTAGATAATTCCTTACGAAGAGTTTCATAAACATCAATAAAATCAACAGAAGTATGAGTAGAAACATGATCAGAAAGACACTTCAAATTATCCATGACAACAGGGGTCAAGGATCAGCTCTTAGATCAAAAGATCTAAAACAAAAGAGCTATTTGCTCTGATACCACTTGAACAGTTTTTAGACCCCTTAATACAACCGGATTAACCTAGTTAATTAGCCAAGTGATTAACTATCACAATCAAACAATCATATCAAGTATATAGCAACGAAAATATAAATAACACAAAGATATGATGATCCAGGAAAACCAAACCAGTAAAAAACTTGGGGAGGATTTAACCTAGCAATCCTCAAGGTAAACTTGAATCCACTATCTTGAAAGAATCGAAGTTCATACAATAAGACTTACAAGCCCCCACGCTCGACTTCTTATTGCTACCTACCAGTAGAACTTACTGACACGACCATATGCAAGCTCCGAGACCACGGACTCCTTCTTTCTTGGATTCTCCAGTAAGTACAAGCACACCCGTTTGTGTATCTTTAAGCTCTTATGACAGTAACTGAATGATCATCAAGGTCTTGAAGAAATCTCCTCCTTGATAATCCTAAGTTTATGTGAAGGAAAACTCCTCTTAGATCTCACAAGAGATTCACACAAACAGTAATATGAGAAACAAAGACCTTAGAAAGGTTTTGGTACAAAACCCTAGATACAAAAGAGGCACAATCTTCTCTCTCTCTAAAACCTCTCAAAAACGTGACTTAGGATTTCCTTTATATAGTGGGAGAAGTATACTTGAAACCCTAATCCTTCATGGGCTTAAATAGCTGTTTGGGCCGACTTAAAATTCTGCAGATACGATTCTCGATCAATCGAGCCTGTTCTTCGATCGATCGAATCAGACAGATTATGAAATCTTCTTCCTGCAGCTTGTATGTTCTTGAATCTTGACTTGAATCACCTTGAGCATTGTCTAATAATACCTATAAACTCTAAGATATATATCTAGACAAGTTTGTGTTCACGATTTGCCAATTGTTCTAAACATTTAGAACCTAACAATATATATATATATATATATATCATCCAAATACATATATAAAATCATATATTCAGTAATCAAATATATTTGTTATAATCCTCTATTCTTTACTTTAAATTAGTAATACAATTGAAAAAAATTGTAACAATTATGAATAATTTTTAGTAGTTAAGATATATATAGTAGATAATTCCAATTCAATTAAACCAAATACATACATACACATGAACGTAAAGAATTCCAAAAATAAAAACAGCAATCTCCAAAAGCCTCTACCTAATACAGTCACTATTACTATTATTTTCTTCAGATTATTGACCAAAATATCTCTCATATATGTTAATATTAAACCTAATAAGAAAACTTTACATACCAATGAATAACTCCTATTGGCTGGGTATCAGAGTCAAAACATGGTCATTAATCAAATATATTTGTGATAATCCTTTATTCTTTACTTTAAATCAGTAATACAATTGAAATAAATTGTAACAATTATAAACACTTTTCAGTACTTAAGATATAGTAGTATAAGCAAAAAAAAAAAAAACATTTAGGATAAGGAGAAATTACAGGGTCCTTTGGTGAACCACGTCACTTGTCCACCATTCTACTAAAAACTTCTATTTGTTTAAAATTGTTGAGTCAGTAATTAATTTCTGTTTTAAAAAATTTTCTAACTAACAATTTTAAACAAGTGACAGTTTTTTAGTGGAATGGTAGACCACATCACTTGTCCACCATATGGATCTTATAATTTCTCTAGGATAAGGCTACTTGCTTCAACTAGCTCATCACAAAAGAATTTCTTCCTAACATTTCCTCTAAAATCCTTAGATATCACCTAAAACAATTTTTCAAATATCATTTATTCAATAATCAAATAATTTAAGAAAACTTATAACAGTACTCGGTAAAAAAAAAACTGCTAAAAATATTTAATAATTTTCCACTATTATCTCACACCAAAAATCCATATATTCATAACATATATTTCCTTTACTTTCTTTCTGCCACTAAGGGTGCGTTTGTTTTGGCTTCAAACCATTTCAGGAAATTATTTTCCGTAAAACCGTGTGTTTGGTTGCGCATGAAAAATAGAATTTCAGGAAATGCATTTCATTTTACCGTAAAAATAAAGGCTTTGACCCGGAAATCATTTTACGTTTCTATTTTCACTTCAAAACATTTCCAGACTCAGACACGCAAAGAGAGAGAGAGAGAGAGAGAGAGAGAGAGAGAGAGAGAGCATGAAGAGAGACTAGAGAGAGTGAGATCGAGCTCGCGCCGTCGAGCTCAGACCACCGCCCCAAGCCCAAACGCGTCGTTGAGCTTGCGCCGGCGAGATCTAGCCGTGAAATCGCGCCGTTGAGATCTCGCTGGGGAGATCATCCTGCCAAGATCGCCGTGAGATCGCACCCCTCTAGACCGCACCGGACCGTCATCGTTGTCGTCGTCGCCTCCTTTAGACCCACCCACCGATCTTGCCGCTATCAGACCCCCTGCTGATCTTGCCGCTGTCAGACCCACTCACCCATCTCGCCTTCTTCAAACCCACTCACCCATCTGTGGTCCTGTACCAATATTTTCTCTCAATCTATCTCTCCCTCTCCCTCTCTCACGATCGGTGCTGATGAAAAGAGAAAGACTGAATTTTTTTGGTTATGTTTTATGGTTGATTTGGTTTATATATTCACATTTCTTATTATAATATTTGTTTGGAAGATTAGAAAATGTGAGAAAATATATTTTCTAAAGAATTTTCATAAACACATCCAAACACCTTAAAATATTTTTCAAAATATTTTTTGTAATGAAACCAAACACCTAAAATTATTTTTATTTCTAAAAAATATTTTACACCTTAAAATTATTTTACATTGAACCAAAAGCACTCTAATAGTTACTAGGGATAAGGCCTGTAGCTCACAGACAGAGTCAAAGTCAATTCGTAAAGGATCACCACCTAGGCGCATCTTCTTCTATACGTGCGTTTCTTTCTTTTTCTTTTTTTTATTTTTTATTTTTTATTTTTTTTTATCTCCTGCCAACATTAATTCTCTTTTGAGATGAGGACAAAACCAAGTACAAGTCAGGTGTGCAGAACCGGACCCATTAAGCCTAAAAATCCGCAGCATCTTTTTACACTTCAATGTGAGAGACTGTACAGCAAGCGGTGTTGGAAGCTTAAAAGTAATTTTATTAAATAGGAGAGAGTGCGGACAGCCGGTAGGAGTGTTATTATATTTGGTTAAAAGTCTAACTTGTGTTCAGGTTGTTTTTTTTTTTTTTTTTTTTTTTTTTTTTTACCACCGGGCCTATGGTCCAAGTGATACCCGATTCTACCAGCAAACGAATGTTTAGGAGTTTTAGTCCCTGCATAAATAATTACCTAAAAAAAAGAAAGGTTGGTTTTTTTTTTTTTTAATAGAGAGAGTATAAGGAATTTAGGGACGGTAGGAGAATATTGTAAAAAGAAGTATTTGTTTTATATTTTATAAGTTTTGTTTAAAAAAATAATAATAATGTAATAAACTCTGAAAATGTCAAAAAAAGCTAAAGATTTTAGTTTTTTTTATCTACTGCTACCATTAATTGTCTTTCGGGATGAGGACAAAATCAAGTACAAAGTAAGGCACATGGGCACTTACGGGATACATCAATCTTTTTTTCTTTTTCTTTTTTTTTTCTTTTTTAACATCTGTTAGCTTGTCAGACTACAAGCAGAACCAGGCCCATTAAGCTTACACCATGATAGCTTGTCAGACTCTAAGAACCAAAAAGACTGACAGCAAACTGGCAAAGTGATGTGGGAAGCGTAAAAGTAATTTTCTTAAAGGTTTGGTTAATGTGTGGCTTAAGGGCACACATTAAGCCTCCCACTTTTGAAAATTTTTTCTTGAAAATTGAAAATGTTTTCAATACTTTTTTAATTTTCGAAATAAATTTTTTTAAAAATAAAAATTAATATGTGTCTTTAAGGCACACATTAGTAAAATCCTTTCTTAAATATGAGAGAATACAGACTGTGGGAGAGTCAAGAGTGTTATTGTATTTGGCTAAAAAGTTTAATTTGCGTTAGTTTTTTTTTTTTTAAATAGAGAGAGTATGAGTCTAGAGACTGTGGGAAAGTATTATAAAAAGAAGTATTTGTTTTATATTTTGTAAGTTTTGTTTTAAAAAAATAATAATTATGTGTCATATTTTAAAGAGATCAACAAAAAGTCAAAAACTTCAGTTATATATATACTAGTCAAAGAAAAATTATCTTTAATCAACGTAAACCTTGTTAAAAGTATGATTTGGAGTTTTTTCTTCTTCTTTTTTTCGCTAAATTCATTTCAAAAACAATGCTACAAAACAAAGGAATCCCAGATAAATATTTTCTTTCAGCTGATTTTCAGGGTCAATAGACTCAATACCAAATACAAGTAAGATAGTTTTTCAGAAAGTATAAAATGACTCTTTTTTTGGAATGCGTAAATGTTAAAACAAACAGTGTAAATGGCATGTTTTCATCTTGAACTCAACACAACAGACAGAAATTTTAGCGCCAACTGGTCTGTGAACCATAGCATGTCCGTGACCTTGGCCTCTTGGGTTGTATATTTTATTACTTTTTTTTTTTATAGATTTTAATTTCTTTCATTTCCTATGATATTGATATTTCAATAGTTGTTAGAGCGGCGTTAACAATTAATTTCTTTGTTTTCTATGATAGTGATACTTGAAGAATTGTTAGACTCATACTGATGATGTCGAAAATATCAACAGTGAGTTACACAATACTTGTACGCCCGAAACGACACCTGCACAACGAAAAATGAGAAAGCCTAATAGAGAGCACCAGTGTGATGTCGGCCAAATACCCTCCGAAGGTCAAGTTAAAACTACTTACAACTCTAGAGTGCTAGAGAGAGGTTAATTATGCGTACCTCGATTTGTGAGGGTATTTGAGCTTTTATAGTAGTTGAAGATTGACCTTTTTTCCTTGGAGTAGAAGTCTTTTCTTTATAGGAATCCTTATGAGCGTGGATCGCTGAATCCTTTCCTTATAGGACTCTATCACTGAGCGTGGGATACAAGTAATTTCCTTATTACTCATGCGTGGTGGCCAAGTCATGGTTTTACTTAGAACCATCGGCCTTAGGGCCGTCAGCTTGCCTTATACCCTTCAGCCATGTCGGCGTCAGTTCCTTGCTACATTCTATGGACTGTCCAAGAGCTCCGAATCACCGTCCGTCAGCCTTGGAGCCTTCAGCTTTTCCAGTTGACTAATCCCGTCAGCTTAGACCGTAGGCTCTTTCGTACGTGAAAAACTGACGGGTTGAATCATAGTTTATTTTCGCGTATCAGTTGCCCCTTACTCCATATCTCCGTCAGTCAAAACTGACGGGCTATGGAGTTATATTTTTTGTTGCTGACTTTCATTTTAGCCAGGAGAGAGAGAATGATGCAGTTGGTATTCAATGTTTTGGACACGTGGCGAATTTCGGTTGGCTCCGCTTCTGGACGAGGGCGTCGCTTCGTCTTCCGTGCGTTTCCCCTATATATATATATGGCCCACCTCTCCCATTTTTCCTATTTCACTTTCACTGATTCCTGGAGAGCAAATCCGTCGCCTATCCTCCGTCAGTACTTCCTTACTATTTGCCTACATTTCTACCGTTACTTCTTCAACCGTCACTTTTGAGAAACTTGTAAGTTCCTTTTCTTTCTTTGTACATACTTTATTTCAATTAATCTCTTTAAAGTGAGGTCGTCATCCTAGGTGCTTAGATTACACCCGTCACTTGTAGGTAGTCAGATGTCGAGTGACGCGTCGAGTGACCAGTCGTCGGTCCACGATGGAGTGGGCTACGACGAGGTATTTGGTTCAGGTAGTGAGTCCGGGAGCTTTTCCTGGTCGTCAGAGAGGGAGACGTCAGCCCAAACTCCCGTCGAGGAGGTAGGAAGTCATGGAGACGGCGGTCAGGAGGAGGTAGTAGGTGAGGAGAGTGAAGTTGGGGTAGAAGGGGAGAGAAGTAGTGACGGGGATGAAGGCGACAAGGGGTCTTGTGAAGGGACTTCTGGAAGTCCTAGAGGTAACCGTCCCTTCATCCTTCCCAAGGAATGGGCTGTAAATAAGTTCCTCCCAAAGATGACTCTCAAAATTTTTAAAGAGTTACGCGTTCGTTTCCAAATCCCAAACCATATTCCCATCCGTCTGCCTAGGGATGGTGAAAAATGTTATACGGGAAGAACTGCGGACGTTGGCATGTACGATGCCATGTTTGCTGCGGGGCTGAGGCTGCCCCTGACGGCTTTACACCGTCAGCTGGCTGATTTCCTTGGTCTGTCCATTAGTCAGATTGCTCCAAACTCGTGGAGAATCTTTATTGGTGCTGAGATATTGTGGGGTCGTCTAAGCGAAAGCCACCGTCAGCTTTCCTTGGATGAATTTTTTTATTGCTACAGACCCCGGCACCTTTCTTCTTCCAAGGGGATGTATCACTTCGCCGTCAGGGAGAAGGATTTGAGGTTGGTGTCTGAGATGCCAGATTCTAATAGAGCCTGGAAGAGTAGGTTCTTTTTTGTCAAAGGGACGGACTGGGTGTGTCGTCAAGAAGAATGGGAGACGATACCTCACGGTTATTTCGATAATACTTGGGCGTTTGCCAGGGAGTCAGGTTTTAGCCGTCAGCTTTTGTCCTCGTTGACTTTTGCGTATCGCAATCTATTTTTGAATGGTTTTAACGTTGTCAACTTGCTTTTTCTTTTTCAGCCTTCACTCGCCCACTAATAACCGACGAGCAGGAAGATTTCATCCGTCGGGTTTTAGAGATTCCTATAGAGGAGCGATCGTGTCGGGACTTAATTACTCTCGACACTCTTCACGCGTACTGCGGAGGTCCTGAACCGACGCCTGAAGCTCGCAGATTAGAAGAATTTTCCCGTCACCGTGAGTATCTTGATCTTATTGTCCCGTCACTTTTTGTACTTTTAGTTGTCAGTTCCTCTTATGTGTTTCTTTTGCAGAGATGGACGTGGCTAAGCAACGGATTAGGGCTATTACTGCCAGCCAGAAGGAGGAAAAGAAGGCAAAGGGGGAGGTGACGTCTACATCTGCCCCCCAGACCGTCACTAAGGGTTCTTTAAAGAGGAAACCCAACGGGGATGTCAATCGTCCCCTGAAAAAGACAGCCGTCACTCCCGGGAATGAGCTCCCCGAGAAGTCAACCCCCAAGTCCGGCCATAGGGCAGGGAAGGGCGTCATGACTTCTTCCGGTCCCGTCCTGAAGGGGCCCCGTAGCCTGTTGACGCACAAGGACTTTGCTGTTGAAACCATTGAAGCACTTATAAAACCGACGGACATAGATCCTTGTGCTCAGCTGGGGAAGGAGGAGCTGGGGTCGTCATCTTTGTTTGATCTCTCACGGGTAAGCCGTCAGCTCTTAACTGAACCCTTATCTTTTTCCTGTTTCATGACTGACGGTTGTATTCTTTTCTAGGCCTTGGTTCGTGTAAAGGCGCTTCAAGACCGGTGCGTGGCCAAGGAGGGGGTCGTCACTCGTGTTAGCAAACATAATGCTAACATGCGAGATCAGCAGGCTCAGTATAAGGAGGCAGTGCGTGTTCTTAACGTTGAGCTGAAAGAAGTAAGGGAGAAGCTGGAAGAGGTGGGTCGTCAGAAGGGCGAGCTAGAGAGAGAGCTGACGACTCTTCGTGATCAGTTGGAGACGGCAGGGGCTGACGCGGTCGAGAAATTCAAGGCGTCAGACTCTTTCATCGATTCCTGTGGCGGATATTATGGCACGGGATTTGATGACTGCCTCAAACAAGTAGCGTCAGCTTTCCCTAAACTGGACCTATCTGGGATCACCCTGGACGACGCCTAGCCGATGACGCCTGCTACTGACGCCATTACTGCTGGTGGTGACGACCAGGAGGATTCTCCACATGTAGATAGTGGAGTTGTTTTAGCCCAACCTACTGTGAATCCTCCCGTCCACCCTTCACCGGAGATCCTTGTAGTGGAAGACCCTTCAGCTCCTGAGAAGTAAAAAAAGGCTTTAAGTGACGTTCCTCCTTTCCAGCCGTAGTTTTTTCTTTTTGTAGTTGTATTTTGTTTTGGACAATGTTTTTAAGTGCCCCCTTTGTCTTTGGGGTTTCAATTTGAACACTAATTTACTTTTGTTTAACGCCCGTCGCTTTTTTATGTATGTACGTTGGGCTATTTGCTCGAGTTTTCTTTTCCAAATTTACTTTCTTATCTGCTGGCTGAGGCCGTCAGCCTTTATGTAATTTAATGTGCTTATGACTATTGTTTTAATAAAGCCGTCGCTCTTTTGCTAGGAATTTTTTGGTTATTCCTTTATTTTTGAAGTTGTTTAATGTTGGGCCCGCCCAGTTGTAGGTTATGATCCAACGGAACGGAGTTATGATGGCAGTTTAATGGAGCCGTCAGTTTTATTCAAACCGTGAGCTTTTTTGTTTAATTTGAGTTTTGTTGGTTTCTTTGGCTCTTATTGGACCGTCAGCTTATTTTCATTTTGTGGACGGCAAATCGTCGGTTCTTTATTTTAACCGTCAGCTTAATAGCTGAGTTTATTGTGGATTTAGCCACTCTGTTAGTCTTTTATCTAGACCGTCAGTTTAGTAGCTGAGTTTATTGTGGACTTAGCCACTCCGTTAGTCTTTTATTTGGACCGTCAGCTTTAAGAGCTGAGTTTATTGTGGACTTAACCACTTCGTCAGTCTTTTATTTAGACCGTCAGCTTAAGAGCTGAGTTTATTGTGAACTTAACCACTTCATCAGTCTTTTATTTGGACCGTCAGCTTAAGAGCTAAGTTTATTGTGGACTTAACCACTTCATCAGTCTTTTATTTGGACCGTCAGCTTAAGAGCTGAGTTTATTGTGGACTTAACCACTTCATCAGTCTTTTATTTAGACCGTCAGCTTAAGAGCTGAGTTTATTGTGGACTTAACCACTTTATCAGTCTTTTATTTAGACCGTCAGCTTAAGAGTTGAGTTTATTGTAGAATTGGCCACTTTTCTTTGTGGTTTTAAGGTTCGTCCACATTTTGTGAATTTTAAACTTGTAAGTAGAAACTCCAGTAATTCTGAATAAACTCCCTCTTATTGTCATGCATCTATATGAAAAGTAGTTTGAAAACAAAATCTGCCCATTTGGGCTTATTGTAGCAAAAACATAAGTAGAAAAAACTGCCTTTTGGGCTTATTATAGCAAATACTTAAAAGTAATTAATAAATCTGAGTGCACTGAAAAAGGGTGGTGTTGTTCTTCACGCCGTCGCCCCTACTGGTAGTACTTTCGCAAGTGTTCAGCATTCCAAGGATGTGGTAACTTCCGTCCGTCTAGTGCCTCTAGATGGTAGGTGCCCTTCCTTTGCCATGCCGTAACTCGGTAGGGTCCTTCCCAATTTGGGCCGAGCTTTCCTTGGGTGGGGTCCCTTGCTGCACCCATAACTTTTCTTAGAACGAGGTCTCCAACCTGGAAGTTTCTGTGTCTGACCCGGGAGTTGTAGTGCTTGGCCATGCAGTCCTGGTACCGTGCGAGCCTTTGTTCTGCCGCCGTCCTGACTTCGTCCACCAGATCGAGTTGCAAACGTATGGCCTCGTCATTCCTCTTTTCATCATGGTTGTGCACCCTGTAGCTTGTGAGGCCGACTTCGGCTGGGATGACTGCTTTGTTCCCGTATGTTAGTCGGAATGGTGTCTCTCCTGTTGGTGTCCTTGCTGTAGTCCTGTAGGCCCATAGTATGCTTGGCAACTCTTCAGCCCCATATGCCCTTTGCCCCCTCGAGCCGAGTCTTGATAATCTTTAGCAAGGATCGGTTTGTGACTTCGACCTGTCCATTGGCTTGAGGGTGGGCGGGGGAGGAGTAGTGGTTCTGTATCCCCAATTGCGAGCAGAAGTCCCGGAAGGAGTCGTTGTCGAATTGCTTCTCGTTGTCCGAGACTAAGACTCTAGGAATGCCAAACCTGCATATGATACATCGCCAAACGAAACTCCGTACGTTTTTTTCTGTAATGGTGGCCAAGGCTTCAGCTTCCACCCACTTCGTAAAGTAGTCAATGCTGACAACTAGAAACTTCAGCTGTCGTATTGCCGTAGGGAACGGCCCCATGATGTCCAATCCCCATTGAGCGAATGGCCATGGCGCCGTCATCAGGGTGAGTTCTTCGAGTGGTTGTCTGATGACATTGTTGAACCTTTGGCATTTGTTGCAGGTCTTCACATAAGCCTCGGCATCCTTCTGCATGGTTGGCCAAAAGTACCCGGTTCGTACTAGCTTGTGTACTAGTGACCTTGATCCTGAGTGGTTTCCGCAGATTCCCTCGTGCACTTCTCTAATGACGTAATCTGCTTCTTCAGGACCTAAGCATCGTAGGTAGGGGCGGGAGAAACCTCTCTTATACAAGACATCTCTTATCAGAACGAACCTCGCTGCTTGGACCTTCAGTTTTCTTGCAGCTTCCTTTTCATTTGGTAATATGCCGTTCTTCAAGAAAGAAATTAACGGCGTGGTCCAATCGCTTTGGGAACCGAGCTCCTGTACATCGACAGAATTTATAAGTGGAGAGAGCTGTGTGAAAGAGAGTACATTACCAATGGTGGCCATATGTTCGGCTGAAGCGGCTCTGGCTAGGCAGTCGGCTTGCTCGTTTTCTCCCCGGGGGATTTGTATAATTTCGACCTTCAGCTCGTTTATCCTCCTCTTTGCTTGGTCCAGATACTTCTTCATTCTTTCGCCTTTACATTCATACTCCCCATTTATCTGGTTGACTACAACTTGAGAGTCACAGTAAATGATCACTTTCGCGGCTTCTGCTGCCTTTGCGAGGTCAAGCCCTGCTATCAGAGCTTCGTGCTCCGCCTCGTTATTGGTGGTAGGGAATTCAAGGCGGACCATACATTCCACCATGTCTCCTTCGGGTGACTGTAATACGACGCCGGCTCCGCCAGCCTGCCTGTTCGAGGATCCATCTACATGTATGCTCCATTGGGGAGATTCTTCTGCCCCCCTATCCTCGCCATTTGTGAATTCAGCTATGAAATCTACAACGACCTGTCCTTTCACGGCGATTCGCAGGCAATACTGGATGTCAAACTCGCTTAATTCTATAGCCCACAGTGCCAATCGCCCAGCAGCTTCAGGATTGCTCATCGCCCGTCACAAAGGCTTGTCGGTTAGGACGATCATCGTGTGGGCTTGAAAGTACGGCTTTAGTTTGCGTGCTGCCATAACTAGCGTGAAGGCAAGCTTTTCCATGGGTGGATATCTTTCTTCGGCTCCGCGTAGTGCCCGGCTAGTGTAGTACATAGGTTTCTGTACTTTCTCTTCTTCTCTGATCAAGGCGGCACTGACGACGGCTGGGGAGACGGCAAGATAGAGAAAAAGTTCTTCTCCTGGTTGCGAGGGACTCAGCAGTGGTGGGGAAGAGAGGAAAGCTTTCAATTCCTCAAACGCTTGTTAGCACTCGGTGGTCCACTCGAAAGATCTCTTTAGTGTGCGAAAGAAGGGTAAGCACTTGTCCATTGCCCTGGAGACGAACCTGTTTAGCGCTGCTATCTTGCCGTTGAGGCTTTGTACTTCCTTCACATTCTTCGGTGGTGCCATCTCCATTATAGCCCGAATTTTGTCCGGATTGGCCTCGATGCCCCTCTGGGAAACCATGAATCCTAGGAATTTTCCTGCCGTCACCCCAAAGGCGCACTTTCCTGGATTATGCTTCATGTTGTAAGAGCGAAGAGTGTTGAACGTTTCCCTGAGGTCTTCTAAATGATCTTCTTCCCTTCGACTTTTTACCAGCATATCATCTACGTAGACTTGGACGTTTCTCTCGATCTGCTGTGCGAACATCTTGTTCATAAGCCTTTGATATGTTGCGCCCGCATTCTTCAGACCAAACGGCATTACTCTGTAGCAGAAGAGGCCTTGGCTGGTTACGAACGAAGTTTTTTCTTGATCATCGTCGTGCATCTTGATTTGGTTGTAACCGGAGAAAGCGTCCATGAAGCTTAACAGCTGGTGTTGAGCCGTAGAGTCTACTAGAGTGTCAACTCTTGGGAGGGGGTAGCTATCTTTAGGGCATGCCTTGTTTAGATCGGTGAAGTCTACGCACATCCTCCACTTCCCGGAAGCTTTCCTGACCATCACTACGTTTGCTAGCCAGTCGGGGTAGTAGACTTCTCTAATAAAGTTTGCCTCATGTAGCTTGCGGACTTTTTCAGCTATGGCTTGATCCCGTTCTGGGGCAAAAACCCGTTTCTTCTGCCGGATGGGTGGGAAGGATGGTGATACATTCAGCTTATGCACCATGACTGAAGGGTCTATTCCTGGCATGTCCTCGTGACTCCAGGCGAATACGTCCTGATTCTCTTTGAGGAAGGCTGTAAGTGTTTGTCGGATCATGGGACTTGCAAGGGTTCCAATCCTTGTTGTTTGGTCAGGTCTGGAGTTGTCAAGGGGTATTTCTTCAAGCTTCTCGACGAGCTCCGTCGTACTCCGGTGTTCTTCTATGCTCATGGTTTGGAGGTGATCATCCATTTCCATCATAGCCACGTAGCATTCGCGTGCGGCCACCTGGTTTCCACGCAGCTCTCTAACTCCGTATTCAGTTAGGAATTTGATCATTAAATGATAAGTCGAGGTTGCCGCCTTCCATGAGTTGAGGGTAGGTATCCCTAGGATAGCATTGTAGGCAGATGAACAGTCGACCACGAGGAACGTCACGTCCTTCGTGATTTGTTGAGGATAGTCGCCTGCCATCACAACCAATGTGATCGCACCCAGGGGAAACACCTTTGTTCCTCCAAAGCAGACGAGTGGGGCATTCGTCGGAATCAGTTGTTCTCTGCTGATTTTCATCTGTTGGCATGCCGGGTAGTACAGGATGTCTGCTGAGCTGCCATTGTCGACCAACACCCGGTGTAAGTTGTAGTCCCCGACTTGTAGGCTGACAACAAGTGCATCGTCGTATGGATGGTGAAGACGTCGCGCATCTTCTTCCAAGAACTCGATAATAGGGCTTTCCCTTCGTGCTACCTTTTGTACTGGACCCGTCAGCTGGACGTTTTGGACCATCCTAAGGTACGTCTTCCGAGCCTTTTTGGACGACCCGGTAGCCATTCCTCCTACAATCATTCTTATGTCGCCGACGGGAGGTCTAGGACGGTCATTATCTCGTCGGGGAGGGGGGGTGTTCTGGAGGTGGTGGATCCGTTCTTTCCTTGCTTACAAACTTCTACAATTTCCCTTGTCTTATAAGGCCTCAATCTGCTGCTTCAAGTCGTAACAATCGGCTGTGTCATGGCCGTGATCTCAGTGGAAGCGGCAGTATTTGTCTCTAGAACGCCTGCTAGGATCTCCCTTCAGCTTTCCCGGGAAGGTCAGAGCCCCTTCGTCCTTGATTTGCATTAGGACTTGATCTATCGGGGTGGTTAGCGGGGTGAAGCTTGTGAACCTTCCTCCCAGAGGTTTAGAACGCCTCTTGTCCCTTCGATCTCCTGTTCTCAGCCTCTTCCGCCCTTGATCTTGTCGTGCATCTTCCTGCCTCTCCCTTTTTCTCGGCTTCTCTTCTCGGGCTTGCAGCGCGTCCTCAGTATTCATATACTTAGTGGCCCTGTAGAGTACTTCTGACATGGTAGTTGTTAGTAGTTGCCATCGATGGAGTGAGTACCATGCAACCCTTTAGTCCGGGAAACGATAATGTGGCTTAATTACGAAATCCTTTCCCACAGACGGCGCCAACTGATGATGCCGAAAATATCAACAGTGAGTTGCACAATGCTTGTACGCCCGAAACGACACCTGCACAACGAAAAAGGAGAAAACCTAACAGAGAGCAACAGTGTGGTGTCGGCCAAATACCCTCCGAAGGTCAAGTTAGAACTTCTTACAACTCTAGAGTGCTAGAGAAGGGTTAATTATGCGTACCTCGATTTGTGAGGGTATTGGGGCTTTTATAGTAGTTGAGGATTGACATTTTTTCCTTGGAGTAGAAGTCTTTTCCTTATAGGAATCCTTATGAGCATGGATCGCGGAATCCTTTCCTTATAGAACTCTATCACTGAGCTTGGGATACAAGTAATTTCCTTATTACTCATGCGTGGTGGCCAAGTCATGATTTTACTTAGAACCGTCGGCCTTAGGGCCGTCAGCTTGCCTTATACCCTTCAGCCATGTCGGCGTCAGTTCCTTGCTACGTTCTATGGACTGTCCAAGAGCTCCGAATCACCGTCCGTCAGCCTTGGAGCCTTCAGCTTTTCCAGTTGACTAATCCCGTCAGCTTAGACTATAGGCTTTTTCGCATGTGAAAAACTGACAGGTTGAATCATAGTTTATTTTCGCGTATCACATACTAAGAATTGAAGGGTGCATATGATGCTACGACTGTACGACAGGGTCTGTTTTGTTTTTGATGTCCCTGGTTAGTTTGTTGAATGAAATCATATTTTAACCCAAAAAAAAACAATTGTACGACATATAAGATCAATAATTGTTCCTTTTTATTTTACCCGGTGTGTAGATCTCATCAATGTTGAAATCCACTAAAAGAAACAACTTAATTCATAAACAAAATAATCCCATCACTTGCTATTAAACCCAACACACAAAAGAATTTACAAAATTTTTAGGATTAAAAAAAAAAAATCACCATAATACACGCTTGAAGATTAGTTTCTTCGGGAATTGAGTATTACTATTAACCACATGGGGTCGTGCTCCACCTATTCTGAGTCAAGAGAAAAGATTTTAACTTTTAAGGAATAGAAATAGAATTTAGATTAAACAAAAATAATTTTGTTTAAAAATAATGCTAAGTTTGAGTTTAAGTTAGACTTGTTAGAAAGATAGAGTTTTACTCTCTGTTAAGTTTGGATTAAACAAAAATAATTTTATTAAAATATTGTGCTGACGTGAAAAATTGTGAGAGTTTCAAAAGTTTCGGTTTTATATATATAGATAAAAGCACCATACCACGTGGCTACTGTCCATTTTAAAGGTAAACACCCATAAATGACCAACTTCTAGCCCATCTAAAAACCCATTTATTCTATAAAAAAAAAAAAAGAAAAAAAGAAAAAAAAAAGAACCAATTTATTAGTAGAGCATTCTCATCAAATGTGCTAAAAATGCTAAATGCTATTTTTTAGCATTTTTAGCACCTCAAATGATAAAAACACACCTACATCAAATATGCTAAATCCTAAAAATTTTAACATTGAGCTAAAGTGAGATGTTATCAATAACATTGAGCTGTAGTTGGATTGTAAAAAAAAAAAAAGTTTTTTATTCACCAACGGATCTTTTTTCTCATTTCTGTCTCTCTTTCCTCTCTCACTTCTCTCTTTTCTCAATGGTTCAACGTCGTCCGATGGTCAGGGTCGTGGGTTCCCTAACTATGGGTTTTGATTTTGGTTTGTGGGTCGTGGTTCGATGGTCGTGGGTGGTGGCGGCAATGGTCCGATGGTCGGCGATTATGGTTCGATGGGCATGGATCGTGGGTCCGACGGTCATGGTTTTGTTTTCTGCTGGTCGGGGTTCACCAATCTATTGGTCCGGGTCTTCACCAATCTACTAGTTGAGGGGTGTGAGTCGAATCTGGTGGCAACGGGATGATGGGTTGTGGGTCTGGGTTGTAGTGGGGGGTCTGGGGCGTGGTGGGTCGTGGTGCAGTTGATCGGCGTGGTGGGTTGTGGTGCAGTAGATCGACGTGGTGGGTTTGCTTTTGTGGAGGTTTGTCGTGGTGGGTTTGATGTTGTGGATGTGGAGGGTTTTTTTTTTTTTTCCTCTACTGTGGTTTGTGGTGGTGGGTGGATGTGGTGGTTGTGGGGTGGATGTGGATGTGGATATGGATATGGATGTGGATGTGGAGGATTTTTTTTTCTTTCTTTTTTTGTTAGTTGTGGCATGGGTGGTTAGGTGGTAGGTTTTGTGGTGACTGTTGGTAATGTGGTGGTTGGCGATGCTGAGAATAGTTGGGTTGAGAAATACAGAGATAGAGGAGAGAGAGGAAGAATAAAAAATAATAAAGAAAGAATATTTAAATGAAGTGGTAAAAAAAATAGAAATTTTGATGTAGGTTGTATTGTAAAGTGATGTGTTAAATGTTATAAAGTTAATTTTTTAGATGCTAAATGCTAAAATTTTTACAATCTTTGACGAGAATTAGCCTTTTAGAGCATCTGTAGCAGATGTTCTATAAAAAATGTCATTTTGACACATCAAAAGCCTACTTTATTATTTTACCACATCATTTTACAATATCTCATTTATCAGATGTTTTATCATTCAATTCTATATATTAAAATAATATTTACTACACATTAAAATAATATATTATCTCCTCCCTATTATCATCAACAACAGCAACAGCAACAACATCAACGCCAATCAACAACAGCAACAACATCAACACCAACAACACCAACAACATCAACAACAACAACACCAGCAAATTCCAAATCTAAAAACCTCAACAAAAGAGGAACAAAGAAAAAAAAAAAACTCAACCAACCAACAAACCAAAGATGAAAAAACACCGACCCAAACTCAACCAACCAACTAAACTCAACCAACGATTGGCCTAAAACCCCAGCCCAACTGACCCAAAACCTCAACCCTCAACCCACAACCTACACAACGCAGATCCAAAACGCCGACCCAAAACCCACATCGAAGGTCGGCAATGAGGGCTATGGATTTCGGTGACAAGGGCTGGAGCATGAGGCGGCGAGATTGGTAGCGAGTTGTGGAGAATGAGGCGGCGAGATCAGCGGCAAGGACTGGCGAGATCGGCGGCGAGGACTGGAAAGTGAGGCGGCGAGATCGGCTGTAACTTTCTTGAGAGTGATCTTGAGCAACTTTCTTGAGCAAAGGAGAGGGAAGAGATAGAGAGTGATAGAGAGAGAAGAAATGAGATAGAGCCGATGGAGAAAGAGATATCTGTGGAAGAGGAGAGAGAAAAATGTAATAAAATAATAATATCCCATTTTGAAATTGTTGTCCATACCATCTCATATTTGAGACGGTACTGTAATAATGTGGCATAATTTTTGAAATTTGGAACATCTGATAAAGCTCCGTTTTTGTGTTTGGTGTGCCAAATGTGCCATATATTTGATATTTGGCACATTTGGCACATCTGTTGCGAATGCTTACCGTATGAAGATAGCAAATTCTTTTGGGAAAATTCAAAACATCCTTCCCCATTTATGAGATTCTGGTTGGGCTATTGGTTGCTTCAACTACCATCTAACATCACTTAGAAATTTCCTTGAACAAACCCTTTGCTGAATAGTTTCTATCAATGTCAGGATAACATCATCACACTGGCCACAAGCTGCTTATAAAATGAAACCTTTCAGTAGCACAGCTAGTACCACTGACAACTAAGGCAAGGACTTTAGCCAAAAGAGAGAAAGAGAGAGATTACTGAGGCAAAGTAACTAGTGTGGCAAAATGACGAAGGTTGAGGTCACTATCATTTCAATAGAAACCATCAAACCATCTTTACCAACATCGCACCATCTGAAACCCTACAAACTCACCCTCTTGGATCAGGTCACTCCTGCAACTTATGTTCCCACAGTCTTCTTCTACCCCATGACCAATCTCAATCTCGACATGTCCCAAATTATTGCACAACTTAAAACTTCCTTATCAGACACCCTCAATATCTTTTACCCATTTTCTGGGAACATAAAAGACAACCTTTTCATCCATGAATTTGACACGGGTGTTCCCTTTCTAGAAGCTCATGTTAATTGTTCCATGTCTGAGTTCCTTAAGCACCTAGAAACAGACTTATTGAGTCTATTTGTTCCTTACCGTGCCTTTTGCAAGGAAACAAATACTACTATAGGTCAAATGGCTGTTCAGTTGAACCTCTTTGATTGTGGTGGAATAGCAATCGGGTTGAGCTGCTCACATAAGGTTGCAGATGCAACAACTGCGAGTATTTTCCTTCGTTCTTGGGCTGCCACCTTTGCTAGGTCTCCAGAAAAAGTTATAAATCCAAATTTCTCTGAGGGGTCAATCATGTTTCCACCGAGAGATTCACTTCCACAAAAGTACATAGCTACAATGGATAACTTGTGGTTCAAAGAAGGTGAGTATGTTACAAGAAGGTTTGTGTTCCATGACAAAGCGATAACCACCCTAAGGGCCAAAGCGAAAAGTGAACTAGTTCCTAAACCAACACGCATTGAAGCACTGACAAGTTTCATTTGGAAACATTGCATGGCAGCTTCTAAAGCCAAATCAGCAGGTTTGAAAAAGGCATCCATGACCATACTGGTCCAAGCAGTGAACTTGAGGACACGAATGAAGGCACACTTGTCCGATGCTTCTACTGGAAATATATTTTGGTGGGCACCCGCTGCAGCTGATTTGGCTATGGAAGAGAAAGAGTTGCATGAATTGGTGGGCCTTGTAAACGAATCCATCGTAGGGTTTAATAGCGATAGTGCGGAAAGTTTGCAAGGAGACGAAGGTTTTTTGGCTTTCTCCAATTTCTTTGACCAATTAGAAGATATGTTCTCTGCAGAACCAAAACCAGATGTTTGTGCGGTTACATGCTGGCTTAGGTATTTAAATGATATTGATTTTGGCTGGGGGAAGCCATTTTGGGTTGGTATCATGGGGAAAGTTGGCCCTGCATTTAGAAATTTAATAATATTCAGTGAAACCCCATGGGGTGATGGGATTGAAGCATGGGTGACCCTGGATGAGAAAGAAATGGCTATATTGGAGAATGATCCTGAATTTCTTGCATGTACTTCCCTAAATCCTAGCATCTCAATCTCCCTTTAAAATCTTTGGATGTGTTTCTGTTTGACGCCAAAGATAAATAAAATAGCAGTGGTTGCTGGTACGGAAGTTTGAGAATTACAATAAATCATTAATAAATTGGTCTATGCGTCGTGAACTTTACATCTAATCATAAGGTTTCACTTCAAATGTAAAATGTGAAAGGGTGTGTACATTTTCTTTTTTCCTTTTTCTTTTTTGGAGATGAAAGGGTGTGCACATTGTTAAATGTGAAGTAATAAATAAATAAGAAATTATTGGAGTACTAGCAAGGCATACTGCAAAATATGTAAGTTTAAAAGGAATTCTCACGTGTATTGATTTTTTTCCCTTTTTATTCCTTTCCTGAATCAAATGTTGTTGAAATGGCTTGAATTTTAATGTCGGTGGATTAACATTACAAGCAAGCATTAAATGCTATCTTGTATGAATTGTCAAAGAAAACGGCATGGAACATCACCGACTTGAACTATATTCATGCATAGCCGAAATGTATGAATCTATAGGCAATAAATGGATGCATGCCTATGTGTGAAAATATGGCTTGATCAACAAAGTCAAAGATATGCAATTCAGCATGGAAGCTTGCGTGAAGAAACACAACACTCATGCATTAAATGTTGCATGGATTGCTTGGCCACTATTGTTGACTTCCTTAACAATAAAAGTCTCTAGTGTGTTGAAATTTTTGATATTTTGGCTGATGGTTTGGCTATAAATAGAAATGGAGCAAATGAGAGCAGGCAGTGTGTGAGCCACAGAGATAGCAAAATAACTTCTTCAATGTGTGTGCACTAGAGATAGGAAGTTAGTGTCTTGCAACTTTTGTCTAAATACAATAGGGTGTTCTCTATTTATTTATGAGAGAATCAAGGGTGTATTTGGGGTTTGAGTTTGTGTGAGAGTGTCTTCAAGTCATTGTTGTAATCTCCAAAGTCATAGTGAAAATTATTCTGTCACCTCCTGTGGACGTAGGCATATTGCCGAACTACGTAAATTCCTTATGTCGTATTATCTTTTCTCTCTCTTCTTTAACCTTGTGTTAACAAATTATTTCACCCAATTCGCACAACAACTGGTATCAGAGCTCCAGGTTGATTTATTCAATGGAGATCAACGCTTCTATTGCCAAGGTAGACGTAGTTAAGTTCGACGGAACTGGTAACTTCGGGTTATGGCAAAAAAGGGTGAAAGATTTGTTGGTACAACAAGGTTTGGTGAAGGCTTTGTACAGGAAAGCAAAGAAACCAGAGACAATGATGGATGACGAATGGATAGAACTCGATATGAAGGCGATCAGTACAATTCGACTATGTCTGGCGGACGAGCTTATGTACGATGTCATGGATAACATGTCTTTTGCGGCTATATGGTTGAAGTTGGAGAGCCGGTATATGTCCAAGTCCCTCACAAATAAACTTAATCTTAAGCGAAAAATGTATGAGCTTAAGATGGCAGAGGGTGCAGATTTGGCTCAACACTTCCACACGTTTAATAAAATTATCAGTGACTTGTTGCGGATCGATATAAAATTTGATGATGAAAACAAGGCGATGATGCTTCTGTCCTCCCTCCCGGCATCTTACGAACACTTGGTTACAACCCTGCTTTAGGGGAAAGAGACTCTGGAATTTGAAGAGATCTCAGGAGCCCTATTGGATCACTACCAATGGAAGCAGAATTTGGGAGAAAGTTCTAGTAAGGGGCTTATGATAAAGGGTAATCAAGATCCTGGAAGGAAGAAAGAGAAAGATCACAGTTCTGCTAGGGGACATAGCAGATCCAAATCCAAAGGCAAGACAGTGAAGTGCTATAAATGCCAAAAGAAGGGGCATATTAAGCGAGATTGTCCAGAGTGGAAAAGAGGCAAGGACAAAGACAAGGAAGGGTCATAAAGATCTGCAAACATTGTGGCAGCAGATTCAGATTCAGATGGAGATATGCTTTCTGTTTCATCTAGTGCCAACAAGCTAATCGATTCTTGGGTTCTGGATTCAGCATGTTCTTTCCACGTGACTCCTCACAGAGATTGGTTCGACACTTACAAGTCGGTTAATTGTGGTTCTATTCTAATGGGCAACGATGCTACTTGCAAAGTTGTTGGAATAGGAACAATTAAGATAAAGATGTTCGATAATGTGGTGAGGACATTAGGAGAGGTACGACATGTTCCAGAGGTGAAAAAGAATTTAATTTCATTGGGAACCCTACACTCTAATGGCTATTGCTATAAGTCTGAGAATGGGTTAATGAAGGTGTCAAAAGGCGCTATGGTTGTGATGAAGGGGCAGAAAGTAGAAGGTAATATCTAAAAGCTACTCAGCAATACCATTATAGGTGGAGCTGCTGCAATGACGGAATCTGAGCAGGATGATACACTCTTGTGGCATATGCGACTAGGGCATATTAGTGAGCGTGGTATGAGGGAATTGCAGAAGAGAAATCTGTTGGCTGGAGTTAAGTCATGCAAGTTAGATTTCTGCAAATACTGTGTCATAGGAAAGCAGTGTAGGATGCGATTCAAAACAGCCATGCACAAGACATAAGGTATATAGGATTATGTACACTTTGATATTTGGGGGCCGATGCAAGTGGTCTCTAAAGGTGGGGCTTGGTATTTTATGAGTTTCATTGATGATTATTCCAGAAAGGTTTGGGTTTACTTCTTGAAAAACAAGTCTGAGGCATTTTGCAAAGTTCAAGAAGTGGAAAGCCGAAGTGGAAAACCAGACCGGAAGAAAGATCAAGTGCCTAAGATCTGATAATGGCACTGAGCATAAGGATGGGGAGTTCTTGAAGTTTTGTGAAGAGCATGGTATCAAGAGGCACTTTACAGTACGAAAGACACCTCAACAGAATGGAATGGTTGAGAGACTTAACCGGACAATCGGTGAGATAGCTAGATGCATAAGACTGAATGCTGGGCTTCCTAAAGTCTTCTGGGTTGAAGCAGTGAACATGGCTTGTTACATTCTTAACCGATCACCTAGAGCTGCGCTTGATGGGAAAGTTGCTGAAGAGGTATGGATAAGGAAAGAAGTTGATTACTCGTTGATGAGGATATTCGGGTGTCCAACCTATGTTCATATTCCTATCGAAGAAAGGTCAAAGCTTGATTCAAAATTCAAGAAGTGTATTTTTCTCAGGTTTGAGAAAGGAGTAAAAGGGTACAAGCTTTGGGATCCAGTGGCACAAAAGGTGGTGATCAGCAGGGATGTGGTGTTTGATGAATAGTCCATGATAAAAGATTTCAGAAATGAAGAAGAGTCTCAAGAAAAGGGAAGCAGTAGTGACAACAATAGATCAGTGGTGCAGGTGGAGCTAGATGAAGTGGAGTCTCAGTTAGAGAAGGAACCTCACAATAGTGATCAAGAAGATCACAACATGATATCAGAACGGTCTAAACGCAACATAAGACCACCGGTCAGGTATGGTTTCGAGGATCTTGCTTCTTATTGCTTAGTAATCAGTAGTGGGGATCCTTCCACTATTCAGGAAGCAATTGATAGCTCTGAAAGGGACAAGTGGATGGAAGCTATGGTGGAGGAGATGGAGTCCTTGAATAAGAACAAGACTTGGGAGTTTTCAAAACTTTCAAAGGGAAAGAAACCGATAGGTTGCAAGTGGGTGTTCAGAAAGAAGGAAGCAATATTAGAAAAGGAAGAAGAACGGTTCAAAGCAAGATTGGTAGCAAAGGGATATTCACAAAGACATGGGATTGACTACGATGAGGTTTTCTCACCTGCGGTCAGGCATACTTCTATCAGGGTAGTGCTGGCCTTGGTAGCACATCAGGATCTGGAATTGGAACAATTGGATGTGAAGACGGCATTCCTTCATGGGAATTTGGAGGAAGAAATCTTCATGGAACAACCAGAGGGGTTCAAGAAACCTGGTACGGAGGATCTTGTCTGCAAATTGAAAAAGTCACTCTATAGGCTTAAACAATCTCCCAAACAATGGTACAAGAGGTTTGATTCTTATATGATTCAGATTGGTTATACCTGTTGTGAGTATGATTGTTGTGTATATGTTAAGATGCTTGATGATGGTTCTTATATTTTCTTGTTATTGTATGTTGACGACATGTTAATTGCTGCAAAGAGCATGTGTGAGGTTGACAGGTTAAAAGCTTTGTTGCACAAAGAGTTTGACATGAAAGACTTGGGTGCTGCTAAGAAAATTTTGGGTATGGAGATTCGCAGGGATAGGGATTCAAGAAAGCTGTGGATATCTCAGAAGAACTATATCAGAAAAGTTCTTGAAAAATTCAACATTCTAGATGCTAATCCTGTAAGCACCCCATTGGCGAATCACTTCAAATTATCTAGTAGTCAGTGCCCGAAGAATGAAAAAGAAATTGAAGACATGTCAAAGGTTCCATATGCAAGTGCAGTTGGGTGTTTAATGTACGCGATGGTTTGCACTAGGCCAGATTTGGCTCATGCAGTAAGTACTGTCAGTAAGTACATGGCAAACCCATGTAGAGAGCATTGGAATGTAGTGAAGTGGATATTTAGATATCTAAATGGAACTGCAGGATATGGGATTCTGTTTGCGAGGCAACATGGGGATAATTCAGTGGTAGGATATGTGGATTTAGACTATGCAGGCAATATAGATGACAGAAGGTCTACAACAGGTTATGTGTTCACACTATCAGGAGGGCCTATTTGTTGGAGATCCACACTACAATCCTTAGCAGCCATGTCTACTACAGAAGCTGAATACATGGCGGTAGCTGAAGCTGCAAAGGAAGCACTGTGGTTGAAAGGGCTAGTCAAAGAGCTTGGTTTGAACCAAGGAGGAGTACAGTTGCATTGTGACAGTCAAAGTGCCATTTACTTGGCAAAGCATCAAGTTTATCATGCTAGGACAAAGCATATTGATGTGAGATTCCATAAGATAAGGGAGTTGACTGCTATATGAGAAATTATTCTTGAGAAGATTGACACTTCAAAAAATGCAGCTGATATGTTGACGAAGCTGGTACCTACAAGCAAGTTCAAGCACTGCTTGGACTTGATCAGTGTTTGTAGCTTATGATAGCCCGTAAGGGCTAAGGTGGAGGAGATTGAAAAGTTTAGTTTGTGAAGCTTGATACAATTCAAGCCAAGGTGGAGATTTGTTGAAATGGCTTGAATTTTAATGTCGGTGGATTAACATTGATGGGACTGACGAAATCAAGTATAGACGAGATCAATTGTACAGACGAGAAGGGCCTTCAAGGACGAGTATCCACTCCACTGACGATGGTAAACACCTCATTCAATGCCGCCAATAAACACCCTGGATGGTTACAAAGCCAACTATACAGACCGTTGGGAGTAAATTAAAGCAACATTATGAGGCCAGAAAACGTTACCTAGGAGGGCACTAAAGCCACCATAACTGCCCCAACGGCTAGAGGCTGCAGCAACATATATATAGCCCCCACATTGCCAAAAAGAAGGTACATTCACACATACATACTAAGAGATTTCTTTTGCTCTATTATCTTTACATTGCTCATTCTCAAATAGCAATTGATACTGACTTTGGCATCGGAGCCATTGTGGCAGGCACCACACCGATGACCACTCTCGAGAACACATTTTTGCAGGCCGGAGTCCACTCTTGTCTGCACATTCTGACTGACGAATTAAAGCTTCATCAGTTTGGCGCCGTCTGTGGGAACAACATTTTCTTGTTCAATCTCGAAAAAATAGTTTCCAACCAACAATCACTATCAGATGGAATCCAATCAAGATTCCACAGCCTTAGCTCAGCAAGTTCAGGCTCTCGTAGCCACCGTTGAAGAGCTAACTAGGCAAAATCAGGAAATGAAGTTACGGCTTCAACAAGAGGAGAATCGGTCTAGAGGAAACCGGGATGACGAGGGAGATAGCCATAGAAGAAGTGACCATCAAAGGACCGCTACTCCAACAGAGCACAATTCAGATCTTCTCCAAGAAATAAGGAAGGAGATGGATGAACTTAGGAACGCCATCAAGGAGAAAACGGAGCGGAGTGTAGACCGAATGGTTAGGGCAACGGACTCGCCATTCACCCCAGCAGTTCTTGAATGCCCAGTACCGTCAAAATTTCAGCTACCCTAGCTTGAGCCATTCAATGGGCTAAAGGACCCTTAGGATCATCTTAACACCTTCAGGACGACCCTAGGGCTCCAGCAGCCCCCAGACGAAATACTATGTCGTTCTTTCCCAACTACTCTCAAAGGAGCTACAAGGGAATGGTTCATGAAGTTGCCAACGTTGTCCATTGACAATTTCGAGCAATTGAGCAACGCCTTCCTACGTCACTTCATTGGAGGACAGCGTCCTAAGAGAACCGCGGACCACTTACTTACCATCAGGCAAGGAGAAAAGGAAACTCTAAGGTCATATGTGAAACGCTTTACTCGCGAAACCCTAGAGGTAGACGAAGCAGACGATAAGGTGCAGCTGACGACCTTCAAGGCAGGGTTGAGATCCAGAGAGCTCGTTACGTCTCTAGCAAAGAATCCCCCAAAAGCGATGGCTGAGATGCTCTTTAAAGCACAGAAGCATATGAACGCTGAAGACGCATTAGCAGCCATCACGGGTGCAGGGAGACCAGGGGAAAAAGAAAGGAAAGATGATGATCGTAGAGGGCAAAAACGGGAGCGCCTAAGTCGTTGGACCAACGACGGGATCAGGAGGAAAGACGATAAGGGACCGCAAACGGTAAAATTTATCCCTCTTATTATGCCGGTTGGTAAAATTTTAACGCAGATTAAAGACGAGCACTACCTTAAATGGCCGCGACCATTGCACTCATCTCCTAACGTCCGTGATAAAAATAAGCACTGCCGATTTCACAAGGACTACGGCCATTACACCGAAGATTGTCGAGACCTCAAAGAGCAGATAGAGGAGTTGATACAGAAGGGGAAACTACAGAAGTTTGTGAAGAAAGGGGGATTCAATAGGTTCCGGGATGGAAACAAGGGCCAGCACGAGTCCTCGTCCGGGGGCAGTGACTGTCAGTTCCAGCCTCCTCAAAATGTGATAAGGGAAATACAGACGATCGCAGGAGGGCCCATCGCAGGAGGATCATTCAAGTCCCTTAAGAAAGCATATCAACGACAGGTGAACAGTGTTCACATGACATCCCCGTTGAAGTACAGACGAACTGATCAGGACATGATTTTCAACGAAGGAGATGCTAGGGGAGTGAAGTAGCCTTACAATGACCCCTTGGTCATAGCGCTTACCATAGAAGGATTTAACACAAAAAGGGTCCTCGTGGACAATGGTAGCTCCGCTAATATCATCTACTTCCCTGCATTTCAACAGTTGAAACTAGATCCAAAAAGACTGCGTCCATTTGATTCTCCCCTCGTCAGCTTCAGTGGTGACAGGGTATACCCCAAGGGCATAGTGATGTTGACGGTGACAGTGGGAACCTACCCGAAACAGTTGACCTGTCATCTGGACTTCTTAGTGGTAGATTGGCCCTCGTCCTACAATGTAATCATTGGAAGACCAGCACTCAACAAGTGGAAATCATCTACGTCAACCTACTGCCTGAAGGTAAAATTCCCAACGGAGAATGGGGTTGGTGAAGTCAAAGGAGATCAAGTTTTGGCTCGGGAGTGCTACCAAGCCGTCGTGGCCGCAAAGGAGAACCATACATGGACGATCGAAGAAAAAGAGAAAGAAATGGTGGAGGCCCTGGAGACAGTAGAGTTAACTGACGAAGAATCCAATAAGACAACTAGGATAGGGACGACTTTAAGTCCCGAGATGAGGATGAAGCTGGTCCAATTTCTTAAAGAAAAGCTAGACGTCTTTACCTGGAGCCACGATGACATGCCAGGCATATCTCCGGAAGTCATTCAGCACAGGCTGAATGTGGACCCAGAAAGGAAGCCTGTCAAGTAGAGACGAAGAGTCTTCGCACCCGAAAGAGACCAAGCAATTACTGACGAAGTTAACAAGCTCTTGACTGCAGGTTTCATCCGCGAAGTATATTATCCAGACTGGCTCGCAAACGTCGTCTTGGTGAAGAAAGCGAATGGGAAATGGAGAATGTACGTAGACTTTATAGACCTGAACAAGGAATGCCCAAAGGACAGCTTCCCTCTGCCAAGAATAGACCAGTTGGTAGAGTCCACAGCAGGACACAAGCTTCTGACATTTATGGACACCTTCTCTGGATACAAACCAGATAAACATGGCTGACGAGGATCAGGAGAAAATGGCCTTCATCACCAGTCAAGGGCTCTATTGCTATAAGGTAATGCCCTTTGAACTGAAGAATGCAGGTGCCACTTATCAGCGATTGGTGAACCGAATGTTTAGCAAGCAGATAGGCAGGAATATGGAGGTGTACGTGGATGACATGCTCGTCAAGAGTAAAGAGGAACTTACCCATCTGGACGACCTCAGAGAGACATTTGCTACCCTCAAGCAATACCATATGAATCTGAATCCAAGTAAATGTGTCTTTAGTGAAGCCGCAGGAAAGTTCCTGGGATTCATGGTATCCCAGAGAGGAATAGAGGCAAATCCAGAGAAGGTACAAGCCATAATCAACATGACATCGCCCAAGACCGTCAAAGAAGTCCAAAAGCTCACAGGACGAGTTGTAGCCCTAAATAGGTTCGTCTCTAGAGCGACAGACAAATGCCTACCCTTCTTCAAGACCTTGAAACAGGCTTTCGCTTGGACTGACGAATGTGAGGCAGCTTTCCAGGAATTCAAACATTACCTAAGCAATCCACCACTGCTAAGCCCGTCAAAAGAGGGTAAGAACTTGTATTTGTACTTAGCAGTGTCAGATACAGCCGTCAGTGCAGCCCTGATCAGGGAAGAAGACAAGAAACAGCTTCCAGTTTATTATGTCAGCCAAGCCTTCCAAGGAGCTGAGTCCAGGTACCCAAAGATCGAAAAAATCACGTTCACGTTGATTGTAGCTTCACGCAAACTTAGACAGTATTTTCAAGCAAATCCAATCTTGGTAATGACGGACCAACCAATCAAGAAGTCCATGGGCAAACCGAAGGCAGCAGGGAGAATGGTCCAATGGGCAATCGAACTCAGCCAATTTGATGTTGAATATCATCCTAGAACAGCCATTAAAGCACAGGCTTTGGCAGACTTCATCGCAGAGTTTACCCCCCCAGACGAAGACGACCTCACTGACAAGGGTAGACCCTAGACAGTACAGACCGACGGTTCGTCAGCCAAGAAAATGGGGGGAGTAGGGGTCGTCATAATCACCCCCGAAGGAGAAGTACTAAAGTATGGAGTCCAGCTGAAGTTTCCTGCCACCAATAATGAGGCCGAATACGAAGGAATCCTGACTGGTTTGAGGCTCGGAAAAGAGCTTGGAGCTAGGAACCTGTTAGTCCAAAATGATTCGAAGCTAGTAATTAGGCAAATCAAGGGGGAATGTGAAGCAAAGGAAGAAAGAATGCAAAAATACCTCGGGCTGACGAAACGTCTAACTCAGGAGTTTGATGAAGTGGAGTTTATGCAGATCCCCAGAAGCCAAAACGCAACAGCAGACGAAGTCTCAAAGATAGCCTCGTCAGAAAATGGGGAATCTAGCACAGACCTGATGATGGAAGTCCAGAAAAATCCCAACATTGAAGAAATCCCGACGTTCACGATCCAGAGCACAAACAGCTGGATGACGCCCATCCTGTCTTTCCTTCAGGATGGACGGCTCCCCCAGGAAGATCAAAAAGAGGGCAGCCAGATTTGCAATCCTCAATGACACCCTATACAAGAGAGGCTTCTCCATGCCTTACCTGAAGTGTGTCGACGAAGAAGAAGCAAAGTACATCCTAGAGGAGATCCACGAAGGAATTTGTGGGGATCATGTTGGTCCTAGGTCCTTGGTGAGCAAGATCGTACGGACAGTCTATTTCTGGCCAACTATGCAGATGGACGCGGCAGAGTTCGTCAAGAAATGTGACAAGTGTCAACGGTTCGGGAATGTTCAGTGGCTTCCAGCAGAGAAGCTGACGACGATTGCATCCCCGTGGCCTTTTGCACAATGGGGAATCGATATCGTCAGCCCGCTACCACAAGGTAAAGGTCAGGTAAAATTCTTACTAGTTGCTATTGATTACTTTATGAAATGGGTTGAAGCAGAGGCACTGGCGACCATCACCAAAGCAAGAATCCAGAGCTTCGTGTGGAAGAATATAATTTGCAGGTTCGGGATACCACGGACGATCATATCAGACAATGGACGACAGTTCGATAGCCAAGGCTTCAGGGACTTTTGCTTAGGGCTAGGCATCAAAAATCAATTCTCATCCCCAGGACATCCACAGGCGAATGGGCAGACGGAGGTGACAAATCAGACCTTGCTCAAGATCATCAAAACTAAGCTGGACAATGCAAAGGGGACCTGGCCAGAAGAGTTGCCCAATGTCTTGTGGGCCTACAGAACTACATCGAGAACCCCAACAGGGGAAACTCCCTTCAGGCTTACCTATGGTACTGAAGCAGTGATCCCGGTTGAAGTTGGAGTAACCAGCACCAGACGAGAAGCATTCAATGAAGAAGACAATGATGATCTTTTAAGAGTTAACCTGGACTGTTTAGACGAAGTAAGAGACAAAGCTTGCAATAGAATGACGGATTACCAGCAGAAAATGACTGACTATTACAACAAGAGGGTAAAGCTTAGACGACTTAGCATAAGCAACCTCGTCCTGCGCAAGGTCACAACGGCCACTAGAGACTCCGCCCAAGGAAAACTCAATCCCACATGGGAAGGACCTTACCGAGTCGTTCATTACTCCAGACAAGGCAGTTATCATCTGGAGACTCTAGACGAACAAAGATTACCAAGGCCATGGAACATCGAGCACTTGAAGAAATACCATCAATAGATGTAGCATATAAATGTATTCGTTCTTAAAGTCAATAAATGAATTATTCAACTAATGTCTCCATGCAAACAGGTCCGGCCAACTATACAAAGCCACATAAGTCAAAAATGGCTAAGTAACAAGATTCCGCCTTGACGGATGTAAGTTACGGACGAAGCCAATTAAAAGATGACAAAATCCCTTTAGTGGGTGTAAGCCAAAAATGGCCAAGTAACAAGATTCCGCCTTGACGGATGTAAGATACGAACGAAGCCAATTAAAAGATGACAAAATCCCTTTAGTGGGTGTAAGCCAAAAATGGCCAAGTAACAAGATTCCGCATTGACGGATGTAAGTTACAGACGAAACCAATTAAAAGATGACAAAATCCCTTTAGTGGGTGTAAGCCAAAAATGGCCAAGTAACAAGATTCCGCCTTGATGGATGTAAGTTACGGACGAAGCCAATTAAAAATGACAAAATCCCTTTAGTGGGTGTAAGTCAAAAATGGCCAAGTAACAAAATTCCCACCTTGACGGATGTAAGTTACCGACGAAGCCAATTAAATAAGACAAAAACCCTTAAAAAGGTGTAAGTCAAAAAGGTGGCTAAGTGACAAGATTCCGTTATCACGGATGTAGGTTACTGACGAGTACAAGTATAGACGACAAAATCCCTAAAATTGGGTTGAAGTGATAAAACAGCTAAATGGCAAGATTTTCACCTTGACTGGTGTAAGTTACCAATGATGGTATCACAACGAATTAAAACTAAAAGCTGAACTCGGCCGCCCAACCCATTTGCCTAAACGAAAGAAGTTCTAGTTGCAAGGAAACAACTAAAACTACCGACGAAAGAGAAGAAAGTCACAGTAAGGAACTTTCATTAAGCACAACAGATGGAGTCAGGCAAAACTCAACAACCATGTGGGCAGTCACGAAGTGCAAGTAAGTATGCAACAAATTTAATTAAAGTCCCAAAACCAAGGGCAATTACCATTGTTTTTACATAAAACCCATAAACACTGGGTTGCCAATATTGTTATCAAAATAAAGTAAACAGCAATTGTTCAAAAAAAAAAAAACTTGGCCCAAAAAACATGACGGGCATCCACCAAAAGAAAAAGAAATTTTCACAAGTATCAGAATCAGGCCTTGGCAGCATCGTCTTCACCAGCTGGAGCGTCACTAGCAGGGACATCCTCACAAGCGTCGGGCACAATGGCAGAAGATTGGGCGGCCTCATCAGCAGCCATTTCCTGGTCTACCTCCTCCAGGTCCAACTTCTCCATGTCCACCCCAGAAGGATGCTTCAGAAGGTATCTCCTCAGGAGCTCAAATCCTTTGAAATACTAGCTGAACAAGACGGTGCTATATTCGTCAGTAGTCTGGAATGCTTCCACCGACCTTGCAGCTATCGTCTTCAGCATCTCCTTAGCACCTAAGAGCTGCTCATCCTTCTCCTGCGTCAACTGGCACTCAACCCTAAGTTCGTCATCCAGTGTCTTCACTTTCTCCTTCAGGGAAGCAGACTCGCCCATAGAGTTAATAAGATTCTTTCTCAACGTGGAGTTCTCTACTTCCAGAGTTTCCATCCTGGACGTAAGAGATGCCACCCTCGTCTCCTGGGTAAGATATTCAGAAGTAATATGGATGCTTTCTCCCAGTACCTGGATAAAGAAATTCAGAGTCGTCAGTGAAAGAAATAAAAGGAAGAAGAAGACGAAGAAGGAGGGTGGCACAAACGAACTAACCTGTACAAGCTTGTGGACGTGGCAAGCCACCACGTCATTAAACGGAACACCGGATAAAACCTTCAGATCCGCGGCAGTCACCACTTCGTGAGCCCTATCCACGGCCAGCCTCTCATCAGTCTAGAGTGTGGATGGACGAGGAACGCTTTTCTCCTTCTCCTTCTCGGACAACCTCGGCCTTTTGGAAACGGGAGTACCCTCGATCTCCTCCACCGAAGTCGTGGGAGAAGCGGTCCTCGTCGTCGCAACCCTTGACACAATTGGGCTGACGGAAGAAACGGGAGGGACAGAGCCACTCTTCCCAGTGACGCGCACAGTCTTTTTTCCCAAGTTCGACAGAGGCTCGTCCTTCTTGGCCCTCATCCTGGCATACATGTCTTTATTGAATTTTGTCGTCATCTCTGCAAGAAGGAAACACTAGTAAAAAAAAAAAAAGTGAAGAGATGGGTATAAGTTAAATATTGACGAACTCAATACTTACTCTTTTTTCCCTCAATCTCAAGATTTCGCAGAACGTAACTGGACGGATCTGGCCCAAGACAGTAGAAGGCAAGTGTCCTGGGATCTACGAGGTCGTCCCAACTTTCGAACGTCTGCCCGTATTCAATCGCCTTCTGAACCCGTTCCCTATACCTACTCTTCAATTTGGGCCGTCTCTTAACTGCACAGAAGAAGAAACAGGAGAATCAATAACGATAAAGGCAAGCACGCCGGAAATTAATGCATGAAAGGGAATATTGACGCACCTAAGGTCGGGGTTCCCCATCGACGATGCAACCTCGGGAGATCACCCCAAACCTCGCCCGAGGGAGTTTCAAAATCGTCCCCAGACACAAAGAAAAACCTGGACTTCCAGTATCTGAAGGACGAGGGTAACTTCTTGACGATCCTAGTGTTCCTCTCCCAAGGCACCAGTTCATAGTACCCATGCTTCTTTGATGCTTTCAAGCGGTACAAATAGATGAGCTCGTCGACCCTAAGCATATCTCTGTCCGTGGCAGCCAGCCATATCCCCATACAACTGACCAATATTCTCCACGAATTAGGCATAAGTTGCCCAGGAGCAATACCAAAATGGTCTAGCAACTCCATCAAAAAGGGATGGATGGGAAACCTCAGCCCACAGACGAAGGCAGACTCGTAAAAGCACACCTCGCCTGGGAAGAAGTGGCAAGCCCGTTCCTCCTTATTGGGCAGACGAACCCTAACCCGATCTGGGAATTGAAATCTATCCTTAAATCTCCTAAGTGTGTCAGCGTCCAGCCCACACCTCTCTTCTAGAGCATAAAAAGCCCTAACCTCAAGAGGGGCAGAGATGGTAGTATCCCCTTTTGCTGGGCCGCCGCTAGACGACAACCCAGTCTCGAGCTCACTCGACCTAACCTCGGACATATTCCTTCGCTCTCCCACCTCGTTGGCAAACCAATCTAGTGACTAACGAAGCAAGGGCAACAAATCAGCCAATGCTACGCTCAAACAATTGCCCTCAAAGACAAAGTTCTCAATATGAGAGAAAACACCTAAGGACCCCCCTGAGCGAGCAAATAGAAAAGAAATTGATGGGCAGACTGTCCTAACCTCAGAACTACGAACCATGAAAACCGAAGAGAAGACACAGTATAAGCTAAACCCCAAGAAAGCAAGAACAAAACAAAGAAAAAGAAGGAAAAGAGGAGAGAAAAGTAATCAGAAACGAGGTTGTAACAGCAAAGAAAGGAAAAACATGGAAAGGAACAAGAGAGTGGGTGTACCTTTAGAAAGCAATGAACAGGGAGAGCACCACCGCGCCGTTGAACGAAGTTGGAAGAAAATAGCAGAGTAAGGTCGCCGGAGAAGATGGTCAGAGCAATGATTGAAGGATTTTCGAAAAAAGTGAGGAGGAAAAAGTGAAAAGAGGGGAAGTTTAAAACCAAGAATTGGGAAACCAAAGAACCAGCGGGAAAACCAATAGTCCTATCATGTGGAGCATTAACTCCCCCAGTCAAAGTGTGCCACGTAGGCCACAACCTAGAAGGTGCCGCCGTAACGCATTTAATACGGCACGGAAACCTAACCGCTTACAATCCAAAAACTGTTCACCTTCCCTGGTCGTCATGGCATGTCACGACGACCACGGAATCCGGGGGCAGCTGATGGGACTGACGAAATCAAGTATAGACGAGATCAATTGTACAGACGAGAAGGGCCTTCAAGGATGAGTATCCATTCCACTGACGATGGTAAACACCTCATTCAATGCCGCCAATAAACACCCCGGACAGTTACAAAGCCAACTGTACAGACCGTTGGGAGTAAATTAAAGCAACATTATGAGGCCAGAAAACGTTACCCAGGAGGGCACTAAAGCCACCATAACTGCCCCAACGGCTAGAGGCTGCAGCAACATATATATAGCCCCCACATTGCCAAAAAGAAGGTACATTCACACATACACGCTAAAAGATTTCTTTTGCTCTATTATCTTTACATTGCTCATTCTCAAATAGCAATTGATACTGACTTTGGCATCGAAGCCATTGTGGCAGGCACCACACCGGTGACCACTCTAGAGAACACATTCTTGCAGGCCGGAGTCCACTCTTGTCTGCACATTCTGACTGACGAATTAAAGCTTCATCAAACATTACAAGCAAGCATTAAATGCTATCTTGTATGAATTGTCAAAGAAAACGGCATGGAACATCACCGACTTGAACTATATTCATGCATAGCCGAAATGTATGAATCTATAGCCAATAAATGGATGCATGCCTATGTGTGAAAGTATGGCTTGATCAACAAAGTCAAAGATATGCAATTCAACATGGAAGCTTGCGTGAAGAAACACAACACTCATGCATTAAATGTTGCATGGATTGCTTGGCCACTATTGTTGACTTCCTTAACAATAGAAGTCTCTAGTGTGTTGAAACTTTTGACATTTCGGCTAAAGGTTTGGCTATAAATAGAGATGGAGCAAATAAGAGCAGGCAATGTGTGAGCCACGGAGATAGCAAAATAAATTCTTCTGTGTGTGTGCACCAGAGATAGGAAGTTAGTGTCTTGCAACTTTTGTCTAAATACAATAGGGTGTTCTCTATTTATTTGTGAGAGAACCAAGGGTGTATTTGGGGTTTGGGTTTGTGTGAGAGTGTCTTCAAGTCATTGTTGTAATCTCCAAAGTCATAGTGAAAATTATTCTGTCGCCTCCCGTGGACGTAGGTATATTGCCGAATCACGTAAATTTCTTGTGTCATATTATCTTCTCTCTCTCTTCTTTAACCTTATGTTAACAAATTATTTCACCCAATTCACACAACAAATGTAATGAAGTTATTAAGTTGTAATAAAAATTTATATAAGTGCACAAAAGCAATATAGTACTGCTTTTTTTTTTCTGAGAAACCAAACTGTCAGTAGCCTGGGCTTTTATTCAAAGGAAAACAACCATCAATGAATGTCAAAAGATACAAGAGGGACAATGTCCGCAAGAAGGTTATCTAACCAGACCTAAGGCTCCCTATAATTCTTGGCTTTTTTTGCTAGCCATCTGCCACAATGTTATAGAGCCTAGTATTAAAGATAAAGTTCGAAAAATGTCGGTCCAGTATGGCATTATAACCAGATGAGCAATATAGTTTTCAGACACATGTATTTTGACATAGATATTTCTGAATGTTTCGATGTTATAAAGCTGGGCCAACATCATATTGTGATAGTGACAATGTTATGAAGTTTAGAATAACCTTATCATCAGGAGCGACGCCATATGTTGAAACTGTTGGAATATTTTTATAAAGATTATAATATTATTTTTAAATGTTGATTTAAGTGTATTGTGACGGTGACAGTGTTATGAAGTTTAGAATAAAGTTATCATCAGGAGCAACGCCATATGTTGAAACTGTTAGAATATTTTTATAAAGATTACAATATCATTTTTAAATGTTGATTTAAGTGTGTTAATAGAAATCAATTTCTTTCTTTGATGTTTTTCATATTTTGAGTTGACCAAATTAATGCATGTTGATTAGCAAACCTTTCCAAACGTTGGTTAGAAATCAATTTCTTTCTTTGATGTTTTTCATATTTTGAGTTGACCAAATTAATGCATGTTGATTAGCAAACCTTTCCAAACGTTGGTGCACCTAATGTAATTCCTTATTAAGTATTTTCTTTTAAAACTCAACGTTTTCTAAATTGCTAATTTGATATATTTCTTTCTTACAATAGCCAAAGAATCAAAGTAATAAACATGAGAATTTATTTCTAACATTTATCTCGATAAATATATTTTAATTTGGCGTGGATTCTTTACTTTTAAATAGTATTCTATATCCGGCCATATGTGGGAGAGAAAACTATTATTCTCATGGGCACTATTTTCATGTAAAAGATAAAACTCTTTACATATTTGCTGAGTCAAAATCCTAGTTTTATGAAAATAATATATCCTTATATATACTATATTTTTGGGTAAAAGAAAGGTACAATTGAGAGCTATAGATCCTTTAGTGGTGTAGGCTTTTAAGGATAATCAACAAAGGTAGCTGGGTTGTTGTATCCCAGGGGCGGTACGCACAATATTTTAATCTACTACATCAAAAACCCCGTAGATGAGTGTATCATCTCAAACATGGTCCACACCTCAACCCCGCCATCTAAAAACATATATGAATTGATGGTAATTGCTTCTATTGTTATGTTATTAATTTGAAGCACCATCGAGGTAATATCTCTTTATTGTTCTCTAATTTTATGGTAAATTCTAATTTATGTGAATTTTAATCATTTAGATGATATGTTGAATGTTATGAAATTCAATCTATTTTATCAATTATTGTTCTTAATTAGGAACAATAATTTGAGACGAAACAATGTTTACGGTAAATATGATGTGAGTATATTTATTCTTGTTATATACATAAATTTGATAAATTGGAAAACTCGCTATATATATGTATATATATTTCTTCTCTATGAATAATTAAATAAAAATGCTTCCAGATTTTTATTTGAATTCGCATTATATATATATTGAGTATTTGAGCAATGTATTGCTGATGAGCATAAGATATGATGTATTAAGTCTAATATATGAAATGACTTATATATATGTCAATATGTTCCTATTATGCTCATGTGTGCGTAACTGCATATTGATTGGGATGCTATAGAATTTACAGTGCAATTGCAATAATTTTTAATTTTAGAAAATTGCACTACCGTTTTGGGATTGTACAATTGCTTCTCTGTATTGTTAGTTTTTATGACCGTACAATGAGATGTAAGAGCAATATTTTTTGAGAGAGTTTTAACCTATAGCGGCTGCTCTTATAAATAGTTTTTTATCATTAGACCAAGACACCAATCAGTTTTTGGTATAAGCAAGGATTGAACTACAAATCTCTTATACAATTATCGGATACTTTACTAGTTGAGCTAACTGGAATTCATATTTAAGAGCAATATTGATATGTGTGTGAAGTGGTCAATTTAATAATATTGTTAAAGAGGTGGAAAAAAAGGGTATGCAATGAATTACATATCATTCTTTGGCCTAATTTACGTCAATTTTTAATTCAGTGAAGGTTACTGTTTCAATCTGATATTTGTGTAAGATATAATTTTGAGTTGGATTTAATAGGTAGAGACACCAATATAATTATGTTGACTCAAAATTATCAGTGAGGATAACTATTTTGGCATTAACTTTTTGCCTATAACATGCCCTTCTTATATAGCTTGATTATACGGATTTTGTGTTGATGTTATTCTCATTCTCATGTACTGACCTTTACAAATTGTACACAAGGAGGCAGTGGGATCACGCACACAGTGTTTTGATTTGAATGTGCTGTCCCTAATAGCCCTTAGCACGTTGATGTACTTTGGTGTTTTCGCGAGATGCTTGCTGTACAAAAAGGTCTTGGTAAGTTAATAAATATTATTATTATTTTCATTGGAAAATTAGTGAGCCATAGCATTGAGAGTTTTCAAAAAAAAAAAAGAGATAATTACAGTAAACCCACTTGAGGTTTGGCCCGTTTGCACTTTGCCTACCCATGGTTCAAAACTTATCACTTTACCCACCTGTACTTCAATCCGTTACCCCCCCCCCCCCCCGGTTGCCCACATCACCCTCAGACGTTAGACAAACACCTTTTTATTCCAAATTAGAACATAACACGGATCAAACAACACGAACTCACTCTCTTTTCCTCACGAGCCCTAGAAATGCAAAAATCCATTCTACATCTGATATTGACATAGTGTTGCAAGTGTAAACCTAGACGAGCAATAGACGAGCAACGAGTTGTTCGAGGGACTAAAATCCTGGTAAGAAATCAGCCACTGTTTGTGTTTTTACTTTGGGCTTGTGATTATTTTATTGTTTTTTGAGTAATCAATCAATGGTCAATGTTACATGTAATGGAATGAGAATATTGATTGTGTTTGTTGATGTTTATGAAAAATGTGACCACCTGTTCTTTGGATTTGTGTTTGTTTATGGGCATTTTGTCTGTCGTGGTCATTGTGTCTCACAATGGACCCAAGTTTCTATTGGGTTTAAATTTTAGTGTTTGCATGTGCTATTTAGTAAAACAGAATCAAAAGCAAAGTAGAAAATGTGGTCCCTCTGTGTGTGTTGCATCCCAAAAGCAAAACAGAAACATGCAACTGTTTACTCTTTTGTTGTTTACAATTCTTTAATTGTTAAATGTATACGTGTCAAATGGTAATTTGTTATTGCAGATGGATGATGAGGTGAAATTGGAGGTACATTATGGGGGTGCTTTTTTGTGGAACACTAGTTTAGAATACTTTGGTGGGAAAGTTGAAATAGTGTATAGGGATCCTGATTTGCTTAGTTATTTTGAAATAAAAGGCATATGTGAGGAATTGGGGTTTGATGAACTGTGTAGGGTTCATTATTTAGGTCTTGGGGGCAACTTGGAGCAAGACTTGAGGCTCATAGAAGATGATTAAGATGTGGTACCCATGTGCAAGCCTAATGAGGGAGGGCCAAGAGACACCATCATATTGTATGTGGAGAGTGGTAATACTTCACTTGCAGTTGAAGTTCTTGATGGTGGAGGGGTTGGTGTAGGAGCTGGTGCAAGGGCTGCTATAGGGAGTGATGGTGCTGGTGCAGGGGCTGCTATAAGGGATGGTGCAGGAGCTGCTACAAGGGTTGATGGTCTGGAGGAGGAGTTTGATTGGTTGAATGAAGGTTTGGAAGGAGAAGACTTTGCTGATGACATTTTTGGTGAGTCTTCTCCACCTCACACGGTGCCATATGAGCCTAACATAGTTCTTACCACTGATACACCTCATCCAAACACTAATACACCTTAGCCAAACACAGATGCACCTGGCCCAAGCAATGTTCCTCCTTCAAACATAGATTTAGATGAAGAGTGGGTTGAACCAGCTTTAGAGGATGATATTGTAAGTGTGGATAGTTCTGATGATGAGCAGGGGCCTGGAAATTTGAAGTTCAATGAGAGGACTGATATGGAAAATGTTAGGTTCGCAAAAGGGATGAAGTTCCCAAACTCCCAAGTGTTTAGGAAGGCTTTGAGGGAGTATGTGATTCAGAATCACATTGATGTCAAGTGGAAGTTGAATGAGAAGAAGAATATTTTTGTACATTGTAAGAACAATTGTGGATATAGGTGTTATGCCTCACTAGTGACTGGAGAATGCACATTTGAGATCAAGACACTTTATCCTGAGTGTACTTGCCCCCTAACATTTAAAAATTGGCAAGTTACATTAGCCTATGTGGCAAAGAGGTATTTGGAGGATTTTGGTAAGAATCCTAATTGAGAGATCTCTGGTGTTAAGCACCATGTGATGCAAAAGATTTCAATTGATTTGAGTCTTAGTTAGGTGTATAGATCAAGGAAGGCAGCTAGAGGGCTGATTACTAGGAATGAAGAGGCTCAATATGATCTACTTAGAGATTATGCAGAAATGATATTAAGGACAGATGTAGGAAGTAGGGTGATTTTGCAAATAGAGATGGAAAATGAGAATGTAGAGCCCAATTTTAAAAGGATGTATATTAGGTACAATGCTCAGAAGGTTGGATTTCTAGGTGGTTGTAGACCCTTTGTTGGACTGGATGAATGCCACTTGAAGGGCAGGTTTGGTGGGCAATTATTGTCTGCCACTGCCAAGGATGGAAATGACAATATATTCCCAGTGACAATGGCTGTGGTTAAGCAAGAGAACAAGAATAGTTGGATCTGGTTCTTAGAGTAGTTTGCAGATGACATTGGCAGGCCAGAGGAGCTCAATCTGGTATTCATCAGTGACAGGCAGAAGGTATTATCATCTAGCTCATGTTCATGACTTCATTACATGCTTACCTTGCTTACATGCTTACTTGCTGACATTGAATGCTTACTTGCTTACTTGATTGCAGGGCCTTCTACCTGCAATGGAGACTCTATTCCCAACTGTGGAGCACAGGTATTGTGTGAAGCACATATACAAAAACTTCAAGATTAACCACAAGGGCATGGAGTTGAAGAGTGTATTGTGGAGGTGTGCTGGCACAACATCAGCCAGGGAATTTGAGAGGGGGATAGACCATCTTAAGAGTTTGGATGAAGAAGCTTGGAAGTAGCTGGCTGATATAGAGCCTACACAGTGGACCAGATCCCACTTTTCTTCAAGAGCTTTGATAGATTGTATGGTAAACAATCTGAGTGAGAGTTTTAACTCTATGATTGTAAAGGCTAGAGATAAGCACATCTTATCAATGCTGGAGTGGATCAGAGTTAGGCTTATGAGCAGGCTGTATATAAAGAAGACTGGCATAGAAAAGTATGGTGGCAAGTTGTGTCCAAGCATATAAAAAAAGTTGGAGTAGTTAAAATTAGAGTATAAGAGTTTCTGTGCAATGCCTTCTGGGAGGTTTTTGTATGAGGTTGACAATGAGAGGGAAAGACATGTGGTGGACTTGGTAAATAGGACATGCAGTTGTAGAGTATGAGACTTGACAGGAATCCCCTGCAAGCATGGAGTTGCAGCCATTTTTGTGAATCATAAGAAACTAGAAGACTACACCCATCCATGCTACTACAAGGATGCTTATGTGGAGACATACAGGACACCCATACCTCCCATGTCTGGCCAATCTGAGTGGATGTCAAGTGGCCAACCCAAGCCTGTTGCACCTATTGCCTATAAGCCACCAAGCAGGCCACCCATAAAGAGGAAGAGAGATACTGATGAGCCAAACCCTAATAAGGTGTCTAGAGCAAACAAGCCAGTGAGGTGTGAAAGGTGTCAAAAGGAATGGCACAATGCAAGGGGATGCAAGGCCAATGTCACTGGTGAGACACCATGGGAGAGGAGGCAGAGATTGCAGAAAGGGAAATCTGTAAGTTTTTACAATTTTTTTTTTATTCAAATGCAAAATGCCAATAACTGACACTGTAAAAACATGCTTATATTTGGTTGCAGGGAAGTGGAAGGCCTTCTACACACAAATAAGGATCCTAGGCCCCATCTTCATCATAGACCCAATCTTCAGCTTAAGCCCACCAACACATCAGCCTTACACTATGGCCTCATCCTCATCCAACCAGGCAGCAGGGTCACAGCCACAAGCTCCAGCTCCACAGCCACAAGCTCTATGGTTAGGGCCACCAGCTCCATGGTCACAAAACCTAAGTCAGTGGTACTCTTCAGACTTCAGGTACACAGTTAGAGGAGCTCTTTGGTTCTCTTCAAGCCAGCCAGCACCACACACCCCTACAAAAACATAGGACAGTAGAGCACCATCATCACAAGTACTGTACTATTAGGTTTGATGTTTTATTCATAAAACTGTGATACTAGTAGCTAACATGTGAATTCTTGTACTTTGTAGCCTACAAGACCACCTGCTACCAGAGGAGCTGCTTTGAGAGGAAGGGGTGATGCAGCTAGGGTTCAGAAATGTAGAACAAGAGGTGGAAAGGCCAGCTGTGGTGGGAGAGGCAGGGGCAAGGGCAGTAAATGAAGACTAAGTCAAGTCACTTTTGTTGCTATGTATAATGTATTAGGGTTATGTAGTGTTAGGGTTTTATGTAGTTTGTAGACAATGGCAGGGCAGACAATGGCAAGACACTTTTTTATATAGTTGTTCAAATAATTTTTGTATTTTTGTAAGTTTTGTAAACATTGGGCAAATGCAACTGTTTTGGTTGTTGTACCAAATGCCTTATATTACTAGTAGTTGATGAAAGACTATTCAATGCCACCTTAAAATATGTATACAATTTCCCAACTTAATGACAAGTGTTCAGAATTATTATTCTGATTATTGCAGTTTGTTATATGAGTTATTATTATATGAGTTTGTTTATGTGTGCAAGGTGTATGTGTTGAATAGCAGGTGTATGTGTGCATTTGTTATCTTTTCTTGCAAGTTGACAGATTGTCATGCACTTTAAATTCACTTTCAACACAATTGTCTTCACACAGTGCACTTTATGCACAAACCAACACAACTCACAACATCCAACAAAATACCAACACCAACAGCTCACAGCTCATAGCTCACAGCTCATAGCTCACAGCTCACAAGTAGCCAATTCACTTTAAACAAAAATACCAACAGCATCTAATAGAAATAACACTTTACATAGTTCTCATTCTCAAAAAATTCTTTCATAGTTCTATTACAATACAATTGAGGACTAGCTTATATTACAGCCCATCAGGCAGACTCAATCTCATCGTTCCAACATTCTCACTTGAGCCAAAACATGAAAACAACATAACCAAAATAAAAAATAAAAATAAAAATAAAAAAAACATGACAGAATTAGTGCAATTCTGCACTTTCTCTCTTGCTCTAAAGCTCTCACTGCTATCTCCTTGGTTTGAACAGAAGAAGCTCGAAACTTTCTCTCCCTTTCAATGGCTTTTGCTGCCCTGTCTTGAGCAATTTCTGCCATTTGGGTAGCTTCTGCTGCTGCCTGGGTAGCTTCTCTTTCCCTTTCATGTGCAAGTTGAAGCTCACTCCATAGTAAATCCAGCTTTTGTTGCACCAAATGGGCAGCTTCATTCCCACGCATACAAGTGGGATTATCAATCCATTTAAAGAAAGGGCACTTGGGACCAACCTGTTCATAAATTGAGTTGAACACATCACATTCCAATCTCACGTGAATCAACTAGATTAAGTAAAAAGTATACTTACCTTATATCGGCTTCAACCCTGAAACCTTCTCCCAAAATTATCCACTGTCAGACTTGTTCTCAGCTCACAAGTCTTATATGTATGCATATGCCCACTTAAACCTGAGTAATTTCCACTCAAAGAAAACATCGATAATCAACTTCCTGTGAATCAAAGCTACCATTGAAACTTGAAACCCCAGCTCAGAACCATAAAGCAGAAATGTCGTATCTGGTGATGATCTATCTTTGAATATTCAATGCCTCAAGACAACCCAAAGTCAGAACCTCACCCTCACACAAAAGCATGATCAGGAAGATCAAGACCCCAGCTCAGTTACAAGGATTTTCGCGTTTCTAGGGCTCGTGAGGAAAAGAGAGTGAGTTTGTGTTGTTTGATCCGTGTCATGTTCTAATTTGGAATAAAAATGTGTTTGTCTAACGTCTGAGGGTGAGGTGGCAACGGGGGGGTAACAGATTGAAGTACAGGTGGGCAAAATAATAAGTTTTGAACCACGGGTAGGCAAAGTACAAATGGGCCAAACCTCAGGTAGGTTTACTATAATTATCCCAAAAAAAAAAAAAAGCCATAGCATTGGGATATACTGTTGCATACCATACAAAATATAGTTGATGGGTTATTTTTTGAGGATGTGAAAAATCTCATAAACTTTTATGAAACCCACAAATATGGTGCTTCTATTTTCATGAAAATTATTTTGAGAAAAGTTCAAGTATGGGGGTGTTTGGTAGAGTAGTTTAAATAATGTTATTTGTAGTTTTTTGAAATTCGTGTGATTGAAAAAGTGTGTGAAAAAGTGTATAATATTATTTAAAATATGAAAATGTGAGTTTGAGCTTACCTACCAAACAGGAACACGTGATCACACTTAACTTCTACCTTGATTTGGACAACATTATTATTGAACAAAGATGTTCCATGAGCCAACAATTTTATTTCAATCGGCCAGGAAGCTTTTCAATCGTGTTAAATATTTCGTTTTCGTCATCAAGTGCGATGAGTCTACTGTAAATAGATATTGCATTTTGGTATATGGTAAATTCTGAAAAACAAAATTCAGCATAATACATTCTTGGCAAAAACACCATTTTGGTCCATACATTTTGGGGTCACAGCCAATTTAGTCCCTATATTTTTGTAGCAATTAATTTGGTCATTGTTATTTTCAACTTGCAATTAATTTAGTCCCTGCAGTTAACTACTAACGGAATATGCTTATATGACAAACGGCGTGCATTGTTGGCACACTTAAAACTTATGTGACAACTAAAAATAATAATAATAAATGACACGTCAAATTAAAAAGTCAATTCACCAATTAAAAAAAAAAAAAAAGAATTCAAATGCTCTTAAACTTGAACATGAATTAGAAAAATCAAACCCAAATCAACTTCCGCAAATATCAGTTCTTCAATTTATTTTCTTTGCACGTCCCAAGCATTCCAACCAAAGTCATACAACACAACTAAATAACTCGAATTGGACTCAACTGAGAAAGAAAAAGAGAAGCCAAATCCAAAGCGAGAAAAAAAAAATCCATGTAGGCTATGTGCGTGATGAATTGACAATCAAATCCAAAGGGAGAAAAAAGTTTCAAAATTTGAGATTGAAAGAAATGGCAGGAGGAAAGCACGATTGAAACCCAAATCCAAATCCAAGTCCCTAAAATCGGCGGTGGTGATTCTAAGAACTTATATCGAGTTCACTAGACGGTACACCATGCGGTACCGGCTTTCTACGCCGACGAAGAGCTGGCCGCTCATGAGAGGATCTTCATTGAGGGATGCGAGGGAAACACTCGCAAGTTTGAAGGAGGATATTGGATTCGTTTGTGGGTTGGAGGGAAAGGGTAAGCAGGACATGGTTGGCTGATTCAGATGGGATCTTATAGGTTTTGGATCTGGTGAACTTTAGAGGAGTTGGGTGGGAATTTAAAATTTTTTGAAGGAAACGAAATTGAGATTATTTTATTTTAGTCTTTTATTCTATGGCTGATTCTTCTAATTCTATTTGTTGTGGAGATATGGTATCATTTCAATTTTTCAGCTGGGAAAGAGAGGACAAAGATGGTCAGTAACATGACTTGAATTGTATAACTAAGATTTGTAGCGATTCTTTCTCAAAAAAAAAAAAAAAAAAAAAGGAGATTTGTAGCGGTTAATTTAAGTTTACTTTTTCTGGGTTTGTGTTGAAATTCCATATTAGATCATCTGAATTTTTTTTTTTAAATTTATTTAAAATTGGTGAGTTGATTTTTTTTTTTTTTTTTTTTTAGATGCTGACGTAGCATTCTGTTAGTAGTTAACGGTAAGGACCAAATTGACTACAAGTTGAAAATAACAGGGATCAAATTGACTGCTACAAAAATGTAAGGACCAAATTGATTGTAACTCCAAAATGTAAGAACCAAAATGGTGTATGGTATTTATGCTAAAATTCTTTTAAAAAAATAATTATGATGAATGAAATTGTTTTTAGTTATGCAATTAATTAAAAATTGCAACGGACGGAAAAAGCATTTCCAAAACTAAACCCTTCAAATATTTTGCATACGAAACTCCGCTAAATTTTTGGACTTCCATCCCAAACGCATTATGCATTGGTTTGTGTTAACCTAAAATTGAATATCAGAATATTATTTAATTATATGTAGAGAGTGATGCAAAACTATGCTTGATTCTTTTAGTTATTATTTCTAATAAAATATTTGAATTTAATTTCAAGTTGGTGTGACAATCCATCATGCAACATACAGACACACTGCAGAAGATTGAAGATGTACTCATTACTCCTTTCCATGATAAGCCATTCCTTCACAACTAGATTTTGTACCATTCTTGATTCTTCTTGATTGTGGAACACACACACACACCGAGGACAAGTTTGCAGAAGAAAAAATGGATTTCCTTTGATGATCAAAAATTACTCACTGCTCCACGAGACCATCACATACTATTCGATTCAGCGCTTCACAAGTCGCAACTAGATCTAGTCCTGTGTATTTTGCTTATTCTTCTATATTATTTCTTTTTCTTTCTTTTTTTCTTTCATTTTTTTTTTCTCGAGAAAATCATTGTTTTCTCTTTCTCTTTTATTCAAAAGAAGAAATATATAGCTAAGAGACTTATAATTTAAATAGTGCCTCCTAATATTTCTAATGAAATTGTATAGGTTTCAAATTCCTCATTTTCTATTGTAATTATCGAATTATTATTATTATTTTAAAAAGTAGATAAAAGAATTTTATTTTTATTTTTAATGATAGGTAAGTAAGATTTTATTAATCATATGAAAAAACACCAGAGTATACATACAGGTTATATAATGTATGCATTCACAAAATAAGGGTTATATACTGTATGGATGATCAAATGAAAGTGTTGGGGGCATTGTTTTCGTCGCCAATATGATATTTAGGAAGCCAAGACCAAGACTCGACTTTGGGCTTAGAGTATAGCCCAAAGGCTATCAGTGAAGTGTGAAATGTCCATTTTAGCTCAAGGTTCGAATTGCATCCAACAAAGATTATAGGCCCCAAAAGTACCTCCTGCAAAGATAAGTTAGCACAAAAGATGGCCCACCACACACATTAAGTGCTTAAATTAATAAATCTCTGGAAACAAAAGAAACGTCTAGCGGTAGATGTCTGGAAAATTAATAAATATATTTACATAGTAAAAATTATGCATTTCCTCCATAGTCAGTAAATATAAAAGTGGGCCTATTATAACAAGTACACAAAAGGAAAATGGTCAAGCAGTGAATATGACAGACCTCCAGCGGTAACGTTTGATTAGTTAATAAATGTGTTTACATGATAAAACTTGTATATTTTCCTCATTATTATTAACTCAACATGAGGGAAAACTTCCATTGTATCCAAGACATTATGGCCTTCATTATAATAGCAATAAACAGGGATTACAGGCTTCATAATTACAAGTGAAAGAAGAAAAATTAGGATGGAATGAAGGGAGAGAAAGAGTGTCCATCTAGTGTAGCAAATGTTTAAACAAGATCTCTATGTGCAATATTATGTCCATAATGATGAATATATGTGTATAGTAAGTAGTGGGAGTGACTTTATGGAAAGTATGAGTGAATATATGGAAGTATTGAAGAGAGATGGAGTGGTGTTTTCCCATTTTCGGGTATGGTGTAAAAAGGGGCTATTTATGACTATTTTAAGGTGCTGGGATTTTCTAAGGAGATGAAATGGGATATTTATGGGTAAGTTTCCATGAGTATTTATGGATCAAAAGCTGATTTATGAACTAAAGGACTAATTTATAAGCTGAAAATAACATGATGGGTGAGGAATTTTATGATAAGATATTGTTGTCTTGATGAGTTGATGGTAGTTCCTTTTATAGTGAAGCTTAAGGGATTGATTAGCAAAATTTAGAAGGGACCAGGTCTGACAGCAGCAGAATCCTAGAATATCTCCTTTAAGATTTGGCCCAAAATGATGAGACTTGCTTTTAGAGTGTTTTGCTTCTTTGGGTTTCAGCTGAAGGCTAAGATGCTCCTAATCTAGGCATTAAATGCTGGGATTTGGAGATTAATTTCGTCCAATGGGATTAGGGCATGTATTAGGACTAGAGATCTAGCTTGCTGCAACTAGGATTAGAGCTCAAGAGGGTTGGTTGACACTCTAAGCCAGGTGTCAACCATTGATGCCTCTGCTGGGAGCTTCTGCTAGACACCCCCTTATTCCCTCCAAACCACTTTTCCCTAATTTTCCCCTTTTAGGATTTATGGGCTTGGTTCATGAATCAATTACATACAATTTTAGTAAGGAAACAAACTACTTAGTTGAGAATTTCATTAGTTTGGAGGTCTTGGTTATGGCTTCCTTTCCCCTTTGACCAAAACTTGGAGAGGAAGTAGAAAATGAGATGTCCTCAGCTCTTATATGTTAGCCCCCAACTCTTGAGTCTTGTCTTAATCAATAGGTTTCAGCTGTTGAAATTAAGAGGTAGCTAGCCCCAGCTGTCTCAGTTGCTAGAGTACTTCCACTGGATACTTTCGCTAGGTACTTCCACTGGGCCATGTTTTAGTGATTCTCTTCACTTGGGCTTGCATTCCGCTCCTTGAGTCCTAAAAAATGGACAAGGTTGCTATGTGTTGCCATGGATTTTCATCTCACATGGGCTTTGGTTGTTAGTAAAATTGAATACGCTTCAGGGCTTCAATACTCATAATAGGTTTCGGATATTAATTCCCATGGGCTTTAAATAATAGTCTATATAGTTTAATATTTGATATGAGTTTGATTACTTTAAAATACTTAATGGATAATATTCGCCATATTCTCATGGGTTTTTAATAGATAATCATAATGGGCTTGTAGGATGAATAATTACCATGAGTTTTGGAAATAAATATTATGAATGTTGTGATATAAGATAAATGGTGACCATGAGTTCTTATATAAATTCCATGGGTTTATAATATGATACGAAATAAATAAATATTATGGGTTTAAGATAAATAATCATAACTTTCCATGGGCTTTTTGATAAGGTGATTGCCATGGGTTTTGAGAATAGATCATTGTCATAGATTCCATGAGTTTGTAATATTATAGTAATAGATTTAAGAACTTAAAACATTTTTCATCATTGGACTTTAAGTGAAATACTTATGATATGGTATTTTGTCAAGTATTGATAACCTTGGGCTTTTCACTAAATAGTGCCAAGTAGCTAGCTTGGGTTTTTAATAGTGCCAACGTAAATTAAGTTTTTGATATTGCCAATGAGAATTGAGTTTTTAATATTGCCAATGAGAATTGGGCTTTTGATATTGTCAATGTGAATTGGACTTTTAATATTGTCAATGAAAATCGGGTTTTGATATTGCCAATGTGAATTGGGATTTTGATATTGTCAATGAGAATTGGGCTTTTAATATTGCCAATTATAATTGGGCTTTTGATATTGTCAATGAGAATTGGGATTTTAATGTTGCCAATGAGAATTGGGATTTTAATGTTGCCAATGAAAATTGGGCTTTTGATACATTGCCAATGTAAATTGGGCTTTTGATAAATAATTTGTCATGAGCTTGAACCATGGGCTTTGATTATGGGATTTGAATTCCATTGATAAAATTGCTATAGGTTTAAACCATGGGCTTCGATTATGGATTTGAATTCCATTGATAAAATTATTTTGCCACAAATTTGAATCATGGACTTTTGAAATATTGCCAAGTATAAGTAGTAGTCTTAGGCTTTAAAAATAATGGGATGTGTGCATTGGGCTCGTAGACCCAGTTTTCAACTTAGCTAAATAATGATAATGAAATTGGATCAAACATAAGTTTTTTAGGCTTTTTTTGTGATAGTTTATATCATGCCCAATTTAGATAACCAATCGCTAACCTGTGCGATGCACGGGAAAGTTCTTAGAAATGCTAAATATTTTTTTAATCAAATTAAATACATTTTTTGTTGGGTTGAGAGAAATTTAACTTAAATGGACATTTTCACTTTGGATTTTAAGGAATAACTCACACAAAAAGAAATATACAAATTTCATTAGGATTTGAGATGGTCAACCAAGGTAGGTGTGTGTGTGTGTGTGTATATAAATGGACCTTTTTGCTTTGGATTTTAAGGAATAACTCACACAAAAAGGAATATACAAATTTCATTAGGATTTGAGCTGGTCAACCAAGGTAGGTGTGTGTGTGTGTAGTGACCTTGTCACGTATTTCTTAATCTGCCGACAAAGCAAATTATTGCTCATTTGAAGCAATTTACAGTGTTCGTTCTAGGCATAAGCTTACATACTTTTTGTTGTTGTGATTTACAATTTGGGTAGATGAAAAATAATATGATGTTCTATCGCTAGTTATTACCTTCACAACAAAAAGGGTAAAATTTCAAATCAAAAGATTACATATCACATTTAAAAGAAACACTAACAGAAAGTAAAATATATGACATGCACTAATAACAAATGATCATAATATTCAAAGAGTTTTGTAAATCAACAACAAAATCTTATTAAATTGTTGGGGGCAGCTTCACTAACTATATTTTATCAATAAAAATAACCTTCTTCATAAGACTTGTTTAAGTTGTCATATTAAATATGAGAAAACAGGTGAAGACATATTGTTGTTGACTCTACACTGTATCACAAAGAGTCTCTCTTGGATTGCTTCATTCTTCTCTCTGCTCTACAATTAAAGCTTCCCCATCATAAGCAACCTGCCTTGCAAAACTATGCAGACAAAAGCAGAATTCTAGAATTTTCATTTCCTACTTTTGCAGCCCTCAACAAAAGTTAAGATTCATGACTTTATCAAAATCTTCCATGCCATTATTATTAAAATTATCAATATATACACTATTAGCATAGATATAGATTGATTCAAAAGCAGCCTTGTTTTAAAAAAACCATAATGCAAAAATATCACCATCAAATAATCGTAATATTTGAAGAGAGAAGAACGAAGCAAAATAAAAATAATTAAAATTCACAAAATGAAGAACCAAATATCAAGAACATAGAGGGAGATTGTTGGAAGCAGAATTTAAAAACCTAGCATAAATTGTTAAGATTTTAGACTCGATTGGAAAGGAAGTAACTCTAAAAGTTTTAGCTCGCCAAGCTTTCTTGCGTTGTTTTATACCTCCTAGAGCAGGGATATCAAGGGAGTTACAGGATGAGTGGATAACAGACCAAACAAATCGTCTCATATATCAACCATCAATAACACACCCAAAATGATAAAAATCTAAATAGATTAAAATGTTAGATTGAGAAAGAACTTAACTGTTTATTTATAACTGCCAAAAATGTTAAAGGATTTCCAAAACTACTAAAGTTTGTCAGGGTTAAGCCTTATAAATAATAAAAGGTGGACTTGAAATAGAACACATAAATATTTGCATAGGTATGTATTTCCAATTAAAGCAATCCAACATATTTTTATTAAAGCACCCATCTACTAGCAGAGAATCAAACAATCAGGTAACAGAAATCCACACATCAGTAATCAAACCTAGTCTTCAAAAATACAATCAAGTCAGTTCATCCCATCATCACACCCCATTTTTCATATTGCAAAAATATACACCCATGAATATAAGTTATAAAACAAAAATACATAACTTAATGACACATTGAACAGCAAGATGCAGCTTAGTGACGATGGGCCATCATCAAATAGTTTATGCCAGTTCATTTATTCTATTATTCCAATACATGTTCAACAGTTCTCTTGTAGGCCTTTTGTCAAATACCTAACAGATATAGCCAAGAAATAGAACTTGATTGATGTACAGGTGCTGAAATAGAGGGACTTAAAAAAAAATTAGAATAATGTAATCTAGAAATTAAAAACTTATTGACATATTAGGATTAAAGATATAAAAAATAAAAAAAATAAAAAAGAAAGAAAGCCAAGAACGAAAAAAAATTACATATATTTATTTTGATTGATGGTATAATGACTTAAAAATGAATGAAAATATGTAATTTAATTCAAAGCAAAATTGAATCGATCATTCCCCTAATTATGTCGTGCAAACCTAATCCCTAAATCTGATATACGCTTAAGCCAAAAAATCCAATTTATATTCAATACATACAACAAAAGAATTGGGCATGAGGATATAACCTTATTGCAACCGATGAACACCACTGTTAGTCCAGCAAACCCATCTCAAAGAGCTCCTTAATGGTCATCGCAATCTTCTCCCACACACTCATAAGAGAAAAATGTATAACAGAAGGTGCATAGTGGTAAAATACAGTGTTTTTATTTTTATTTTTTTTTTATTTTTATAGAGAAACACGTTGCTAAAATTTGGTTAAAATCAAATAAATAAATTGTGTAGCCATAGAACTATAGAATTAGACGTGTCCCTACTTTCCAGGCCACGCATGAGCCACCTTCATCTAAGATGTTTTGGAATATAGTAGAACCCTCATAAATTTTGAAGAGAAAGAAGTTGTAAAGATAACATTGTGTTGCGGAAAAAGAAGATATATAAATTGGCATGGACAGAAAATACCATACCAATAGCAGATCATAGACTTTATGCACAAAGCACAGACAGAAACTGCAGATAAATTTTTATGAGAGAAATATGTGTTCTTATCACCAATTGAATAAAAAGACTGCTTTGTCATCCCAGAATGTTATTTGTTCAAGGATCACAGCTCTGCAAACTTTTTTTCACTCTTCAATAGGTTGATTTATAAGTTTTCTGGGTCTCATTGGAGATAGAGATAGATAGAGATTGGAGTGAGAGAGAAGGAGGGAGGTAGTTGAAGGTTTCACCGTGTGTTTTTTTAGGTTTTTCAGAAACTTGGAGTCAGCTGTGTGTTTTTTTAGGTTTTTTAGAAACTTGGAGTCGGCTTGAAGAGAATTGGGTTTGTATTATTGGGTTTTATCACTTTATGTATTATCAGGTTTTAGAGAAAAAAAAAATCAGAATTTTTTTTTTAAAATGATGCTGATATGGAAAATTGTGGTGTCAGCATAGGCTTCGGTTATATATATATATATATATATATATATATATATATATATATATAAAAATGAGATATGAAATATTTGTGAGCCAATGGGATGAGAAATATTCATGGAGGCCCAAAATAATTTATGAGCAATATTTTGATATTTTTTGGTGAATAAATAAATATGATTAAATAAGATTGAAGCATGTGGCATGAGTGAAAAAATTGTACCTCAACAAAAAGTAAACAAAGAGAACCAAAAAAAAAAAAATCAACAATGAAAAAAAAAAAACAGGGGGGGCTTACAGGTGTGGTTATTGCTCGGCACCACTTAAACTGTGGCTTTGTATTATGGCATGGAACCAGTTGGCCACTAATTCTTCAAGAAAAATGCCTATTAGCGACCAAGAATTTTTTACGGACCCAAAAAGCCCTCTCAAAAAATCTTATTTGCAATGGCAAAATAAAACCCTCGCAAATACTTAGTAAAATGTGAAACATTTGTGACCAACAAGAAAAGTTGTCGCAATTATGTGTTATAGCCATCACAAATACTAATATTTTGGAGGGAAATTTTCTCTCCATATTATTTGCAAGGGACAATTAAAAATCTCTCGCAAAAAGTGTATTATTTGTGATGTTAAAAAAAACTGTCACTAATACTAAATTATTTGCGAGGGCTAGAATTGACCTTCACTAATAATCATTAAAATGTCAAAAATTTTGGAGAGAAATGTTCCCACCAAATTATTATCAAGGGACAATAAAAATCCCTTGCAAAAAGTTTATTTTTTGTGTGAATTATTTGCGAGGGCCACGATTGACCTTCGCAAAAAATCATTAAAATATTAATTTTTTTTGGAGATAAAATTTATTCTAAAATTCAAAGAAAAATAAAAAGAAACGTAAACATATAGTACTTTGTATTCTTTAGATGAACCTTTTGTTTACAGTCTAGAAAAAAAAACCTTTTATATATATCCTATATAAGAAAGGTATGTCCTTATTTTCTAAAGAATTGTACCCATAAAAAAATGATAGCACTTTCAACTTCAAAATGGTAGCCTAAAATTCAAGAATTTCAGCCTTTTGTACTCTCTCTTTCTCTCTCTCTCTCTCCCTCTCTCTCAATAGTGAATAAAAATTTATTCCCATTAAAATAATGCATAAAAGATGAGTTTATAGATCAAATGGTAAATTACATCCGATTGACATGAAAATTGGCATGCATGTTAAGAATATATAGAACATGTAATCCAATGATTAGATTTTCAAAATATGAATTCAATAATAAGTTATTAGATGATGTAACATTTTTTAGAGTTATATCACATGTAACTTGAACCCAACTCTATATTTTTTTAATTCGATGTGAATTTTGACAAATCTACCGTTAGATTACATTATCTTCATATATTTTTCATGCTTATAAAATTTCAAGGTGATCAATATATTAATTGACATGTCATCAATCAATTGTTTAAATTCAAGCTTTTGTAGTTTAAAATAATGCATAAAAGATGAGTTTATAGTTCAAATGGTAAATTACATCCGATTGGCATAAAAATTGGCATGCATGTTAAGAACATATAGAACATATAATCCAACGGTTAGATTTTCAAAATATGAATTTAATAATAAGTTATTGGGTGGTGTAACATTTTTTAGAGTTACGTTAGGTATAACTTAAACCCAGCCCTATATTTCTTAATTCGATGAGAATTTTGACAAATCTACCGTTAAATTACATTATCTTCATATATTTTTCATGCTTACAAAATTTCAAAGTGGTCAAATATTAATAGCCATGTCATCAATCAATTGTTTAAACCCAAGTTTTTGTGGTTTTAAATAATGCATAAAAGATGAGTTTATAGATCCAATGGTAAATTACATCCAATTGGCATGAAAATTAGCATGCAAGTTAAGACCATATAGAACATATAATCCAACGGTTGGATTTTCAAAATATGAATTCAATAATAATTTATTGGGTGGTGTAGTATTTTTTAGAGTTACGTCAAGTATAACTCGAACACAACCCTATATTTCTTAATTCAATGTGAATTTTGACAAATCTACCGTTAGATTACATTATCTTCATATATTTTTCATGCTTACAAAATTTCAAAGTGATTAAAGATTAATAGCCATGTCATCAATCAATTGTCTAGATTCAAGTTTTAGTAGTTTAAAATAATGCATAAAATATGAGTTTATAGATTAAATGGTAAATTACATCCGATTGGCATGAAAATTGGCATGCATGTTAAGACCATATAGAACATGTAATCCAACAGTTGGATTTTCAAAATATGAATTCAATAATAAGTTATTGGGTGGTATAACATTTTTTAGAGTTACGTCAGGTGTAACTTGAACCTAACCTTATATTTCTTAATTCGATGTGAATTTTAAAAAATTTACCGTTAGATTACATTATCTTCATACATTTTTCATGGTTACAAAATTTGAAGGTATCAAAGATTAATAGGCATGTCATCAATCAATTGTCTAAATTCAAGTTTTTGTAGTTTAAAATAATGCATAAAAGATGAGTTTATAAAATAAATGGTAAATTACATCTGATTGACATGAAAATTGGCATACATGTTAAGAACATATATAAAATGTAATCCAACAATTGGATTTCCAAAATATGAATTCAATAATAAGTTACTAGGTGGTTAGATTTCAAATCTAAGTATGACATGTGATGGACATGTGTTGTATACCTATATGACTATATATATTCTCTCAATCTGACCATCCAATTGGTCTCAAATTTCACCAATATCAATATGTCATTATACTCTTCAATTCTAATGATCAAGATTTGAATATGAATTTCACCAAGTCCAGTGGTATCGGGACCATCTATTAAGTTCGATTGGATTTGACCAATTTTGACTAAACTTTGACCACGCATTTCTCTAAATCCAATCGTTTGATTGTGACCATAATTTACTAGAATTAACCTTTCATTATACTTTTCAAATCTAATGGTTAGATTTCAAATCTAAGTATGACACATAATGGACATATGCTATGTACTTGTATGGTTATGTTTACTCAATTTGACTATCCAATTGTTCTCAAATTTCACTAACACCAGTATGTCACCATACTCTTCATTCATATTGATCAAGATTTGAATATGAATTTCACCAAGCCCAATAGTATCGGGACCATCTATTAAGTTTGACCAACTTTGACCGCACTTTTCTTTAAATCCAACCGTTTGATTGTGACCATAATTTACCAAAATTAACATTTCATTACATTCTCCAAATCCAACGGTTAGATTTCAAATCTAAGTATGGTGCATGATGGACATGTGTTGTGTACTTGTATAGTTATGTTCTCTCAATCTGACCATCCAATTAGCCACATATTTTTTTTTTAAGAGTAAACGTAGTTAGTCACATATTAAAATTCTTACATAAATTTAATAATAGCTATGATCATTTTTTTTTTAATTTTTAATAAGATGGAACGTGTGATAATTTTTGTTATGTGGTAATTTTTGCTTACAAGTTACAACAAATTGGGAACAAGAGATTTATACTCAAGTCCTCCACATCAAAAGAATTAGATAATACAACATATATATTTACAATACTACTTTTGATAAGATGTATATGAAATCTTATAGCATTTTTGTTTATTATATATTGTCCATGTATCATTTAATCATTACTCCATGGATAACACTTTTGTAATGTATAAAAAATGAAACATTGGAATATATATATATATATATATATTAATTCTTCTATTAAAAAAAAAAAGTATTACCACATTTAATCACCCATCCATAGCATACAATTCCAATATCATTGGATTTTCCAATTCTTATCATTTATTAAAAAAATTATTAATATCCAGACATTCACACCCCATGTTAATTTATAAGATAAAATAAAATAACCATTTGTGAAAGCAAGCAATTAAAATAATATATTAAGAGACTCCCTGATTAATGTGGGACCTAATTGCATTCGTGGATGTGGCCCTCTCTCATTGAACAAGGTCATGTATACATGTTATTTGCATACAAAAGAGAAAAAAAGCCTTCACTGAAAGCACTTTTAACCATCCTTGCCCGGCAAAACACATCTTTCATTTCCCACACAAAAGTTTCATTTCCCACACAAACATTTTACTCACATTACAGCTAAAAATGTTTACTTTTTACTTGCCCAATTAAAATTTTTCATTTCCCACTACACAAATTTCATTTCCCACTCCACAAAACTCTCTATCTCTCACACGGCCTCTCACACACACACGACCCCGCCAGCGTTGACGAGCAGAGCCCAGCCTAGTGCCGATGTGCCGAGCCCAGCCCAGCCGAGCCCAGCGCCGACGAGGACGAGCCCAGCCTAGCCCAGCGACGACGCCGATGAGGCCGAGCCCAGCCATCGATTCCTCTCCTCCCATACCCATCGGTTCTCTCTCCCTCACCACAAGATCCTTTCTCCCTTTCTCCCTCTCTCCCCTTCCCACCCCCATACCCATTCATTTTTCATCACCATACCCATACCCATCCCCATTCCGATTTTGCTAGGTAAGTTATTTATTTGATTTTTTCTTTTGATTATTGTGAAATTTTGGGTTTGGATTTGGATACTTAACATTTAGGTTATTTATTTAATTTTCAATTTTGATTTTTGAGAAATTTGGGTTTGGATTTTGTGGTGTAATATGTAGATAATTTATTTATTTTTTTAATGATTTTTTTTTTTATGTACAATTTGAGAACTGATTCAAAGGAACCATTTGCATGGTTACATCTCTTCCAATTTTGTCATCTATAAAACTTAGATACTTCTGGTGATGACATGTACTTTAAGTAGTTTTCATTCTTAACTTATGTGATCTAGATTTCATATAGTAGTTAATCCATTCAGAAACTTATTATGCTGCTATAATTTTGAAGAATCTATTAAATTCTAGTATTACTTTTCTTTTAAGAAATTATGGGAAAGAGCTTATCAGATAATTAAAAATTATGCAATCCGTATGTTTATGGCATGGGGTCTTACTAAAGTGTAGCCAAGTGGTGGTGGAATATTGTATTTCAATAATACTTCCAGTTAGTGGGAATGAATAATTGGAGAGTACATCTGTTCCATGAAAGAATAATCACAATAGCCTGCAAGATCTCTTAGTTGGGATTTTTGTTGTTGTTCTAGTATGGTATTAAAATATGCATAAACTTTAATGATCAAGGAAAACTCTAACTTTTCCTCTACTACATTTTAGTTTACACAAAATTTTGGCCATTCATTATATTATTGAATTGCAATGTAAATTTAATTTCAAAGCTGAAAGAAGTCACTGGAACACCATTGTTAATTCCTTTTTAAATTCTAAAGTATCATCCTTTATAAATAAATATTTAAGTTTCTAATGGCTACACCGCTGGGAAAAAACAACTCATTTTTTCTAATAGACTTTTTCTTTTTCTTTTTTCATTTCACTTCATTCAGTGAGAGTCTTTTATAAACTATGTGCTAAAATTGCTTGACTCACCCCATCTAAGTTTTACATATTGTACCATGCTTGGAAAACTCACTCAAAGTGAAGACATGCCTCTTGGTTGATAAATCTCTTTAGGCTATTTTTGTGGCTTCAATATTTGGCAAATGGCACATCAGTCATGATCAATGTTACAATATATAACAGCTAAAAGATGGTGGTTTTATAACTTACAAACCTAATGTCCAAAGATGAGGTGGGGTCTCCAGGTGTCATAGGCCATAAAAAACTTGTAACGAGATATAGTTTATCCTCTTTTTCTTAACACTATTATTTATTTTTTCTGTTGGAACCTCCTTTGCATGGTTGCAGGGTGGATAAGCTTATATTAGAGGCTATTACCAATCTGAAGGAGCCAAGGGGTTCTGACAGGGCTGCAATTGCTTTGTACATAGAGGTCAAACTAATACTAAGTGGTCAAACTTCAAAACATCTAGTGCTTGTAATGCTTATAAGTTGTAAAGACCTTCTTTTCCAATTTTTTCTTGAGCAAATTTCCTTTTCTACCTTCTCTTAGTTTCTAATAAATTGGTGTTCATACTGATACCCATTCTGATTTTGCTTGGTAAGTTATTTATTTGATATTTTGTTTTGATTATTGTGAAATTTTGGGTTTGGATTTGGATACTTAACATTCAAGCTATTTATTTAATTTTCAGTTTTGATTGAGAATGTGATCATGCATAGACGTCTGATAACACGTTGTAAGGTCCAAGTGAAGTAGGCAGGCTCTCTATATTATGTGGTTTGGTTTACCAAAAAAAAAAAGAGGTTGTTGAGAAACAAGTAGTTGCCAAAAGTGGGTGTCAAATTGCCCCCATAAACAAGTAGCTTTCTCTTATTTCTCCTTTGTCCCTCTCTCAAGCCATCTATTATTATCAATCCACCAAAATAATAGTGAAGATTATTTTTGAGTATTTATATTGTTAGTAAGTGTTAGGTTCTAAGGAATTAGGAACTAATGTATTAGAACTTCATTTTGTAATGTTGGCAAACCATGATCAAAACGTTTTAGTCTTGTTTAGACTTGCTCAAAGTATATGTTTTTTATGTAAAGTTGGAATCGAGTTGCTGCAGGATTTACTGTGTAAATCTGCCTGGCTTGATCAATCAAGAATTAGACTCGATCGATCGAGAGTCGTGCAGATTGTTTTTTCTGCAGAATTTCCAACTCAGCTCAAGCCCGTTTGACGTGTAGGGTTTTATGTTTTGTCTTAAGTATAAAAGGGAAAACCCTAGCCACATTTAGAGGTTGCTCTTTATGCTGTGTGTGAATCTTCTGTGAGATCTAGAGGTGTTTACCTTCACACATACTTAGGGTTTCCAAGATTCAAGATTATGTCAAGAACTTGGTGATCATTCAATTGCAAATTCAAGAGCTTAAAGATAAACAAGCAGGAGTGCTTGTACTTGCTGGGAATCCAAGAAAGAAGTAGCCGGTGGACTCGAAGCTATCACGTGGTCGTGGTAGTAAGTTTCCTACTCGAGGTAGCAATATGATGTTAGTAGTCTAAGTCGCTATTGTGTAAACTTCAATTCTTTTATAGTGGATTTAGTTTTACCTTGAGGATAGTTAGGTTAAATCATCCCCAGGTTTTTTACCGGTTTGGTTTTCCTAGGTCATCATACCTTTGTGTTCTTATTTTCCGCACTTTACATTGATATGTTATGTTTGTGTTAACCTAGATCTAATAATTTGACTAAGTAATCACTTGACTAATTAACTAGGTTAATTTGGTTGTGTTTTAAGGGGTCTAAAAACAAACAGTAAGGATCGGAATGATTAAAGATTTGGTTTTTTATTTTTTTTTTTCACAATCTCTTATAGGTCTTGCCCCTTTCCTCCAAACAGCATTTTGACCAAGTGGGTTTTTGATTTGTGCAGGTCTGGAGCTGTCTCCATATGAAGGCCAACTGAAAGGTATTGTCCTTCTTTTCTCATTTCTACCATTGTTTCTTCTTTTTCTTCTATTTTTCATGATGTGGTCTTCTTCCTTCTTTCTTTCTTTCTTTTATTTATTTTTTATTTTTTATATATTTTTTCAACCTGTTACTTCTTGTTCTTTGTTTTAAGAATTCCACCGTACACATATGCCTTAAGAGAATTGAAGATGCTCATTTTTTTCTCCACTTGGTTACATATGCTTGCAATACTTTAATGTATTTAAAAAAAAATTGAAAAAGAAAAACCTTGACCTTTCGTTGTCTTCTTTTCCATCTGCCCATTTTGGGGACTTGGAAAAATGCTCTGTTTTCCTCTATCCAATACCAAAATGTTAGAGTTTTGTGGAGAATAGGGGTTCTTTACCTTTTCATTATGTTCAAATGCAATCTATCTCTTCCTTTGTATTTTCTTAGTTTGAGTCTTTGGTTGTGTAATTATAAAATTATGAGTTCTGTGTGTTCAAGTTGTTCATTTACAATATTCTATTTTTCATGACTAGGTTAGACTAGCAAAGGTCTTCACAATGTGCTTTTTGGGATTCCTTATGGCTTCCAAGTATGTCAACATTTTGCCTGTTAGTGGAAGGAAACTTTTAAATGGGGTAATACTCGTCGACCCCAAAAATTTGAGACTAAAGCTTCTTGTTGTTGTTGTTGTTGTTGAATATGTCATGCTGATATTCACTTATTATTAACTTACTCTGCAACTTAGATTTACCTATCAGCAAATTTGAGAACCTTCCCACTATTTGTGTAATGCAGTCGCTCTTTCCACTTTTACTTCCATGTTTGATATTCTCTCAACTTGGTCAAGCTATCACCATTGAGAAAATGCATGAATGGTAACAATTATACTTTTCAATCTATGATTTCAGCGCACCACAATGATTTTTTTTTTCTTTCTTTCTTTTTAATTATAATTTCATTCGTTTACAGGTGGTTTATTTGGACTATGTGGTTCTGCCAAAGGGTATAATTTTGATTTGCTTTCTGGTTGATGGTTTCAGATGCTCGTTGATGATATTGGAGACGTGAAAATTACTAATGATGGTGCTACAATACTAAAAATACTATAATTTTTTAATGGCTTTTTGTGTACAAATTGAACCACATTTAAACTACTGCATTTTTTGGAAGTGTTAAAGGATTTATTTAAATACTCTAGAACTTTGATAATGGTTATAGACAATGTTATGTATTTGATAATATATTTCTATGTTAATATAATGTTAGTTTGGAGACATTTGTGGTGTTATCTAGTTACATTTGTCGTATTATCTTAATGGAGTTAAAATTATTACAGGTTATTTGTAATAGATATGTGGGTTTAGAACCCAGGAGGGAAAATAAAAATCACCTATAGTGGCGGGCAAAAACCACCGCTGAAGGACTAACATTTTAATATAATTAAAGACCTATAGCGGCATTTTTGACCCATCACAATAGTACAGTTTTTTTTTTTTTTTTTGGGTAGTGCAAATGACTAATTGAGAAGGTATAAAGACCTTTACAAATAGTTGTTAATGACGACTGTTTCCCCTCACTAAAAATAAGTCGTCGACTTTTCTTGTCATTTGGTAATATATTTGTGAGGGCGGATTTATTCAGTAATGATGGTGGATTGCCCTCGTAAATTATCTATTTGCGAAGGTATGGTTGCAAAATCTCTTTTAGCAACAAGAGCAAATACGACGGCCTTTGAGGGCCATATACCCTCGCTAATAACCTTTTGCGACGATATTTGAATTTTTGCGAGGGCATTTTATCCTCGCTAGTAGACTCTTTTCTTGTAGTATAATGAGACATGTCGCTACTTGAGCCAAAAAAAAAAAGACAGAAACCATGGGCCCAAGGGGGCTGGGTATGCCCAAAAAAAAAGCGTTATAAACAATATTAGAGGGACCAGTTAGGTTGACAATATATCAGTAGCCCTAATGGAAAAATCTTAAAGTTCCTTCATAATTCAGGTTGGGCTATTGATTATTTCTTCTACTACCATCTTAGACTTGACATCAAGTTGCATGTAAATAACATTCCTGAATAGCTCGCCTCTTCTCAAAGCCAAAATTTTGTTGATTCAGGGAGAGTTGAAGTTGATTTAATTGTACTCGAGCTTTAATGGTTCTCCAGTTTGACCAAACAACTCTCCCATAATTCGATTATAGCATCAACTTTCGTGATAGACGCACTTTTACTCACAAATGTTTAAGACAACCTTCTAAGTTCTAATGCCTTGCCTTTTCTTTAATCAAATAAATATAAATGGTAGAAAAAGATATATTTGGGGAGAGAAAGAGAACAAAAACTGTATGTCTAGAAATGGAGAACAAAAGAAGAAAAAATCTAATACAACAAACTATTACATAACTTCTCTATCACAATTGTGATGCAGTAGAATGTGAATGATAAAGAAAAAATGGTTGATCTATATATAAGTGATAGACAATCATTCATAGTCTGATATGTTAAAAATTTGTGGAATAGTTTGTGGTCCTAGAGCCACTCAGAAAAGAAATCTAACAAGAAAGTGTATTCTAATGAGGGTATTATATAAGCCAGTAATAACAATAATAGTCAATGGTTACTATTACCCATAAATAACCAACCATTAATTTACTTAGAAATACCCAATGGCTAGAAAAATGAATATATATATATATATATATATATATTTATATATAAGTTGATCATGATTGAGAGTCGTCTAAGCTGCACTTACTAATTACAATGAAAATGAGGGGTAATCTGGACCACTTATTGATTAGGCGGATTTGAAAATTGCAACCCCTTGGGACTTGGAGCATCTCCATTTATTCAAGTGGTTGCAATTTCTTGCTTCTTATTTTTGAATAAGAAGCAAGAAATTGCAACCACTTGAATAAATGGAGATTGCAGATCGATCGTGGAGCACGGTAAGGCCGACCTTTTCTTCTCTTTGAGATTCAACTATCTTCTCATTTGAAAAGATTGATTGCGAACCTTGAACTATTTTATTGTTTGAATAGATATTGTTGAGCAATAAATTATAAAAGAACCTAACTTAAAGGGGGAAAAAAAGAGCCCAAGTAAGCCTTATCAAAAAAAGAAAAAAAAAACCCAAGTAAGCCGAGGTGAAACTAATTATCTCATAATTTTTATTACAAACTAGTTGAAATTAAATCCTAAGAATATAAAAAACATGCAATACAATATTTAAAATTTCAAAATATATAGCTATGCTAATATTTATTGTAAGAGTTGTAACTATTGACTATAATCAAATTTGTAACCAAACTTTCTCCTTGCAAAATAGGAAAGAAATGAGGAACATCACATTGGTAGTCTCTTTCTTCCAAACACTTCTTTGGGTTCTTCGCTAGTCTTAGGGTTTTTTTTTTTTTTTTAAATGTATTTATAATTTTTCGTAGAGCTTCTTATGTAGTTCTATACTTTATGGGAATTGAATTCAATAACTCCAAAATATGTAGACAATTTTTTCTTCCTGCTTGAGGTCGATTGTATATGAAAATTGAAAAGGGTTTTGTGGCAAAGGTCAAATAAATATCCATGAGGTTAACATTTAACAATGCTCCATAGATGTAAATATGTTTTTTTTTTTTTTTTTTTGACGAGATAGATGTGAATATGTTAAATGCAAAGCATTGGCTTTATAGATTCATGATTCATGTTATGTATAGTTTGCCCATTGCTAGATTACTTGCTAATTTGCAGAACAATGACACTCAAATAAATGTGCCATTTCTGGATTATTTCTGTGAAAGTTTTGTTGTGATTGTTCCAACTTGTGACGTTTAATATTAGACTTAATCCAATATGTTGCAAGGGATATAATGATAGGTCAATAGCATCATATCAAGATTTTTCAATATTAATAAAAATGTAAAATTATATGTTCAAAATTTAAGAAAGTAGCAAAAGTGTTCAGAAATTTTTTTTCCTCACAATCTGGAAAGCCTAGATTGTAGTCTTTGGAATATAGTTTTACACCGTATTTATAGATTCAACCAATGAATGATTTTTTTTTTCCAGCTTCTTTTACTTTCTAATTAAGGTGTTCAAAATTCAAATAAGATAAGATTCTACACTGTAGTGAGGAAAATTCTGAGCAAATATTAGGCCTTTTTACAACAAGATAAGTACTGGGCCCAACTCAAGTATTAGCCCAAACGATGAAGATAAATCCAATATTGGCTAGCCCATCTTTTAATGGACACAAAACCTCGGATCCTTGGTTAGACCCAATAACCTTTCAGCTGCACACCGAGGACGTCATGTTCGAGGTATATCTGAGCTACCGAGCTAATTCTCAGAAAGGCTAAACCTCTTCGAGGTAGCTTTCTAAAAGTTTTTGATGATTCCTCAATAGCCCCCGCATCAATATAGGACACTTGTTTCACTAGATAATAAAGGCTGGGGAAAGACGATCACAATTCCTTTAAGCATTATTATTGTTGGTGCTAAAAGTCATATTGCTATTTTTAGTATCACCAAATACAAAACTATGCCTACATTGATGGAGTCAAATTTAAATATGGGATAATTACAGTAAACCCACTTGTGGTATGGCCCGTTTTCACTTTGTCTACTCATGGTTTAAAACTTTACACTTTGCCCACCTGAGGTTAGTCCCGTTAGCCTTCCGTAACCCACCTCTCCATTTGCCGTTAGAAAAACACATTTTTAAGCAAAAACAAATATAACAAGAATCAAAAAGCTAGGGTTTTAAATTCCGCATGAACATTGGATTGAGGTCGAGGTTGAGCCATACTGAAATTAGCCATCTAGAATTCCTCCAACAAGATTTTTGCCTTGTGTAAAATTGCCTGACAAGCTTGTCGCTCCTTCTCCAGGTGCAATGCACTTCGACTATACCAAATACACCATGCCACCATTATCACAAACTCCAAGACATCATCCCTTACATTTTCCAAACTTTAGGTTGCACAGGAATTCTGTGAATTCTGGAAAAACCAAATCATGGGCATCAAATGAAAGACCCGAGATCCTCCATACTTCTTGAGCTTTTTCGCAGTCCCAAAGGGCATGGCTACTGCTCTCTGACTCGACTCCACACGCCTTACAAACCAAATCAACTATGACATGTCTTCAACATAGATTAGCCTTTGTTGGCAATATATTTTTGCTAGCTTTCCACGCAAACAACTTGACCTTGTTTGGAATATTCAGGCGCCAAAGAGTTTTCCAAAAGCTTTTGGACTTTTGCTCATTAGAGGAGCCTCCAGAATTATTGTTACTACTCGACGCCACAACCACCTTATATGCACTTTTAATCGTGAAATTGCCCTTTGGCATATAGGCCCAAACCAAACGATTGGTAGGAAGTCTCTCACTTAAAGGAATGCTTATAGGATAGTGCTAGTTTATATCCCCCCCTTTTGATCAATAATTTTCAATGCTCAGGTGATCCACTGGGACAAGGAGTTTTCATCGAAATTTAAAACCCTAACTTTTTTATTCTTGTTATATTTGTTTTTGCCTAAAAATGTGTTTTTCTAACGGCAAATGGAGAGGCGGGTTATGGAAGGCTAACATGACTAACCTCAAGTGGGCAAAGTGTAAAGTTTTAAATCATGGGTAGACAAAGTGAAAACGGGTCATACCATAGGTGAGCTTACTGTAATTATCCCTTTAAATAATTTGGCTCCAAAGCTACAATGCACCGCCAAAAGTGGTTGTGTACTGTAGCTCATATGTAAAAATAAAAATAAAATAAAATAAAAAATGTTTGATAATTAGATACAAAGGCAAGTAAGAGGCCATATTGGAGGGCTTGAAGTTCAGCTTTGATGTTGGAGGAGTGGCCGAGAAACTGAGAGGATCCTTTTAGTTGAATAATGTCTTCTTCTTCTTTTTTTAACTCACTTTAATGTCTTTATGTATATTTTTAAGCCATCTCTGGTTAGAAATTTATGCCATGCCTTTGTTAAACATTTTGGGAAAAAGATATAAAAAAAATAAAAATAATAAAAAATAATTAAAAAAATCAAGCACTGCGTTGTTGATTGGGATAGGATTAATTTTTTTTTGACTAAAGAGTCCATTACGACAATCGCTTACACAAACTCAGAGGCCTTGTTTGGAAGGAGGGAATGAAATGGAATGAAAATGAATGAAAAGAATAATTTTAGAATATTCTTCCTTTCTCTTGTTTGAGAGTTTTAATAAAAGGAATGGAAAGCTCATTCCCTTATTTGAGAGTTTAAGTGGGAGGAAATGGAATGGGTAGGAGGGAACACTCATTCCTCTCTATTCTCTTAAAATCTCAAATTTTCATTTTCCCCGAAATTAGGAGGAATGGGAGGGAATGAAATTAGATTTAATGATTTTTTTTACTAAAACTCTCAAAATACCCTTATATTTTCAATCCTTTATTTTAAAATAGGGGTCTAATAATAATATTGTCATAAAATGATTCTATTCAATTTCCTCCATGTTGCTCCCAAACAGGATTACTTACATTCCATTCATTTTCATTCATTTCCATTCCTTTATTTTAAAACATCCAATTAAGGTTATTTAATTTCATTCAATTCCATTCTTTTCCATTCCTTTCCCTTACTTAAATACATTTCATTTCATTCCATTCATTTCTATTCCCTTATAATCATTTCATTCTATTCCATTCCACTCACTTATGAACTCCCAAACGGAGCCAGAGGAGTCAGAGCAACCCAGTGAAAATGAGCTTCAGATTCAGACATTGAGACACGTACATTTTCTGACTATATGTTTATGGTGCGCTATTTTTATTGATATTGCTCGTGCATGTGGTTCATGTTGCTTTTAGCACTACTGGAGCTGTCGAAGTAACCAATTTTTATTGCAACTGGGAAACTTGTCAATCTTAGTGAACAACAGCTTGTTGATTGCGATAACACCGTTAGCTACTTAGTTCTAAGTTTTAATCTCATTTCGATTCATCCTCAAGTTAAAAGCCTTCTTGTATATCTTCACATTGTGCTAAGAAATCAAAAACTTTGGAGTTTTTTGTTTTTTCTTTAATCAATCATTATATAAAAATAAAAATTATTGATTTGCAGGCATTATATATATGCCCTTAATGATCTCAGATAACTTTTAGATATAGATGCTTAAAAAAAAAAAAAAAAGGGCAATCTCCTTATGGTAATATGGTCTAAATTGAGTTATTATAATACCCATATATAATGATTTCAAATAAGTTTTACTTTTACATCTTAAGCCCAACCTCACCAAGGTCTACATTGAATTATTATGATATCCTTTTAATTGCGGGTGCTAAATTTTTTGCGGAAACCTTTAGGCACATTTTGTGCCCATTTTATAATGGACTTACTAAAAAAATTACATTTAAGTATAATATCCAATGACAATATATATTTGATCAAAATATATTTATATTATTTATAAATAATAAATATAGCTTCAACTGGTTTAACCTGATAAGTATGTGCTAGATTACATATATGAAATAGAGTATATATGGATCTGTCTAACAATATCCTCTTCCTTATTTTCTCTCATCAATCATCCTCTTATAATTTTTTTAATTGCAACCTAAAAAAAATGAAATTATAAAACAGAATTTAGGTCTCATTTGTTTTGCTGTAAAAAAAATTTCTTTCCCTTTTTTTTTCCGGTGCTTGGGGTGGCTGAAAAAACAGTTAAACCAAAATTATCTTTTGTGCATTTTCTTTGAGGCTGTAATAAATTTTTTTTTGACCTATCACAAATCAAAGGATTGAAAATCTATATTTCTCATTAATGAATTAGGATTACACAGGCTACCTATATATATAACAGTTTGTACAGGTGTGAACGCAGAGGAAACTAACTAACAAACTCTCACACGTGTAGCTACAGTCCTAACTAACTTCATCACGTGTTAACACTTAAGTAAACTTCTAAAATACTAAACTACAGGTCGTATCATCATTTCTTCACTTGTGTTGATCTGTCGTTCCATCCTCTGCTATAGAGTCATCAGCTTTGTGAACAACCCTGCTCTTGGAAGCTTCTGGTTGAGCTCTATTTAAACTCTGATACTCCCCCTCAAGAGCAGCAGGTGTATGTATATTAATCATCCCCATCCTTTTAATGAGAACATCAAATTGATTGTAATTTAAAGCTTTAGTTAGCAGATCAGCCAATTGACAATTGGATCGAACATGATTCAGCTTGATCACTTTCTCCAGCACCTTATCTCTAACTACATGACAATCTATTTCTATATGTTTTGTCCTCTCATGGAAGACTGGATTAGATCCGATGTGCAAAGCCGCTTGACTGTCACAGAACAATAAGGCCTCTTTGTCATGATTCACTCCAATGTCCTTGAGGAAATACAAAATCCATACAATCTCACATGTTGCCACTGCCATGGATCTGTACTCAGCTTCAGCTGAGGATCTTGATACTGTAGATTGCTTCTTGGACTTCCATGACACCAAAGAATCACCAATGAAGATGCTATAGCCAGTCACTGATCTCCTAGTGTCAGGACATGCAGCCCAGTCTGCATCTGCAAATCCTTTTAAGTGCAAATCTGTATGAGAGGAATACATGAGTCCTTTGCCTGGTTCACCTTTCAAATATTGTAATACTCTGTGTGCTGCATCCAGGTGTGGTCTCCTTGGCTTGGACATAAATTGACTGAGTTTATGGACAGCAAATGTGATGTCAGGTCTTGTGATTGTCAAATACAAGAGTTTGCCCACAAGCCTTCTGTAATGACTGGGATCCTTAAGCTCTTCTCCTTCGAACTTGCTTAGCTTCAAACTGTGCTCCATAGGGGTTTTAGCTGACTTACAGCCAAGCAAACCTGCATCATTAAGTAGCTCAAAAGTATATTTCCTTTGGCAAAGAGCAATTCCCTTATCTGATCTTGCAACCTCTAAGCCAAGAAAATACTTCAAAGCACCCAAGTCTTTAAGTTTGAACTTCTCATCTAGCATGACTTTAAATCTGTCCACCTCAGCCTTGTCATTGCAAGCTATCAAAACATCATCTACATAGACCAAAAGGATCATGAAAATGTCACCATGTCTTCTGGTAAACAAGGAATAATCAGCCTTGGATTGGATGAAACCAAGCTGAATCAAAGTGTTTGAGAATTTGGCAAACCATTGCCTAGAAGCTTGCTTGAGTCCATAAATGGACTTATTGAGCTTACAAACAACCTCCCCCTGGCTGTGAAACCCCTGTGGAAGAGCCATATACACCTCTTCATCCAAATCTCCATGAAGAAAAGCATTATTGACATCTAATTGGCTTAAAGACCAACCCTGAATGGCAGCAACAGCAAGAAGGACTTTAACAGACACCATTTTTGCCACTGGAGAGAAGGTTTCAAAGTAATCAATACCTTCCTTTTGTGTGAATCCCTTAGCCACCAACCGTGCCTTATATCTTTCAATGGAACCATCAGCCCTATACTTGATTTTGTAAACCCACTTACACCCAATTGATGTCTTGTTAACAGGTAAGGGTGTCAAAGTCCAAGTATTGTTAGCCTCAAGAGCTGCTATTTCAGCAGCCATGGCAGCTTGCCATTGGGGATCAGACACAGCTTGGTGGTAATATTGAGGTTCAACAAGAGAGGAAATAGAGCAGCAAAAAGTCTTATAAGATGGAGAAAGATGATGGTAAGAGACATGAGAGGAAATGGGATGAGAAGTGCCTGATGGAGATGAAGGCAAGGGCTGTACAGAAGCAACTTGATTGCAATGGAACTCTTGTAAGTAAGAAGGCTTTTTAATAGGTCGAGTGGACCTCCTAAGAGGAAGAGAATCTGCAATGGGATCAAGGGGTGCCTCTGGAACCTCATCAAGAAAGTCATCATCAATAGTGTGATGAACTTGGATAATAGATTGAGGAGTAAGGACAGGAGTGTTGTGTGGGGAGGGAAGTGGATCATCATGTAAGGAAGAAACAGGAGAAACACATGGTAAAGGTAAAGAATTGAGAGGAACAAAAGTATTGGAAGATGAATGATAAGGGAAAACAGACTCATGGAAAACAACATCTCTAGAAATAAAAGTAGCATGAGTATCAAGGTCATAGAGTTTATAACCTTTGACATTACAAGGATAGCCAAGAAAAACACATCTTCTTGCTCTTGAGGTGAATTTGGTTCTGGTTTGAGCAATTGTGGAGGCAAAACATAAACAACCAAAGACTTTGAGATGATTATAGTCAGGAGGTTTATGAAACAATAGCTCAAAAGGTGTTTTGTCTTTCAACAAGGGAGATGGAAGTCTATTGATGAGGTAGGCAGCAGTTAATACACAGTCACCCCAAAACTTCAAAGGTATTTGAGATTGAATTTGTAATGCCCTTGCAATGGAGAGTAAATGTTGGTGTTTTCTCTCCACAACAGAATTTTGTTGTGGAGTGTAAACACAACTATGTTGATGGATAATGCCATGGGAACTAAGAAAATCAGGCATGGCAAATTCTTTGGCATTATCAGTCCTAATGGATTTGATATTCTGACCAAACTGTGTGGCAACCATAGAATAAAAAGACTGAAATAAAGGCTTAACATCAGTTTTGGATTTCATTAAGAAAAGCCAAGTGGCTCGGGTTGCATCATCTACAATGGTTAAGAAGTATTTATAACCATCTAAAGTAGAAATGGAATAGGGACCCCAAACATCCATATGGACTAAATCAAAAGCACAAGCACAAATGTTATTATGAAAAGGAAAAGGTAACCTTTTAAGCTTGGCCATAGGACAAACTTGACAAGTCTTATTACAACAAGATTGTAAAGAAGGAATAGTGTGACCTAAAACTTGAAGCTTCATATCTGAAGGATGTCCTAATCTGGCATGCCAGAGAGAAGATGATGCAGAAGCAGAACTGGAAGAGCTTGCTGCAGAAAAAGGAAGAAAGGAAGCATTGAACTTGTGACTGCTTAAGTAATCAGCAAGTGAAGAGTGAGGAATGTTCTGGAGGCTATCACACTGCAACAAGTACAACCCATCAACAGCCTTGCCCACCCCAATCGTTTTCCAAGTTAAAAGGTCCTGAAGAAAACAATAAGTGGAAAGGAAAACAAGACAATAAGGTTGAGATAATGTCAGTGTGCTAACAGACAGGAGGTTAAAACTAAAAGAGGGAACACAAAGGACATTTGTGAGGGTGAGTGAAGAGGAAAGAACAATAGTTCCAATATGAGCGACTTGAGCTGATTCCCCATTAGGCAAGTGAACCAAAGACTGTGTAGTAGCAGTAATTGAAGTTAACAAATCAACAGAACAAACGAAATGGTCAGTTGCACCAGTATCCAATACCCAAGTCCATTTATCATAAGTTCTTCTATTCACAATTTGTGCAGAGAAAACACTATGAGATAAGTCAATACCTGACATTGGGACACTTGCAGTGACAGATGTGGAAGATGATGCTGCATTGACCATTGAAGTATCTTTTACTGGAGCAGAAGCTCCAAACAAAGCAAAGAGCTGTTGATACTGCTCAGGAGTGAAAGGAGTATGGTGATGCATTGGTGAGGCAATTGCAGGAGCAGTGGGCAACACTTCTGAAGTCACTTGATGGGCCATAGATGGTTTGTTCTTGAATTTAAAACCTGGTGGAAAACCATGCTTTTTATAGCATTTATCCACTGTGTGGCCTATCTTTCCACAATGTGTGCAAGTTGGTCTCTCCTTCCCTTTGCCAACAGCACCACCAAGAAAAGAACCAAAGTGCTCATTGGACAATTTAGCAGCTAAGGCAGTGGAATCAACCTTAGGAAAAGAAGCATTTGGCACTGATCTTTGTGTCTCTTCTTGAATTAGCAAGGAGTAAACCTTACTAAGAGATGGAATGGGATCCATAAGCAAAACTTGAGATCTAACTTGGGAGAAAGAATCATTCAATCCCATTAGAAATTTCATGACAGACTCTCTTGTTTGCAGATCAGTAAGCCTCTTGTTAATATTGCAAATGCATTTACCACAGGTGCAAGAGGGAAATGGACTAAAGTTTTGTAACTGATCCCAAAACACCTTCAACTGTGTAAAGAAGTCAGTAATGGACATCTCACCTTGATGAAGCTCTGCTATATCCTTTTGGAGGTTGAAAACTCTAGGTCCATTTGTCTGGGCAAAGCGATTCTTCAAATCATTCCAAATTTCTAGAGCCGTATCTTCATAAATGATGCTTGCTTGGAGTTTTGATGAAACTGAATTAGTTAACCAGGTGCCAACCATGTTGTCACATCTTATCCAGGCTTGCACATTCGAAGAAGTTACTACCAGTGGTGATGAAAGAGTCAAAGTTCCATCAATGAATCCTAGTTTATTTTTGGTGAGTAAAGCCTTTCTCACTGCACGAGCCCAAGCTGCGTAATTTTCTCCTCCTATCAATGGCTGTGTGACAAGAACCAAACTTGGATTCTCTGCGTGATGCAAGAACAGAGGATCATCCATTGGAGATTCTTGTGAAGAAGAAGATGGATTTACAGGTGTGGAAGCATCTGTAGAACCATTTACATTCGTAGCAGAAGCCATGGATGATGAATGAAGGAAGAAAATTCAAGAATCAAAGATATTCAAGAATCAAAGAATTCCTCAAGAACAGAGAAAAGAAAAATTTTCTCGAGAAAATTGAGAAATATCAAGCTAAAATTGAAAGAAAAGCAAAACCCTACAGGAATTTGGGAATTTGCTCTGATACCATATCACAAATCAAAGGATTGAAAATCTGTATTTCTCATTAATGAATTAGGATTACACAGGCTACCTATATATATAACAGTTTGTACAGGTGTGAACGCAGAGGAAACTAACTAACAAACTCTCACACGTGTAGCTACAGTCCTAACTAACTTCATCACGTGTTAACACTTAAGTAAACTTCTAAAATACTAAACTACAGGTCGTATCATCATTTCTTCACTTGTGTTGATCTGTCGTTCCATCCTCTGCTATAGAGTCATCAACTTTGTGAACAACCCTGCTCTTGGAAGCTTCTGGTTGAGCTCTATTTAAACTCTGATATGACCTATTATTTGTTGAAATAGATATTACTGAGAGTAAATATTTTATATGAATACTATTTCATGAGATGAAAACGCAACTAATTGAATGATGATTGTAAAAATAATAATCATTCCATTTCTAGTCTAATACTATGTTTCAAACGTGCCATAAGCTTTCTTTAGATTCTGTCTTAATTCTTATGTGTCAAACCATATAGTTCTGTAAGGTATATCTATGACTTAAATGACATATAACATACTGTAACAGTAGAAAGCTAAGATTTGTATTTTTTAATATACACACGGGTATGTATGTACGTACGTTTGTGTATATATGTCTCTTACTTTTGTCCAAATTGGTGTCCCAAAATCACTACACTCTCAAATTTGCCTACCATTTTGTAATCTTAGAGACGATCTGTTTGGTTGGGGAATAGAAAATTGGTGGGAATATGAAAATGTAGGAGAATAAAAAAAATTTAGTTTTTCATTGTGTGTTTGGTTGGAATGGAGGAAAAATGAGAGAAATGGAAAATTCTTTTGTTTCGTTTATATAAATTTACTCTTATATCTGTATTACATTACATGTAAAAAATAATTTATTTTGTACTAATTAAATAATATAATTTATCAATAGTTGATTGGCATAAATGGCGTGAAATTGTTTTTAAATGATGAAAACATATAAAAATAAGCACCGTACCACGTTGTTAGTGTCCCATTTAAAATTAAACACCCATATAGGTGAAAAGTTCAGAAATTTATGTAAATAATCCTTCAAATCAGAGTTTCTACTCTCACTCAATTGAGTTATAGTCATTCCTGCAGAAAATGACATCTTCACATATGTTGTAGCCCAGTTCTAAAATCTGATTTGGCAGGCTGGAAAAAAGGGAAAAAAAAAAAAGGGAGAACTTGGGCGGGCACTGTTAACGTGAGAAGGAAAAAAAAAAACATTAGTGAAAATGTTAACGTGAGAAGAAGCAGCAACGTTAGTCTTGGGTGGGCTCTGTCAGTTTTTGCTTAAAATTTAATGAAGTGGCATTGAGTTTTTAATCTCCACCGTTGGTTTATTAGTGAGTGACATGACAGCTTCTATTTAAAACAAAAAGAGATATCTAGTTAAATTTTCACTTGAGGTAAGTCAGACCCTAAATAAATACCAATTTATTGGTAGTAGCATTTTACCGTTTGAAGATGGCAAATTATTTTGGGAATTCACTATTCAGCAGCCCTATTGTAAAAATTCAAAACATCCTTCCCCATTTATGAGATTCTGGTTGGAATATTGATTGCTTCAACTACCATCTAACATCACTTAATAAATTTCCTTGAACAACCCCTTGCTGAATAGTTTGTGTGTCAATGTCAGGATGCTTATAAAAGGAAACTTTTGAGCAACACAGCTAGTACCACTGAAAACTGAGGCAAGGCCTTTAGCTAAAAGAGAGAAAGAAAGAGATTACTGAGGCAAAGTAACTAGTGTGGAAAAATGATGAAGGTTGAGGTCACTATCATCTCAAAAGAAACCATCAAACCATCTTTACCAACATTGCACCATCTGAAACCCTACAAACTCTCCCTCTTAGATCAGGTCACTCCCGCAACTTTCGTTCCCACAGTCTTCTTCTACCCTATGAGTACTGATCTCAATCTCAACATGTCCCAAATTATCAGTCAACTTAAAAATTCCCTTTCAGATACCCTCAATATCTATTATCCATTTTCTGGGAGCATAAAAGACAATCTTTTTATCCATGATTTCGACACAGGTGTTCCCTTTCTGGAAGCTCGTGCTAATTGTTCCATGTCTGAGTTCCTTAAGCACCAAGAAACAGACTTACTTAGTCTATTCGTTCCGTATCGTGCCTTCTGCAAGGAATCACATACTACTATAGGTCAAATGGCTATACAACTGAACCTCTTTGATTGTGGTGGAATAGCAATCGGATTGAGCTGCTCACATAAGATTGGGGATGCAGCAACGGCGAGTTCTTTTCTTCATTCTTGGGCTGCCACCTTTAGTGGGTCTCCAGAAAAAGTTATAAATCCAAATTTCTCTGAGGGGTCAATCATGTTTCCACCGAGAGATTCACTTCCACAAAAGTATATAGTTACAATGGATAACTTGTGGTTCAAAGAAGGTGAGTATGTTACAAGAAGGTTTGTGTTCCATGACAAAGCGATAACCACCCTAAGGGCCAAAGCGAAAAGTGAACTAGTTCCTAAACCAACACGCATTGAAGCACTGACATGTTTCATTTGGAAACATTGCATGGCAGCTTCCAAAGCCAAATCAGCAGGTTTGGAAAAGGCATCCATGACCATACTAGTCCAAGCAGTGAACTTGAGGCCACGAATGAAGGCACACTTGTCCGATGCTTCTATTGGAAATATATTTTGGTGGGCTCCTGCAGCAGCTGATTTGGCTATGGAAGAGAGAGAGTTGCATGAATTGGTGGGCCTTGTAAACGAATCCATCGCAGGGTTTGATAGCGATAGTGCGGAAAGTTTGCAAGGAGACGAAGGTTTTTTGGCTTTCTCCCATTACTTTGACCAATTAGAAGACATGTTCTCTGCAGAACCAAAACCATATGTTTGTGCGTTTACATGCTGGCTTAGGTTTTTTAATGACATTGATTTTGGTTGGGGGAAGCCATTTTGGGTTGGTATCATGGGGAAAGTTGGCCCTGCATTTAGAAATTTAATAATATTCAGTGAAACCCCATGGGGTATTGGGATTGAGGCATGGGTGACCATGGATGAGAAAGAAATGGCTATATTGGAGAATGATCCTGAATTTCTTGCATTTGCTTCCCTAAATCCAAGCATTTCAATCTCTCTTTAAAATCTTTGGATATGTTTTGTGTTTTTTTTAAGAGAATGGATATGTTTCTATTTGATGCCAAAGTGAAGTAAAATAGAATTGGTCGCTGGTACTTATGACTTTTGTGTATGACAATAAACCAGTAATAAATTGGTCTGTTAGTGTCCTAGCTTTGATAGAAATTAAGGTTGTGATGACTTTTCCTTCGTCAATATCCACACGTTTTCACTTTATATGTAAAATGTGTGAAAAAGTGTGTACATTGTTGAATGTGAAATAATAATTAGCCCTAAAATTATAGGAGTACTTGTAAGGCATTCTACTAGGAATGTAAGTTTAAGCAATTCTCACAATATTAATTTTTCTTTTTTATTCATTTTCTGAATCAAATGTAATGAAGTTATTAAGTTGGAATAAAAATTTATATAAGTGCATAAAAGCTTTATAATTTTCATACATATGTATTTTGGCATCAATCTTTTTGAATGTTTCAATGTTATAAGGTTGGACCAACAACATATTGTGCTTAAAGAATTAAAATATGTTATCATTAGTAGTCATGAAATCTACACAAAATATGATTATTTGGTAATTGCATCAACACAAGAAGAAAGTTAATAAGCAAAAATAAAGGGCACCGACACATGAGAATTGCCTGTGAGAGATAGAGTTGTAAATGAACCAATTTAATTATGAACAACTATATTGCGACTGAGGAAAAATTTTGTTTATATTAATTTATTTAACAAATGAGAGCTTGAAATCATATTTAGGCCTGATTGTTAATTTAGTCAAGCTTAAACATAATAATGTATTTTTGAATAATCTCATGAGTATAAGACTCGTTTTCAAGTATGTATAATGTTATATGTTTATACATTTACATGCATAAAAATGTACATATATAGATTTGATTTGATCGTGTAAGTTTGTAAACAAGCTCCTAAGATATTAAATTATTATTTATAATTTATTAATAATGTAAAAATTCCATTTCTTAGTAAAAGTTATATATCTTTTTAGCAATACAAGGTTGGTGAATCTACTTATTAATTCATAAATAAAAATTATTTTATACAAACTCAAATAATATGTTTTCAATATATGTTTAACAGTACAAGCTTGAACATATAATCAAGTTTGTTGGTGAACTCAAGCTTGGATTGTGTTCGAAATAAAATAAAAATAACAATTTTTAATGTTCTACTCAATTCAGCTCATTTACATTTTACCGTCCTAATAAACAGTGCATTGAAAAATCAATCATTAACTCAGAAAGAAAACCTGAATGAAAGTGGGTAGGCTAGTAGAAAAAAAAATAAAAATGAAAATGGGTAGTTGTACCTAGTTTCATGGTAAAAGAAGAAGGGTTGAGAACCACGTACAATGCCTCAATGTGTAGATTCAAACATCAAAGGAATAGATGTATCTGTGTGTATATACATATTTATTTATTTATTTATTTATTTATTTTAATAATTCAATAATTGTAGATTCTCAAACAAAAACAAAAAATCAATAATTGTAGTGAGAGGATTTGAACTATAAACATCTCAATTATAAATACTAGAAAATCAATTGAGTTACAAGACTCTGACAAAATAGATGTGTAGATTTAAAACATTATCATTAAAGGTGTTGGACATGTATAGATTTACAACATCATAACTAAAGATTTTTTTTTTAAGGGAAGTCTTTTTTTTTTTTTTGAGGGAAATCATCACAACTAAAGTTGATGTCAATTTTCTCAAAAAAAAAAAAAAATTGATGTCAATTTATTCAACTCTTGAATTTTTTTTTTCTTTGGTTATCTAATAAGTAGGAATCTCTTTCATAAAAATAATAAAATTAGGCATTTATGTTGTATTATAAGTAAAAAAAAGTTAATGGATTCCCTAATGATATTGATTTAGGAAATATTTTATAAGTTTGTTATAAAATAAATCTAACAAATATTGTTTTATGTCCAAAAAAAGGAGTATTTGCAAGAGCTTTGTGGTTTAATTGCATTACCCTTCCTCCTCGTAAAAAGAACTTGGGCTCAGATTTCTCTTTCCCATTCGCTATAAGCCTGTAAGCCATAATAGAAATAGAGGAAAAGGAGTTTTCCAATCAAATAGAATTGTGGACTTTGTTTAGATTTCTCTTTCCCATAAGGTTTACTTACCATAAATGGGCTTTCCTTTCTCTTTTTTTTTTTTTTTTTTTGAGAGAAAGAAGGGGGGGGGGGGGGGGGGGTGGGTTAATGGTTGGGGTTGATTATCAATTATGAAGCATTTATGTGGATAGGAGCTGATATTAATATTGTTATCTTGAAATAGATCTACAACGATAGGAGGCTTTTCTTTGGTGGTCCTGGTGTTGTGCCTAATGATACTTTTGGTTCTGTTGCCTCATCTCCAAATGCTGATAGAAGAAGCGGTCGTGGTAGGGGTATGTTATTTCTAACATATTAATTGTATATTTACATTATTTGTATTTTCCTGGAATGACACTTAAAATCCAGCAGAGTGGCTTGTATTCTATCCCGTATTAGTGTCGTCATGTCCTGAGTGTCATTTTTTTATGTGTCAGATGCCAGTTCAAGGGCCTAGCCAAACATTTCGAGATGGATTTTCCATGGCGGGCATGTCTCAGGTATTTATTGTACTTTGCATATGCAATTGTATATATGTTCTATTCTTGATTTTCATTTATTTCAATGTCTTTCAACTATTATCAGGAATTCTTGGGTGATGACTTCAAAAGCCAGGGATCACGTGTTCCTTATAATGTTGCTGAATTTTCCACTCAGGTACATGTCAGGGAAACGGAAATCCTAGTATTCTTATATACTTGGTCATATATATTGCATATTGCGGAGTGTTTGGATGTATTTGATCTTGATTACGTACGTATTGGAAACTCTGGGATGTATAATGTTGTGCTATTTATTGTTTGGGTGTGATGCTTTTAGGGATTACAAGGTGTATTAGGGGTTTGTCTTTTTAATTTATTATTTTTTAAGACTAATGAAATTTATTTGTTTGGTGGCTTAATATTAAATGATTTCACCTTTCTGTTTATTATGTTGATGTGTTACTGGCCTGGTCTGCAAGCTTTTCAAAGTGGATATGCTGTCGATTATGTTACTCAGGGAGCACAAGGTGGGTTTCCTGGGAACTTTCTAAACCAGAACTCTCAAACTGGATATTCTCGCTTTGGTACAGTGAATGATTTTATCTCCCAGGTTTGAGCTCATTACCACTCTGAATGTGTTTATGCTTTCTATTATCATTATTTCCTTTTCTTTTTTGAACTTATACTTTGATTTCTACTGTTTCAGGACTACATGACGCATGGTTCGCAAGGCCTATTTACTCAGGTTGGCTTCAATAACCCCTCACAAGATGATGCATCACAAAGCCACTTTGGTGTGGCACATGCGAACCCACTTCTGTCTCAGGTTTCTTCAACTTTTAATGCTGTTTACTAGCAGAACTTTGTAGGTAGAATTATGAAAATGCCAAGTTGTAAGAGTAGTTTGCCAAACCTTGCTGTGTTTAGCAAGGAGTTTGATGCAATGTGCTCTTGGCTGAATGTTTTCTGCATCCTGATGAAAGTAAGCCTGAAAGACGCCCCACAAAACACATGCCCACACCTGCTCAATGGACTAATGTATTCAATCCAGCATTTTCATACTATGTGTATTACTGTTATGCTAACCTATACACACTAAACAAGGTATGCATTCTACAATGACAAGCAATCTTGTAATTTATTACGAGTACAATTTCTAGTTGTGTGTATTTATATATACACACTTTGTTTCTTCTTTGGGAACAGTATAGGGAAACTTTGACCTTAAATAACTTTTTTGTAATATATTATAACTGCTTTGTGAAGTATAAGTTGTATGTTAACTCATGATAATATTCATAGTCACCATTTAAATTTTTATTAATTTATAATTTCTTGTTACTTTTTTTGTGCTGGTTTTATTTTATTTTATTTTTTTAGGTAGGTGCATTTTCTTCCTAAATGAACTGCCCTTATTTGTCTTTTTGTTCAGGTTTGGCACTTATAACAATGATTGATGTACGACACTTTTTGCAGGCATCAAAAGAACTTAGTGATTAATGGGATCTCATGCGTATTGAAGAGAACCCAGCTATTAATCCAGATGTCTGGATGGCAGATGCGAGTCACTATGTTTTTAAAATTTCCAATGAATTGGTCTTGAAGGATAAAGGTTACAAGAATCTTCTATTTTGAAAGGTAGATGAATAATGTAAATTTTAGAGTACAAAGGGCAGCAGGCAGAGTAGTTGAGTTGTATTGATTTTTACAGTTTGTTTCAGGTTATTAAATTTTGATTAATGTGAAAGAGTGCATTCAAAAAAAAAAAATTTAAAGAAAATACTTATTTCAACAGTTGGGTGTCTGTGGATAAAAGTAATAAGCATACTTTAATCTACATTTATGTGTATGTATTTCGATGGTTATTAACCGTTAATAAATGTGTAATACTTTTTTCAACATTTGCATAGGCTATAAAAAAATGTTCTTGACACGATTTTTAATAACGGTTCTCTACGGTTATTCTAACAATTGAAAATACTTTTTTTGACGGTTTTTAATACTTTTTTCAACGGGTTCAACTATTGAAAATAGCCAAATTTCTTGTAGTGGGAGTACACATTTATAGTACTTAAGGAGTACCCAATAATTATCCCTGTCAAATTGCCATTGTTTTCAAAATTGATGAGTGTCTATAAAAAAATAAAAAATAAAAAAGTTTGATGGGCCTTATATGTGTCACTAACAATTAATACAAAGTTGGGTGGGGGTGGTCTGATTAGAGATCATCAAGGGAAGTGGATCAAGGGGTATATGAGACATATCGAGATTGCTTCTAGCGTGACTGCTGAACTTTGGGTGCTTAAGGATGGCTTATGGCTTGCATCCCAACTCGGCATTTCCCATATCCTTGTTGAATTGGATGCAAAAATTGTAGTTTACCTGATGCAATCTACCAAAACCTCCATTAATTCCTTTTCTTCTCTACCCAATTACTGCAGGTACCTCCTCCGTCAGTTTCACCAAGCCAAGATTAGACATATTTTTCGGGAAGTGAATAGGGGAGCGGACTATCTCGCCAAAGGAGGTTGTACCTTTGCTGGGACTTTTGCTGTTTTAGACTTTCCTTTTTCGGAAGAACTTTGTAATATTTTAAATTCGGATGCATCGGGGTTGTATTCCTTAAGGCTTATTGCCAATACTTCGCCTTTTATGGCTAGTTTATATTAATGCAGTTAACCCCATTTTCAACCAAAAAAGAAACAATTAATACAAAGGTACAACGTGTATTTGATTTGTGAGAATAGTCAAAGCCAAAAACAAAGGAGAAAAAAAAGTAATTTGTCAGTTGTCACTGGATAAAAAAAAAAATTTGTGTCAACTATAATCTGCGGCAAAGGACTAAAAAATTTAAGGTTCAAACGTCTCCGCTAATTATCGATTTATCAACAACAAAAAAAAGCAATAGGCTTTCTAAATTAATTTTGCGAATTTTTATATAAACACTTACTCAGTCAACTTCTTCTTCTGAGAAAAAAAAAATCCTTCACCATTCTATATTTTTTGTGTAAAAAAGAAGAAAAGAAATATTATTTGAGATATTTTTCACCCTATGAATAGTGTAGACTTATAAGTGTTGGGGCAAACATTATATTTATATTGTCACATTAATCCATTTTAATTATCTATATTACTATTTAAAGGGTTTCCCCTATTTGGGATTCTCAATTTAGATATCCAAAATACCCTCAAATTCATCTGTTTCTAAAGCTTAAATCATAGAGTTAAACATGTAAAATTAGTAATTTAAAAACTCTTAATTTTTAGTTAAATTAAAAAAAAAAAGTAGGTTTCTCCCACCTCCACATTTATCTCTCACGTTAATTGTCAAGTACTAATATAACTTCTTATTTTGAAAAAAATAAAACTGCTTTTTTTTCCACAGACATACCATTTTTTTTTATCACTAAACTGTTTTTTTTTCCCCCCACCTCCACATTTCTTCTCGCATTAGTGGTTAAGTACTAATACAACTTCTTCTTAAAATAAAAATAAAATAAAATAAAATAGTCATAAGTAAAACGTGTAAACCCAAAAAATAAAAAGCCTCATAACACACGCAAAACACATGTAATGAGGCTAGTATAATATTAAAATGTTACAACAATAAGTTATACAGTTAGGTGTCTGGCTCTCATTGTATCTATTCATCAACTACACTGGAAAATTCCATTTACCGTATCAAGAAAGTAATCTAATCCACACTTCGACTCCACCGCCATCTCTTATTGGTAAATTTATTTGGTGCAAATAATAAGATTCTCAATTAATATATATTTCTCTTTCATCGAAAAAGTAATATAATTTCTCCTTTTTATTTCAACAAAAATGTTACACGAACCAATAATTTTATTTCAAGCAGGGAAACTTCTCAATCTTAGTGATAACAGCTAGAGACTAGTTCTACCAGTTTTTCCTTATGGATATGCGTGGCCTAATTTAGGCGACACTACAGTATTAATTAATATTCAATTAATCAAGCAGTTACGTACACATTTCTTTTTCCTCCTCCAAGCATGTCGACCTGTCGCTCAAGCTTTGGAATCTTGGCCATGCTCTTAGGAGTTGTCACTACCGGCATACTCGTCCACAGTCCACACTTGTTGTTTTCTTGTAGTTGGTGTTGGATAGAATTGAATATCTTTTGAAATATATATATATATATATATATTGAAAGAGAATTTCAACCTATTATCTAATAACCAAGATACCAAAATTATCATTCACTACTAGTGTAGGCCGTCCATAGTAGTTTATTTTTTGAATAGATATTCGAATTCCAAATTTCTTATTCGAAAATAAGAGATTTTACCAACTAAGCTGGCTAGAACTACTACTATAAATAGATATTAAATCTTAACATAATACATTCTTTTGAAAAATATGGAATGGTATTATGTTAAAATTCTTTTAAAAAAATTTATGATGAATAAAATGTATCTTTTTTTTTTTTGAGAAGTAGATGAATTTTTTTTTTTTTTTTATATATAAGCTAAGATAAAAATTCTACTCTAGCCTAATCTAAGTGTATATATATATAAAGCTCACTCTTGGAGACTTAAACCCTAGCTCTTACCCTTCACACTCCACAAGCACTTATACTTATAGAATGACCATTGCACCAAGAGTGTACGGTGGTAGAAATAGATGAATTAAATGTCTTCAGTTATGAAAAAAAAAATTGCAACGGATGGAAAAAGCATTTTCAAACCTAAACCATTTAAATATTTTACATTACATACCAAAACTACACTAAAAATTTTAGAATTCCATCTCAAACCCATTATGCATATAATTGAAAATTCTAGCCCTTAAAACTGTGTTTATCTAACTATGCATTGGATCGTTTTAACCTCAATATTAATATTAAAATACTATTTAACTATATTTAAAGGGTTATGCGAAACTATGCTTGATTCTTTTTTATTATTTGTAATAAAATATTTAAATTGAATTTTAAATGGGAGTGGCAATCCATCATGCATTGCAGTACTCAAACACACTACAGAAGAAATTATGGATGTTCTTTGAAAATGTACTCATAGGCCATTCGGATTCATTGCTTCACAACTAGATTTTGTACTACTAGTCTTGAATCTTGATTCTTCTTTATTGTGGGACACACACATGACAGGTTTCGGGAAAAATGTCCTGAAACTCCTTAAACTTTCGGGTAGTAGCCATGATATTGATACCCCTTAAACCTTTGTTTTAGCTAATTTACTCTATAAACTTTACACAATAGCCAAATCAATACCTCAGTTAGTTTTCCATTAGAATACTAACAAAACAATTATATGAAACTCACGTGGACTTCAAAATACCAAAGCTAATCCATGAACCCAATGGTAGAGAAACCTAGGGTAAGGTTTTGAGAGAGAGAGAGAGAGTCGATCAAACCAGACCAGCCATTATGGTCTCACCGAAGCCGGAGTTTGTGTCTTGCTACTGATCTCATCGAAGAAATAATGAATAACTCATAACTGCTCCGGGAGATCATAGCTTAGTACTATTTGATTTAGTGCTTCACATGTCACAACTAGATTTGATAATTATTCAATTTATTCTTTATTATTTTATTTTTCTTTCTCTTGTTCTTTCATTCATTTTTCCTTTTTATTTTTATTCAAAAGAAGAAATATACAGTTAAATGCCTTTATAATTTAAATAATACCTCATGTTTTAAGTTTTAAGGGAGACGTGCATGATTCAAATTCCTTATAAGTTATGACAATCAATTTATACTTGAATTTGGGGCCCTTGAAGACAAAAAGCATTACAATAGAGTGCCTAGTTGGGTTGACTATCAGCAGCCCTAAAGGAAAAATTCAAAACATCCTTCACAATTCTGGTTGGGCTATTGATTTCTTCATCTACCATCTTTTAAGTTGCTTAAACATAAATCGGACACGTCTCTTCTCAAAGCCAAAAGTTTTCAATTCAGAGGAGTTAGAGCATCAGTAGTGGGACTTGCAAATGTCATATGCCACTGATATTTAGCATTTAAGCCTTAAAAACCCCAACAGCCGGACTTGTAAAACCCTCTCATTGCAAAAAAATTTGCAATATTGCTACAGTACCATCTTATATGTAAGATGGTACTGTAGCTGTATTGTATAATAAAAATTAGTTTTTTATTTGTCTGATGCTTCTTGTCTCTCCTCTCTCTGTCTCTCATTTCATTTCACTTTCTCTCTCCAATTTCACTCTTCTGCGTTCTGCTCTCTCCTCTTCAAACCCGAAACCCATACAATCTCAGCACTTCAGAACCAAATTTGGGGCTTATATCAAATTAAGAATAAAATTTACACAGAAAAGCTGTGGTGAAGGCGTGGAGGTCATGAGTTTGTTCCTGGGTTTCCGGCATGGGTTTGTTCGTGGGTTTCCGGGGTTTGGGTCGAATTTGGGTGGCGTTTGGATGGTGTTTGGGTTGGCGTTTGGGTGGTGTTTGGCGTTTGGGTCGAAGATGATGATGATGACAACGGGTTTGGGATGAATAGAGACGGCGACGGGCGACTCTTTCTCTCTTGCCATCGCTGCCGGTGAGAACAGATGGGTTTGGGTTTGGTGAGAACAGATGGGTTTGATTTTGATTTTGGATTTTGATTTTGATTTTGATTTGGCTGGATTTGGCTGTGCTGTGTTGGCGTTGGTTCGTTGGATTGTGTTTTTTTTTTTTTGGTTCAGCTACTGGGGTTTGTGGTTGTGGCTGGTGGGCCGACAGTGGAGGCGGTGGAAGTAGTTGTGGCTGGTGGGCCGATGGTGGGGTGGGTGTTTGTAGCTCCGTCGGAGTGGGTTTTGGGTCAGTGGGTGGCGGTGTGGGTTTGCTTTTCTGCCTGGGTTTTTTTTTTTTTTTTTTTTTTTTTTTTTTTTGGTGTTGACGGTAGATTATGGGTTGCTGGTGGTGTCAGGTGTGTGTAGTGCGGCAGTGGTGGTGATTGTGGTTGTTGAACATAAATAAATTGAGAGAAAGAATAAATAATACGTTGTATGGTAAATAATGATAATTGTGGGGTATATTATTTTATTGTGTAAAAATATTATTTTAATGAGTAGAGTAGGAAAATAAAAGTTGGGATGTTGGGTGTATTGAAAAATGGTATGGTATAAGTGATAAAGTAGCTTTTTGGGATAGTAAAATAAGATGAGATATGAGATCCGGATGTGGATGCTCTAATGTTGAATAATTATACCCGAGCTTTCATGATCCTCCATGATTGCACCCAAGCAAACCTACCGCCTTCTCAAACATGCACATCAACATAAACTTAACATCATGATATGGGCTAGCATTTTAATTCTTCCTCATCGCTTCTGATGAGATTGGAGATCTACATCCATCATACAAAACACACACCAACACACACACCGCCACAATCAAGGCTGCATATAAAAAGTTGTGTGAAAAGAATAAGTTGTGATTAATAAAACATCATTTTTATATAGATTTATGATTGATCACTTTTATTATTCACTAATTATAATATGTGTTGTGAAATTTTTCTATGTGTAATCGTGGCTCCATGATAGACCATTCCAATTCATTGGTTCATATAACCAATGAATTGGGATTGAGGTTATTTGGGACCCAGTGAAGCCCCTCTAGCTAGAACTATACTATCTCAATTATACTATCTCAAAATACTGGTACTACAACTATACTATCTCAATTATCTCATTTGAAATGATTGATTATGACCCTTGTGCGATTCAATTGTTTGAGTAAATATTATTGAGGAAAAAGAGCATTCACCTCTTCTTGCGTACTTTCTCAAAAAAAAAAAAACCTCTTCTTGCGTAAATTTTCTCTTTTTTTGGTCTATTTTATAGGAATTTTTTTATTTTTTTACTAGCTCACTTTTCAAAATACCCTAAATCATATTATATATTTTATACTATATTTCATTAAAAAGTCAATTTTTTTTAAAATTATTTCTCTTTATTTGTGCACAATAACTCTCATCAACTTTCTTCCTTCATCCTATGTAAGTAAAGAATAAAAAACTAAATGTAAAATGAATAATGTCATATAAATTTACACAGTTATTATAGTAACCATATATATTTACACAATTTTACATGACCTGAAGTGGGTGAATTTTGGACTTAGATGACTAAAATGTGACACTCTTTTCTATTATACAAACACTGATGCAAGTGCTTTAAGAGAACCTAACCCAAGGGGAATAAGAGAAAAAGTAAGCCGTGAAACTAGTTTCGTAATTTTTGTGACAATTTGTAGTATTCAAAATTTGAGAAAACATAGTCCAAATAAGAAGATCATAAATTTTGGATACATTACATTTTAAACCCTATATTTTACACTTTGTTTGGTTAGGGATGGAAAATTTGAGGTATCTAAATAGAAAATGGTAGGAATGGAAAAGATTTAGTGTTTCCTCCTATATATGTTTGGTTGGGAGGATGAAAAGTTGAGAGATGAAAAACTCATTTATTTGGTTGAGGAGGAAAAGTGAGATGATAAAAAATGTAGTTTTTATAAATTTACTCTTATGTCTTTATTCATAATATATAAGAACTGATTTTGTTAATCATTAAATAAAAATTTATTATTTATTATCAATTAAATTTAATTTATAAAAGTTAACACATTACACATTATCTTATATTATATTTATGTTAAATTATTATTTTTATATATAATAATAATTAGTTTTTTTTTTTCAATATAAACACTAATGAAATTGTTTCCAATGTTTTAAAAAAAATTATTAAAAAAAAAAAAAAAAAACTGCACAAGGACATTGTAGTGGAAAGAAACAGAGATGTGTTTGAAAACGATTAAAGACGATAAGATGGGGTAGTTAACGTTATAATGAGAGGGACATAAATGTAATTACAATCTACTAAAGTAACAACATTTTCCATTTTTGTGGGCCCAATGAGAGAATACTTGAGTCCTACCAAAATCTCTCCTATTTTCTCCTCCACATTTTCCATCCCTTCAATAATTGCCCCAACCAAATGGGGCCTTAAGGAAATTTCAAATTAAATATAATCATTCCAAATTAAATTATGAGTCTTAATAAGATTGCTATAAAATATAAATTAAACCTTATAGTTTTGCTAATTTAAAGTTGAACCATGAACTTTAAAAATCATATCAATTTAAATCCAAAACTTATCGAGTTTGATCTGGGGGTTTGAATTAATGTGATTTTAAAGTTATATGATTTAATTTGAAGCTAATGAAAAGGAGAGATAGAGGGAGATTTGAGGTGGTTGTCTGAGATGTCTTTTTTGTCCATTTAAAGAATTAAGAGTTTTGAGAGACAACCCCTCAAAAAAAAAAAAAAAAAAAAAGATTTTTGAGAGACATAGAGTACCTCTATATTGGATAATTAAAAAAAGAAAACATAACAAAAGGAATATATTTATTCCATTTATAAAATATTATAAAAAAAAATGACCTATGTGACCAGTGAGTTAGCTACGTGTGAGAACTGCGACTTTATGGGAAGAGATTAATTTCTGTAAGAACATAATGTAAAACTCATGTTTTACCCTTCTAATTCCAACATACCACATCATCTAATCACATATTTAAGAATAAGCACAACTACACCCAATCAATTTTAATACCCATATATAAATTCAACCAAATTGGGAGTTTATTGGGAATGCTTCAAATTCTCCTTTCTAGTTTCTAGTTTAAAAAAGAGTTCCTTTTGATTTAATTACATGAAAAAAAAATTTAAGGAAAAACCTTACAAAAAATGTCAAACTGGAATAAATTACAATACTTTGGTACTAGTCTACTAGATACATTACAAGAAAGTGATTACACAACTTTGTTCCCTAATTACATTCTAAACGAGAAAATAGAGAGGAAATGATTACTAAGAAAATGTATGACTAAGTTACTGAATGAAAATGTGTTCATCACCCACCCATTAACCTAAAGTTTGTCTCTTGTGGTGCAATGACCAATATAAACAAGTTATCTAAGAAAACTACCGAAGGTAAAATATTGAACCCTTTTCAGTCAGAATACCCTTTTTATAGGTGATAGCTTAGGTTTGAACTCAGGGTTACTCCACCTTTTTTTTTTTTTTTAATTTTCAAACAAGAAAAACCATACTATTTGTCACGTCCTAAACCCAATACCCGGATTGTGACCATGACCGGCGTGCTAATATCAATCTTAAACCTGATATTAACAAGAACCAACTAAACTCTTATAAACAAAAGTCTTCCCTCTTTCTTTTCATTTTTGTTTCTTTACCTTTTTTTTTTTTTTTTTGAGAGAGAGTTTCAACTTATGGCGTCCGCTACTAATGATAGCTTTTTATCATCAAACCAAGACACCAATCAGTTTTTGGTATAGGCAATGATTGAACCCCAAATTTCTTATACAACCATCAGAGACTTTATCAGTTGAGCTAATTAGAACCCACTGTTTCTTTACTTCTTGATATAACTTTTCACTTGATATTCAAAACATCTACATTGTACTTCAAGAGATAACACAATCCACCAGTTATTCAAATTTTGAATTTCACATAATACATCTCTAATTATACTAAAATATACAACTCCAATCAGAAGATCCTAAAATACACAATACTACAAAGCTATACATCAAATTGTTAATTTGGGATATATGCTTTTAAAACTAAAACCAACTCTTTCCAAAACTCGGCTAAGGCACCCTCTACTCCAGAATAAAACCTGCTAACTGAAAGAGTGGAAAGGGTGAACTACACAACTCAGTAAAAGTAAGATACACAAAAATTTAATAAGAATACATGTAAATCAAACCATTTCATTTTATGAATATTTAGATAGAAGAACATCTTTTCATGCATAGTATTTTATACTATTCATAATAATAACTTATACATTTTTCATAGGAAAATAATTGTCCTCCTTTTTTTTATCAGAATAATATTACCAAAACCTTTCAAGTTGAATTTCTTCTGTTTCTTACAAAGTCACCAAATATAATATTGATTGTTTAGAATCATATATATATATAGTCTTATTACAAAATGATCATTTTGACTTAAATCAGATAATTGGTAACTTTATCTTAAATTAGAAACATGTTGACAAATAAGAAAATTTTTCTTTATAAACTTCTTCTCATAAAATATTATAACTTTCATAGTCACAAAACTTAACGTTTCTTAAATATCTGATAACTTTTTAACATCAGCTTTCATCAAAAGCTTTATCTTTAAAGCATAACATAACTTCAAAAACTTTTATCTTTAAAGAACCAACTTTTCCTTATAATTTCCAAATAGCTTAATAGCTCATTCATGATACATATTAGTCAATCCAATTATAAGTTTGTCACAACTTTGGGAGGCTTCCAGCATATAGTGTCAGGCATCCAGCATTCCCCACAATACTAGGTAATCCCAGGATCATATTAGAAGTATCACCCCGTTCGATGTGATCTTATCATCAACCATAGGGGTCGGTTGGCATTCTCCAGAAGTTGGTTGTTCCCAACGAACACGGGTACAGCAGAGTCCCCACCACTTATAATGGCCAATTAGAATTTTCATGAAAATACCAATACTATAACCCCTACTGAATGAGTTTAAGTCATAACAATGGAATAACCGAAAATTATATTTTTCTGATAACTATTTGTTGGTGCAAACACAATGATAATGGAAATAACACAAATAGAAACTGAATAATACTTCTAAATTTTATTAATTTAAAGAGAGAATTACACAACTGATTCATTTCCATTTTTGATACCTCCACCCTTCACCTCCCTCTTGCACACGTATCTAGCCCAATATCTAAGACAATTCATGTTAGTTTATTAATCACTACAATTAAAAAGAATAAAATAGTTTCTCTCATTTTCAATGTGAGATTTAACATTTTTCACTAACTCCTCATATCTTTACATTTATGTTGTAACATTTATTCATTTTAATTATTTAATATTAAAATGCTCCAACAATCCTCCACTCATTTTAATATTAAATTTTTTAGTTAAAGAGAGATTACCAGGCAAAGACAGGTCATTATGCATCATGAAGGTGTGCTCTGCATTGAACCTTCATTTAGTAAAACAACGATCTCAACTCTAAAGTCTTAGTGGTCTTTGACTTGAACTAGGACTGTTTTAGGAAAATTAAGCATTACTGCTTACACATAACAACCCAGGTATTGATATGAGCTTTTATAGCTAGCACTTTACGGCCGTGTGCTGATCCCGGTTTCATGAGTGTATTTGAGATTAAGTCCAAATCTTATAGGGAGTGGCCCCACCCCCACATTCACATAGGTGAAATTTTGTCAAATGTGCTCTTGTAATTCTAACACCCCACTCATACGAGTTACAAATTTCATTAAGAGTTTTTTATTCTACCTCTTCACATTACATGATAAATGCACTTACATCATAGGGACGAACAATTAAAAAATTATTTACAAAATAAATAATTAAAAAAAAAAAAAATTGTGCATTTCTTACAACCATCGTATGATTCGTTTTTCTCATTGAACCCAATTCTCAGGATCTTTGGTCTTTGGGTTGAGTATCCTCATACATGGCTCATGATTCTATAAAATTTAGTCTCATCCCCCTCAATGTATTCCAAACTCTATCTTTTGCCAAGGCTTTAGTAAATGGATCTGCAAGATTATCATTAAATTTAATATAATCCACAGTTATGATGCCACTACTCAAATAAGATCGCACAGTATTGTGCTTTCGTCTTATAGGTCTGAATTTACCGTTGTAGTAACGATTTTTAACTCTACCAATTGCAGTAGCGCTATCACAATAAATTAATATAGGTGGAATTGACTTTTCTCAAAATGGAATTTCATATAACAAATCTCTAAGCCAATTTGCCTCTTCACTAGCTGAAGCTAATGCTATGAATTCAACTTTTATTGTTAAATTAGCAATTATTGTTTGCTTTTTAGATTTCCAACAAATAGCACCACTAACTAAGGTAAAAATATAACCAGTGGTGAAGAGAGAATCACCTAACAAAGTATTCCAATCGACATTACTAAAAACTTCAATCACAGCAGGGTACTTTTTATAAAATAAGTCATAGCTTTTGGTACCAATTAAATATCCCATGACTCACTCAATAGCTAGCCAATGATCTTTACTAGGCTTGCTAGTAAATCTGCTAAGCACACCTACTGTATATGCAATGTTAGGTCTAGTACAACTAGTAGCATAACACAAACTACCAATGATATTAGCATAATCTTTTTGATTAAAAATCTCATCATCATTGTTCACAGGAATTAAATGAACACTAGAATCAAAAGTAGTAGCTACACTTTTGTAATCATGAAAATTGTATTTTCTCAATATTTTCTCAACATAATGTGATTGATCAAGATATATTCCATCACATACTTTTATAATTTTCATGCCCAAAATAAAATTAGCCTTGCCAAGATCTTTCATATCAAAATAGCTTTTAAGTATTTTTTTTGTCTCAATTATAACATGCATATTTGAGCCAAAAATCAATGTATTATCCACATAGAGACTAATAATAACATGTAAATTATTTCATGATTTAGAATAAATACATTTATCACATTCATTTGATTTATAACCATTCTCAATCATGCAGGAATCAAATTTTTCATGCCACTACTTAGGTGCTTGTTTTAAGCCATATAAGGATTTAGTTAGCTTACATACCTTGCTTTCTTGTCCAGGTTCTACAAAGTTTTCGGGTTGATCCATATAAATCTCTTCCTCTAGGTTCCCATTTAGAAAAGCAGTTTTTACATCCATTGGATGAATTTTCAAATCAAAAATTGCAATAATAGCAATTAATAATCTAATAGATATAATTCTTGTTACAGAAGAAAATGTATCAAAGAAATCAAGATCAGCTTTTTGTTTAAAGCCTTTTGCAACAAGTCTAACTTTAAATTTATCTATTGATCCATCTGGTTTCAACTTTTTTCTAAGGACCCATTTACAACCTATAGTCTTACAACACGATGAAAGATCTAACAATTTCCAATTTCTATTAGAAATTAGAGATTCGATGTCATCATTTACAGCCTCTTTTCAAAATATAGAATCAGGTGATGTTAAAGTCTTTTTTAAATTTTGGAGATTTTCCTTAATGTTAAAAACATAATAATTATGACCAAAATCCTTTTTCAACTCTAACTCTTTTACTCCTTCTAGGTTTCATTTCAAAATTTTCTTGATTTTGTAAATGTGAAGTAGAAGAACTAGGTTGCGACAAAATATTTTCTTCACCCCCACTATTTTTCAATTTAAAAGGAAATTTTTTTTCATGAAAAATTGCATCACCAGATTCAAAAACTATTTTGTTTTCAAGATCAAAAAATCTATAGACTGCATTATTAATCGCATAACCAAGAAAAGCACAGGCAGTAGCTCTTATACCTAATTTAGGTATTTCAGGGTCAGTAAGCCTTACATAAGCAAGACAACCCCATACTTTCAAATATCCCAAATTTGGCTTATGTCCTTTCCACATCTCAAAAGGTGTGATGTGTGACTTTTTATTTGGCACCCTATTCAAAACATGACATGCAGTTAAAATAGCTTTACCCAAAAAATATAAAGGTGCACCAGATTCAATTAACATGACATTTGTTAACTCAATTAAAGTTCTATTTTTTCTTTCAGCCACACCATTAGAAGCAGGTAAATATGGTGCAGTAGTTTCATGGATAATTCCCAAATTGAATGCACTTGATTCATTCTCACGGCCTCTATCACTTCTTATTCTTTTTATTTTTCTGCCGAATTGATTTTCAACTTTTTTTTAAAAATCTTGAAATTTTTCAAAAGCATCACTTTTATTTTTCAATAAAAAAAATAGTTGTATATTTTGAGAAATCATCAATAAAAGTGATAATATATCTATTTCTTCCACGAGTTAAAATTCTCTCAAATTCACATAAATCAGAGTGAATTAACTCAAGCAATTCGGTATTTCTTACAACACTTTTATGAGACTTTTTTTGTAATATTAGCTTAACTACAAGTTTCACATTTTTCAAAATCTTTTGACAGTCTTGGAATTAATCCTAAACTACTCATGATTCCCACGTATTTACTATTTATATGACACAAACGAGCATGCCAAAAATTAATAGAAGAAACCATATAAACTTAACTGGTAGATGTTTTATTATTCTCAACATTTAATTTAAACATTCCAAGAGGCTAATTCATTTCCATTTTTGATACCTCCACCCTTCACCTCCTCTTTGTGCACGTATCTATCCCAATATCTTAGACAATTCATGTTAGTCCATTAATCATCAAAATTAAAAAGATTCCTTTTCAATGTGGGATTAAATATTTTTTACTAACTCCTCATCTTCCATATTCACTCCCATATCTTTACATTTATGTTGTAACATTTATTTATTTTTGTGGGGGGGTAAAAGCCCAACCTTATATATTGGGCATGGGGCTCTATTTGAAGATTACTGTACATCCGAAGAGAAGAAAGTTGTTAAGAAGAAGTCCAGGTGTAAGAAATATACCTGGAAATGAGTGAGGAGTTTAGTCCGAAGAGATCACCAGTGGTCCGAAGAGGTCAGTCTCCTCGGATACAAAGAGCCTTGGTCAGGCAGATACCTGGGATGTTCAAGTAATCTTCCTAACGATTTCAATGATAAGGATAGACTTCAAGCACGTATGGAGATGATAGGAACGGAAAAATATCTAGAAGACAAGCTGCAACCACCACATTGAATGCACTGCAGCTATTTTTCTGGCCGCATTAATGTGGAGAAGACCTCTGAACAGTATAATCACAACTACCACCACTCACAAAAAGCTAAAAAAGATACCTGATGGGACATGCACTCAAGTGGATGCTTAGATGAAGAACAAGTGGACGATGAAGATGAGGGGAGAGGGTGCTATATAAAGAGGGGAGGCCTCTGATAAAAGAGGATCGAAGAAAAATGAAGAAGCAGAATAGAATAACTTTACTGTAGCACTAAAAGTTGCGATCATCTTTCATTCAGTAATTCACCTCTTCGGACATCTGTTTGTTGAGTTTTTCAAGTGTGTTTTTACGTTAAGACATCTCTTAACACCATAGTTGACTATTGTTTAATTTACAATCAGTCCAGCTCTTTCACTTACTCTCTACAAATTCATTATTTTGGGTTCATTGGGCTTACAATCCAAACCTTTTGGGCTTAGGTTACAAAAACTGACCATACAATTTTAATTATTTAATATTAAAATGCTCCAACACTATGTTTTTACATAAATATTTCATAACAATAATATATCCACTTCATTCTTAAACATTATGTTCGTGATATAAGTAATATCATTAATATGCTTAAATCATATACATAAGGTTTCGAAAGCTCACAAATATATCTTTGTCTGAAACATGATTATATGTCATATCTATAATTAAAAACTTTTTAATGACTAATACACTTTAAAATAACCTCATGACTTATCAAATGCTCATATAACTTATCCCTTACTTGAAAGCAAAAGAACCGAAAGCCTAAAGTCAAAGGAGCTCAGATCTGGGAGCTGGTAACACCTAAACCAAATATCAAAACTTATAACTATCAATTATTCTTTATCATAAACTTACACACTCATCTCAAAGCCTATCTCTTAAAATCAAGGAAATCCTAATCCCAACTCAACGAGGTTCCCACAAACATATTATGCACACATCAACAAATGATGTACCAAACTAAAGAAAAACTAACATTCTCATATTTATATCATATCTCTAGAAAAGTTAACTTCATTTCAAAAGGTGTTTTGAGATTAGGACAATAATGCATGCATAAACATAAAATTCTTTAAGCATGGTCATGTAACCATACACACTCACATGGCAACATACAACACGTTGAACAAGATAGCAACATGAAGAAAGCAGTGGAATAGTTTAGAACCCCTCCTTTGAGTACTAAACCTCAAACCAAGGTATACAAAATTTATCTATGATTCAGACATACCAAATGATGAGCATATTAATTTATAGCTCAAAATATTCACTTTAACTTTAAAATTAAATCTTCAAAGTTGGGTATGTCACTTACTGTTCACTGTTTATTATAACAACATATATTCCACTTATAAAATACAAATGGGCTATCAATTCACATCCAATTTTCATGCTAATTTACAGAACCACTTCTATGGATGTCTAGTAGATTCCATATCATTTTTAGAGCCAAATCATAAAATTATGATTTACTAAAAATCATATAAGACAACATACTCAACTCTGTCCTAACAGAATTTCAATTAATTTACAAATTGCACTATTATTTTTGTATTAATCCAATTGCTGTGAGACCAAATCAATAACAACCACAAGTGTCTTAGATTTTATAGAAAATATTTGTAGCATCCAAATTCACTGTATAAAATTTAATACATAATTTATCATACGTAAACACAGAATCTACCACAGTGACAGTTTTGCAACATTTTCTTGTAAATTCACAAATAATTATCAAACGATGGTATTTTCATATGAAATTCAATGCACACATACTAAATATATTATATAATAATCTCCAACAAATTTTTTACTCATACCTGTCCTAAACCTCGAACCAAGGTATACAAAATTTATCTATAATTCAGACATACCAAATGATGAGCATATTAATTTATAACTCAAAATATTCACTCTAACTTTAAAATTAAATTCTCAAAGTTGGGTATGTCACTTACTGTTCACTGTTTATTACAACAACATATATTCCACTTATAAAATACAAATGGGCTACCAATTCACATCCAATTTTCGTGCTAATTTACAGAACCACTTCTATGAATGTCTAGCAGATTCCATATCATTTTCAGAACCAAATCATAAAATTATGATTTACTAAAAATCATACAAGACAACATACTCAACTCTGTCCTAACAGAATTTCAATTAACTTACAAATTGCACTATTATTTTTGTATTAATCCAATTGCTGTGAGACCAAATCAATAACAACCACAAGTGTCCTAGATTTTATAGAAAATATTTGTAGCATCCAAATTCACTGTATAAAATTTAATACATAATTTATCATACGTAAACACAGAATTTACCACAGTGACAGCTTTGCAACATTTTCTTGTAAATTCACAAATAATTATCAAACGAAACACATAGTTTAACTATAAATTATAGAAAGGAAGTGGCTTAAAATAATAATTAACCATTGAAACACATAGTTTAACTATAAATTTGGGTCGGGATGTTACACTATTGGTTAAGCTGGACACCTTTAAACAGTCCCTTGTACAAGGTGAACTTTGATGATGCTTTGTTTGACCCAGAACAAAGCGCTAGTTTGGGTGTGGTTATTAGAAATGAAGCAGGACAGGTGATGGTTTCTCTTAGCGAAAGAGCTCTGCTCTCTTTCACAACCATTGAGGTAGAAGCAATGGCAGTTAGGCGGCCTTTAGTTCTAGCTCTGGAGACAGGTTTTGATCGAGTTATTTTGGAAGGTGACTCACTAGTACTCATGAACGTGCTCCAAAAACAACAGGTGTGAACGCAAACAAACAAGATAAAAAAAGGAGTATAAGAACAAAGGAAAACACAACACCAAGAGCAAGCAAAGAAGAAACAATTCTCACTCTTTATCCCACTTCGGCCACATAGTAAAAGACATACAGTATCTTGCCTCTTGTTTTTCAGAAATACATTATTCCCATGTACGTAGACAATGTAATATTGTAGCTCACTCTTTAGCAAGGCGAGTAATATCTATTTCTCATGATTAAATATGGATGGAAGATGTACCACCAGATGTTATCTATGTACTACAGGCCGATTTTAACGGCCTCCCTTAATGCAATGCACTGTCTTTTTTCTATAAAAAAATAAAAAAATAAATAAAAAATAAAAACAAAACAAAACAAAAAACAAAAAAAAAAAAAAAAAAAAAAAAAGGTAAAGTGATAACAATCCTAATTTGTCATTATGGTATTGATGACAATTTCATTTTAAACAACTTAATTAGGCAATTTAAGAGAAGTAAGATGTTCAATGCATTGGTTTGTTTATTTATTTTTATATAGAATTAAAAGAAAAACCTTTTAAATTTTAAGAATTAAAATAAAGCATGATCCAAATTGTAAAGAAAAATAAAACATTAATAAAAGAATGCCAAAAAAAAAAACCTTAAACTTTGTGCTAAAATCAAATTGACTCCACAATCTTCTAATTTAAAATTAAAAGTCCCTGAACTTTGAGAAAATACTCAAATTATGTTAGGAAAAAAAAAGCATAAGAAAAGAAAAAAAAAATAATTAAATTTAACACGTTAGATCGATGGTTGAGTTTGATTTCGATCCAAAATCTATTTTTGCATTTTATCCTCAAATAATTTATTTTATATATAAAATAAAAAAATAAAAAATAAATAAAAATTCTGTGGCAGCACTATGAAGGCCCAGCCCAGTACGCCACACAGATTGATCCAAGCCCAACAATCCGTCTATGCTGACGTGGCGGAACTGGCGCCAGAGTTAAACCGGTACGTATATAGTAGCCGCGAAAACCCAACCCGACCTATTCGACCTTTCCCTTCTCTCTCTCTCTCTCTCTGATAGCTCTCGCTCAGTCTCAGTGATCAATTACTCGCTAGTCCACACCCACAATGTTCCGTATGTTCACCCGTCCTCCGCAGCCGCCTCAACCTTCCGACGCCGCCACGCCGACGCCGATGCAAATCGACGGCGGAGAAGGGCACGATCGTCAAATTATGGGAGAAGAAGCGTCCGAGGAGCAAGGCTATGGAGAGAAGGGAAAGGAAGAGAAGGAGAAGAAGAAGAAGAAGAAGAAGAAAGAGTTGGGTGAGAGTAACTTGGACGGGCTTTGTTGCTCTATTTGTATGGAACCCTGGGCTTCCCATGGCGATCACCAAGCCAGGTCTGGCATTTCAATTTCTTTTCCTTGAGTATTTCAGTATACTTAGCCATCTGTATATGTATATTCTTAATTCAATTATTGTTTGTGTGTAATGGATTTTGGTTGGGGACTGTAGAATGTTTTGGTTTGCTTCGGAAACTGGTTCTGGCGGGTGGAGTCAGTTGCCAATAGGTTTTATTAGCTAGCGGCAGCGAGTCCAAAGACTCATCTTTAGAAAGGTGCAGGCATTGTGTAAATCGCGAAATGCCTTAGCTAGGAGTTGAACCAGAGACTTATGGGTTATGGTTATCCTTAGATATTGTATTGTAGGTCCCCAATGTGGCTGCATTGGCCAATGCAATGGTGTTATCCTTCCCTAATAGCAACTAAATTCAACTGTACTTATTGGCCAATTTGAATTTAATTAGGGAACCTAAGGTACAAAACCTAAGGAACTGTATCAAATTTTTGTTGTCTTTAATGGTGGAATAACGTTGAGTGGACTAACATATGTAAGCGATTGTGGCCTAATAGTTTGTTGGTAATGTTTGTGAAGCGCTTGAGTAGGGTGCTGGAAGAGGTGGCATGGCATCTTTTCGTTTGTGAAATATTTTGGGTGTGAAAATTGTTGTTCTGTTCTTATTTGGATTTATTGTTTATGATATTTTGTACATTCATATTGATCAATCGTTGAACAAATATGGTTAAGGATTGCAGTTGTCTTCCTTGTGGACATGTTTATGGTATGTCTTGCATTATTAAATGGATTCATCAGTGCCATGGATATCCTGCAAAGGTAATTTTTTTTTCTTATTATTTGATGTGATGTACCGCTACTGAAGAGGCTTCAGTACATTCTTTTCTGCATCTTACCTATGCATTTCTTCTTTTTAGTGTCCACAATGCAATGCAAAATGTATTTCAAAGGATGTCAGAAAGCTTTTTGCGTCGCCTGTGGTTGTGCATGATGAAGGTCTACAGAAGGTAATGCTCATGTATCATACATTGAAATGCCATTCTAAAAGATAGACATGGCACATGGGCACTAATATTAATTGAATCTATTGACTCGTGCAGAAAATTGAATCTCTTCAAACTGAAATCAGGTCTCTCAAGAATGAGGTAATCCCCCCATCCAAAAGAAAGTTACTTATTCAATTGCTTAGTTACATCACTTCCTAATGTTGGCTGTTTTTTTCCTTTGCTGTTTTATCCGTATCAGACTATCAGTTATTGTCTTGGTCTATCTTCATATATCCTTTATGCCTGAGTCTTACTGAGGTTATGATGTGCCTACTGTTATGATGGCAATTAGCTATGACAGTAGCCAATGTGGCTAGGAATACTTTACAAAATTTTCTGACTATTTTACATGCAAATTATACTTCTGTTGCAAAAAATTATAGAAATTCAAGAGGCAGAGTTTCAAGGTAAGACCAGAGGGAACTTCCTTTAGTATATGAAGTACTCTCTCTCTCTCTCTCTCTCTCTCTATATATATATATATAAAGTAATTAAATTTCATTTAAAAGCTCAAAATAAAGTGCTACCCTAGAACATGGGATGTGTATGAAGGAAAAGCGAAGAAGAAAAAGCAAAAAAGGAACAAAGAAAGAAAAAAGGGTTAACATTTGAAATAGAAATCATCTAAGAAGCCATTTACAAAGGAGATAGAGAAGACTAAAGAATACAAAAGAATGAATTTCTGTACAGAGAGATGACGACTCTATAAATTCAGGAATGTAAGACCAATCAAATAAAAAACCACTAAACAAAGCTACCAATTGGGTTCCTATTATTTCCTTATCCTCAAACAAAGACACCACATGAACTATAAAGGAACTGTCATCCAAATTTCTCCATTTTTTATTTTTCCCAATTTTCCCTTCCAAGAAGCCAACATAGTAGTTACTGAATTGGGCATTACCTAAGTCAAACTGATATAGAAAGCGCAAAGAAAATTTTATTTTTATTTAATCTTATTTGATTTAAGAAGTCAACTCAAGTGTAATTTTATTGGTAAATTGGATTTTATTTTAAGTCTTTTTAGTAAAAAGGATATTACTTTATATATATATATATATATATATAAAAATTTTCTAGAGTCGAGAATTAGTAATTCAATAATTAGCTTTCCTAAGACCTATAAAAAAATTGGCTTTTCTAAGTCTTAGGGTTTAGTTTTAGCAGTCTATATAAGTGTGTCATTGTACTCTTGTGGAGATAAGTTTGATTGATTAATAAAATTTCTCTTGGAATTTTTCCGAAGGTCTAGTGGTGACTCCAACTAACTCTAGATGTTGACTCCAACTAACCCAGACAAATCTTATATTTCATACCTTGTTATTGTAAGTTGTGATAAATTTTTATGCTTAAGGGGATGGGAAACATGGGGGGATTCTTGATGTACAGTGACACCTGTTGTTTGTGTGTAATTAATGTGAGGAAGTATATTGGTCGTTCTGTTTATATGGTAACTTCAGTCTTTCTAAAACTTGCACAATTGTCTGGAAGTTAGCTGCTCATATCTAGAGGATAACGAGGGGATGTGAATTGGGTTTTAATTGATGGTTTATGTCACCCTAAGGGGTGGCAAAATTGGCTGCAAACCATACCTTACAAAACAGAGGTCACTAGTTCAAATCTTACCTTTCCTCTTCCGTTGGGGCTAAAACTTATCCAAAAAGAAGAAGAAGAAGAAGATGGTTTCTACGTCATCAATACTTAGGACAATATTGTTAGAAAATTTGTTGATAGTTCTGTTTACTATATGCTGAACTGCTTCAGAGATGCGTTAATCTCTCTCTCTCTCTCTCTCTCTTTTGGGTGCAGAGAGCTGGTTTGCTTGATGTTCAAGATAAGTTACTCGATGTACAGGATAATCTACTGAATGAATTGCACCAAGTCAAGAAGGTATAATCTTTTGATGTTTGTATTTGGAACTTGACATTTCATGCCAATGTTTTAGGTTGTCATTTTGATTTCCTCTTTTCTATGGTGTTGATTTTTTTTTTTTTTTTCCTGGGGGGGCGGGGGAGGGAATACTAGATCCTACTTTCAATTTCCACAGGTCATTATTAAATGTTTTAAAATTATTTTTGAACTGAGAATACTAAATATTTTTCTGTCCAATGAAAAGAACTATAAACAAAAACTTGAGGCCCAATGACTAATAGTTTTAAAATTATTTTGTTGTGTGTTTATAGTTTTCTCTCTTTTCTCTTAAAACTTGAGGCCTGATTTTGGTTTTGTAGAAGCAAGCTGTATTGGAGAATTCAACATTAGGAGGGATGGGGAGTAAGCCTCTTGTATTCTTTTCTGCTAAGGAATCCTGGGGAGAGAATAACAGTAATCTTCATCTTCTTCTTTTCATTTTTTAATATTAATTTTGATGAATAAATTTAGGAAATGAACATTGCTTTTGTTTATTTTTTTTTCAACAGTTTGATTGGTCATCAGTGTAGGCTTTTCTAGACACCTAGGATGCATGGATGCTCCATTTTTGCTCAATTACCCGTATTTGATATGTATCTTACCAGTATAACACCAAATACCTCTAAGATACATTTAGGATACACCCGTGATATGACTTGGATACCATTGTAACCCAACCCCCAATAGTGAGAGATAGCCCGAACTTGTAAGAATTTTTATTTATATTTTTTATATATTGGTTTTAATGTTGAACACTTATCTAGTTATCTTTTATTTACTCTTTTGGTTCTTGTTTTTTATTCTTAACATCATTTAATGGTTATGAATCACTTTGTTATCCATTATTGCTTTTAAAGTGATATTTGCTTAACAATATATAAAAAACAAATGTTTAACAATATATAAAAAATATATATTTAATAAGTAATTAATACATGTATCCCCGACGAAATCATACCCTAAGTTTTTAAAAAAATGTTGTATTCCCGTACCAATACCCATACCTGTATCTGTACCAGTCCATCTTTGCTAGACACTCAAGTGAGGAGAGGTGTTAGTACCTTACGATCCTTGAGGCAAGATGAGATTTGTTAGACACTTGCCTTTGTGCCTAATTGAGGGCCTGGCTCCGTTTGAGGTAACAGGTACTAGAAGCGAGCCCCTTCCTGAAGTTTCCTTCATTAGTGTACCATTATTACACTCAATCCAGGCAATCCTTTCTCATTCAAACTGGAATGTTCTGGTCCAATGATAATCTACCTTCCTAAAACAAGGGGAAAAAAGATGCATATATTACAAGAGTACCCTTTGCCTTATGAACAATAAAGGTTCTCAGTTAAAACATAAATTTTTTAAGTAAGACATTGTTTTAATTCTCTAACATGTTGCACATAGGCCTCAACAATAAGGTTCTTCCCTTTTAATCACATGGTTTCTTCTTTCAATTGATTATTTCCCAGATTTCATATAATATGATTATTTGGTTCATTAATAAAAAATAAACTAAGTGCCTTTTGTGACGAGTGTCCCAGGCAGTATAGGGACCTAGTAGGTACCCCTTGCCTTTCTTCTTCAAGAAAATTCAATTAAAAAGGTGTGAAAGGGATGCAACCCTAGTATATGGTTAATATAGAAATGAAAAGCCCAAGCAAGAAAGAATAAAAATTAAAGTAAAAATACAATAAAGGTTATTGAAAGCTCAAGGTATCTAGGAACTCTAAAAAGTCCACATTAGAAAAAAGAATGAGAGACCCACAAATATTCTATGGAAGAGAGTCATTATTATATTAGATTGGTGCGTTATGTGTAAACAGAATGGGGATTCGGTGGATCATCTCTATTTTCACTGTCCTTTAGCCTGAGTTGTGGACCATGGTGAACTTTTTGTTTGGAATTACATGGATTATGTCAGCAGGTCATTGATATGTTAGCATCCTGGCATGGCAGTTTTGGTCGACATCAAAATATAGATATTTGGAAGGCAATGCCACTTTGCACAATTGGGTGTCTTTGGTGGGAACGGAATGCTAAAAGCTTTGAGGAAAAGGAACAGTCTATTTTTGAGATTAGGTTTCTTTCATACTTTGCTCAATTGGAATTTAGCTTTATGAACTTTTACATGCTTTTCTCATATATGTCATCCAGTAATTGTGTCATATATTCTATTTACCAATCATTCACCACTCTAATGAAAAGAGGATTTCAATAAAAAGCAACCCTAATGTACTATAGATAATCTACAACACGAGCATCTTTGTCCCTACCAAATAGGAAAAGATTAGGAGCTCTCCTAAAGAGTATTCTTTCCCACAGGTCAAGCTATTTTAGAACCGTCACCAATGTCATGTACGATAAAATGTGAGAAGTTGTCCCATTTTTTAATATTCTTTGGCAAACCCACACCACATGTCCCCGTAAGCCAAGAACCTTGTATCTCAACTGGTACATCTTAGTGTTTTCAAAGGAGGCATCTAGGGTCCAAATCCCTCCACCCCTAACTATTTATTTATAAAAAATATGGCCCCCTCATTAAAAATCAACTCCCTCAAGTGGTGCAATACTTGAAATCTATAACCTTCCCCCAAGGGTACCCTTCACTATGTTGCATCCGATTCTTTTATCTTTTATCTTTTTTCCATGTTTGATCGTTGTTTTGCTAATCAAACATAGCCATAATATGTAATATCAATCAACTAAGTGGTTTATTTATTGACGTATGATGATGTAGGACACCACATTGACCCAAACATTAGCAAACAGGAAATTCTTCCCTGCAGCTTTGTACTACAGGTGTGCTTGTGGCTTTTCTCTTTCTTATTTGTTAACTTACTTTCTCAAATTTTAATTACAATTGGCTGCTGCATATTACCAATCCAAGAAAAACAAATCCACTACTTGTATAACAAACTTTTACATTTTTTGTGCAACAAAATTGAAGTATAGCATTGAATTACAGTTTCCATCATGATCAAATGCTCGTGAAATGGAGCCATAATCATTTGAAACCAAAATTTGTTGCATAAAATATGATTTAAGGATTTCAAGCATTTTCATAGGTATTTAGTCTTTGAAAGGTCTCTTAATGCTTCTTTCCTTACTCTTATTCCTAAGAAATCTGATGCTGTCAATATTAAGGATTTTCAGCCTATTAGTTTGGTGGGCAGTGTTTACAAGTTGTTGTCTAAGGTGTTGGCGAATAGGCTGAGGGTGGTTTTAGATAGCTTGATCTCGAAGACCCAAAATTCCTTTGTTGTTGGAAGACAAATTTTGGACTCAATGTTAATTGCGAATGAGTGTTTGGATAGTAGATTGAAGTGTCTTTCCCCGGGTGCAGTTTGTAAGTTGGATATAGAAAAAGCTTACGATCATGTTAATTGGGATGCCCTGCTTTATTTGTTGAATAGGATGGGCTTTGGGTTGAAGTGGAGGGAGTGGATTAAGGCTTGCATTTCTACTATTCGCTTCTCAGTTCTTGTGAATGATTCCCCGACAGGCTTTTTTGGAAGCTCTCATGGGTTGAGACAAGGAGATCCTCTGTCCCCTCTTCTTTTCCTCTTGGTTATGGAAGTTTTATCTCGGATCCTTAAGAAAACCGAGGATAGTGGTCTGCTTCGTGGCTTTCATGTGGGACCAGTGAACTCTATTGGGGTTCGCATATCTCATCTGCTTTTTGCAGACGATACTATTCTGTTCTGTGATGCTTCTAGAGATCAGCTGTTGGCTATTAGACTGGCTTTGTCTTGCTTCCAAGCCTTTACTGGTTTAAAGGTCAATGTGGGGAAGAGTGAGATTGTCCCGGTGGGGGAGGTTGGTAATATTGATGCTTTGGCTAATATTCTCAGCTGTAGGGTGGGTAGCTTGCCCATGAAATATTTGGGCACCTTGTACAAGACTGCATTCATTTGGAACCCCATTTTGGAGAAGATGGAGAAGAAGTTGGCTGGTTGGAAGCGTCTATATTTGTCTAAGGGTGGTAGGCTTACTCTCTTGAAGAGTACCCTCTCTAGTCTTCCCACATACTATCTATCCTTATTTACCATCCCTGTAGCTGTGGCTGACAGATTGGAGTGTATTCAGAGGAAATTCTTGTAGGGGTCTTCGGAGGAGTGTTTTAAACATTCTTTGGTGGCTTGGGAGAAGGTGTGTTCACCTCTAGAGATGGGTGGTTTGGGGGTTAGGAAGTTAGGTCACTTCAACCAAGCTCTTTTAGGGAAACAGTTATGGAGGTTTGGCCAAGAAGAAACTAGTCTTTGGCGGAGGGTTATTGCCACCAAATATGGCGAGGATCAAGGGGGGTGGAATACTAAAGATCGTAGAAGGGCACACGGGTGTGGCCTTTGGCGTGGTATTAATGTCGGTTGGGAGAGGTTCTCCAAACACTTAGCCTTTATGGTGGGTGATGGTTCCCGTATTCATTTTTAGCATGATAGGTGGGTTGGGGATTTCTCTCTTAAAATGCTCTATCCTCAGTTATTTGCGTGTTCTAGTGACAAGGAAGCCTATATTTCTGACTTGTTGGATCATTAGGAGGATGGGAGTAGTAGATGTTGGAATGTGAGATTCTATAGGAATTTTCATGAGAGGGAATTTGAGGCTGCCTTCTCTTTCCTATAACTCATTCAGTCTCGGATCCCACGAGGTTTTGGATGGGATAGACCCCATTGGTGTCTTAATAGGAATGGTAAGTTTGATATTCCGTCCTTCTATCATAAGATCAGGGGTTCAGCTCCTTCTTACTTCCCATGGAAGGGGATTTGGAAAGTCAAGGTGCCTAAGAGGGTGGCTTTTTTCTTGTGGACCGCGGCACATGGCCGGATCCTTACCTTGGAGAATATCCAGGGCCTCCATTTGGCGAATAGATGCTGTATGTGCTGCTGTTCTGCGGAATCTGTAGACCATCTTCTCATTCAGTGTCTGGTAGCTTATGCTTCATGGGTGCAAATGTTACAAGTTTTTGGGATTCAATGGGTCATGCCAGGTTCTGTGGTGAGTTTGGTGTCTTGTTAGAGTAACTGGTTGGGAAAATATGCTTCGGACGTATGAAATATCCTTCTTGGTTGTTTGATGTGGGTTGTTTGGTTGGAAAGAAACCGACGCTCTTTTGAGGGTCTGGAGAGAACGCTTGATCAGTTACAAGCGCTCAACCGAAATACTCTTTTTGAATGGGCTCAGTGCTGGGGTTATTCAAACTGTTCTTCTGTTTTGGAGTTCTTTTCTACCCTTAGTAGTGCCACTTAAGTTTCTTCTCTTATTCTGTTTTTAGTTGTTATTGTTTGCTGTTTTTTGTGTTCACTATCATGAACACTTGTAATGGCTGTTTGCGTTTTTCTTGTTGAATAAAAGTCTTATTACTTATCAAAATATATATATATATATATATATATATATGATTTAAGGACAACCAATGATCTCTTGAAACTAAATTAAACCAGAATAAAATGTGAAGAAATTTACTAATTTGGTCCTCACTCTACTGCGCAAATTGAATTTGGTTACTCATCTATTAATTGTTTCAATTTAGTCCTTCAATTTTTAAAATAAAGTCAATATCATCCTTTTTCTGGTACTAATATGTCACCCATCAAGAATGACATTGCCTTAATTTTGAAAGTGAAGGAATTAAATTGAATTTGTCAAATAATTCAGAGACCAAATTAGTAATTTAAACCTATAATATATATAATAGCCCCTGTTATGCAATTCGTTATTCCATCTCATAAAATAATCTATATTTCTCTTTTTGGAAGTCTAAAAAAAATTTGTCTTTGCTCTAACTGCCCGGGTCTTAAAAGAGGATGCTGTTTTGTACCATTACATATCATACAATCCTGCTGCATGCTTTACATTGTTTTGATCCTCTCCTTTGCATATCACATCTTAAAGTTTTTTTGGTTTGGTTCTTTTAGTCTTGTTTGTGGTTTTCAATTCCAAATGCTTTGTCAATATTTTGAATTTTTATTTGGACTATTCTCTTTGTGTGTTGACATTTTTCTTCTCTATGATTTTAATGAAGCAACTTTAATTTTGTCAGCAAGAGTTGGCTGTAGAAGGTGCAACACTTTTTGATATGGATGCTTCTTACCAAATTCTAATTCTTGCTCGAAGGATTTCTGGGATGGGTGGGACACATATGCTCAACAAAGTATATCTCTTCCTTAAACTGAGGGAGAAAATTGATTTTTGTAACACGTGTATGTGCCTGAGTTTCTTTTTCCAACTCTTTAGTTTAATTTGTGTGAACTCTTGTTTCCACAGATTAACTTGATCTGTCCTCATGAAAATGAAGATATACAGCTTCCTAAAAGAATAAGGGCCATTAAGGATCTACGTGTCTCCCCATGTGGTAGACTCACACTTTTAGCTTCACTTGGGAAGAAATTATCCATTCTTAGGTAATCTTTTCATCGGCCTGGTGCTTTTATGTACATATACTCTTGGAATCTAGCTAATTTGTTTTGTTTTGTTGTTTCAGCCATGGAAGCAATGAATTAGTCATCAATTATGATTTGCCGGTACAACTTCATTCTCTTTTCTCTAAATGCCAGTGCATGAAAACAGAGTGTTCATGTTCTTTAAAAAAAAAAAATCATTTCTCTTATATATTTCTTATATATTTTACTAGATATTTAACTATATGGTCTTAATTATTTTACTATATAGTTGGTTTGGAATTACTATTGCCTTAAAATAATTAAGACCTTATAGTTCTTTCTAACATTTCATGAAAAGCTGGGCCAAAGGGTGCCTTGTTTAAGAGTGTATGGTTACGGAGTATCCATGAAACATCCATTCAACCACTGTTCTAATCATATACGGAGTCTAGTATCCATAGCATATAAGTGATACATTCAGACCTTGCAACAGGGACTGGAATGTGGAATGCCACTTAACCTTTAATGTCGTATGAAGGGATGGTTTATTTAGATCCTATATACATTGCTTATGCAAAAGATAGATTGTGCTAAGGTAGTCCTAAGATGGAAGTTTGATAGTACTGCCTTCTTTTTTCTAAGGAAGTCATAGTCTATTGAATGTTTTTACTAAGGACAATTTTTTTGTTGTCAATGTCAGGCTTAGCTACGAAAATAAACCATCAGAGTGAAGATAAAATTCTGTCAGTAACTGCAGAAAATTACTGTTCTACCACTGAGGACAAAAACACCTCCAATATTTCAAATCTATGACTCAAATAATAAACTTAATTAACTTTAAATTCCTTTCAAGTGCAACTTTCAACATCAGGTAGACCTTCGCCAAACTGGATTCACATGTGGGCCCCAAAGATGAAAATAACTGAATAGCTAAAACAGTAATTAACACAGAAACAGCAATTTGACACTTTCTTCTCACTGGCATTAACAAATTTTATATCTAACAGCAATGATTCTTTTCTAGAGGCTATTATGTTTTGCAAGTTCTGGTTGAGCAACAAAGTATTAATAAGGGATAAAAGACACAGAAAGGCCAAAAAAAAAAAAAATGTACAACCACAAAAATTGGGGAAGAATTAGTGGCTATCTTAATTCTTAAGGTTTGGAACTAATTGATGGTTTCCCCTTGAATGCTTTAAATATTCTTCAGGATCTCTTTTATGGTACTCTACTCTCTCTCTGGGTTTACAAATAATTAATCTAGTTCTATTGGACGTATTTTGCAACAGATTTAATAAGTGGTCTTTCTTGCAAGAATTCATTTATATTTTACAGTGTAAATAATGGTGGACACTGCATTATACAATTATTTCCTTTCCTTTTTTTCATATGCTGCTACACTACTTCTGCTTGGTCTGTAATTCTTTATATAAACATTGCATTTCCAGGACCCGGCATGGTCATGCTCATGGGATAGTAACAACCCAAGTTATATTTATGCTGGTTTACAGGTTTGACACTTAACTATGACCTTTTTTTTAAAATATATCCTTGATAATATAGTTAGCATAATTTGAAGAGTAATGACAGTTTAGAGTCCTTGGTGCTTGCTATTGTCAAGAGAGTTAAAATCATATTGCATCTTTTTCTCCTGTTGCTGAGGATTTGTTATGAATCTCATCTCTGTTTTGTAACAGATCAACCTGTAATCTTTTTCTTTGTTCACTTGATATGTACTTATTTTGTATATTAAAACAAAAATGAGGGAAATTACATTAAAAATATTTATAAAAAAAAAAACCCAGAGGTTTTGCCCTTGTTTCAAATTGAACTTGAAGATTTTAATTTCATGAATTAAGACCATATCATATTCCTTCCATTGTAATTTCCCCATCCATGAGCCCATGTGACTTGTACGTAACACCAAATAAACATGTAAAGTGATGCCATTTCTGTTATGAAGTTGAAGTGGAAAAAAGAAAAGAAAACTCTAGTGCTGACCAGTGACCACCGCTCTCTCCTCCCTCCCCACCTACTCTGTCTTTCCTCTTCCCTTCCTACCCAACACTCCCTCTTCCTAATTTTTCTCCCTAAAACACCACCAGATATAACACAAATTTAGAACCAATTTCCTGAATTCACAACAAGTGTTGGACCCATTCTTAACTGTTTCCAGGATCTTTTGTACTTGATTTTTGGACATTAATACAAATTTGTTATTATCTCTAGCCCAATCTCTAGCCCCAATAGTATGAAAGCATAACAACCAAAGAACATCAAGTGCTCTAGCCTCCACCATTGGTGCCATACCCTTAGCCTAAAATGAGTGTTTTACCACTATGAAACATAGCTATTTTTGAAGGAGAGCAAAGGACCTCTTAACATTGAGCAAAAAAATAAAAGAATTCTTTACCACAAGAGAAGCCTGAGAAAGTTGGTGAAGGGTGGGACACTTTTGAATTCAATGGTTGTATTATTGAATGACAGTCTAAACCAGTGTATGGTGTAGTATTTCTTGGACTGTGAAAACCCATAAGCTCTCTCCTCTTTTGATAGTAATACTAATCTCTGTAGGCACTAAGGGAGGTTCCTCTTATTCAGGTTGTAGCACCTCAAAAGAAATTATCTAATCTTCTGTGTTTCATCCATGTTGCAACTCTCTCACGAGCAAGCCTCGAATCAATGGTCAGGTCATGCAGGTGGTGAAGGATTTTAATTTCTAAAACGAAATCTTTCTGGTTGATTATTTGGATTTGATACTTCTCTGTTATTCGCATTTGAAGGATGCTTATGGATGGGGGAAATTGCAACAGTAAGGAAATTATGTAATTTTAATTGATGATATTAAAAACTCAGTCCAATTTGAAACTAGGATAAAATCTTTGGGCTTTTTATGTAATTTACCCAAAAAAATAGATGTAGGCAATCCGTAATTCCGTATATTTTACTTTTCATGTTGGTTTATGTTGTATAGTGCTATTATAATTTTATATGATTCAAATACTTTTGATTTGGATGAGATTATAAAATTCACTCTAATCAATTTTGCAGAATGGTATGCTTTTGACATTTGATATGCGTCGGACCAGAAATCCTCTACAGTGCATGGTTGGATTGACCTCCCGGCCCATTCATACTATATACTCCCTTGTAAACAACCCAGCTTTTGGTCAGGGTGCTCACAAACTGCTCACTGCTTCTTCCATTGGCCCATGTGTGTGGAACACTGGTTGCGCCAGAGAAAGGTTGGTCTATAAAAGCATGTCAGAATTATTTACTTGGGTCCATGCCTGTTTTGCTAATTCATTCAGGAGGCTGCACTGCTAATTGCTTTAGTTGTGACTTAATATCTTGAATTTGAATCTTAATATATAAAATTTGTCTCCTTGTTGATGAACTTTATAAAATTTATTGCCTTTTCCAGTCATTAAGTTCAGTCCAATGATATTTTTCTTTTCGTCTTATATCCATTTTAATTTCGGTTGAGAGAGTACAACTGTATGCTTAATTATGCATAACTTTTGTTTTATCATCTTAATTATCTCATGCTGAGAAATGCATTTATTTCAAGCTACTGATTTATGTTGCTTGTTGACCCATTACTTTCAACTTGATTCCTTGTGACATGATCTAGAATCCCTTTCCCAGACATGAACTTCAGTAGTTCAGTCCATTGATTTTTTTTTCTTCATCCCATATTACTTAGTGTTTCAGTTGAAGAGTCAACCTCATGTGTAACTATCCATGACTTTTGCTTGCATCTGAACTATAGCATGCCAATGAATGCATATATCTCAAGCTACTAATAAAATGTGTACATTAAATTTATTGTATTTTAGAAGTTTACATTCTGTTATAAGAGATCTGAAGGTAGTTTGGAAATGAAACATTGTCACATAGTTATTGGATTCGTATATGCAAGGTTAGTTTTTTATTCTCTTGGCACACAAATATAAGCTTGCAAACACATCAAGTTTCAGATAATATGCTATAACAGAATAGGACCTTATAATTGTGAGATACAATTCATGGAGGAAAGATGGTGTTGGCAACATTATGAAACTAGTGGGCACCTTCTCTTGAAACTTACAGAAAATCTGAAACCTTGTCTAAACACACATCTCAGGTTGGTGTCATCTCCCAAGAGATGGGGGCAAAGAGAAGAAAACATGTAAAACTGTAGGTGGCAAAGCTCTATATAGCTGTATGGAGAAACTAGGGAGAGCATTAAGATAATTGAAATATGTTATTTGCATTGGACCATGTTTATGTGCATGATTTACATCAGTAGATCAGATTTCCATGAAGAACGTAGTCTATTAGATATCCAAGTTCAGCCAATTATTGACATGCATGCACTTTCAAGCACGTGCATTGACATAAAAATGAATTCAAACCTATGACTAAATTTTACAGAGATGTAACAATTTATAAACCTCAATACCGAAGGGAGTTTTTGTGACACCTCTTTTTTTTTTTTTTTTGGGTAAATTACTCACACACACAGTGAGTTTTAAACCCAAGATCTCACCCTCCATCTCATTATTATAGGGGGAGGAAGTACCAGTTGAGCTATAGCTCTTTGGTTGAAACCACTTTCTTCATCCTGAAGTATTGCTGCTGCAGTTAGTGGATGCACTCATATGCCATCACAAAAAAGTAATAATTCCAGTCCATGTACAGAGTACAGACATATATCTGGTTTCCTAATCTTTACTTAAAAGCTGAACAGTAGATACTATTGATTGTAGTTAGTGAATGTCATTGTTGTCATTACTAGGTCAAAAGCATGTTAACATCCCTCCCTTTTTGTATGCTTGATGTACCAACTTATCCTCTTGGCAACAAAGAAAATGAAAGCAAAAAAGAAACACATAGTATTGGGTTCCTGGTTACCACAATCGTTAACTAAAGATTAAGTCACCTGCTGGCCAATTGTAGCTATCTTTAGGAGTTTATGGTCTGCGTGATCTTTTCTTGTGCTTTTTATTAATTCTTTTGTCAAAGATTGACAACTTCCTCTCCTACAATTGGTCTGTCTGGAAAAAAGAAGTTTTCTCATATTTGAAGTTGTTCACAAACATGCAGAGTAGTTGATATCCTAAGGGGCAGCATGTTGGTTTCAAGCATTAAAGCCCAGAAAACAATCCCTTTACATCTGCATTCGGTTTCCTCAATTAATGAATTTTGAAGGAGCAGGAAAGGATTTCAATGTTCTAGGAGGAAAGGGATAGAAATATTTAAATTTCCTAAGTGAATCCTCCTAAGGATGTCATTAGCTTAACATTTAGCACTGCCTTGAAATCTCACTGGTTGTTGGTATTATATATATATATATATATATATATATTTTTTGACTTAGGGTTTGACTTCCAATCAAGAAGAACTTTTTCATTGCACCTAAAGGCAACCTTCAATTCTAAAGAAAGAGAATATGAGAAAGAGATGTATGAATTAATAATATCAAAATAGTTAAATTAAAGAACATTTTTTTGTTCACTAGGCACAGATAGAGAGAACGACTAAATGTTTCTGATTTTCTCTAACTTTTGTCATGTCAACCTGCAAGCTCTTCTTTCCCTCTCCCATCATATTTTTTTCTCTTTTCATGCTCTTTTTACGACTTTCCTCTTGTAATAGCAGAATTTTCTCATAAAATTCCATCAGAGTTTCTGCCATCTCTTCACACAGAATTTACTCCCTTTTCTGAAATACAGCTCTCTTAATTATAGGTATGGGATGGTAGAATTGTATTGAAATTTAACCTTCTTCCCAGCCAATCATATTTTTTATCCTTATCTAGATAAGTCCCTTATCCATTAGGACTTCATCTGATCAATTTGCTGCTGCCAGCAGTGATCCATTTCATTTAGATCAGTTTTCTCAAGCCATAGTCTGATGCAGAAAGGAATGGGTAGAAAATAGAAAGAATGGGGCAAACCCTAGACTTGACCACCTAGCTTCTAATAAGAAACTTTTGTTCAAATTGCACTGCCCCAAACCATTACTGGAGCCTTTTTTAATAGGCTTCAAGTATTACAAACAGCCACAATTACATCCCATAAAATCCTCAACAACATAAAAGACCAAATTCAAAATTAAAAAATAATAAATTAGGCGCCAAAGATTACATCAAGCCACAATTACATCCTATAAAATCTTAAACAACATTAATGATCAAATTCAAAATTCAAAAATGTGATCTGAAAAAAAATAAATTCTTAAAATAAAATTGATTCTGCTCCCTGCATCAGAGTCTAGTAACAAATAGGGTTTAATTCCAGCACAAAGTGGGACCCAAAGTGGCTTGTTTGGATGCTGGAAAACCTCTAGCTGTGGGCTTGAAACCAGGCCCATATCTGACATATTTTTGGGCCTTTCAAGTCTCCTTTTAAAGCCCAATGCTGCCCATCCTCACCAAAGCATGGCTCCCCCTGGCTTTTCAAAAATTTTCCCCTCCCCCTTTATTTTATTAATAAAAATTATAAAGTATGTATACATTTTACTTAGTTGCTCCCCTTGATATTAAAAAAAAAAAATTATGCAAACACTCATTCGAAGTATATTGTCTTATTTTTTGGTGGGTGGGGTCATGTATCCATTGTTTACTCCCCAATGGCGGGTCCAAAGGGCCCTATCTTGGTGAAGTTCCATGTCATAAAAAAGAGTACTAATGTCTTTTAATATATATATATATATATATTATTCATTTTTTTAGTAATATAACTTATTAAATTATGGAGCATTGAAAGCCTATGTTTTCAAAATATATAAATAAATCTTTTTAGTAAGAGTCCGAATTTTTTTTGGGGGGGGTTGGGGGAGGGGGGAGATATTTTGCTTTAAAAGTTTAGGACATGTTCTAACATTTCTCTTATTATATATTGAAGGCCATTTCTAGTTCCTGGTTTGGAGAATCAAGGCATTTGCATGTCACTTGCTTATAGCCCCTCAAGTGATGACATTGTTGCTTCATATCGTCCTCAGATCCTAGCATTAAATGGAGCTACTAGTTCTCAATCTTCACAGTCATCCACTGATCTTAATACTGTGGGTTCTCAAGTTCTTGTCAAAAGGGTAGCTGGTAACTTTTACAATAAATTGGGATCTACATCTACCAATGTAAGTTATGTTCAGATGACAAAGTCCACAATTATAAACATAGAGAATTGCTACCCAATTTTTGCATATGGGGATGAAGAGACCCACGGATTGAGGTTGAGGGCATTGCCAAATCTATCTGACAGCCAGAATCTTAAACCACATCAACTTCCTATACTTGACGTGAAGTATGCACATTCCCAGGGCTCAGGTTTACTTGGTTGCATTAGTAAAGAGAAGTTGCAACTTTTCTCTCCAAAGTACATGTGAATAGGTATGTTTATCACTGAAAGTCTTTAATTTCTTCTGCAAAACCTCTTTATCTGGTTTTTCTATACAAATGGAAACAAGATATCTCAGTCTTTCTGTTTTTAGATTTTAAACTATAAATATCTGATTGGTTCTGCTCAACTTTTTTGAATTAAGGCTTTGTTGAGTATTTTCTCAAGCGTGACCAACTTGGCTTACTGTTCCTCTTCCTCCTCATCCCATTTGTTTACCCTTGAACCCCAAAACACCATTGTGAAAGGGAGCCAGATTTTGGACTTGTTCTAGTGGCTAATGAATGTCTGGATAGCAAAATTAAGAGCTATTGTTTGCAAGTGATTTGCAAATCTGATATTGAAAAGTCATATGATCATGTCAACTAGGATTGCTTGCTATATTTATTAGGGGGAATGGGTTTTAGCAAACAGTGAAGTTGGATTCACTCTTGTATTACTAATGTTCGTTTTTTTTTTTTTTTTTTATCCATGGAATTGCTTTAGGTTTCTTCAAAGGAACCAGGGGTTGAGATAGGGTGATCCTTTGTTGTCCTTAATCTTTATTCTTCTCATGGAGGGTGGTTGCTTTTTAGGCCTTCAAGTGGGAGATGATGCTTGGGTTACTATTCCAGTTTCTCATTTGTCAATTGTTGATGATGATACAATTTTGTTTCACGATGCTCATGCAGAGCATGTCCTTCACATTAGAGTAGTTCTACTTTGTTTTGGGTTGTGACAGGATTGAAAGTGAACTTGTTCCTGTGGGTGAGGCAGAAGGAATCAATGATTTGGCTAGTTTCTTGTGCTGTAAAGTTGGTTAACTACCTATGAATTACTTAGGGCTGCCATTGGGTTCCTCATTCAAAGCAAAGTCTGTTTGGAATACAATCATAGAACGAGTAGAACGGAGAGTGGCTGGGTGGAATTTCCAAAGAATTACCGCAGCTTTTCCACTCTGTTTGTTTATCACATACATAAAGTCTCTTCCACTTTCCTACCAAATCTTTTTTTTTGGATAGATAATGAAAAAAAGTTTATTAATAAATAAATATTTAAAAAAGTCAACCCAAGTACACTGGAAATTTACCATAGGGGCAAGAATCAAGAACCCAGATAACAAAAATCAATTAAAACATAAAGGGAAAAACATGAATATGTTGGCAACACTAAACTCCATTCAAGGAAAGTAAAAATGAAAATAGTCTTAATTTGGAGAATAGACCGTTCACAACCTTCAAAACATGTAGCATTCCGTTCCCCCCAAATACACCACATCAAACAACGCAGTACAAACCTCCAAATAGATATATTTCGATGCCAACTGAACTTTTCTTTCCATGAAGCTAACAACTCAATAACCCCTGTGCGACGTAGCCCAATGAATACCAAACAAGCAAATGACCATAGTCACTACTCATAAGCTATGCGCTAGTGAAGAAGAAGATGATCTACCGATTCCCCACAGCTCTTACCCCATATAACACCAATCAAGAACTACAATATGCCTTTTTTGAAGATTATCTGTAGTAAGAATCTTACCTAAGGAGGCAGACCAAGACCCATCTATCTTTATTTGGGCACATAAATGAAGGGATCGAAGAGATTATGGCTGATCGTGTTCACCAAGAAATTACCCGAAATTGGATCTTGGTTCATTTTAGATTTTTCCTTTTAATCGTAATCAAAGATGTTTTCTTGTCTCTCATTTCTTTTTAAAAAAAATCGAAGAACCTAGTGGATCCAACTTTCACTTTGAGTAACCTTACTGCAGTCGCTCTAGTGAAGAAAGGTTGCCCCTTCCCCTCTCTAAGAATAAGGTAAGCTTACAATGCTCCTTCCTTCACCTGGGTGAGCCTTTTGACATAGGACAAATTGGAAAATTTGTCTGTTTGCTTGTGGTGGGTTAGAGGTAGGTGAATTTGTGGATCTAAAGTTTAGAGTTGTTGTAGAAAAGGTTATGGAGTTTGTATTAGAAATTAAAAGATGGTTTGAAGAGTTGTTTGATGATTATTTGGTAGAAGAAAGTATGCGGTAAAAGGAAGGGTTTGATTAGGGGTTGTATGGAAGAAGGAAAAGAGAGGATTTTATGGTGTTCAGGGGCTATATGAACAGTACGACAAGAGAGAGAAGAAGAAAAGGAGATAAGAAAAAAGGAGAAAAGAACACGCAAAAGCCAACATGCCTTAATTCTCAAAATACTCAATAATTTTATTAATCAATTCCATCTCCTTTTTTAGAACATTGATCTCACACACACACACACACACATATAAGTACTATTTCTTGTCTTATTATTATTAGGACTCCTATTTTGACTAGTAAATTAAAAACCAATGAAAGACTAACTTAGACTCAAAGAAAATAAAACCTAAGATACTTGGGATATCCTAGAAAATTATAGACTCAACTAAAGTACCAAAATACCCTTAATTTGAAGGAATCACAGAGATTACAGATTTGCCCCTGATTAAAAAACCAGCAATAACTAAGAAAATAAAAACCCAAATAAAAAATTGTTTAACTATAAAAAATTCATACCTAGACTTTTAAAACCATATGACTTTTATTTCAATTGGACTTCACACATGGACCCGATAAAATAATTCTTGAATAAGCAAATTTGCAAAGTAATAGCAAATCAATCTTCCGTCGTTACCTTGGCCTTTTGGATCGTCTTCTACCCAAAGCGATATCCCCTGTTTTATGTTTCCCATTGGGTTTACCTTAACTTGTTAACAGGTTGACCCCATTGCATCAAGGAAAGTCTATCTTGTGCTATAGTTAAGCGATCTCTTTCCTACCAAGGCACTCAAACTCCCATAGTGTCCTAGATCACATTCCATGAATTGAAAGGGGAAGCCTACTCATCCGTCAGTTCCTCTCATAGATCGGTTCAGTTTTACGAAGCATTTAAGCACAGTTCACTTGTGTTGATCAATCAAGAGCTTTGCCGCCACTCCTTAAGGTTACCTGTTGTATCATACTTGTCTTTCATTGTTTCCCATGCTCCATACCCCATGTATTTATCCAAAGGATGAAGAGTACATTATTCAGTCTACCAACGTATTCCACCTTGTTATGGAGAGAAGGAAAATCATCTCAAGAGAGAGGTTGATCAGGACGAAATACGGGGATGCATTAGGGCCATTGGACCATGCAGAAGGCTCAAACTACTCCTAGGTTGTGGTTTTTGTGTGTGCGCACCACATGTTAATAATTACTCATAGGTATGGTTTGTGGAAGAGTGTAAGAGTAGGACGGGATAGATTTGTGACCTACATTCGTGGTTGGAGATGGATATAGGATAAGATTCTGGCATGATTCTTGGAGTGGTGATCATGCATGAAAAGAGATGTTCCTGAGTTGTACTCCATCATAGTTGACAAAGTTGATAAGATTCTGACATGATACTTGGAGGAGGAAGCACATCATGGAACGTTAGATTTGTTGGCGAGTTTAATAATTGAGAGCTGGAGTCAGTTGAGTATATCTTTATCATTCTATATTCCTGTACTCCAAGAGGTAGTGTTCATGATTGCTTGGAGTGGAGATTGAGAGCAATGGAAAGTTTGATGTGAAACTCTTCGTGGATCCAATGATGTAAGATTCCCATGGAAGAGTATGTGGCATGTAAAGATGCCAAATAGTTTTTTTTGTTTTTTTGTTTGTTTAGACAGACGCATTGGAAAAGATACTGAGAGGGGATAAAAGTAACTTTCTGTTAATAAAACATGATAAAAGAAAAACTCCTCTCTACCCAATCTTCACTGATGAACTAATGATTTTTGTGATAAAGATGATCTTAATGATCTATTATTTTGTACTCATTCTGATCATCTTAATGATAAAGACAACTCTATTGATGTATTATTTTGTAATCATTCATGACACTGATCATCTTAAATTTTCAGATGGATCGAAGTGCTTCCTGGCTTTCTGGTATACCTTCTGAGCACAACACGCTTAATGGTGAGTACTGTCCATTTGAGTATTTGATGAGTATAAGTAGGAGGAGATGGCTGTTAAATTGTAAATAGCATTATAGAAAAGGAAAGGTAATACCATGATATCCCGAGGGCATGTTTGCCTAGAAGATGTGAGGTTTTAATTTGTTAGGTTGTAGACATGCCCAGTTGCTTAGATGGTGCATGCGTTACTTAAACTGTTAAAAAAAAGAAAAGAAAAAGAGCTCAATGTTTCAATAAGGTTTTTTAGCCATTGACAGTGTCAACTTCTTTTTAGCCTTTTTTTTTTCCTTTCAAGTGTACATAGGAGGATCGAATTGAACACCAGACGTTAACCCACATAGGGTAAGGCATGCCATTAGGCCATTGGAAATTATCTTTTTAAACCATATTTCTGCTTCAAGTGAGATGGCCTGAATTTTTATCCTCTTCAATGAAATCCATTTACCTTATGTTTGGTTCAACTTATTTTCATGCTAAAAAGGAATATACAAGTCTTAAGAATCACATTTTTCAAGGTATAACTGTATTTTTACACAATAAATTGAATAAACTAATGAAAATAAGCCCATCCAAATGTACAATAACATCCAAGTGGGATAAGATTTAGCTAAAATTTGGAGGAAATTGAAATTCAATTTAAATGGTAAGAAGGAGACTTAGATCCTTTTCTCATCTAAGTCTTCTTTACTCCCCTAATAATGATAATTGTCACCCTAGTTCAAATAATGGTTTTTTTTTTTTTTTTTTTTTTAATGTGCTTGGTAATTGTTTATGTGGGTGCGAGGGCTCAAACCCCCGAGCTAACGGTTTCATGGTAAACCAGGTATCACTTGGGCTACAAGGCCCGGTGGTGTTCGAATAATGTTTTTACACGCACAATCTCGAAGTTTCTTCATATTCTAAACTATACTATCTTAACTGCTCAATTACAATTGAAAGCCCAAACTTTACTTCCATAGTGAAACTTCTTATTCTAAACTATACTATCTTAATTGCTCAGTTTCAGTTGAAAGCCCAAACTTTACTTCCATAGTTTGGCTGCTTTATCTACCAGTAGATTTATAGATCCATATACTATGATTACTTAGCAAAAGCATATTTCTGATTCCAAAGTCACAAGGCATAAATTAGTACAATGGCCTTTCTACAGGGAAATGAAAAAGTTACAACTCGTATATTATAATGTCTTCATTAAACATCCAACCTGAAAGACAAAAAAAAAAAAAAAAAAAAAAAAAAAATACCTAAGCTATGAAAAAATTATTTAGTGCAGTCACGACAACAATGACCACTAATCTTTCCATATAATAAAAAAAAAGCCATATATTTAAACTTCTTTTTATTATATTTTTAAAATGATACTGACTTTATTCCACAAAACAGAAGTTAGATACATCGGGCCTGAGCCCATCTCTATTTTAACTTTTGTAATATGTGTAATCAGTGGAAGAAGCATTGAGTTCTTTTATGATGGCCATTTTAAAGGGGAAAAAAATAGTCCGACCTGCCGGATTCGAACCAGCGACCTAAGGATATCTATTAGGATAAACCTACTACAGTCCTCCGCTCTACCAACTGAGCTAAGGTCGGTTTGTGTTCTCGTTTTGATTATAATTAGCTATGTATCTCGTACGGACTAAACTTCACAACACCCCGATCTTGAGAGTCGAAAATCATGCTTAATGCGTAATCTTGCGAAGGAAAAGAAAAATTAACGCAAAAGAAAGTGTTAAATTTTTGAAAATCACCAGAACCAAACACAAAAAACACAAACTCAAATTTAAACATTAACACAAAATCACAAACACAAAGAACACAATAACAAACATAAACCAATTAAAAAGAGTAATTAAAATTTTTTCTTTTCATTATTTTCGGAAGAACAAAGTAACATCTTCTTCATGTTCTTCGGGAAAGAACATGAAGGTTGCCCAGAAAATTAAAATAATCAATATTTTCTTTTATTTTATTACATTTTCTCAGCAAATAAACATGCAAAAATTCATTCAAAATCCCTTTCCTCCAACAAATCAAACCCATAAACCTAGAAAAATAATAAAATCCACATGAAAAAAACAAACCCAGAAATTTAAACTAAACACAGCAGCAACTCGAAACCCAGCCCGACATTGTTGTGATCAGCGTTTTTGGTCAATCGCCTCATCGAAACCCAACCAACAACAAACCCAACCAATGATCACCGATCTGACCAACCAACCAACTACTCCTGTAATCTGAAACTCACATGAACAGATCAAACCACCAGTCACCACCACTGTCACCGATCAGTCCATCAAGCCACTGCAACCCACACCAACATTAAACCCATCCAACAATCCACCCGCAACGACCACCGGACCAACCACCACTTCACAACCATTGATCCGAGAGAGAGCTTTAGATATTTTTCCAAATCCACGATCTGAGAGAGACTTTAGAGCTTTAAAGCTTTAGAAAGATGAAAGAGAAAGGGAGATTTTGGTCTGAGAAAGAGATCTTTAGAGATTTTCGTTTGGGTAGGCAAACCCAGATCTACGATCTCTCTCTCTTCACCCAACCTCCAACCCAATCAACTCCCTCCAACACAGACTGAGGTCCATCCGTTGACGGTAAGTCGATCCGTTCGTCGCCACTCATTCCTCTCCTCATCGTGCAATGACTCCACCACCACCACTCGTAAGAAAGGAAAAGAAAGAGAGTGAGTTAGAGAGAGAGAGAGAGAGAGAGAGATCTGAACTTGCTTTTGAAACATGGGTTTTAGCTATGGTGATGAAACATGGGTTGGCTTGGGTATGAAACATGGGTTTCAGCTATGGCGGTTGGTGGGTTTGAGATTGACAAGGCGGACCAAAGATGATGTTTGGCAATGACCAGAGATGTTGGTGGCGCTACCGACCAGTATCAATGAAGGTTTATGGTGGTGGTGGTGGGTTGAAGGTGATGATATTGGCTTGGGTTTGAACTTTGAAACATGGGGTTCACCTGGTTGATGGGTTTGAAAGGAACAGTGGGATGGGGTTGGATTTAATGGTTTATGTTTGTTATTGTGTTCTTTGTGTTTGTGATCTTGTGTTAATGTTTAAATTTGAGTTTGTGTTTTTTGTGTTTGGTTCTGGATTTGTGCTTTATGTTCTTGTGTTGATGTTTAAATTTGTGATTGTATTCTTGTTCAAAATGAATTAGATCTGAATTGATATATTTTTTTGTTTTTAATTTTGTTTTTTCTTTTCTAATTTCGTAAAAATTGATTAATAAAATTTTTTTATATTTGGAAGCTGACATGGCATTTTTTAAACGCTAATTAAATTTTTTTATTATTTTTTAATTGGCCACGTCAACATCAGTTTGCCACCTAAGCAATTTCCGTTGGTGGGCTAACGGAAAGAACCAAAATGGAACACGTTAATTGATTTAGGAACTAAAAGTGGTAAATTAAAATGTAGGGACTAAAATGGAAAAAAGCCAAAATGTAGGGAATAAAAGTGCATTTACGCCCTTTTTTTTTTTTGTAGAAAACAAAAATAAGTATGGGATGAAGCAATTCCTACGCACCTAGGGCAATCAAACAAAAGATATGCACCAACACGCTCACTACTCAAGACCAAAATCTGATTGGCCCAAGTCCCTTATCATTAGGTTACTTGCCGTGTTAGCTAAGGTTATGTTTGGTTGTATATTTAGAAAATATTAAAAATAAAATTTTTTAATTATTTTGTATTTTCATAAACTAAAAAAAAAAAAAAAAAAAAAAAAAACAAACAAACAAATCAAAATCTCGGAAAAAACAAATTTTCTTTAAGAATAACTTTTATGCAATATGTTTTTAGAGTACACTAGTAGCATGCCCCAGATTAAAAAAATATATTCATTATATATAAACAAAAATAATATTTACTATATTATGGAAGCTATTTTAATAATCAATGAGCCACTTAAAATTTTAATAGAGTTTCACCTAAAGTAAATTTAATTATCTTTATTTAATGAACCATACGACAAAAACACATTCATTTTACCACTAAATTATGGTACATAATTAATAAAAAATAAATAAATATTAAATTTAATTCTAAATTATTTGAAACTTTTGATATTAAAATTTTAATTGGTGTAGAATTCAAACTTTCTTGAAATTTTATTTAATAAATGTAGGGTCAGGATTTGTAGCCTAAGCCCAAAACAATGAATTTGTAGAGAGTGGGTGAAAGAACTTAGCTGGTTGTGAACTTAACAACAGTTAACCATAATATTCAGGGATGGGTCAACATAAAAACACACTAAAAAGCTAAAAAAATTGATGTCCGAAGAGGTATGTTATTGATTGAAATGTGAATACAGTTCTTGGAGCTACAGTGAAATCTTCCTCCTCCTTTTTTTCTCTTTTCTCCGATCCCCTCTCATCAGAGGCCTCTTCCCTTTATATAGCCTTCTTCTCAACCATCTTCATCGTACACTTGTTCTCCATCTATGCATTCACTTGAGTGCATGTCACATCAAACATCTTCTTTAGTTCTCCATGAGTGGTGGTAGCTGAAGTTGCACTGTTCAGGGGTCTTCTCCACATAAATGCGGCCAGAAAAGTTGCTGCAGTGCATTAAACATAGTGGTAGCAGCTTTTTCTTTTAGATATTTCTCCATTCTTATCATCTCCATACAAGCCCGAAGCTTATCCTTATCATTGGAATCGCTAGGAAGATCACTCGAACCTCTCAGGTATCTGCTTGACCGAGACTCTTTATATCCGAGGAGAATACACTCTTCGAACTACCGATACTCTCTTCGGACTATATTCCTTGACCGTTTCCAAGTATATCTCTCCCCATGGAATTCTTCTCAATCATTTTCATCTCTTCGAATACACCGTAATCTTCAAATAGGGCCCTAAGCCCAATACATAATGTTGGGCTTTTACCCCCACAATAGCCCCTCAAAATTTTAATTTTTCCCTCGCATCCGAGGAAAAAAAATAGGATTTTGATTTGTCACGAAATAAAAGCTTAGAACACAAAAATACCTGAATTTACACGTGTGTGGGCATAGATTTAGGTGCTTCATCATTGCTGCTGACGTTTCGGTATTCATGAAGCGCTACTAATTACTCCAGGTGGCGTTCTGTTTCTTGCATCCAACGGTTGACCATCAATCCAACGGATGATGCCTTTCCTCGAGATTTGAGTGGGATAACTCCCACCCCCTTTTTAGCCCCTATATAAAGCCTCAAAGAAGATTTTCTCTCTTTTACTTTACAATCTCTTACTCTCCAGCAAACCCAATCATTCGAGCACATCAAGTTTTCCAAATCGTCCAGCTCATTTCTGTAGGAATCCACGTAAATCCTTCCATGGATTTAAGGATCATTCCCCAATCCAATTTGTGTAAGTTTTAATATCCTCGAACCCCTCATCCCCTTCTTGGCCAATGTTCTCGGCCCTCAAACTCTCATTTCCCAGTTATCACTCTCTGTGCCTCCCTCTAGTTGGCCAAAAAATAGGTAGATTTCAGTATCACGTTGATAGTCTTACTTTAATAGAGACATTTAAGGAAACATACGACATACCGCAGGGAATAAACCTGAGGTACTGTCCCCCAGAAAGGATATTAACCGACCGAAGAGAGGGAGAAGTTGTAATCCCTATGATAGCCTTCATAAAAAAGAGAAATGACTCTCCCTATGGGTTCTGTTACCCAAAGTTATCTTCGTAACCATAGGCTTTCTCCTGATCAGTGCGCACCCAATGTCTTTAGGATCTTAGGAGCGATTCATGCCTTGAATCGTCATTTAGGACTCGGACTCACCTGGCTTGACGTAGTACACATGTACGAATGTCATAGCCAAAAGGGAGCGGGATATTTTCTTAAATCCTGATCCGACATTGTTCGGCTTGTCTCCTGCCTTCCCAAGTCTAACAAAGGGATGAAAGACAACTATCTAATCGTCTCGGGCACGTGGCATGACGGTCTCCATTGCCCAACCCAACCAGGAGTGCTAGGTGGGATATCCTAGATTTAGGTTTCCTAACAATAGATTTAGGACCTTCGCTTTTTTAACAATTTTTCTTCTCTTTGTATCAGTATTTTCAAGTCTCTGACTGAATATTGTCGTGATGTTAACAAATAAAGAACACGTCACTCCTCGGCTTAGCCTCACGAACTTCGCCGCGCTCAATTACTTACTAAGGTCAGAAATTTTTGTAAGTGAAGACGGGCAACTCTGGGCTATTCCTCTTATTCTTGGCTTTACGCCAAAATCGTGCGATTTTCAACCAGTCGGCAACGCGATAAGACAGGGAGACCGTCGCATCAACCGCATAGATGTTGCTCGGAAAGATTTTTTAGCTCCGTTTGATCTTGCCCTCGTGCCACATCCAAATCCACAGGGTGTGCCTCTACTCGTCCAACTAGTTCAACAGGTTCCTTTTGAACCAGTTGCAGCAGGGGAAAGAGTCGCCTCCTCGGTCTCTTCACTTAAGGAACAAATTGATAAGTTTAAATTTGAAGGAGAGGTTTCGGGAGGAGTTCAAGTGATACAAGTTTTGAACGCCGAGGAGGAGATTGACAGGCAGTCTAGTGTTTGCCCTCCTGTTTTGATAATTGCTCCTTCAGAAGACTCTTCGGAAGAAGAAAACACGGCGAGTTTAAGGGACTTAATGAAGGCTAGGAAGACGGCACCTGGAGCCAAAGGGACTGGTACGTCTCAACCAGTTGCTACTCTTCCTCCACCACCCCCTCAGGTTCATTCTGATCTCAGCTTAAAGCAATTGCCAGATCCGAAGAAGAAGAGGCCCCTTACCGATAATGAAGAAAGGAAGGTAGCGCCTCCAAAAGGAACCAAGCAACAGAAAGTGGTCAAAGACCACCGGAGCAAAAGGGTTTCGTCTACCGAGAGCCGAGATGACTCTCTCGTAGCTGATGTGCGCCGAAGACCTCGCACTTGGTCCCCCAGGCTGGAATTGGATGGTGCTCCTATCCCCTGGGAGACCTCCCTCAGAAATTATAATGGGGGGAAAGCAGGTCTCATTGCTGAGGCCTTGGATCAACCACTGCTCCTCCCACAAGACATGGATTCTTACAGGCGCTTCAGCCAGTATAAACTCTTCTTATCCCTAAAAAGGGATTTAGCCATGGTAAGTGAATTAGTCCACTTCTTTAGTCAGGATGCTGATGATGATTTTTTTTTTTTTTTTATTCGTCCTCTTTTCTTTGGCTTTATATTGAAATGTTTCTTCCTGCTATGCAGATTACCCAGCAAGTTTATGTGGCCGAAGAGTGGAACAAAAAGGCCTATACTGAAGCCCAAGCAGAGGCCTACTCTCAGTCTGAGGCAGAAAAATCACTGGGCAGTCTGAAGGAAGACTATGCTCATCTGTCTGAGCAGTTGAAAGAGATGACCAAGTAGAGGAATAGTCTAGATGCGGGTCTTAAAAATTCCGAGAAGCAGGCCGAAGACCAACGCCAGCTGCTGAATTTGACTGAGATTAATCTGAAAACAGAGAGAGCGCTGGTGAAGGATCTTTGGACTGAACTTCAGAAAGCCAGGGAGATTGCCAAATTGGGTGAGAAGAATGCTCAGTTGGCCAAGGAGGCAGTCAAGGCTGAAAGGCAAGCAGCCTATAAGCTCGGGGTGGAGGAGACTCAGGTTAGACTTACTGAAGAGTTTGCGAAAGTCTGCAGAGAGTACTGCTATGTAACTTGGGACAAAGGACTTGACACTGCTGGGGTCCCTCCAGAGTCTGTCTTGAGGCAACTTGGGAGTATTTATTATCATCCTGATATTTGCGAACTCCCAAAAGCTCTAGAGCAGCCCCCAGTCAGTCAGATCCTTCCTACTCCTATTGAAGCAACCAAAGAGTCTGGTCAGGCCGATGGTACGGGTAAGCAATCAGAGGATGTTCAAACCCCAGACGCTGCCGCTGCTCATCCTACCCAGACAATTGACTCCTCGGCCACCGAGATGAAGGCTTAGATGTTTAGGAGTTTTTATTTCATACTTGTACTAGTTTTTTTTATTTTTTTTTTTTTTATTTTTTTTTATTTTTTATGTAATGGATTGCAGACTAATTTCTTTTGATCAATGAAATCGTTTCTCTTTTATTTTTAATGTCTTCGTTGCACATATTATAAGACTCATTATTATTGCAAATAACTATAACTTGTTACTACAATAAGGTAGGTAAAATTACCCACGATACCATGCTGACGATGCCAATAACTTAAATTAATATTGAAAAGAGTAGTTTATGTAAGATTTACTAATAAGCAATGAAAGCAATGAGTGATATTGAAGTTTCATGGGTCTTCTTGAACATATACAAAGAATATTAATACTCATTGATTTTGAATTAAGTATATGACTAAGGAGGCCTATCATAAGTTAGAGTTTACCCAAATACATCCGAGAATTTCAGACATGATTCATTTTAAGTTTATGCATTAATAATAACTGTATGGAGGTGTTAACTAACCCAAATCATCTGGTTCGAGAACTTCAGGCATGATTGGATTTAAGTTTAAACACTTAGGAAAATTGTAAACTAGTGTTAACTAACCCAAATCATCTGGTTCGAGGACTTCAGGCATGATTGGATTTAAGTTTAAACACTTAGGAAAATTGTAAACTAGTATTAACTAACCCAAATCATCTGGTCCAAGGACTTCAGGCATGATTGGATTTAAGTTTAAACACTTAGGAGAATGGTAAACAAGTGTTAACTAACCCAAATCATCTGGTTCGAGGACTTCAGGCATGATTGGATTTAAGTTTAAACACTTATCAAAAAACTTGATATAACGAATTGGCATATTGATTGAAGAAAAGATTCGATTAATAATAGTACCTTTTGAGGTTATTTACATTCCAAGGGCGTGGTATTACATGACTATCTAGGTCTTCCAAGAAATACGCCCCAATGCCAGCCCTTGAGGTGATACGATATGACTCTTCCCAATTGGGTCCTAACTTTCCCCAAGCTGGGTTCTTTGCAGTGCCCACAACCTTTCTAAGCACCAAATCACCAGGTTCCAAAGGTCTTAACTTTACGTTGGCATCATAGCCTTGTCTGAGCTTTTGTTGGTAATGAGCCAATCGGACCATTGCATTTTTCCTCCTTTCCTCAATCAGATCCAGACTCTACTCTAGCTGCTCATTGTTCCCGGTCGGACTAAAAGAACTAGTTCTCAATGTTGGGAACCCATTCTCCAAAGGTATGACAGCTTCAGCCTCATAGGTCATTGAGAAGGAGGTCTCTCCAGTAGATCTACGAGGCGTAGTTCTGTATGCCCAAAGTACATGTGGCAATTCTTCCACCCATTTGCCCTTCGCGTTGTCTAGTCTCTTCTTTAATCCATTTACTATGGCCTTGTTAACCGCTTCTACTTGCCCATTCCCCTGGGGATATGCAGGGGTGGAGTATCTGTTTATGATTCCCAGTTCGCTACAATAATTCCTGAATGTTTTGCTATCGAACTGTAGGCCGTTATCTGAGATGAGAGTATGAGGAACCCTAAACCGAGTGACAATATTCTTTCACATAAATTTCTGCACATCTATGTCTCTGATGTTGGCCAGAGGTTCAGTTTCAACCCATTTGGTGAAATAGTATGTGCCGACCAGAAGGTATTTCCTGTTTCCTGCAGCTTTAGGGAATGGACCCACGATATCTAAGCCCTATTGAGCGAAAAGCCATGGACTGGATAGTGGATTTAGGGTTCCCCATGGTTGATGAATGTCTGGGGAAAACCGTTGACATTGATTGCACTTCTTAACATACTCATGAGCTTCTTTTTTCATATTCGGCCACCAATAACCTTGAGTAATGGCTCGGTGAGCCAATGACCTACCTCCAGTGTGGCTCCCACAGATTGTCACACCCCAAACCCCAAAGGGGTCCAAGGCATGAGAAATACATCCCAAAGGTACCTGTAGATTTTTCCTTTTTGGACAACCAATTATAGGAGATCTTTATTTTCCTTTCATTTCCACATGATAAGAATATATAACCATAAATCTCCACATTACAAGTCAGAGCTCTATAACATATTTACGTACAATAACTAAAAATCATGTGTTTCCACATAATACATGAATATATATTACAAAACTCTTGGATTACACAAAGTCACAATCTTATCAAGAATAAAGAATCTTAATATCGAGTCTAGGCCTACCACGCCTAAGGCTAACAAACCTCAAGTGACCAACCTCCAATAGAATTAATTAATGTCTCGGTGAATATAGCAAAGTCGAGTCACCAACCATTTACAACAAAAGTCTCCAAATTTAACATAGCACTTCAATCATCACCAACGAAGTAAGCTTCATATCCAAGGTATAGCTAATTACTCTGAAAAACTGTTAAAGGGTGGGATGAGCTAACGCCCAGTAAGTAGCATAATTAATGGGGGTGGAGGAAATGCAAGTTTCATCTTCAATAATAATAATATGACAAGAATGATTTAACAATGAAATACAAATTTCCCAAAGTAAATACCTTGAAACTATATACTATGATCTGTGAGCACTAATAATATAATTTCAAAGCAATAAAATCTAACATATGATAATTTATCTCAAATATACCATACTACCACATAAACCGGTCAGGGGATTCACCCATTCACAACTGGCATGATATTATCCTCTCTGGTATGCAAACTCTTGGCCCCATGGATAGCAGCCTCACCCATACCCTCAAGATTTTTCTCTCCCCCCATGGGCAGCAGAGAGAGCGCGTCAAATAGGACCTCTCTTGCATGTGGTCTCTTGGCCCCATGAGCAGCAGCCTCACCCACACACAATCAAGGAATTCTCTTCCCCCCATGGACAGCAGGGAAGAACGCGTCATCCAAAGTGAAAGGGCACTGACCTAAACTTGATTCCGTTGTCACAAAGACCACGAAAACCAAATCGGGTGATCACCGGGAAATCACACATGGCATGGTGTTAAAACCACATAAGCTCACAGGTTACATTACTTTGAAACACATAGTTCATATCTAGGTAGTTACAGAAAACCTTAAATAATCTAACTTCTACAAATTTTGTAAGGTTTTCAACTTCATTCTTGTCAAAAGGATTTTCTATCAATTTCCCAAACACTAAGACAAGATAAGCATCTTAAATTTTCCAATACACCATAAAATCTATGATTTTCTTATCAAGATTAAATAAAAGATGCTCATTTTTTCATATCAACAATTCATGCATTTTCCCAAATGCAATACCAAATATGATACACTTTTCATATATAATTGATGGGATAGCAAAAATTACATCTATGGTTCGTCCAGAGGAGTCGTCCATGATCACCAATTAGCCAAATGACCAGACGATCTCTGATTCGTCCAAATATGTCGTCCAGAGTATTGATCAACTGAATAAGCCTCAGGGAATCACGTTGGAAGAGTCGTCCATGTGCAAAGCCCATGGACGACCACACAACAGTAACAAAGAATCGTCCATGGGCATTGCACATGGACGACCACACAACAGCAAATTCTGGAGCGGTTAATCGACCCGTGTTCATTGCCACCAATTCCTCCAAGTATGTAACTTCCAGCAGCGGTTGTAATTTCTATAGCCGTTGAGGAGGATATGTCCAGATTCCACAAATCTGGGGGAAGTTATTGAACCAATAACCGCCCCAAAGTTCCCTATATAAGGATCGGTCTGAACCAAGTAAAGGTATGAAAACTCTGAGATTTTTACTCCCAATACAATTAGAACTCCATTCGAGAGAAGATACTAACTTAGTCATCGGAGGGTCTTAGGCCGGTCCACCCCGGTCTCCTTTGATATTTTGTTTATTTTTCAGGCCTTCGCTACCATTTTCAGCCCATCGAAGTCGAGTTGTCCAGCCTATTGATTCTGTTCTTCATCAGTTGGCACCGTCTGTGGGAAAGAAAACTTCGAGTTTGGCAGTTTCTTTCTCCGACAAAAGGCTGTATGGTTTGGACTAGATCAAGGGCCACTAGCCCAGGCCACCAAGAGAGTAGGGATGCTTCCAGCCATCCCCATCGAGATCACCAATCAGCGCATGTCATTCAGTCGCCTTCCATCCAACACATGCAATCCATGGCGGCCACTATGGCGGAGTTAACTCGCCAGAATCAAGAGTTGACTAGGGAGATAGAGAGGCAGCGCCATGAAGGACATGTTGAGAGACAATCCCAGAGTCAAGAAGATAGAGGGGGACATGCTGAGCCCGAGACTCGATCAAGAGGCACCACTTCTCGAAGGGTGCCACATTTGGAGAAGGAAATGGATCAGATGAGGAAGGTTATGGACGAGATGAAGGAGAACATGAGAAGGGCAAAGCCCGTAGAGGATTTGGTTCACCGAACAGATTTCCCTTTCACGGCTTCCATCAATGGGCATCCCTTGCCACCGAAGTTCAAAATGCCTTCCCTGGATTCATATGATGGAGCGCGTGATCCATTTGATCATATCGCTACTTTCAAGACCACAATGCATCTCCAAGGGATTCCAGACGAGATTATGTGCAGAGCCTTCCCTACTACTCTTAAGGGACCAGCACAAGTGTGGTTCAGCAAAATACCCTTGAATTCTGTAAGTTCTTTTGAGGAGTTAAGCAAATTATTTGTCAATAATTTCATTGGGGGACAAAGGCACAAGCGTTCCTCGTCCAGCTTGTTAACAATAGAGCAAGGAGAGAATGAAAGCCTGCGTTCCTTCATCACACACTTCAACAGGGAAGCCCTAACAATAGACGAGGTGGACGACAAGCTACTATTGGCAGCCTTCCACAATGGGGTTAACTCGGACTTGTTCATTCACAAGTTGTATGAAAAAGAGCCCCAATCCATGGCTGAACTCGTCCATTCAGCCCAAAACTTTATGAACGCGGAAGACGCAATCATAGATAAGAAGAGGAAGAGAGCTGAGAGAATGGAAGTCAACCCCGGCCTCGTCCAAAGAAGGGACGAATGGAAGAGAAAAAGGATCGAGACAGAGATAATAGGAAGGCAGGCCCATCAGCAAGGAATCAGAATTACACACCCTTGAATGCCCTACTCGATCATATGCTCATGCAAATCAAGGATGATCCTTCTTTGAAGTGGCCAGAGAAGATGAAAGGAGATTCTAACAAGCGCAATAAGAATAAATATTGTCGCTTCCATAGAGATCATGGGCATGACACGGGCGAGTGTTATGACTTGAAGCAGCAGATTGAGAATCTCATTAGACAAGGAAAGTTGAGGCATTTTGTTGGAAGGGATCATAAAGATGAAAAATTGAAAGCAAAAATGGAAGAGTCATCACGGCCCCCACTCAGAGAAATAAGGGTTATCATTGGAGGGACTTCTGAAGGATAATCATCTAGATCAAAGAAGACGTATCTCAAAGTGGTGCAAAATGTCCAACTCTCTGGATAAACCACTGATCTCCTTGTGCTTGTCCAATCCCACACTCCGTAAGAAATTTGACTGATAGATGGTAGGTAGATGTTATCGCCTTCCAACTGTTCAAGGTTGGTCTTCCAATGATGGCATTGTATGAGGATGAACAATCCACCACAAGGAAATTCACTTCCTTAGCTATCTGTTGTGGGTATGACCCTACCACTACAGTCAAGATAATGGTACCTACGGGCTGCACTTTCATTCCTCCAAATCCTATCAGTGGTGAACATGCTGGACGAAGTTGATCTCGTCCAAGCCTCATCTGCTGGAAGGCAGGATAATACAATATATCCGCTGAACTTCCATTATCCACCAACACCCTCCTGGTTTTGTAATCTGCTATGAGTAGGGTAATGACAATTGCATCGTCATGTGGATGATGAATTCTCTCAGCTTCTTCATCAATGAAAGAAATGGTTGATTGGTCCGTCCCCCTCGTCCTTGTGGATCGTCCAGAGAGTGTTATCTAGCCATATTGGCTGTGGACGAGCAGATGCAGACTATGAGTATAGAAGAAAGAAGAATTTTTGTAGAACTGACTGAAGTATTGGAAGATGTTTTATTACAAGAAAATGATCATGAGAAGTTCACTAGAATTGGAACAAGTATGAAGAAGAAGGCGAAAGAAGACCTCGTCCAGTTTCTAAAGAAGAATGCCGATGTTTTTGCATGGAGTCATGACGACATGCTTGGCATTGATCCAAGTGTAATCACTCATCGACTGAACGTGTACCCTTCATCTAAGCCTGTTCGTCAAAAGAAGAGGGTGTTCGCCCCTGAAAGAGAGAAGACTATCAAGGAAGAGGTTCAGAAACTAACCACAGCACAGTTCATCCGGGAAGTCTATTACCCGGATTGGTTGGCAAATGTAGTGATGGTGAAGAAGGCAAATGGCAAGTGGAGGATGTGTGTTGACTTCACTGACTTGAACAAGGCTTGCCCTAAGGATAGTTATCCTTTGCCACATATTGATCAGCTGGTTGATTCTACAGCTGACCATCAACTGTTGAGCTTCATGGACGCCTTCTCAGGATATAATCAGATAAAGATGGACGAGGCAGACCAAGAAAAGACATCTTTTATTACCAATCAAGGTTTATTTTGTTACAAGGTAATGCCCTTCGGTCTAAAGAACGCAAAGGCAACTTATCAAAGGTTAGTGAATCACATGTTTCGTCCACAGATAGGACGGAATGTGGAGGTGTACGTGGACGACATGCTTGTGAAGAGCTTAGACGAGAGAAGCCACTTGGACGATCTTCAGGAAACTTTTGAAACACTTAGGCGATACAAGATGAAGCTGAACCCAAGTAAATGTGCATTCGGAGTATCGTCAGGAAAGTTTCTAGGATTCATGGTTTCAGAGAGAGGAATTGAGGCAAATCCAGACAAGATGAAAGCCATATTGAACATGGAACCACCGAAGAACATCAAGGAAGTCCAATCCCTAACTGGACGAGTTGCAGCTCTGAACAAGTTTGTCTCAAAAGCCACTGACAAGTGTCTACCCTTTTTCAAAATTCTCAGGAAGGCATTTGAATGGACGGACGAGTGTCAGAAGGCCTTCCAGGACCTAAAGCACTATCTTACCACAGCCCCATTGCTAAGTCCGTCCGTGCTAGGAGAAGAACTATATCTATACTTAGCAGTGTCCCCACATGTCGTGAGTTCAGCGTTGATCAGGGAGGAAGAAAAGGTGTAGAAGCCTGTGTATTATACTACTCGGGCACTGAGAGGGGCAGAAGGAAGGTACCCACTGATAGAGAAGTTAGCCTTCGCACTAATAACAGCTTCTAGGAAGTTAAGACACTACTTCCAAGGTCATGTCATCAATGTCATGACTGATCATCCACTCAAGAAGGCAATGAACAAACTTGAAGCTGCAGGACGACTAACTCAATGGGTAGTTGAGCTCAGTGAGTTTGACATTCGGTACTAATCGAGGAATGCAATAAAAGCTCAAGCCCTGGCAGATTTCATTGCAGAATTCAATCCAAGTTATAAGGACTTGGATGAAAAAGAAGATAATAAAAAGTGGGTCGTCCATGTAGATGGATCATCTACACTGTATGCAGGAGGTATAGGAGTTGTTTCGCAGTCACCAGAAGGAGATAAATTGGAGCACAAAGTTCGCTTGGAGTTCCAAACAACCAATAATGAAGCAGAGTATGAAGCCCTCCTTAAGGGGTTGGAATTGACTAAATCGGTGGAAGCAGATTCAATACTTGTCTTAGGAGACTCTCAGTTGGTCATAAGCCAAGTAAATGGGACGTGTGAAGCCAAGGAAGATAGAATGAAGAGGTATTTGAAGAAGGTAGTACGCCTTATGAAGAAATTCAAAGAAGCTGATTTTGTTCAAATCCCAAGGGAAGAGAACATGGAAGCAGATACTCTAGCGAAGGAAGCCTCCACGAACGAAGCAATGGGTGAATTTGATGAAGTACAATACATGCCAAGCATAGACCTCCCAGAAATGTTGCAGATAGAAGGTGAAGAGAATTGGATGACCCCGATAGTGTTATACCTGAAGGACGGAAGGCTTCTAGAAGGGAATGACGAAGCCAGGAAGCTTAGAGTTAAATCAGCCAAGTACATCCTTATGGATGAAGTGCTGTACAAAAGAGGTTTTTCATAACCATACCTGAGGTGCTTAGCTCCAAACGAAGCAAATTACGTATTGAGGAAAGTTCATGAAGGAGCATGTGGTAATCACTCAGGAGCCAGATCACTCGTCCACAAGGTCATCCGTGCAGGGTATTATTGGCCAACCGTCCAAGCTGATGCTAAGGCATATGTTAAGGTATGTGACCAATGTCAACGTTTCAGTAATATTCCTAGACAGCCTTCAGAATACCTTACCCCAATGATGGCCCTTTGGCCATTTGCATAGTGGGGTTTGGATATTTTAGGCCCCTTTCCAACTCGAACCAGACAGATGAAGTTCTTGGTGGTGGGGATAGATTATTTCACTAAATGGGTGGAAGCTGAACCATTGGTGAAAATTACACAACAAAATGTCAAAAACTTCGTTTGGAAGAGCATTGTATGCAGATTTGGAGTGCCAAGAGTACTAGTATCTGACAATGGACGACAGTTTGATAACACACCCTTCAGAGAATTCTGTGAACAACTTGGAATCAAGAATCATTATTCCTCACCCTCTCACCCACAGGCTAACGAACAAGCTGAAGTAGCAAACCGATCCTTGTTGAAAATCATCAAGACTCGGCTTGAGGGGGCAAAGAGAATATGGCCGGATGAATTACCAGGTGTTTTGTGAGCTTACAGAATAACAGTGAGGACTCCCACAGGAGAGACTCCTTTCAAACTGGCTTATGGAAGCGAAACAGTCATACCTGCAGAAGTGCATATGGCCAGCCATAGGGTGATGAAGTATCAAGATGAGGAAAACAACGAACAGCTTCGTCTTAACCTCGATCTCATAGACGAGTTAAGAATGGACGCGGAGCAAAGAACAGCAAGGTACAAAAATCTCATGGCGAAGCAACATGATGCCATGGTGAAACCCAAATGCTTCAGCATTGGGGATCTCGTCCTTAAATGGGTTTCTTTGGCCACCAAAAACCCAGCCCATGAGAAGCTGGGACCAAACTGGGAAGGACCTTACAGAGTTATCAACTCCAAGAGACAAGGATCTTACTATTTGGAAGCCCTGGATGGACGAAAGTTAGAGCACCCGTGAAATGTTGAACACTTAAGGAGATACTATCAATGAAGGGTGATCATGGACGAGCCCTGACATGGACAAGACCCTTGGACGTTTAAAGTAATGTTTAATATTATTTTTCAGTATTTGCTTATTACTATTGTGTTTTAAGTGTATAAGTATTTTATACTGCTCATGGACGAAGTTATGTTGTATTATGTATTTTTAATTCCCTAAAAGCACAAGCTCTCAAGCATGTGCCATGATTGTGGACGAATGATTACATAGTATGAATTTCCAAATATATATATGATGTGTTTTAAGTATATGTATTATTGTATGGGAATCCTCCATTTTTCTATGATTCAAGATGATCCACAGAAGGCGAAAAGCCAAAGACGAATAAAATCCTTGGACGCAAGGAAGAATTGTCTAGAAGCTTTCCTTTAGATAAGGATAAAGCAAGAAAAATAAAACCTTAGGTATATTTGTCCAAGCTCAAGACGAGATAAAAAATTAGGTGTATCTCGTCCAAGATCAAGACGAGATAAAACCTGAGGTATATCCGTCCGAGCTCAAGGCGAGATAAAACCTGAGATATGATCATCTAAACCTTGGATAAATATGGTCTAAAGAAACACCTAGTCCATAGACGAGCCTAAATGGCTAAGCAATCCAACATATGGACGAGCATTTGCTGAAATTATTTTCGTTAAGGAGGAATAAATAATTGCAAGTTTGAACAAATCCTTGAGCTAGCCAAAGGACGATGTTCATGGACGAATTAAAGAACGGCGTTTTAAGGGTTCATTTTTACTCCTGCTTTGAGACGAAAGAACTCCGTCCATAAGTTCAAGCTAAGATAAAATGTTTTCCTAATGGTATGGACGATACTAATATAATATGTCCATAAAATCCTTAAACACATTCAAATATGATAAAAACAATGAAAAGAAAAAGTATTCATTCATTCATAAACTCTAAGGGCAGACGACCACCGTCCAAAAACCCTTGAAAGTATAATAATGGTTAATAAAACTCGTCCATAAATTTGGACGAGGCAATTGTACTTGGATAAATTTCAAAAAAAAAAAAAAAAAAAAAAAAAAAGGAGAAGTAAAAGCCCAAAACACTAGGGCACTTCCAAACAAAAACATAAAAACTTTCTGAAGCTGAAGTCACTTTGGAGGGTTGGTCTTCGGATTGTCCTAGGTTACCTCGTTATTAGCATCGTCCTCCACGTTGACGTCCTCAGAGCTCGTCACAAGCAAGGAACTCTTTGTAGTGAGGGGGATCTTAAATGTGTCGAAGTTCAAGTCAGGGAATACGTCCTTGGCATCAGCACGGAAGTCCTCATACCCAGCAGCATAATGGCTGTCTAGACAATTCTTGTATTCGCCAGACTTCTTAAAGGCTGATATGGCTTCCTTACGTGCTTTCTCCAAAGACGAAGGAAACCCTGAGACTTGTCCCTCCAAGTAAGTGATGCGAGTATCCTTCTCAATAGCATCTGCTTTAAGTTCCTCAACCTCGTCCTTCAATTTCGTCTCTATTTCTTGCAAGCGGTTGAGATCCTTAGTCAACCTAATCACTTCCCCCTTTTTCAAAAGAACTTCATTATTCAACTCCTTAGTTTTCTCTTTCGCCGTCTTGGCCTTCTCAGCAAGTTCCTTGGCCTAGCACGTCGCTGTATAAAACTTTGACATAGCCTGTGCATAGACGAAGGAAAGTTAGAGATTCTATTTAAAAAAAAAAAAAACTTATTGCAAGCACACAAGGACGAATAAAGGTTCTACCTTAAAGAGGTCATGGATGCCAGAACGTTCAAATTCCTTCACTAACATATTGTAACATTCGTTAACTTCATTGTCAGTGACGATTCCTTTGAACGTCCTCCATGTATAGCCCTCGTCCAGCACCAAGTTGAAAGGACGATCAGATGGCTCTGACGGATGAGGCTTGTGAGGAGTCTTAGCTAGAGGGGGAGTAGGATCAGTTTGAACAGGATGAATTATCTGGACGGGCTCCATGTCGACAAGAGGGTCGTCCAGATTCACCGTCGGAGGAGTAAATTTGGGGACCTTGGGAAGAGATGAAGTCTGAGCAGTTTTTTGTTTTTTGGAGCTTTGACGACTAGGAAGGTCGTCCAGGTCCACAGCACTTGAAATCTTCTTGGGTTTCCTCTTCCCAGCCTGGACGGAAGCCTTCTGGATGACTGGAGGCGCAGGAGCATCCTCGTCCCCACTAGCTACTGTTTTTTCCTTATTTTCTCTCATTGTAATTATTCCTACAACAAAAGAAATCAGTTATAAAAATAAAAAAAAATAAAAAAAAAAGAGGGAAAAGAGAAAGGGAATGAAGTAGAGATGGACGATACTTCTACGAGTAGTTTCTTCGTGGCCTAGGTTCTCAGCAGTAGGTTCTGGACCAAGCCCCCACGTAGCCAAACTGCTAAAAGTTACTAATTCGTGAAAAGTCCTTCTAGGGAAGGCATTTACTTGGTCAATTTGATCCAAGTATGACCTGTCCAAACGAGGACGAACAACAGCTGCACCAATAAAAAGAAAGGTGGTTAGATGATTGAGAGCTAGAAAAAGTGTTAAGGAATAAAAGAAATAACATGGAAAGAAAACATACCCTCAGGACGAAGGCGACCTATGGGGCTGGTAAAAGGAGGGAAGGGGGCATTACCAACATCTATTGGGTCCCCAACCCAGTTTCCAGAAATAATAAAAAAACTCTTTTTTCCAGAGCCTGTCAGACAAGCTGCGGCCCTTTATTAAGCTATAGTGAGAGCCTCTGGACGAAAACTGGTAAAAACCAGCAGACTTTTTTATTTCTGAGGGCTTATAACAGTAGAGGAACTCCTCCACTGTTATAGGACATTCCCCTTCTAGTGCCTCACGCCATAACACTTGCATGGCAACTATCGTCCTCCAACCATTAGGGTTGAGCTGGTTAGGACCAATGCCCAACCTATGAAGAAGACCTCTACAAAAATAATTTAATGGAAACGTAAGACTAGCTAAGAGGTAAGATGTGTATACTCCCAAACCAGAAGAAGGAGAACAACACCACTCTCCTTCCTTGGGTAGACGAGGTTCAAACTCACTGGGGATTTGGTATCTATCTACTAAAACTTTTAACTTAGGGGCGTCTAAGGTGGACGCTACTTCAGGTGCACAACTATATATTACGTTTTCCTCTTCCTCCTCCTCGTCCTGAGAAGGGCTAGGTGGTGCTCTGGACTAGCTAGTCTCAGCTCTAGAGGCCGTCCTACGTTACATCTCTTGAAATTCTTCCAAGGAAATGCCAGGAACCCCGGACGAATAACGCTCGTTCAAAGAACTACTACTATAACTAGTGCTACCCTCACCACTCTCATAACTCCCAGACGAGACGTCCTGATACTCGTCTATTTCTCTCTCTATACTACTAGACGAAGACATATCCAAAATAAAGATCAAGACGAAAACCTAAAAGGAAGAGGAAATACCTGACAGAACTAGGACGAAGGCTAGACGAGAAACTTGGACGAGACGGCAGAAGGGAGTTTATGAGAAAGGTAAAGGGCAAGAAGGAGAATGTGCCTATTTATAAGGCCTAGGAGCAGGGTCCGCGAAGCGACACCATCCACTAAGAAGATGACACGTGGCAATCGCTTGGAAAAATGTAATCGACTTGACTGCTCAACGAATTAAATCACAACACGTGGCTACATAAAGGGAATTAAATCCCCACAATATCCTTGGACGACACCCTGGACAAGGGGGCAACTGATGGGATAGCAAAAATTAAATCTATGGTTCGTCCAGAGGAGTCGTCCATGATCACCAATTAGCCAAATGGCCAGACGATCTCTGATTCGTCCAAATATGTCGTCCAAAGTATTGATCAACTGAATAAGCCTTAGGGAATCAGGTTAAAAGAGTCGTCCATGTGCAAAGCCCATGGACGACCACACAACAGTAACAAAGAATCGTCCATGGGCATTGCACATGGACGACCACACAACAGCAAATTCTGGAGCGGTTAATCGACCCGTGTTCATCGCCACCAATTCCTCCAAGTATGTAACTTCCAGCAGCGGTTGTAATTTCTATAGCCGTTGAGGAGGATATGTCCAAATTCCACAAATCTGGGGGAAGTTATTGAACCAATAACCGCCCCAAAGTTCCCTATATAAGGACCGGTCTGAACCAAGTAAAGGTATGAAAACTCTAAGATTTTTACTCCCAATACAGTTAGAACTCCATTCGAGAGAAGATACTAACTTAGTCATCGGAGGGTCTTAGGCCGGTCCATCCCGGTCTCCTTTGATATTTTGTTTATTTTTCAGGCCTTCGCTACCACCTTCAGCCCATCGAAGCCGAGTTGTCCAGCCTATTGATTCTGTTCTTCATCAATAATAATATACAATAGGATCACAACACAATACTTTTAAGAAAACATATATCCATATATAATTTTCCAAAATGTGTTTGACCCAAAAACAACATTTATAAAACATGGTTATTTTTCAAAATCCCATTAAAAAGCTACTTACCTCACAACCGCAAAAGCCTAATTCTCCAAGCTCCAAGGAGATTAGCTAGAACCTAAACAATGACAAGTAAACCTATCACAATAAATATAGAGCTTGAAATTGCATCTAGCCACAATTTAGGAATTGCCAAATAATCACTTAATTAGGCAAGCCTAGTATTCAACCTGACATGCAATGTATTCCACTTCCAAATTTTCTCAAAACAATTTAATTTGCAAGGCATAGACTCCCATTTATACTCATAAATCATTCAAGGTGTCATATCTAACATCAAAACCTCCACACTTTATAAGTATTTCTCATAAGATTTATATAACATCATCAAGTGACCCATGACACCAAAATCATAATTTTCTCCAAGACAAACAATTTAAATCTTTAACTAGCTCCAAATAATTAATAAAAATTATATTCACCATCTATCACATGTTATAACTCAAAACCTCTAAATTTTTACCGTAACAAGCCTTAGATAGCCATCATTGTAAAAATCATGAACTCACTCATCAAATACATCCACCAAGACCAAAACCCATACATATAAACACATGAATATCATTTCCAAAGCTCTTAAATCACATGAATATCATTATTAAAACTTGGGTAAAATAACCTCAAACAAGAACATTAATACCCATCAAAAGAGATTAGAACTTTTACCTCAAATAACTTATGTGAAGGTGTGATGTTCTTGAGGGTTTTCCAGTGATTTGCCAGAAAAAATGGTAGAGATGATGATGAGGAGTGTACCGGTGGGAGAGTGAGGGAGAGAAGTGTGTGTATGTGTGTTGTGTTGAGTGAAAATGAAAAAGAAAAGAGAAACAAGAATGAGATAACCGGCCAAAGAGAGAAAAGAGAAAATTGTGAGATATGTGGTGGGAATGGGTGGGGTAGTTGGGAGGCACGTGGGAACCCTTAAAAATCTGACCTTTTTTTTTTTTTTTTTTGACTTGCTGGGACGTTACACAGATTCCTTCATTTAGTTCTTCTAGTAGTAACTCAGCTGCTTCAGGATGCATGCATAATAAGTACGGTTCTGAATAGGAGCGTTTATATAGTTTCTGGTCATCGGATAGCCGAAATCTGGTCGCCTTCCTCCGAACTTTGTCAGCTTCCCCCCTTTCTTCAGGCAAAATATCCTCCTTCAAGAATTTAATTATAGGATCCATCTAACTGAGTTCGGCCCTGATTTGGTGAACCCAAACTACCTTTCTTCTTGCCTCTGTAGGCCCATGCAAGTCTTCGACGAGGATAACTCTCAGCAAATCTTACGCTGAAGAGGTAGCAAGCGTGGCCAAAGAATTAGCATGTGCATTACCATTTCTGGGGATGTGTAGTAGATTAAAAGAGTCGAACTCCGATTGCAGACACTTAACTCGGCTCAGGTATCCCTGCATTCTTTCATCCTTCGTCTCAAACTCACCTTGTACTTAACCAACGACTAACCTAAAGTCCGAGAACACCTCCACTGACTTTCCTCCCATTCTTCGAACCATAGCCATTCCCATCAGTAAAGCTTCGTACTCGGCCTCATTATTTGTGGCCGTGAAGTTTAGCCTTATTGACTTTTCGATAACAATCTTCTCTGGAGATATTAACACTAGCCCCACTCCAGAACCCTTCTGATTTGCTGCACCGTCTACATATACTTCCCAGGATAACGGCCCTCGTTGAGAAATCATGCCAACCAATTTTTCATCCATGTCCTTCTCTACCATTACCTCTTTTAAACTAGGCTCTGTGAACTCGGCCACCAGATCTGCGAGAACCTGGCCCTTAACTGAAGTGCGAGGCATGTATTTGATGTCAAAAGCCCCTAGGATAGTGCCCCATTTAGCTATTCTTCCCGTGTAGTCAGCATTTCTAAATACGGTTTTAAGCGGAAGTTGTGTGAGCACAACAACCGTATATGCTTGGAAATAATGAGGCAACTTCCGTGTACCAAGTACTACTGCCAAGATGGCTTTCTCCAACGGTAGGTACCGAATCTCAGCCTCATGTAATGACTTACTCACATAATAAACTGGCCTTTGCACACCTTGGTCCACTCGTATTAGTACCAAACTGACAGCACAAGGAGCCACCGCAATGTAGGCAAGCAAGACCTCATCTGGTTCAGGATTGGACATGATTGGTGGCCGAGCCAAATAGTCTTTAAGTTGTTGGAAGGCCAAAGCACACTCTTCAGTCCACTCAAACCCTTTCCATTTTTTGATCAACGAGAAGAAAGGTCTACACTTATCTGCTGATCGAGAGATGAATCAGTTCAAGGCAGCAGTCATTCCAGTCAATTTCTGAATTTCTTTGGGATTCCGAGGAGCTTGTAAGTTGTGGATGGCCTTTATCTGATCGGGGTTAACTTCAATTCCCCTGTGAGTCACCATGTACCCCAAGAACTTGCCTGAACCCACACCAAATGAGCATTTGGAAGCGTTTAGACGTAGCTTGTGCATTCTTAGAATTTCAAAAATGTTTTCAAGGTCCTTTATATGTCCAGAAACGACCTTGCTTTTCACTACCATGTCATCTATATAAATTTTGATACTTTTACCTAACTGTGGCTCAAACATCCTCGTCATCATTCTTTGGTAAGTGGATCCTGCATTTTTCAAACCAAATGGCATCACTTTGTAATAGTAGTTACTGATACGGGTGACAAAAGCAGTCTTCTCCTGATTATCCAGGTCTAACGGTATTTGGTGGTAACCCTGGAAAGCATCCAGGAAACTCATCCGAGGATGGCCGACAGTGGCATCTACTAACTGATCAATTTTTGGCATAGAGAATGGATCCTTAGGACAAGCCTTATTTAAGTCAGTGAAGTCTACATATACTCGTCATTTTTCATTCTTCTTCTTCACTACCACAGTATTCGCTAGCCACTCCGGATAAAAAACTTCTTTAATAGCTCCATCTTGTTTGAGCTTTATTATTTCTTCTCTTACTACATCAGCGTGTTCCTTAGATGGGCGCCGAGGAAGCTGCTTCTTGGGGGTAATTAATGGGTTGACCTTCAGATGGTGACATATGAATTCTGGATCCACCCCTGGGGCTTCGTAAGCGTTCCAGGCGAATACGTCAAGGTTTCTCCTAAGGAACTCTACTAGCTCTTCCTTCTCCTGTAGAGGTAGCTGAGATCCAACTTGAAAGAACTTTTCTAGATTATCTCTGATGATAACTTTTATTAAATCTTCGCATCTAGCACCCTCGTCTAGATCTTCGACGGGCGATACCCAATGTTTTAACTCCTATAAACCCCTTTTGGCCTTAGCCAAGGACTCAGTTTCGGGCTTATGCTGGCAGCCACTAAGCATTGTTTGGCCGCAGACTGATCTCCCCGGATTTCACAAACTTGTCATTCGGATGGATATTTAACTTTCTGATGCAAAGTAGAGGAAACAGCTCCTAGCGTATGAAGCCAAGGTTTGGCTACAATTGCCATATAGGGCGAATACACATCTACAACTATGAAATCCACCTCTACCACCTCTGAGCCGGTCTGCACAGGTAATCGTATTTGGGCATTCGGGGTAACAACTCTTCCTCCAAAACTCACCAGGGGGGAATGGTATGGTGTTAGGTCTTGAGGTTTTAGGTTCAGTCCCTTGCAGAGATCAAGATACATTATCTCTACCGCGCTACCCTGGTCCACCATTACCCTCTTCACATCATACTCTCAAATTCTGAGGGTGATTACTAAAGCGTCATCATAGGGTTGGATAGTTCCAATCTTGTCTTCATCCAAGAACCCTAAAACCAGTTGAGTATCCGGTCTAGCTCTTTTCGGACCATGGCCAAAGTCCCCTGCGGGTAACCGGGCTACCGACATAACCTTGGATGGCCAGGATCCTGTTCTCCCCAGTGCGACGAAGATGACATTGATAATTCCCAAATGAGGTTTTGAAGAATCATCCCTTCGGGGCTCCAAGTTCACCTGACCTCCTCGGCCACTAGAGTGATGCAAGAGTTGTCTCAATTTACCCTCGCGGACCAATTGGTCCAAATAATCCCACAAGCTCTTGCAATCCTCTGTGGTATGCCCATGGTCTTGATGGTACTGGCAATAAAGATTATAATTACACCTCTCAGAGTTCCCCACCATTTTGTTCGGTCACTTATAGTACTGTTCATTCTTGATCATCTCCAGAACTTGATGCACTAGCTCTTTAAATACAGCATTGACTGCTTGAGGATTTGTTGATCCTGATTGCCCAGTAAAATCTCTCCGTGGTTTACTGTTATTGTAACGGTCCGACCTGAAATCTCTCCTTTCTTGGGGGATAACCTTGTCCTTTCCCTTCCCTTGCTATTGATCTTCTTCAACTCTTTTATACTTTGCAATACGGTCCATGAGTTGACGCATATTAGTAACTGGCTTACCAGTTAAGGATTTCCTTAAACCATGGTTAGTGGGGAAGCCAAGCTTAAACGTGCTAAGGGCCATTCCATCAAAATTGCCCTCCATGTCATTAAACATCTCCCAGTACCTATTTGAATACGTTTTCAAGGTCTCACCCTCTTGCATACTCAAGGATAGTAGTGAAGATAAGGGTCTGGCCACTCTTCGGCATGTGACAAAACGGGAACCAAATGCTTGAGTGAGCTCTTTGAAGGAATCGATGGAGTCTGCTTCCAGGCTGTCAAACCATCTCATTGCAACCGGTCCAAGACTGGAGGAGAAAACCTTGCACATCAGAGCTTCATCTCTGGAGTAGACAGCCATCCTTTGATTAAAGTGACTCACATGTTCCACAAGGTTTGTTTTACTATTATAGATGGTGAACGCCGGCTGATAAAAATGACGAGGGAGCCTTACTTCTTAATCCTGCGTGTAAAAGGTGACCTAGAGATTTGATTCAAAGCCTTGCTCATAGCATTGTTCCCTACGCCTTCACGTGATGGGCTTCAAGGTTGCCTCTTACGATGACGCTCTTCTTCATAGGAAAATGATTCACTGACTGGTGTTCGAGATCTCTGCTTGTAAGTGATTTCTTGTTCGTCATCGGAATCTTCATCAGAATGCAAAGAAATCTGTTTCCTCTTTGCATGGCGCAACTCCCTTTTTAGCCTTTCAATTTCTAGTTGCATATTCTGGTTCTTCTCTGCATGAGACACGTGACTTCCACCATGTGGATGGCTTCGATCAATATGCACAGTGTGCACACTACCTTCACTATCTTGTCTCTGCTCCAAATTAAGAAAAGGATCAATGTGTTGGGATGCCCTAGATTCTGCTGGTTGTTGCTCTGGTTCAGCCTTTATCAACTGTTGCTTCCACTTTTGCTCAAGCTCTTCTCACAGACGGCGCCAATTGTAGAGTCAAGATTTGTAGCCTAAGCCTAAAATAATGAATTTGTAGAGAGTGGGTAAAAGAACTGGGCTGGTTGTGAACTAAACAACAGTTAACCATAATATTCAGGGATGGGTCAACATAAAAACACACTAAAAAGCTAAATAAATTGATATCCGAAGAGGTATGTTATTGATTGAAAGGTGAATACAATTCTTGGAGCTACAGTGAAATCTTCCTCCTCCTCTTTTTCTCTTTTCTCCCGATCCCTTCTCATTAGAGGCCTCTTCCCTTTATATAGCCTTCTTCTCAACCATCTTCACCGTACACTTGTTCTCCATCTCTGCATTCACTTGAGTGCATGTCACATTAGGCATCTTCTTTAGTTCTCCATGAGTGGTGGTAACTGAAGTTTCACTGTTCAGGGGTCTTCTCCACATAAATGCGGCCAGAAAAGTTGCTGCAGTGTATTAAACACGGTGGTAGCAGCTTTTTTTTATAGATATTTCTCCATTCTTATCATCTCCATACAAGCCCGAAACTTATCCTTATCATTGGAATCGCTAGGAAGATCACTCGAACCTTCCAAGTATCTGCTTGACCGAGACTCTTTATATCCGAGGAGAATACACTCTTCGGACTACCGATGCTCTCTTCGAACTATATTCCTTGACCGTTTCCAGGTATATCTCTCCCCATGGAATTCTTCTCAATCATTTTCATCTCTTCGGACACACCGTAATCTTCAAATAGGGCCCTAAGCCCAATACATAATGTTGGGCTTTTACCCCCACAATAAACTATTGTAACAATTAATAAATACTTCATATTTTGGTAATAAACTGTAATCTAAGATAAACTATTTTAATAATTAATGAGAGGGAAAATAGTCACTTGGCACAACCATGATTTCTAAGATCCCATTTTTTTTATTATATAGTATAGTAGATGAAATATATGATTTGATAATTCATGTCATTTTCACATTGTTTTCTACTTTAATTTTAAAAAAAATTCTTTTCAAAACAAGTAGCAAACTATTTTTGAAATTTTTATTGAGTGGTAATAGGGATACAAAATTTTCCACAATCTTTTTCATTTATGAAAAGTTACGTCTCTAAACTTATTTTATTTATTTATTATCATTGTTTTTTTCAATAAATAAAACAAGGAAAACAACAATGGGGGTTTATGTACCTATGCACTCTCAAAAAAAGCAATGGCTTAAACACAACATTCCTCATGGATGGCCTCCTCTGCTCTGAAATCACACAGCCAATTACAATACAATGAGAAGCCCACCTAGATAGCAAATGAGCCTCACATTCCTATCTCTATTCTCCCAAATAATGTCAAACTAGTTAGATGGATGAGTTAGACTTAGTCACAACACTAGAGGAAAGCTCGTGTCATCAACAACCCTTCAACAACTACCCTCGAGAACCTTTCCTTGGTTGCAATGCAACCACAACTACTAACCTAAATGCAAGAGTTATTGCAGATAGGGAATTTTATTGTCTTAAACCTCTAGATGACTAAATTCTATTCAACATTACACACCTTTGTGATATGAAATTTGGCAAATTTTTCACATATATTGAACTTGGAATGGATAGTACAACTAACAAAAAAAATTCATTCATTCCTATCATAGGCATACTGCATATCCACCTTGATCCCCAACATCTCTCTCCCTTTCCTTCTGATCTCAAAGTTATGGACATCTTCTTGAACTATTATGGAATTCTACCGTATGCACCTTCCAAGAACAAATGCATCTTAAATAAGGCAATAAAATGTTTTAAAAGGGATCTCACTATTGAAATCAATAACTTAGTTATAATTTTACAAGAGAAATTTAAGCTTATAGGCTTAGACAAGCTAAACCGAGTGTAAGAGTTTGGTCCAACAAGCTTAGAAATCAAGGATTGAAGGTTTGGTAGTTTGGTTCCATTTCTGCAGCAAATATCCCTCGAAAAAGATATTGCCGACAAAATATATTATACTTCTTCTTCATTTTTTGAGAAAAAGAGTAAAAGACTGTAACTTTGTAACTTTATTATAACTTTTTTTTTTGGTTAGAAGAAATTTATTATAGCTTTTTGATTGTTTATTATTTGCCTTAAAAAATAAGATTGTTTAATATTAGCTTGGTCTTAGAAAAATTATTTAACAAAAAAAAGAGCTTGGTCTTAGAAAAAACATGCAGCATAGATGTTTATTATTATTATTATTTTTTGATAGGCATGCAGCACAGATGTTGGCCGTGCAATAATAAAATACATAAAAAATATTGAAATCCCAAATGCAAGAAAGGTTCTCCCCTTTTGTAACGCGAAATGACCAAATTTTCCTCTGACGTTACGTTAAATTTTGCATTTTTTCTCCACGTAGGTTGAGGGTATTCCTGCCATTCCAATTGATATAAAAACCTATATATGGCCTACTTATCCAATTCCAGACACATCCACGTCTGTCGTCAGAAAGGCACATAGAATTCAGAAGCCTGTGGAAAACATAAAACAAACACAAAACGCAAGCAAAACACGAAACATACGAAGAAATTCACAAATTCTACATTTTAATTCTAATTCTGTCTCCTATTATCACTCAAACCCATTTCTCTAAAATCTCTTCTCTCTACTCTCTCTGTATCAATTTCTCTGCAAAAGAAAATGATTCTGTAAAATGTGCACGACAAGGTATGGCTTAATTTTCCTTTTTTTTTTTTGTTATAATATAATAATTATTATTATTATTATTAAGTTGTTGCTTCACTAGTATAAGGTTTGTGTATTAATATGATATGGGTTTGTGTGATTTTTAACTATTATGGTTAAATGCATTGCAAAAAACCCTGAAATAGAATCATGGGTTTAGGCTCGTACTTGTTGTTTTTAGATTTTTATTTTTATTTTTAATATTAAGAGTTAAATCTGTTGTGTGTAATCTTGGTTATGTTTCCTTTTCTTCTTCGTTTTTCTTGCAGAAGTTTTGTTTTTTCAGGTAATTTTTTCAGCAACGTAAATGAAGTTAAATGTTAAGTTGAGATTGAGAAATTTGAGATTCAAGATTACTGAATCAATTTGGTGAAGGAATAAAGATTTATGCTTTGCATCTTGGAAGCTAAAAGATGAATTCTTGAATCAAATAATTCTTCAATTTGGTTTTGTAAATAATGCTTGACGTTTTGGATAAGAAATTGTGTAGAATCTTAGCCCAGAGATGAATGGGTAATTGGGTATGGTATAACAAGTTTTTTTTTTTTTTTTGATGGGTTAATTTGTATTTATTTTTTTAATTTGGTTTTCACATGGTATGGGTTATGTTGAAAAGGAAATCTGCTCTGTTTATCTAACATTTGGATCTGTGTTGAACAAGCAATGATTGTCAAGCTTTTTTAGTAGTTATAGATGGGGAGAGTAATGAAAGCTTTAGCTCTACCATAAATTGGTGCTTGTGTCAAACAAGGAAATGGGTTCTTGCATTTGAATGTGCCAGAGTTGATAGAAGATAGAAAGTATGAAAATTAATGCTTGCGGTTGCTTGTTGGGAAGTTACTATTTTTCTATCTTTAGCAAGTAGTAGAGGTGGACAATGAGCAATGGTCTACATTGTATTGTGGAGATGCATAGGTGTCTGAGATGTTACATGGTTGTAGAGAGTATAATAATGAGACTAGCAGTGTGACGATGGATGATGCACTTGTTGTATTGAGAAGTAGCTTTAATACCTTCTAAGTCTGATTTTTATCAATAGAAATTTTTTATCTCTCAGGACATTTGACACTTGATCCAAAATATGGGGTATTGAGTGGCCTAGGGAGTCATTTTTATCTATTTGGAATTTGATGAAAATCAGATTATAAGGCACAGTGAACTGATACAGTGATACCTGTTTGGATGGAAGTTCTTACTGAAAGTAAAAACCAATTTCTGGGAAAGTAAATGAAGAGGGAGTCAGTGATAGAGGTAGAAATGAACGTTGTGAATGATTATCTTTTAAAGAATAGTACTGAGCATTTCCTTTGGCCAAATAAGGCATAATAGCTGCTGCCATTGGCATTGGCATTTTCTTTCTTTTTTGGTTTTTTGTTGTTTTGCATAAGTAGTGGGGTTGGTGCTTCTTTTTTTTTTTGGGGGGGGGGGGGGGGGGGGGGGGGGGGGGGGGGGTTGTTAATATGTCTTTAAGCTTAATTACAAGTTTGCATACTGTTGAGAAATAATAACAACTATGAATTTACTAATAAGGAAAATGTGGTTCATAAGATGGAGCTCATGTCATCTTTGTCTTTTCTGTTGAAATTCTTGGGATATTTGCAATTAAATTGCACATTCTGTGAAAATATTTAGAAATTAATATGAAAAATTGGAATCAAACATGTGTAAAATTTATGTTTTGTGTGATTCATGAATTTCTCATTTTGGGAGAATCTATCAAGTTTTCCCAAGTTTCATAATTTCAAATTATGAAGCTAGGAGATGTCAACTAACATGTATAGTTTTCATGTTAAGATTATCCATATTGTTTTCTTTCTTTCTTTCCTTCCTTCCTTGACATGTCCATAGCACTGAAGAGCTACTTTATGTTGAGCATTAGCTGTTTTGTCACGTCCCTGTATTCCACATGGCCATTTCTGTTGATAGAACCTTAAGATGGCTTCTTAAAAGGAACTGTTGTCAACTTCCATTGTGTCATTGCAGAAGGGAATGTTCGTTCAGTTCAGAGACAATGGAGCAAAATACTGGAAGTTTCCGTTGCAATAGAACACAACCTTCAGAGCATTCTGCATGTACTGATAAAGAAAATCAGTCCAAAGAAAAAGATATGGGCACTTCCGTATATATCAATCATGGTAAGACTCTTGATTTGGGTGATCTTGTGCCGAAGGGTTTTGTAATGCTAGTTAAAAGTTAAAACATAAAACAAGGTAGTATCATTTTTTTTTTTTTTTTTTTGGGATAATCCTATTCTGTCAATTGCAGTGATGTTGTCCTCCAATTTCTAGCTTTGTTTCAATTTAGTCCTGTCCAAATACATTTAAAAAAAGGTATTGGAGTTAAGTCATATGTTAGCAATGTGACTAAAATTGCTGACGTGCATTCGGTGGAGACAAATAGTCTACATGGTTTAGTTATTTAAATTTTTATTTTTATTTTTTTTTTATGTTCAATTAAATTGTATAATTTCTAATTAACAAAGAAAGAGGTTTCTGCCTTCCATCCTCTCACTCCTCTTCCTTCAACCCTTCCAAACCCTGACCCCACACCATCCAATCCTACTTCTCCTGTGGCCCACCACTACCCCAGGCTCATGCTAAACCTTGTCAGGTTTGTGCTGTAGAGCTTCCCATTTTTGTCACTTTTCCCTTACCAAAACTCAATAGCTAGTCTTCCATGAGAACCAAGCCTGCCATATTCTCACAAAAAGTTACAAGTGAGATTGTACATAATCAGACTTGGAGATCCAAATCCTTCAATGATCAAAATTAATGTGGGAGAGGGTGCAGTTTCCAGCAATACATGCAGGTTAATTGCTAGAGAGGAGTTGCTTTCTGGCACCCCATGAACAAGATAATCATTGTTGATTGGTGTTATATGTGCAAACCAAATGGGGAGACAATTATCCATCTCTTTTGACATTGTGCTATTGTTAGGAAGCTCACACGATTTATTAGATCAATGCAAAATTAGATCCTAGTTTTTCTTTTCTTTCTTGTAAACCTCCCATATACTATGGTTTTGCCTTCTTTTTTTCTTTTTCCTAATAAATTTTGATTGCTTATAAACAAATATAAACAAAATTCTATTGATGTGGGCCAATTGGCATAACTTTGTTATGACTTCCTTAAATGGCAATTTCATTCACATGACTTTCTTATGACTTAACTTTGTTAACTTGACCAAAACATATTTATGAATATTATTACTTATCAAAAAACATATTTGAATGAAAGAGTGAAATTGAAATGAAGTTAAACATTGAAGAGTAACATTGCTACATTCGAAAGAATAAGCACGAAATAGCAACATTATTATGAAGACCAAGAGTGCACTTTACTCTTTCCTTTTCTTTTCTATTCTGTATTTTTTAAAATATTTTTTATAATTACTGAAATTCATTATTCAAATATTGTTCTCTGAAGAGTAATCGGGCTGAATGTGTGATGTAGCTGCAATTGCCTGGCAAGAGAGTAGAAGAAAGTGGACGGGGGATCCATCTCGACGACCAAAAAGAAAGGCAAAGGACCCAATTATAAGGTATATACTTTTCCCAATGCTTCGTTGATACAATGGGATCAGTGACAGTAGTCAATGTTAAAGATATTATACTATCTATATATTTTACTATTTAAGCAAATAGTCTTCTTTTTTTAGAATCATAATCAAATAGTCATTGAGATTGAGGAATGTGTTATTCTGAAGCCTGAACTAAAATCTGTGGACTTGCAAACTCAAAAGAACTTTTTTGGTCTTAATTCTTGGAAGCATAGGTAGTGAGTATAAACAAAAGGGTGATTCATAATAGAGTGACTAAATTTTACGCTAGCCGTCAACCTACCACAACCCTCCTCCTTTTCTTGGGCTTGAAACCAACTGTGAGCAAAATATATGGCACTAGCAAAAATAAAAGGATGATTCAGCTTCTCTGTTTTTTTTTTCTTTTATTTTTTCTTATTGGTGAGTTTTTTTTTATTCATCTTCATTATCAGACCTAGTGTCATAAAATGAGGATCCTGTTGCAGATTAGGTAAGGAAAAAGGATTGCTTACATACCTACAAAAAATATATATACACACACACACACACACACACACACATGAGAAAAATGAAGAAGTCCTCTTGTTCAAAAACCCAATTATGAAACTCCTTTCCACATAACACCTCTGAAAATAATGTTCTTATAAAGTGAGATGTGCTTTCACATCTTTTAGGGTACTCCTGAGATATAGGGCAGGGCTTGTAGCTTAAAGGATTAGAGCACATGGCTGTGAACCACCGAGCCAGGGGTTTGAATCCCTTATATTTGCTTTTTTTTTTTTGGGTGTCTGTTACAATATTTTTGGCCATCACAGTCTTTGTCCAATGTCATTTTTCTGTAGTTTCATGATTGAAAGATATCTGGAAAATTTATTGTTTCAGTTGGTCCATGGCATATGAAGATCTGCTCTTGACTAATGAGCCTTTTCCTGAGCGAATTCCTCTACCTGTAAGCTTCTCAACACACACAATTCATACATGCATGTCATGTTCTTGTATTGAATATTTCTTTATTTATAACAGCAGCACAGGGTGCTGATTTGCACGTGTTTGTTGTGTGTGTGTGTGTTAGGGAGAGAGGGGGGGAGAGCGAGAGACTTAGATTTGAAGCTTTGAAAATTAAAATGAGAACAAAAGATAGAACTGATCACATCATTACGTAACTTATTCTTTTTGGTGCTGACTGGTGAGATCACATTTATGTGTTTAAATTGATTCCAAGTTACCCATTTTACCCCCCAAAAAATATTTCTAACCAATAATTTGTAGTCACAGTTTAGGACAGGGGATGTCTAGAGTGTATTATAACTGCCACTTTAATTGTGTGCGCGGCGCGCCTATGATTTTGGAAGTGCTTATGTGAATCTGGTTGATTGGTCGCTTGTGCAGGAGATGGTAGACTTTTTGGTTGATATTTGGTATGATGAAGGCCTTTATGACTAGATAGCTAATTGATAGTGTTTGAGTGATGGAATGGAGACTGATGGAAGGTGGATACACTTGAACACTTGACAGCCAATTACAGTCTATTTCTTGTAGCCGATTCTTCCATTTACTTCGAATTAACACGACTCATATAGTCGGATTTTTTAGAAAGTGGGGGAGGTTGTGTGGGGGGGGGGGGGGGGGGGGGGGGGGGTTGTTCCTCTAGAATTATAAAGTTCACATTTTATTGAACATTATAGCTCTGAATTATAGCTCTCAGATATTGATGTATCTCATTCAGCTTTTACCATTGAAGGAAATTGTGTTGTATTTGTCACTTGCATCATCAGGAAAATACTACCTATTAGAACACGCTTTGTAATTCTTCTGTTATTTGTAATCGTTTTAACAAAGTTCTTATATTTGTAATCTTAGAAGTATGTTACTCTGTCTCTTTAGTCTTTTTTGCTATTAGTGTAAAAAAAATTGTTTTTTACTTCATTGATTTTTTCAAACCCTTCCATTTTTTTTTCTAGGATGCCACGTAAACTGTACAATTAGTAAAACTATTTATTTTTTGTTCATTTTTAGAGTGACAGAAGTTAAAAAGTTTGAATAAATTTGTCAAAACTTAGTTTGCGTTGGTTTTGAGCAATTCTTTTGGATTAACTAACGAATATTAGTCCGAGCCTGATGATCTCAACCTGAATTTTGGATAATTGCACGTAGCTCAACTGGTAAAAATTTTTATTATCAAACCAAGCTCATTTGCGCGTGTAATAATGCTCTTTTTTATTTATTTGTTTTTTTAGTTTAGTGTTATAATGTTTAAAAGTGATATATAAATAACTGTGTTTTTTTAGTGTTATAATGTTGAAAAGTAATATATAAGTAACTAGTAAGATAACGTGAAATAATGTTTAAAAATAAGATAGAGATAATGTCTTAAGTTTAGTCTAAATGCCAAAAAAAAAAAAAAAAAAGCTTTAAGCTGAATGGAGAAGATAAAAGAAAAAGCCTAAAACTTAGGAATAGTAAATTATTCTTTTAATCTGTTTGTGTTTTTTATTTTTATTAATTGAACATTAAATATTTTAAATACTATTGTATTTATTAGAAAAAGATCTTTGAACTTAGTTATCACTAGTCACTATAGGCTGTTATATGGCATAAATTATAATAATATTCAACACTGTACAAGATAGAAAGAGTATGTATTTCATCAGATAATGGGCTCAAATGGATTAAATCCGAAATCTTGTGATATAATTATCAAATCCGTGAGGAGGGCCATTTTGAATCTCCTACGTCCTTAACCTTGCCCAGCACATTCAAATGGGCAGTTTGGATTGCCTATCCCTTACCTGTGGTGTGAAAACAATGTTCCCAATCATCTTATTAGCAACCTTAAACCTTCAAGACTTTCACCCTAATATGCCGTCCTAATAAATCTCTTAGCTGAATGAATGAAGTCTAAATTGCTAAACTTTTAAACCCAAAACCGAGTTGAATTTATATCTGACTGAAAAAATAGTTTCTTCATAATCAAATTTTTAACAAAGTTAGAATTATTGAAATTGGTTCTTTCACAGATTGGATAAAATTGGTTGGACTCGGAAGGGGGATATGTTTTCCAATAACCAACTTTCACAAATTCTCTCTTATTTTTGTGTTGTGATGGACGCAAGTATAGTGAAGTAAGGTAGTAAGTATGTGTGAGAAAGTCTGAAATTAAAAAAAAAAAAAAATTTATTATGTTAGTAGGCTTATCAATAGATCTTAAACGGTATCTATGTGATATGATATTCACTAGGATTAAAATTGTTTTATTTCAAATGTTTTTTAACCTTTAATTTATATTAATATTAATGAAAGAATGATGGAGATTAACACCATGTTATGATTGAACTGGATGCTATTCCTTCAAAAATAAATTACAGAGGCTACCATAGAAAAGCGCCAAAAAGGGGAAAAAAAAGGTTGTATTTGGTTTGGAAATTGATTTTGGAAAAATATTTTTCCCATTTACGAGTGTTTACAGCAATAGAAAATGTTGATTAACCGGAAATTATTTTTCGGTTGACTATAAAATAAAGGCACTTATAGTGAAATACAATTTACGTTTTCATTTTCTGTCTTACTCAAAACTTATCGACTAAACCCCCACCCCCACCCCTATTATTGTCTTTGGTCAATATTGCTATTGATGACCACCATCGTCGGTTCCCAATCACAATTTATTTTATCTAAAATTTTCTTTTTTTATTATATATCTATTTGAAAAATGAGAAAATCTAAAATAAAAAATAAATGTTTTTCATTGCATTTTCAGAGACAACCAATCGCTTGAAAACTTTTTTATTTTATTTTTTGGGGATATTTTATGGCCAGAAATATTTTTTCATGGAACCAAACATGGCATGTTGTAAAGTAGCAAAACGGCGTAGTTGTTTCATAACCAAGTTAAGCTGCAAACGACATCGTACTAACGCAGCCACCCCTGGACTGGACCCCGGCTAGACTTTTTTTCTTTTTCTTTTTCCCGCAGAAGGACACACAGACTTTTCCTAGGAAACAAACACGGAAAATGAGAACGAGTAGATGCTCTGAGTTTTGATCCAAAGCAGAATATCATCTTCCGAAGCTCTTTTTTTTTTTTTTTTTTTAGTTAGTACATCTGAGTTTTGAATTCTCTTCACTTTTCTTTGAAAGGCATAGAAAAAACAAAAACAAAAAAAATGGACAAATTTAAGAGCATGATAAAGCCCAAAGCTAACCCACAAGAGCAATTGAGAGGTTGGCAGCGACGCCTCCGCCAAGAGTGCCGCAACATCGAGCGACAAATCAGAGGCATGTTCTCTTTTTTCTCTTTCTCTTTTTTTTTTTTTGTTAAGTAATGTAAATTTTGATTTATGGGTTTTTTTTTTTGTTGTTGTTGAAATTAATGAATTTTGGTTAAATTCGTCAACTTTTTTGTTTGTTTGTTTTGGTTTAATGGGTTTCAAAGATTGGAATTTTAGATTGATGGGGTTGTCTGATTTTGTGTTTTGATGTTGAATTTTTTGTCTAAAAAAAATTTCTTGGGTTCGTTTTTTTAGATGTTCAGAGAGAGGAGAAGAGTGTGCATAAAGCAATTAGAGAGGCTGCCAAGAGAAATGACATGGGCTCAGCAAAGGTAAATTTATCAATTTTATTGCTTTTTTTTTTTCCTGATGGTTCAATTATTCATTTAGTGTTAAAACTTTTTTTTTTTGGGTTTATATATTTATATAAGATCTTTGAAAGGAAGATGGGACTTTGGAAATAATGAATTGTTATGATGACTTAAGATTTGTTAGAAGAATCGAGGATTCGTATGTTTGATGTGTTCTCAAAGTCTATCAGTGTTGTCTTAGTATGTTCCTTAGTTCATAAAGTTCCTAAAGTCATAGATTCCTTGAAGGATTTGTGGGTTATGAACAGGTTATGTATTTTAAAGGAAATGCAGTTAATTATGTGGTCCAGATGGTCTTTTTGCCCGTGTTCTTTCTTTCTTGGTTTCAGGAGTAACACTGTCCTGATTGCAAGAGTGAATTAAAGGACTGATGGAGTATTATAGCCCTCTTGCATGTGTGTCTAAGTTCAATTTTTATGCAGGGATGTGCATCTCAGTTTAGGTTTAGCCACATGGAATGCTTGGGTGTTCACCTTACATTGAATGTCTACTACTGTTACTATGTTATAATTGAGCTTTCATCTTTTCCATTATTTTACATTCAAAATTCTCATGTGAATTAAATCCAGGCACTTGCAAAGGAAATTGTGATGTCAAGAAAGGCTGTGAATCGCCTCTACGAGAATAAAGCCCAACTTAATTCAATCTCAATGCACCTTGGAGAAAGTGTTGGTATGTTGCTTAACTTATCTGAACATATTTCTAACTTTTTTTTAATAAGTAGTGCAATCTTTATTGATATAAAAATAGAGTCACCCCCATATACATGGAGTATACAGCAGGGGACCAAACAATCACATGCAAATTACATGAATTTAATCAAACAATAACAGAACATAAAGAATGACTATGTATGATTGACATCCAATCCAATAAGGTTCTAAGAAAAAACAATTCAAGGTCAGGCATAGTCCTTTTTGTGTCCTCAAAGCTCCTATTGTTCCTCTCCCTCCATATGCACCACATCAAACAATGTAGAGCAGACATCCACAAAAGTCCATTCCGATGGGGCGTCTAAAGCGACCTGGCCAAGAAGCTAAATAAATCCACAACAGTCTTCGGCATCACCCAATAAACTCCAAATAAACCCAAAACCATAGCCCATAATTCTATAGCAACAGGCCAATGCAGTAAAAGGTGATTAACTGATTCCCCATAGCATTTACACATATAGCACCAATCCAAAAGCCACATTTTCTTTTGCTGTAAATTGTCGATCGTCAAGATCTTCCCCAAAGTGGCAGTCCAGTTAAAGAAAGCAACTCTAGATGGAATCTTTGATTTCCGTATGCTCTTCCAAAGGAAAGATTGGTCACCATTGCCAAGTAGAACCCTGTAATAACCCTCACTGTGAAGCCCTTACTGTTTTCAGGTTCTAAATCAATGCAAGCATGTAATTTAGGGATGGCAAAAATTTCCACTCTGCTTGACCCACCCTGGCCCACTTTACCTTGCATGGGTTTTCTCAGCCCCGAAGAGGTGACAGGCAAGGGGCGGGATTTGCTCCATCCACCTCATCTTGCTCCGCCCTGCCCCAAATGTGTGTGTGTGTGTGTGTGTGTTTTAAAATATATATTTAAATTATTTTTATATATAATTTAATCATTCCTATATATAATTTTCTTTGAACATCTATTTATAATTATAATTTTTTTTGGTACATATTCTATTATTATCCCCCTAAATTCTCGCTTTCTCTCTCTCCCTTAGCATTCTTATGACTATCCTTCTCCTTTCTATTTCATCTCTACCCCATTAATGTTGAAGCCAACTCATTAGGAATGACAAAATACCTCCAAAGCCGCCTAAATCCGGCCTGCCCCGCTTCTACCCACACGGGTTTTCCCGCCTTGAAGAAGGGACATGGCACCCTTGATCTGACCCCGCGCCATGTGAAAATAGACATTACCTCGTTTTTAAGCATCAAGTTGATGAAACTTGTTTGTGATCAACAACTGAAGAAAATTACTCCATATTCTTCTTTTCTATTTCTCTTTCTTTTTCTTTTTTGAAGGACTTACATTTCAGAATAAGGTAAAAATTCACATGTTGCTTAAGAATTTTAGTACATCAATGCTAAATTTTGTAAGAATGGTTTTCGAAAAGAATGGGCAAACTATGTTCCCATGTGTTGGTGATATAATACCTGATCAGTACAGGAGTGTAAATTCTCAACTGATGGCAACCCATGTTGTTAGACATCTTTTATGATAGTTTATTCAAGGACAAATAACAAACTTGAACCAGAGGGTGTAGTAGGTAGAATTTAGATGAAACCATTTTGTTGGAGTCAATATATGGTTTAAGAAAGAATTCACTTCTAGCATGTTTGTAATATGACATCTCTATAATAGTGAAAGAACTTTACTCCAATATGAAGATTTTCCTTTGTTTCTCTTCAGAAAACAAATTAAGAAGAAAGAAGGGAGAAAGAAATATAGAGATCAACTAACATGTATAATTGTGTTGTGACTAGCCTACAAATTGATCGTTGAAGGAAAGTCTCAAAGTCCACCATTTAGTTTGTGACTATACTAGCTGTAAAGAAATTCTTTTGCCACTGCTTAATGGTTAAAGTCATATTCAATGAACTTGACTTTATTGCTGATAAGCAATGACTTATGTGTGTAAATGGAGATTTTTCACTAATGACTTTTTCTTTAGATATTCTATAAGCTAAACATGTAAATAGAATTCAGAACCCCTTACCATCTTTATGTGTAAATTTATGTTGTGGTCTATGGATGTGATGTCAGCAGTGAAAGGCTTTGTCACAGTTGTAGCAATCTCTTTTAGTTATAATTGTACTGTGTTCTCATTGATTGTGTGTCTGCTTGTTTTTAGTTTTTTTGCAAGAATATTTTGAAATAATTTCAGTGAAATAAAAAATTCAATGTGTCATGAAACTTGCAGCAATTTCTCGTACTGTTGGTCATTTGTCCAAGAGTGCAGAGGTCATGAAACTTGTCAATAACCTCATGAAAGCTCCGGAAGTGGCAGCTACAATGCAAGAATTCAGCAAAGAAATGACCAAGGTATCTCTTCACCTCTGAACAAGTATTCATTCAAATTCTTTATTGGTAAGAATGATACTTTTTGACAGGTTTAGTGGGAAGAAAACTTTTGTGTTTTGCTCTTCTGATGTTCACTATTTTAGTGTATAACCATTTTAATTTCCACTGGGAGCGGATTTGATGGCATGTTAGAATATCTTTTGACCGCACTTAATGTGCTAAGTGCTCGATCTGGCTTAACTAACGTTGTTTGGAGTTACAATCTTGTGTGCTCCTTAAGTTAGCTTATGTGATTAGACTTCTCTTGTTTTACATATTAAACATTTTGGCTGAGAAGATATCATTTTTATTAGAAGAATGTTTGTTATGTATCCTGCAAAATTTGACTGTTTTCAAATGTCATTTAACATATAATCATTTTTTCTATAATTAAGTTGTTACAACAAGTGGGGAGGGGGGGATTCAAACCTTGGCCTTCCTTATAAAGGAGACCAAGCAATGCCACTAAGCTACAAGGCTTTTGGCCATCTAACTTATAATCATGTGAGAATGAATAAAGTATTGCTCAATTCTCTCAATGATATGCAAAAAGATGAGTCAGACACACCCTTTAATTTGGGTCCCTGTGATATAATGTGTCAAGGACTGACCTTTTACATACTAAGGTTTCAGAACGTTCACTGTCAAGCACCAGTTTTGATCTTCTTTTAATTATTCGCTTTTGTCATATGTTCTTGAATTCTCTAGAAGTGACACTTATTTTTTAATTCAGGCAGGAGTGATTGAAGAATTTGTGAATGATGCTGTTGACACTGCATTGGATTCAGAAGATATAGAAGAAGAAACTGAAGAAGAAGTTGATAAGGTCCTGACTGAAATAGCTGGTGAGACGGCTTCGCAGCTTCCAGAAGCTGTCAGGAAGGAAAAGACAAAGTTACCTGCCCAGAGAGCTAGTACTTCACAAGAAGTATGTGGAAAATTAATCTCTTCATAACTTTACGTGATTTTTTTTTTTTTTTTTAATGAAACCAAGGAACTGATCCCGTTGGATTTTCACAGGAAGAAGCTATTGCTGAGGGAGCAGACGATGAGGAAGAGCTGGAAGAGTTAAGAGCACGGCTTGCTAAAGTGAGATCATAATTTCTCCAATTGTTTTCTTTGCTTAGCCACTAAAGTACTAGAGAAAAAGAAGTTTGTATCATTAGGGTTCTAGCCCATTGTTCTGTTTGAGATTGTAGGGCTTCAAACCCAGCTTACCATATTATGAACAGATGATACTTTTTTAGCAAAGGCCATTATATGCTATCTCGTGTATGATATTAAAAAAAATACTAACAAAGTTTTTATTTTTTTAATAAAAATGAATTTCTGAAATCTTCTAGTTTTTATCTGATTATCTGTTTTTTCTTTATTCAACAGCTTCTTGCCTTTCTTTCCTTTTCTGAATTAAGGATGTTTTTTCCCCTGGTGTGTATGTGTGTGTTGGGATCTCTGATGAAAGAATTGGCACTTGGCATTTCTTGACATAACAAGCAATTATAATTGAAAAACACTATAAAAAATATTGCATTTTTTTTCTTAATCCATCCGCACCTTGTGGTCTAGGTTGGAAACTTTGGTGCTTGCCTTTTTAATGATACTTAATGCACAATGTTTTCCATTTGGCACAATCTTGACTATTGATGCCTTCAAATATAAGGAATTGTCAGCATTCAAGTTCAACCATTATATTTTTTTTGGCTAATGATGAAAGTTCAATCATGATATTATATCTATGTAGATTGTGTTTTAATATAAACTCAAAATTTTATTTTCAAAAAATCAAGTATTAACACAAACCAAAACTGAGAGAGAGAGAGGGAGAAAAAAAAAAAAAACTTTGTGATGGGGAATTTAATAACGCACATGCATATATAATAAAAATAATAATAATAATAATAATAATAATAATAATAACCATAAACCTAAATTAGAGTTATTTGATGCTTCAAAGCTAAGGCTACGTTCTACTAATGGACTGAATTTTGGATTTGTTTTTCTCCTTTTGTTGTTTAGTTGTGGTGGCCTTTGTAAATCACATTAATTTCGTGTAGTTGGAAATTCCTACAAAGTACATAGCAAAAAAACAAAAACAAAAGAAGTCTTGCTTAGACAGAGGGGAAAGGAAGTCATATTGAGAAAAAGTCTTGTTACTTTCGTTGCCTTGTACAAATGGCTTGCACCTTTTATATAGGAAGAGAGGATGTAACATGACAAATCATGAATACTTACAATTCTCTATCAATAATACACGCTTCCTTCCTACTCAATGAATATTTACAAATTTCTTACTTATACAAACTGGTGTCCTTATAGTCATATATACTTACAACTTCATGGCAATTTATAACGAATAATAGATAACTTCGTGGCTAATTGCAACGAATAAGAGCCTATGAACATCTTTCTAGATATATGTTATACTTTTAATACTTTTACATTGATTTATTTCTCAATTTATTTTGAGTAACGAAGTTATCATGAATAAAAAATTTTAAAACAGTAAACGGATTCAAAAATATAAGAAATCATCAAGAAAAACTAAGCAAATTAAACCAAGTTTGAAAAATAAATTACAATTTAACATTTCTATTTCATTTTATATGACAATTATATTAGGACAAAACTTAGATACAATACCTTAAGTGCCTCTTTTAAAATTTTGCCACATGTCCAGCCACTTAAGTTTGCAAACAGCGTTAAGTTTGGTCATCCGCATTTTTCTTTTTTACTTTTCTTGTTCTGCTGAAACCCAACCTGCCATGAGAAAAATAAGAAAAACCTCAAATCTCTCTCTCTCTAGAGAAAAAGAAAAGTTTTGCTAAAAGAAATCCTCCATGGACGATTCCACCTAGGGGTGTCCAACAAAACCGTGACCCGACCCACCTACCCAAACCCCGTCCGATCAGAGCTGACAACCGGCCGACCCGATGCCGGTGACGGTCGGTGGCGGTTCTCGGCCTCCAAAAACTCGAAAACGGCGGGTCGGCTGGCGGGTTTTCTCTCCAAAACTCGAAGAAACCCGAACGAACTGAGATCTCAGCATTCCTGGCGAAGTTTTTTAGATCCAGCGAGATATCATCGATTTCCGGCGAGATCTCAGCGATTTTCAGCGAGATCTCAGCTAGATCCATGGAATCTTCACCAGATTTGGCGAGATATCACTAGAGCTGGCGAGATCTTAGCCGAACCTGATGAGATTTCAACAAATTCGAAGAAAACCCGACGAAAATATCACCGAAATTTCGCCGATTTTGCCGTTAAAGAGCAAGATTTTGGCCCATTTTCAAATCTCCAACTCCGACCGAACCGACCGCCCTCCGTTGAACGTCTAATCCGCCCGATCTGATCACCATACCGGTCGACGGCGGGTTGAAATTCCGACCATCCGATCTGGTCGGGTCGGTTCCAGGTTGGGCACAAACCCGACCCGTGGACAGGCCTTTCCACCTGCTCAAATATGGGGCCCCGGACTTAGCAACAACGTCCAACCCAAAAAATATGAAACCATAAAACAGTGGTCTTACAATAACAGAATAAACAAAACGCAAACTAAAAATTTTGGTTTTTTTTTTTGGATATGTAGGTTTTGGATGCTCTAGCATTGTAGAATGACTTTTATCTCAATCTTATAGATTGGGTATGAGAAGTTGTGGTTTGTTACTTATCAAAAAGAAGTTGTGGTTTGGAGTTTTCTGGAATTCTGAATGGCTTTCACAGGAGGAAAAAAGAAAAAGAAAAAAGGAAGATACGGTTGGTTAACGCCGTTTACAAACTTAAGTGACTGGACGATGACAGAATTTTAAAAGATATACCTAAAAAACAGTAGCTAACGTATGTATCTAAATTTTACCTATTATATTATGAGAAATGACATATCTACAATATTTTTACAACAAATTCTAAGTGACAGGTTGTTATTATTGGGACAAAAAAGTAATCTTAGTATTAGTTTCAAATTTAAACCAATAACAACTAACCACTTGTGATTTGTTGTAAAAATATTATAAAATTATAGTAAACGTAGCATCTCTCTTATATTATTCTACCATTTTTTTTCAATTTAAAACAAAATCTTTAACGTAATAAATAAACAAACATAACATTCCCTTTTTTTACTTCTTTAATAAAAAGCAAAGCAAGGTACGTCATGAAAACCATTTTTTTTCCTTTCCACACTAGCACCGACCTTCTCGCCCACTCCACTGCAAAAAGACAGTTCTCTCAGCTTTAGATGGCAACGACCCAAAACGGAATCTCTTAAACCAAAGCTTATTAATTACGTGCACTCTTTTTAACAGTAGCCCACTTCACACGTGATCCCTCCTTCCTTTTCTTCCTGCAACTGCAACCTAAAGCAGCTTCTCCTCCACTCTCCACGTCACCACCATTACCAACCCCCAAAAACTTCCTTTAAACCCAAAAAATAAAAATAAAATTATGTCTATCATATTTCCGCATCAAATCAGAAAGTAAATTTTAATTGAGGAAAAATTATACGATTTTCATGGTGTATCACGTCACTTATTCATTATTTTATTATAAAACTCTTATCTATTTAAAATTGTTAAGAACTATAGTTAGCTTATGAGAGAAAAAAAATTGTTAAATTTACTCAACAATTTTAAATAGATAAAAGTCTTTAAGCGGAATGGTTGAATAGCAAATAAGTGATGTGGTCTATTTTAAGAACAGTATAATTTTCCGTAAGTAACGTATTAATTTGAACTCATTATTAAATTTTTTTGTCTGATAATAATAAAAGAGTCCGGTTAACGTGTGCCCTAAAGGCACACGTTAAACTTTCTATTTTTGGAAAGATTTTCTCGGGAATTGAAAAAGCTGTCATTACTTTTTCAATTCTCGAGAAAATTTTTTCCAGAAATGGAAATTAATGTGTGCCCTAAGGACACACATTAATAAAATCCATAATAAAAAGTAACTAATAACAACTATTAAAATTTATTATAAAAATATTGTCACCTACTTATAAAGGAAAATCAGAATTCGAAACTTTTTGCAGTAGCTTGCTTAGATCACTCCAAGGAATTTGGATCACTCCAAGGAATTCTTGTGCCTCAAAGGATAGTCAAATACTCAAAAGAAAAAACCGTAACGTCCGTTTCGTCTGTTATAAACCGACCCAGACCGACTCTCCCGCAACTAACAGCCCACGAATGAAGTAGACCGTTAGATACTTAGTTACCGCCACCTCACCTGTTACAGGTGACCTGTACTCTCTCTCTCTCTCTCTCTCTCTCTCACTCTCACAAATATATAAGCATTTCCATTTCTCTCTCTCTCTCTTCAGAGAAAAAAAAAATCACAAAAATGGAGTCCTCACAAATCTCTCTCTCTGTTCTATTCACTTTCATGTCCCTCTTCTCTCTCTCTTCCTCGATCAACTTCAAGGAGGACCTTCATATAGCTCGGTCGAACCTGCCATCGGTCCAAGCCGAGAAGTTTATCAGAGACCTCAATTTGTTCCCCAAGACCGAAATCAACGTCGTCGACCGTCCAGGTTTCTCCTCCGCCGCCGCCGAACCCAAGAAGATCGTCGAGAAACGGTTCGCTTTTCCCGACCTCGTCGGCTCCGGAGTCACCGTCGACGATTTGGGCCACCACGCTGGCTACTACGATATCGAGCATTCCCATGCCGCTAGGTCAATCCTCTAAAACCCTAGATTTTCCTTAACGGTCTCTGATTGGTATTTTCATGTAATTATTCGAGTTTTAGAACCGTAAAGTTTTTGTTTTTAACTTAATCTGATCATTACTATTAATTCAAACAAATCAGTGATTTATTACTCTACTGGGTTTCTTTAATTTTTTCCTAATATGTGTTCCTTAAGCATTAATTCAATGCTTGTTTGTTTTCAAATTATAGGACAAACCCAATTTAAATTTGGTACATTTATGTGTAGGCGATTTAGGAAATGAATTTGATTCGATAGCAAAGTCTCACATGTGGAAATAGTGAAATATTATTACTTTAAAGGGAATTAAGGTCTTCGTTGATCATCAAGGTTTTTTTTTTTTTTTTTTTTTTTTTTTTTTTGTAGTTAATAAAATTTTGTTCATGTTTGTTTCTATGTAAGTGTCAATTTTGGGTACTTGGTAACTGTTTCTTAGTATTTGGTTTGATGTTTTTCAGGTTGTTCTACTTTTTCTTTGAATCGCGCACCAACAAGAAAGACCCTGTTGTTATCTGGTTGACCGGAGGGCCGGGATGTAGTAGTGAACTGGCCATGTTTTATGAAAATGGTCCTTTTACTATTGCAAACAACATGTCTCTTGTGTGGAACGAGCACGGTTGGGACAAGGTATCTATTTTCTTTGTACTTTTAGATGTGATTCTATTTCTATGGTTATAGGTTGTATTAGTTTAAGCGAATATGAAAGTTTTAATATTGTATAACAATTAGATGGGTGTTCCCTTTTTGACATGTAGCCACTGTCTACATTTCAAGTCTTCTATCCAGAAGAGAATTTACAAATTCTTTTTCTGATTTTGCAGGCATCAAACCTCCTCTATGTTGATCAACCAACTGGGACTGGCTTTAGTTATACTTCTGATAAACGCGACATCCGTCACAATGAAGACGGTGTTAGTAATGACCTTTATGACTTCTTACAGGTGTGTCTGTCTATTCATAAGTTATTGTGATAGAAAGATAATTGAGTAAAAAAATTTCTCAATTGACTCGTTTGTGTATTATAATGTTGTAAGGAGAGAATTAACTGGACTTTACATCATTGGGATTATTATTAAAAAAAAAACACAGTTGAGATGAGAGAGGATAAAAAACCGTGTTGTAACTGTACGTGAGTATTATTTTGACCCAATAAGCTCTTTCTATGATATCAGGCTTTCTTTGCGGAGCATCCTGAATTTGCAGAGAATGACTTCTACATAACTGGGGAATCTTATGCTGGGCACTACATCCCTGCCTTTGCTGCTCGAGTTCACCGTGGAAACAAAGCTAACGAAGGAATTCATATAAATCTAAAGGTCTGTCACTGATGACTGATATAACATAATCTAGAGTTTATACTTGGTCATTTTAACTTTCCTGAGCAGCTGACCTGAAATTAAATGGTTAACAGGGATTTGCCATTGGTAATGGACTAACCGACCCTGCAATCCAATATAAAGCTTACACTGATTATGCACTGGACATGGGCTTGATTTCAAAAACTGCTTACAATCGCATTAGCAAGGTGATTCCGGTCTGTGAAACCGCGATCAAACTTTGTGGTAAGTTTGCATGTTAGATTGGCATATCCCCTAATGTAAATTTGATACTGTGTTGATCTTTTTTTTTGTGCTTGTGCATTGTAGCCTCTTGTTGGTTGGCTACTACTGCTTTTCTGTCTCTCTCTCTCTCTCTGCACTGTGGTTAAACTTTTATTTTTTTTCAGGCACTGATGGTACAATCTCTTGTGTGGCTTCATATTTTGTTTGCAATACTATATTCAGTAGCATCATGGCCCTTGCTGGCGATACCAATGTAAGATAACTCATTCTATTCTTCATTTAGTGCTTTAAGTCTGATCATGGTACTGCAATTTGTCAATTCTTTCTTTTTTTTTTTTTTTTTTTTGGGGGGGGGGGGGGGGGGTGGGGTGGGGGAGTAATTAATTTTTCAATTCTTAATTTAACATGTTTCCTGCACAAAAAAGCATTTGACAATTTCCTTTTAATGAAAAATATAAAGAATGATTTTTTCAAACAGAAGAATTTGTAGAAGATGGGAATATCCTTTTTTTTTTTTTTTTTGGTATAGACAATGAGACTTGAGACCTGAAAATATAGACTATTTGTGACATAAGCATATTTCCTTTTTTTTTTTTTTTTTTTTTACTGAAACATAAGCATATTTCCCTTACCTCTTTATTTTCGAAACTGTGTGCATTCTGAAACCTGGATAGACCTCAAATTTGACAAGCATTAATATTTTTACTTTGCAGTATTATGACATTAGAAAGAAGTGTGAGGGGACCCTCTGTTATGATTTCTCAAACATGGATAAGTTCCTAAACCAGGAATCCGTTAGGGATGCACTAGGAGTTGGGGATTTAGACTTTGTGTCGTGTAGCCCTACAGTGTATCAGGCCATGTTGGTGGACTGGATGAGGAATCTCGAAGTGGGTATTCCTACACTTCTTGAGGATGGAATCAAATTGCTTGTGTATGCTGGAGAATATGATCTCATATGCAACTGGCTTGGTAAGCTTTTATGCTTAGTGGAAAACCAGCATGTTCTAAGTTAGGAATCTAATGTGTTAAAGAATTACCAATAAGAATTGTATCGGATGTGATTCAAGCCTGGATTATAATTTTGTTTGAGTAGGTAACTCAAGATGGGTTCATGCTATGGAATGGTCTGGTCAGCAAAAGTTTGTAGCATCTCCTGAAGTTAATTTTGAAGTCAATAATTCAACAGCTGGAGTACTGAAAAGCCATGGACCTCTCAGTTTCCTTAAGGTCTCTCTCTCTCTCTCTCTCTCTCAGACACACACACCACACGCACACCTCACCTACCAATGGCTAATAGTTGGTTGCCAGTGCTGACATAGTTGTGTGATATATGTAAACAATAAACAGGTCCACGATGCAGGTCACATGGTTCCCATGGACCAGCCCAAAGCTGCATTAGAGATGCTGATAAGGTGGACTCAGGGCAAACTTTCTGAAGTGCCATCTGATGATGCTGGAATATTAATTGCTGAGATGTGATTGCCTCGTTCTTTCATCTTATTTTGTTATCTTATACAGAGCTGTGCTTGACCTCAATCTCAGAGCAAATCAGTATATTGTTTCCTTGGGTTCTTACTATGCTTGTAAATATTTGTGCACCCCTCAACTTTGGGATGAAAAAGAACTCTAGTCTCTAGATAATGTGGTATCTTGACGTTTTTTGAAGATTTCTCAACAATAACCAATGAGAATATGATGCCTAATGTTTGTATAGTTGATATGTTTCTGTATATTCTTTCTTTGTTTAGTTTCTCTATTGTTCTGCGTTGTAATTTGACCTGCAAGATACTTCAACCATCATCATGTGGTCATTCAAGGGGAGTGGATGTAGACGAAGTTCTCAAACAAAAAGTCTGTTTTGTGTTTTTTCTGTATTGATAACCGATTACGGCTTTGTGCTAAGCCATCTGATATCACCTCGAGGTCGATAGTTATTTGCTTATGGATGGTACTTCTGTGATGTGCAGTAGACCAAGTATCTCAATCCTGTCAAATTTTGATAGAACCTGAACAAACTACTAGGTTGAAGCCCATGAACACCAACCTTGAACAAACCCATCTGAATACTCTCTCTCTCCCAATGCTGGAGCGGGAAACAATCCTTGAATTTCTGCTGCTAATCTCCCTATATTCTCATTCTCCCCCTCTTTCTCTGTGTCTTTTCTCTATTTTTTTGTATAGAGAAAAGACGAGAAGGGGGAGGAAAATCTGGAAAGATAAGATGGAAGAGGAAGAGGAAGAGGGGGTAGTAGATTATAGGTTGTAGAAAAGATCTTGCTCTGCTAAAACAAATGCAGTTGAGATCTTAACGCGCGGGGTCCAGACTACAGAGGTTAATGTTTTGCGGACCATTTATATGTTGGGGTGGGCTACCTCATGATTGGCACAAGTTGGTATCAGTTCTCCTCCTCCCAAAACTTTACACCTCAATTTCTTATATGTATCAATATATGTCTTAAATGCAATCGCTTTAGCATTTCGAGTGTGAGCCTATCAATTTACCAGCAAACATTCTTCTAGCCCAAATGCCATTTCTCACAAGTCACAACTAACCAGTCAGGTTAAAATTCAGTCTCGCTCTCTATGTACTCAAACCCCAAGTTTGCTTAGTCATCTGAAGAGGTTGTCCCTGCACTAGATGCTAGAATGTCTCATTAGCATTATGGAGTACTATATACAAGTATACACTATACAACTGAAACGGATCTTGATAGATAACTTTAGCCGCCAATACCATGAAATTCACGAGTAGAACATTTTGTTACCGGGAGAGGTTTATGAGTTAGAAACATTCAATCATATAAATGAAATTAGACATTGCTATGTTTGGTTTGCAAGTTTCCATCACTTTTCACAGCTCAATTCTCAAATTTCATGAGCCCCACCCTATTTTAGTTTGTTTGGGTTAGTTTCTGTAACTCAATTTCCATAATTCATACTCAAAAACTGAGTTTGAGTTATGAAAACTGGGAACAAGTTTTCATTGTTTTCAGGTGATGAGTTATGAGTTTCAATGGCATTTTTGTAAATTTATGTAAACGAGCGGGATCCACTCTCATGACTTGTCTTATCAAGTCATAATTCTCCTAACTTCGTTTGAGTTTTGTGTGATGCTAAAACTAAACATAAACTTAGTTTTCAACATTTACCTTGTGTTTTACATATTAAATTATCTTTATCTTTTAAAATATTTCATTTTAATCTTCTTCTTTTTTTCTATTATCCGAAGGAAATTTAAAAAATAGATTAAAATAGACCATTGATTTCTAAAGTTTGCTAAGTGATTGTTTTTGGTCCCTCTCAAGTATCTTTATATGTCATTAAGTACCCGTTTGTTTCAACTTTTGAAGCCCAAAAGTTGCCTTTTCAAAAAAGCCAACCCAAAAATAGTGTTTGGTGAGTATAAAACGCAACTTTTTAAAAAAAGTTGCATTTTATATTTGTGAAGAAACTCTCATTTGAGTTTTGGAACAGCTTCGGTCCATTTTGTAAAAGTTGGTGTGGGCGTTTGATATATATCCATTGGGGGTGAGTTCAATTACCAAAATTGCCCTTCAATAAAGGGCAAGGTGTCTTCTTCAGAGTCTCACGCACAACCTCATTCCTCTCATCTCATCTCTCTGCTCTGTGCAAGCCAGCTCCCTCACGCCTCTCATCTCCTCTCAGCTCTGCCCTCTCCGTGTCTCCTTGCGCTTAAGTCTCTCTTTTCTTTTGTCACCCGTTGAAAATCTTCTTCATCTTCTTCTTCTTTCTTCGTCTTCTTCAGCGGGCCTTCCTCTCTAATTTTTTTTTTAAAATTTTATTTGTCTAATCTGATATGAGAAATATGTTTTGAAGGTAGAGTTTTGATCAACAAAACACCAAGCAACACCGATCTGCTACCAAAAACCACCAGGTACCAACACCGATCTGAATTTTTTTTTTTTTTTTTTTTACCTATCAAAAAAAATTTTCAGTTCTTGCATGCTTTGTTCTTGCTAAAGATCTATTTGTTCTCTTGCCGGGTATTGAAAAAAATTTGTGGGTACATGCTTCGTAATTTTTTTTTATTTTGTGGATGCTCTGTCTTAAGTTATGCGATATCTAATTTGGGTATTTTAGAAATATAAAGAATGAGAAAGAAAGAAGAATTTTCAGAAGAAATATAAATATTATTCATTCTGGTTGTCATGGTTCGTTGAGTATATGTGACATTCTGGAATATTGGGCTTGTTTGGTTGCTGCATGGTGAGGTGCTGCAGGGTGTGCGTGCTCTGTTGATGGCTGCACATGCATGCCCCATCAGCAGCCCACGCACACCCCATCAGCACCCCACGCACACCCCATGCCCCATGTTCTCCTCTGACTATATATATTTCCGGTTAATCTAGTTGAAGTCCACCCTAGGTAGTGATCATTATTTGTTAATTTAAGGCTTCTAGTTTAAAGGTTTTATAGTCTCTTATCTTATACTTGGGGAGAACTCATCAAAAACCATTTATAAAACCATTATAAGACCACCTATGTTTTATGGGATTGAATGTTGAGTTATTAAGAGTAGTCTATTGCAATGAACCTGACTACTTTTGAGGCCAGTGTCCTCAATTATGGCAGCAATTTTCTGGCTGTGTTTACTGACTAGTGAGTGTACAAACGGTGCTCTTGTGAGTTGTGACATGATGAGATTCCTCTCTAGCCCTTTCTATTTATTTTTATTTTTATTTTTTTTTTTTGTGTGGATTTATTAGATCATGCAATTTTATTTATTTCTTATGGTTGGTTAACTTTATAGATGGGTAAAAACACCACTTCCAACCCCGAGGTAAAAAAGGCTAGAGCAGATTGGGATATTAATCCAACATGGACAACTACTTTTTGTAACCTTTGTGTGGAACAAATTCAAGCCGGGAATAGAACAAAATGTGCTGGCTTTAGTACCAAAGGTTGGTTCAATTTGGTGACCAAATTTTGTAATGTGACCGGTCAAAACTATGATAAGGACCAATTAAAAAGTAGGTGAGATGTATTAAAAGGTGATAAGGACCAAATTTGTAATTGGTTAATCAATTATTCATTATAATGACATATTGTGTAAGTGTGTTAATACAATTGATTTTTTTTTTCTAGGGAAATATTATGTAGTTGATTCTGGATACCCAATGGTGAAAGGCTATTTGGCACCATACAAGGGGATATCATACCATCTTCAAGACTTTCGAAGGAGAGGTGGAAGCCCTAGAACTAGACATGAAAAATTTAATCATGCTCACTCATCTCTTCGATGTGTGATTGAGCGCACTTTTGGTGTGTGGAAGAATAAATGGAGAATTATCAGAAACATTCCATATCCAAATACTTATTGTATCTGCTAATATGGCTCTTCATAATTTTGTTAGACTAAATGATAGGGATGATAGGGGCTTCATAAACGCCAATCGAGATTCAATTTCTACAAGAGAACATAATAGTGAAGCGGGTAGCAGTTATGAGCAGAACTTAGGATCTTTAACAGACCCTACGATGGTGGTTCTTCGTGATTCCATTGCTAATTCCATTTGGGGGGATAATAATTAGTAGTTGTCTTTTTTTTGTCTTTTTTTTTTTTTTTAATAATATCATGTAGTACAATTTAAACTTGGGTTATTGGTATGTATTTTATCATCTTTTTTACATTTTTGTGTTGTACAATTTAAACTTGGGTTATTGATATGTATTTTATATCTTTTTACATTTTTATGTTGTACAATTTAAACTTGGATTATTGCTTCATGATGATGAAAATTATTTAGATTTAATTAATATTAATAAGAAGTCATTAATGGTAATAACAAATAATTATGACACTAAAAAAGAAAAATTGCCCAAACATTATTAAAATAATACCAATAATATATATTTATTATTATTATTTAGTAAGTGTGAGAGTGCCTTTTTTTCTCAGCACAGCGGCCCAAGGATCTTGTGCCAAATAATTGTTCTTGGTGGACTGGGCTTGGTTCACTGCAGCTAAAAAGCTGTTTAAGAACCAAGTGGTGCACAAAGCAAGCTCCCTACAACACAAATACTAACAAGTGAAAATATCCGTATTGAATGACAGTTCAAACAGCAAGGAAATGCACAGCAATAAAAATACAGTAAAAAAGAAGGTTAGAGATCCTCAAGTTAGCGAGAGGCATTTTATTAATTTTTTTTGGTTATGATTACAGTGCTCACTAAGACGTGATACAATGTTCAACTAAGTTCAAAAATTACAGACTTTGATAGCTATTCAAGCTTCCAAGACTTGCAAAGTTTGAATTTTTTGAATCTGAGTATGTGCTATAGTGGCTATCTCTTGGATATCGGGAGCAGTTCCTCTGTTTTTCCTTAAACTTTACAGAGTTCTTTTTATGGTTCTATATCTTCTTTAAGAATCCAGAAAAATGGCGACGAATGCCTGAATAAAGATCAATGAATGAAAAATGAATGCCCTTCAGCATGGGTTTCCCCCTCCTTTTATAGTGCAGCTCTAGGGTTCTGGGGTACCAGTGATTTCTCCCTTTTGCCCCTCAGAGTTCGTGTTATGTCAGTTTACTCAGGGGCTGGTCATTTCCTTTTTTTTCTCATAACTTCTTCCTTTTGGTGCGACCAAGCTGAAAGCCCCTAGCTGATTTTCCATTTCAAGGTCCCCTCAGGTCGCTAATCTTCACCTATTTGGCCTTTTATTTCACCTTTTCTAGCTTTTGGTTGCACTCCATCCTTGTCATTTTTCCCAAATAGTTGGAATCTTTTACTGCTGGGTTGAAAGCTCGTTCCAGTTACCTCTTCTTATGGTTTTCTCATTCTTGGTTCCTTGAGGCACAGCTCTTGCATTCATGAATGTTTTGCTTTGTACTTTCTGATCCTACTGTATATCTGGGCGCATGAGACCCGCATGCTCTTTGTCTTTTATCCCTTTTTTTCCTTTGAACCTGCTTCAATCTTACTTAAACCATGTTGCGCGTCCCAGGGATCCCCGGACTTTGGTAACTTCTGGGATCCCGACCCAGCTCTTCTTATTGGACTTCTTTTGGCTTATTGATCTTGGCCGGCTGGGCCTTTCCTTTGCTTCATGTATTTTAAAGTATGTTCTTCCATGAGTCTTTAGATCCCAATTCTTTGGACCTCTCACCCTTTTCTTCTTTCTTTTCCTTTTTTCTTCATTACGTGAGCCCAGCCTTATTTTTTTCTAGCTTCATTTCCATGAAATCAGTCCAATGTGCTATTTCTTTGGGCCTTAGACTGTGATTAATTTTGAACCTCAACATTTAGCCCCCCAAGCTCATGGGTTGCCTGCAACCCATGCGTGAGTAGTTGAGTTTCTGCAGGATTCTTCCGTCTTGATCCTTCTTCGGGGATCTTGATCTTTTATTTTCGGTCTTTGGTATCCTGACCCCCTTTTCTTTTTTGCTTCTTTCTCTTGTAACTCCTCCTTTTTACATAGGACGTGACAGCTGAGTTATGAAGTAAAAAAACTTCCACCACCTACTTTTACGTTTCCCATAACTTCCATTAATAACTGCTAATAACTCTTCCCTCTTTAAATTAAATTTCTAGCAACTGGCGCGTCTTTCCACATATTGTCTTCTCCAACTGCTCTTTGTGTCTTTATTCTAGGCGTTTCACATTATCTTTTTATCTCCCTGAATCTTCCATTCCTAGTCTCTTTTCTCTTCCTTTCGATTAGTCTGTTGCTTCCTGCTTTCTTCTTAATTCCCTTTACTTTCAAGATACCCATTGTCTCAATGGCTTCTTCTTCTTTTCGAAAAAGAAAGAAGCGTAATCCCAGCCCCTTTGAAGGTGAAGGTTCCTCTAGTTCTGAACAAGATGAGTCTCATGAGGTCATTAGGTGTCCTGTTTTCCCTTTACGAGACCCCTGGTACACCCCTAGTTTATTCTTCCCTCAGATGTCCCATGGTGAGGCCCCTCCATCCACTCATGCCTGGGTATTCTCTGGTCAAGCGGGTTTCACTGGCTCCGCTCAAGTCCCAGACTCTAGGGTGATTTTTGATCTCCAGATCAGGCAGGGACTTCAAGAGGCGGTCCCTATCTTTTTTGATTTTATTGCTGGAAAGATCCAAGGCTGGCCCATCTGGGTGGATAAGGAACTCTTCGACGAGGAGTTCGTGGGTTGCCTAGAGCACGCCAGTATCCTGAAGGCAGTGCCGATTTCCAGGAATCTTGAGGGTTTTAGAGACGCCAAAGGTCTTAGGCATTTGGTACGCCGTTGGTGTCCTGCTATGCACACTTTTTCTTTTTCTGTTGGCAAACTGGCTGTCACCCTAGAGGATGTGGTCAACAATTTCCTCCTTCCGGTGCTTAGGGATGAAAATCCCTTTGATATTAATCTTTCTGACGAGGATCTCAAGGTGGAAGAAAAGTTATTTGCTCATTTTGGTGGACGTACTGCTTCTCCTGGTGCAAAACTGGCTAGGATGGGTAGGTGAGTTATGAATCTTTCGCGCGAGAAAGATAAGGAAGTTAGGCTAGCTGGGTTCCTCGCATTCTGGCTTAGCAAGTTTCTGTTCAGTGAGTTCCCTGGGAATGGGATCAAGTCTACTCCATTTCCATTGGCGATTAGGTTGGCTCAGGGTGCTCAATATCCTCTAGCCCCCATGTTTTTAGGCCATGTCTATTCTCAACTGGATCAGCTTCATAGAGATGAAGCCGAGGGTGACTCTTGTTATGTAATTACTTCTTCTCTTCATTGCGCCATCCTCCAGGTATTTATGTGGGATCGTTCTTCGGTCACTTTAGCAAGATGTAGGAATTTAAAGTTTGTAAAAGATAAGTTACAGGGATCCCCTAATGTGGTTAAAGGGCTTTATGGCAATTCAACTGACAACCACCCTATTATTTTCCGTTGGCTCAGTCTGAAAGGTGGCAGCCTTAACTTGGTTGAGTTATTTGATCAAACAGGTCATTTGCATTGGCGTTCTCCTCGGGAGTTTGGCCCCGGTTTTGTTTGTGATTCTGTGTTATCTCCTTTTTTGACTTCTACAGGAAATACTTTTGATTTGTGTCGTGGTGATGAGGGTAGTTTAGCCTACCTAGCTTGCATTAGTCCTTCTTGGCTTCCTGTGCCTTCCTCAAGCGGTCCTCAGTACACTCATTACTCGGCGCACTGAGTACTTCGGCAGTTTAGTTTCGACCAGGATATTCCCCCGGTGTTTAATGACATAGTACCATCTCTTCCTTTTTTGGATCCTTTTATGAGACTCCAGGCCTTCTTCTATTGGTCATGAAGGAGTCCTCAGTTCGTAGTGCCCAATTTTCAGAGAGAAGTTTTTGCCTCCAGTGGTTATGCTGACTATTGGAGAAGAGTGCAAAAATCCTTTGTTGACTATGCTGGTTCTGACATAATTGGGAGAGTCCCTAACCCTGGCATTTCTTCTGCTCCAACATCCAACAAGCATCTGTCTCTACCTACTGTTGGTATTGTTTCTACTGCTGTGAGTAGTAAAACAGGTTTCGCAGAGTGGCACACTTCTAGGGGAGGTTGGGTGACTTATGCGCAGGATTTTCCAGAAATCTGGTCAGGATGTGACCTTATTGTTGGTGCTTCTGCTGGGGTACCAATTAAGAAGGGGGCAGTAGAGGCCATAAGTGCTGGTACTCCCGTTGGCATGAGTAAAGGACGAGCAATTAAGTAGAAAAAATTGAAGGAGGCTGTAGTTGAAGAAAGTGTAGAGGGCATTAGCCCTAAGACAAAAAAGAAGAAGACTGGGAAATCCTAGAAACAGTTGGTGCTTGCTGAGGAAAAAGAAGTTGAGCAACCTTTGGCCATAAGGAGTCGGGTGAAGACTAAGGTAGAGTCTTCTTTTTCCCAGGTTCCTATAAGTTCTTCAGTCCATGGTTCTCTAGGACCCTCTAGACGTACCCGTAGTAAACAACAGAGACCCGAAGACCCTGTTGAGAGAAAGAGAGAAGGGCAAGGCCTCTTTCCTTCAGGCCTCTTTTATGTTGCAATTTGTTGTTGTTTTTCTTGAACTGATGAGTGGTTGCCTTCTTTGCAGTCCAAGCGCAAGTCGGACCCCAGGAAAGGTAGAAGTCAATCATCTGGTGAAGATGTGGTATGGTTTTCCTTCATCCGTACCTTCTGCCATTTGCTTTTATCCATTTCTCCAGTACTGTACATTTGTGATGCCCTGTTACTTATGCTTTTTGTTGTTCATGTTGCCCCCCTCCCTTTTCTTTAGGTGGAAGTTTCTCCCCCCACGGCTGGTAGGACTTTGGAAGAGGAAATGGTTGCAGCTGCATCTCAGGGTGCGGAAGAGGAGGCCTCTAGTGGTGGCATTGCTGGGGAGACTGGGCAGCCAATGCAGGGTGTCTAGGCTACCTAGGATCCTGAGGCTCCCGAACTTCCTACGTCCCATGGTCCCTAATCTGAGCAGACTCCCAGTCCTATCAGGACTGTGTTACCTCAGACGAGGTTAAGTACAAAAACTTTGGGAGGCGCATCTCCATCCAGAAAAATAGGTGAGCCTTATTCTTTTATAATAGCGTTTAATTCTATTTTTTTTGTATCCCCCTTTTCTCTTTCTCCCTTCTTTGAGTTCTCTCTTTCTTTTTCCTTTTTAGGCCAAGTCATTGTAAGATCTGCCTCTAGTGTTGCTTCTTCTTTAGAATCGGAGGATTCTGAAGTGGGTGTTGATCGCTCTTACTGCGTTTCCTTTTCTTTCTTCTTTTTGTGCCCTTCTCCTGTCTTTTTTTTGTTATGGCGAAGCCCTCTGTATCCTTACCCTCTTTTAGTCATTTCGCTGAGGCTTCCTCACCCTTTCTTCAACTTGTTATGTGCTCTTTCTCAGAGTCCTCCAAGAAGTCAGAGGAATAAGAGGATAAGGCTCCATCCCAAGGGGTCGATACTGGTTTCCCCTCTGTCCCCTTTTACTTTCTTTTTTCTCCTCCTTCTTTTTTTTTTTTTAAAAAAAAAAAACTAAGTCTGTTTCCCCCTCTTTTTTTTTTTTTTGCAGGAGTTGATACTGGTGTTAGAGATTCTAAACTTGTGATTCTTGAGGGGGTTGTGGGATCCGCTCAGGTTGCTGATCTTCAAACTGCCCTGAGGGTTGAAGGTTCCTCAGCCCCTTCAGGTGGTGATGCAACAATAGGGGAGGCTCCAGGAGTGGCTATTTTAGATCCTGCTTCAAGGCTCCTCATCTTTCTGGCTCACTTTGATCTTCTGGAGTTCAATAGCCTCCTTGCTAGCCACTTTCACCACTTCGGGCCTTCCTATGGTAGCTTTTTGCGCTTCTCTGTGCCCATGGAAGGTCTGCCGTTACTAGAAGGGCTGTTCAAGAGTTATGGAGATTTTACCATTGGTTTCAGAGGAGGTGTATTTTTGGGGAACATTCTGATGGAGTTGCTGTGTGCCGTGTTGATTTCCTTGAGAAATTCTTCGCTAGACTCTTTATCTGAAAAAAAGCTCTTGGAGTGGAGGGGAGTGGTGCAGGATCTTTTAGAAGCCAAGTTCAACTTGTCCTTCTTGCTGGAGTACCTGCGATCATTGGCCCACGCGCTATTCCAGAGGCAAGCTTCTAAGAGCATTGATGCTAAGATTGCTGCTGCTGAGGTAGTTTTAGCTCATGCTCACAAGACTTTGCAAGATTTGAAGATTAAAAGGCAGAGGGTTCTTTCTTCTTCAGCTGTCCCTGCTTTTTCCTCAGATGGTTCTTTGTTGGCTGGCCTTATTTCCTAGCCTTCTCCCCTTTCTCTTCTTCTTTTTTTAGCTAGTTTAGATGTGTATGAATAATTTGGGGTTGTATAAGTTTCTATCTTTTTTGTTTGATCATTACTTCTGGCTTTTTTTTTTTTTTACATAGATCTGTATTTGTGCTTTGAGACTGCTTCTAATCTTTCTTAATGGTATGTGGATCTTTTTTTTTTTTTTTTTTTTTTTTTACATTGTCTTTCTTTCTTTGGCACCAAGTCCTGGGCCATGATTCCCACAAGTTTTGTTGTAGGTTCTGGACCAGGTACCTTTTTTTTTTGTTGCGCAAGTATTGAATTGGGTACACTGGGCGATTTCTCTTTTCCCTCTCCCTTTTGTCCCAGTTCATGAGCTTGGCAAGTCTTTTTTTTTTTTTGTCAACTACTGGGCTAGGTATCCTTAGCATTTGCCTGGGATCCTAGATCATGTATTTGAAACTTAACTGTTTGCAACTATCTGTGGGGGGATCCTAGGTCATGTATCAAAAAGATTTTTTTCCAGGTATCCTCCCATGATTCCGTCCGTGTTAGGACTTTGTAATACTTAGGATTTAATAGCTGAGGAGAAATAAAGAGAAATTTCATTAAATTAAAACACAATCATCATTCAAGGAACACAACAAATCTAACAAAAATAGTAAGGATCACAGAGTGTCCTTCTATCATGGGTTCCTAAACAAAATTACTTAAGTGATAATTCATAATATATAAAAAAAAAAAGAATGTTTTTTAAAAAAAAAAATACTTAGTGGGTTGAAGAGTTGGCAAAAAGGATCCCGATGTACTGAGACCTCTCCCCTCTTATGCATAGTACTGTTTTAGCCACTTCCCATTTATGGGCTCTGTCAGGATTGTCCCATCTTCCTTTGTAAGGTAGTAATACCCACTATCGTGAGCCTCTTTGATGATGTAGAGTCCTTCCCACTTTGGGGCAAATTTGGAGGGTCCTGGTAGGTTCCTCCTCACATGCTCTACTGTCCTTAGTACTAGCTGCCCTTTAGTGAAAGCTCTTTGGCGTATTGCTTGTGCATATGCTCTAGTCATTCTTTGCTGGTACCTTTGGCTTCTTCTCTTGGGTAGTTCTCTTTCTTCCTCTACCCTTTCAAGGTCTGCTAATCTCCTTTCATTGTTTGTGTCCTCAGTGTCCTTCTAACTTTCTTCAAGTACTACTCTTGGTGTGTGAACAATTAATTCCACTGGGCTGATGGCTTCTGTTCCATAGACTAGGGAGAATGGTGAGAATCCCGTGGTTGTCTTCACAGAGCTCCTGCATGCCCAAAGTACATCTGCCAAGTGGTCACTCCATTTCCCTCCATACTCCTGCTTCATCTTCTTAAGGATCTTCAATATCACCCTATTAGTGGCCTTTACCTGGCCATTTCCTTGTGGGTAGTAAGGCGTAGATCTTCCATGCTTGATGTAATAAGTCTCAGTCAACCCTTTCATGTCTTTGTTTATGAATGGGGTCCCGTTGTCACTGATCAACCTCCTAGGGATCCCAAACCTTGTAATGATATGCTCTCGAATGAAGTTTGCTACAGCTGCTCTAGTGGCCTTTTTCAAGGGGATAGCCTCTACCCATTTTGTAAAGTACTCGGTAGTTGCCAAGATCCATATGTAATCACTGGATGGGGGATTTATAGGCCCTATGAGATCAAGCCCCCAAGTGTCGAAAGGCCATGGCGTTGTCATATCCTGTAACATATTTGGGTGAGTATGGATTGCATCTCCAAGGACTTGACATGCGTGGCAGGTTTTGACTAGCTCCTCGGAGTCCCTTTTCATTGTTGGCCAGTAGTACCCCAACAGTAGTAACTATTTATAGAGCCTCCTTTTTCCTGGGTGACTTCCACAATCACCGGAATGGACTTCCCTGACTACTTTCTAAGCTTCCCTTGGCCCCAGGCATCTTAAGGGATCCCCACTGTATCCCTTTTTGAATAGGATCCTGTTCTGCAAGAAATATCTGACTGCGAGTTTCTTGAGCTGGTGGGCCAGTGTCCTGTCAGTCGGTAGGATCCCTTGAGCCAAGTATTCCATGAAGGGAGTCCTCCAATCTTCTGTAATAAATACAACGTAGCTCTCTTCCTTGTCCATTGAGAATTGACATTCTTGACATTTTTCCTATATAGTTGCTACCTCTTTGTTTATATTAGGCCAGTAGTATCCCATGCGTTGCATTTTTCTATATAGGCTGATCTTTTTTGAGGTCCTGCAGACTTGGGTATGTAACTCTTCCAATCTTAATTTTCCTTCGTTCTCGTTGATACATCTGGATAGGATCCCTCCAGACAGTCTCCTGTATAGTTCTCCTTCTATTAGAGCGTAGTCCCTCAGATCTCTGACACTCCCCCCAGATTCTATTTCTTTCATTTTTTCTTTCACTTCGCTTCTCCAATCCCATTGTTTGGACTTTCCGGGGGATATCTTTTGGAGGATTTTTAAGATAGAATGTACCTGCCTTCTTATTCTGACCAGCGTGTCCCTTCCTTTGAATGGCACTTGGGATCCCAGGGTGACAAGCGCATTAGCAAACCTATTTTCGCTTCTCTGCATATATTCTATGCTAAAGGTTTGGAATTCCTGCTCCAACCTTTGCACCCAAGTCCTGTAGGCTACTAAACTTTGTTCCCTTAGTGCAAAGTCACCTTTCACCTGGGAAACTACAAGATTGGAATCTCCCAATACTCTCATATGTTTTACCCCTATATTGAGTGCTACAGTTAACCCAGTCAAGTATGCCTCATATTCAGTTGCATTATTAGAACAGGAGAACCCAAGCTTGAAAGATAAGGGTATGGTGTCCCCATCCTCACAGCTTAGTACAACTCCCACTCCATTTGAGGTCGTTATGGCTGGCCTATCGAATCTCATTGTCCATTTCTTTCCTGGGATCTCTGCTACTGCTACCTCACCCGAGATCTCTTTACTTAGTGAGCTTTCTTCCTTTCCTGGAACTGTGCTAGGAGGTCTGCTATAGCTTGACTTTTGACAACCTTAGGGGTCCTGAGACCTATGTCATATTGAGAGAGCAAGACCAGCCACTATGCTATTCTTTCTGTTAGGAGGGGCTGATGCAGGAGTGCTTTTATGGGGTGTGACTTAGTCACCAAAAGGATCTGGTGAGCTGAGAAATACCTCTTCAGCCTCTGGGATGCGTAAATAACCACTAGGCAGGCTTTCTCTATCTTAGGATACTTGGTCCCGGTAGCCTTGAGTGTCCTGCTTACATAATAAACAGGCTGCTCATTCCTATCATCATCTTCTTGTGCCAGCGGGGCTCCTATTGCTTGGGCATTTGATGCTAAGTACAGCAATAGGGGTCGCCCATGCACTGGTGCTTGGAGAATGGGTAAATGATTCATAATCTGCTGAATCCTTTGGAAGGCTTCCTGTTGCTCTGTTCCCTAGGTGAACTCGATTCTTTTCTTTAACAGTTTGGATAAGCCACTTGTGACTGAAGCCAGCCCTGGCCCAAATCCCCTAATGTAGGAGACCCTTCCTAGGAAGCTTTTGAGCTCCCTCACTATTGTTGGTCTTTTCATTGTGGCAATGGTTGCAGCTTTGGCTGGATCTACACTTATGCCTCTGTGATGTACCAGGAACCCAAGGAACTTTCCCACAGATACTCCAAAGGCACATTTCATGGGGTTTATGCGTAGTTTGTATTCTGTGCATCTTTTGAAAACTTGTTCAAGTACCTGAAGGTGTCCTGTCCTAACTTTTTACTTGATCACAATATCATCCATATAGTCTTCCATTTCCTTATGCATCATATCGTGGAAGATGACTGTCATGGTTCGCTGGTACGTAGCCCCTGCATTTTTTAGGCCGAAGGGCATCACAGTGTAATAAAAATTCCCAATTGGGGTCCTAAATACTGTCTTCTCAGCATCCTTGGCAGCCATACGAATCTGGTTGTACCCACTATACCCATCCATGAATGAAAACATAAAACTTCCCACAGCTGAATTCACAAGGAGGTCAATATTAGGCAGAGGGAACTCATCTTTTGGACATGCCTTGTTCAGGTTGTGGAAGTCCACACAACAACAAATCTGGCCGTTCTTTTTCTTCACAGATACTATGTTGGAAAGCCATTTGGGATGCTGAATGGGCTTGATAAAACCAGCTGCTAGCAGCTTCTTGACCTCTCGGGTTATCTGAGCTTCTACATCAGTGTGAAAAATCCTGGCTGATTGGATTACTGGTTTGACTCCTGGGTCCACGTTAAGAGCATGGACCACTAGCCCAGGATCCAGACCAGACATCTCATTATAGGCCCATGCAAACACATCCATGTATTCTTTGAACAAGGCCACCAGTGGCTCCTTTTCTTGTGCTGACTACTGATGAAAACAGGCTTCTGTGATCCCAACTTAGCCCCCAAGTTTATTTCCTCTAATTCTTCCTCAGGCTGGATTTGTGTTTCTTTAACTGGTTCCTCTGGGACTTCCTCTTGAGCTACCATACATTCTGGTGGTCCGAGACCCTCCTGCATGATGCACTCAGGCCCTACGCACCTTCATAAGTGGTAAATCAATCTTCCCCCGGGTTCTCGTACTACTACACATTCCCGGGATCCTGAGGTGCTGGGCTCCCTTTTTTGCCTTTTTCTCTTCAGGAGGTCTCTTATGTCATAGGTACCTCCTCCTTCTTCTTTTTTCAAGATAGGTACTCTTAGGGTCCCTGGCATGGGACTCTCATTGTCCGGTTCTAACTCATCATAGAACATTGTTTCCACAAAGTTTACTTCTCCTTAGCTGAAAGGGTTATGGTTGGCAGGGATTCGTACAGGCCTCCCATTCAATCTCCTTTTAACACATTGATGGTATGTGGATGGTATAAGGCGGTGCTTATGGAGCCATGGTCATCCTAGCAGTACATGGTAAGACACCTCTGAGTTGATTACATGAAATCTGGTCAATGCTACTATTGGCCCCACTCTTAGGGCCAGCTGTACATATCCCTCGGTTGATTCTGCTGATCCTTCAAATTCGGTTATCTTCATAGGAGCCCCCAAGATCCTCCTGTTAGCTAGGCCCATGGCTTCCAGGGTACTCAGGGCTATGAGGTTGAGTGATGCCCCTGTGTCTACCAATACTCTTTGATTTGGACACCATTTATGGTGGCCATTAGATAAAAAGGTCTACGGTGGTCTGGATGCTCAACCTTCATGTCCTCGTCAGTGAAAGTTATGGCATTGGTTATCTCCAAGAAAGCTCGACTAGCATGTGATTCTGCTGTGAAACATTCCATTCCTGAATCTGCTGCTATATTCATAAAAGACTCCGTGGCCACCCTTCTTGCTTTTGGTCCAAATCCCAACTGGTTGAATAATGATCTGAACTTGGAATTCTTCTGGAGGGTCCTGACTGTGCTCGGGTGGAAGGATCCTTCTGGTTCTTCTGCTTCTGCTGGGTTCCCATGGATTACTACAGCCACCACCCCCTTCCCTTTGTGGTTAGGCAAAGGGTTCCTTTGTACTTCTAGCTCCTTCTGAGTGAGCTCTAGGGTTCCTTCTCTTAGTTTCTTGTGAAAGAGCCTGCGGAGGGTCCAGCAATCCTTGGTGGAATGCTTGACATAATTATGAATCCTGCAAAACAATGGATTTTTCCTTTCTTCCTCCGTTGGTGGCCTGGACACGGTGAATGGCCTAACCACTCCATCCCTGATCCATTTGTCTAGGACATGGTTTAACTCTTCTACTGTACATGGAATCACTGGTGGTTCCTCGAACACCTTTCCGTTAGGCCTCTTCCTTTTTTCTCCCACTGATGTTGTCATGGCTTGGGATGCTGGCATCCTCTTTGTCCTCATAGTTTGTGTTGTCCTTCTAGTTCTCTATAACAGGTCAACGAACTGTGTGATACATAGATTTTCGAGGTTGAGTCTTTAATCGAAAAGCATGTTGGATATATAAGTCTCTACGAGTTATTTCTCCTCATGATCCCCATAACAATCTAGAGACACATCTTTAAATCTTTTTGATGAACTGGACGGGATCCTCTCCAAGCCTCTGCCTTACCATTTGAAGGCTTTAGAAAGTGACCTTGTCCTCACCGGGGTAATATTTTGCACAGAATCTCTCCATCATCTCGTCCCAGGTTTCAATGGACCCAGGTCTTAGTGTGGTGTACCAAGTGTATGCTCTATCCACTAAGGATTTAGCAAACTCTCTTAGACACAGCTCTCGGTCTCCTGCATAGGGGCCCATGGTGTGAATAAACCTACTCACGTGTTCCACAGCGCTCCCATTTCTTCCATCAAAAGGATGGAACTTTGGGGGTTCATATCCTTTGGGATATGGCTTGCCAAGGAGTTCTGGTGGGAATGGGGGATCCCGAGAAAATTGCTTAAGGATCCCCGAAAATTTTTCCCTTTCTTAGTCCAGGAGGGCATTGACATCTGCCAGTGTTAGGTATTGGGGGTTAGTTCCTCCTCCCACTGCTGACCCTCCCTTTGGCTGGGTTCTATCTTGGTTGCCCACGGGGGGACATTGTCCCTGACTTCCTGCGTTTTGCCTTCTTTGAGAAGGCGAACTTCTTACTGCAAATCCTTCAACATTGTAGTCATTCGAGCCATGGGGTCTGGCTCCTGCCTTGCGTTCCTTTGCTCCGACACAACCTCCTGTTTTGTTAAGGGCACCTCACCTCTTTGTCTGGAGGCCACTTCATTTTCTCCCACGGGCTCAGAGGCCGTGGGTGGCATATTAGCACCTTTGCTGTTCCTTGGTCTTTGAGGCATGCTCTGCGAAGGGATTGCTTCTTTCCTTTTCTTTACCCAGTCCCCAGTGGAGTCGCCAAAATGTGAGAGTGCCTTTTTTTCTCAGCACAGCGGCCCAAGGATCCTGGGCCAAATAATTGTTCTTGGTGGACTAAGCTTGGTTCACCGCAGCTAAAAGGCTGTTTAAGAACCAAGTGGTGCACAAAGCAAGCTCCCTACAACACAAATACTAACAAGCGAAAATATCTGTATTGAATGACAGTTTAAACAGCAAGGAAATGCACAACAATAAAAATACAGTAAAAAAGAAGGTTAGGGATCCTCAAGTTAGTGAGAGGCATTTTATTAATTTTCTTTAGTTATGATTACAATGCTCACTAAGATGTGATACAAGATTCAACTAAGTTCAAAAACTACAAACTTTGATAGCTATTCAAGCTTCCAAGACTTGCAAAGTTTGAATTTTTTGAATCCGAGTATGTGCTATAGTGGCTATCTCTGGGATGCCGGGAGCAGTTCCTCTATTTTTCCTTAAACTTTACAGAGTTCTTTTTATAGTTCTATATCTTCTCTAAGAATCCAGAAAAATGGCGACGAATGCCTGAATAAAGATCAATGAATGAAAAATGAATGCCCTTTAGCATGGGTTTCCCCTTCCTTTTATAGTGCAGCTCTAGGGTTCCAGGGTACTAGTGATTTCTCCATTTTGCCCCTCAGAGTTCGTGCTGTGTTAGTTTACTCAGGGGTTGGTCGTTTCCTTTTTTTCTCATAACTTCTTCCTTTTGGTGCGACCAAGCTAAAAGCCCCTAGCTGATTTTCCATTTCAAGGTCCCCTCAGGTCATTGATCTTCAGCTATTTGGCCCTTTCTTTCACCTTTTCCAGCTTTTGGTTGCACTCCATCCTTGTCATTTTCCCCAAATAGTTGGAATCTTTTACTGCTGGGTTGAAAGCTTCTTCCAGTTACCTCTTCTTATGGTTTTCTCATTCTTGGTTCCTTGAGGCACAGCTCCTGCGTTCATGAATGTTTTGCTTTGTACTTTTTGATCTCATTGTATGTTTGGGCGCGTGAGACCCGCATGCTCTTTGTCTTTTATCCCTTTTTTTCCTTTGAACCTACTTCAATCTTACTTAAACTGTGTTGCGCGTCCCAGGGATCCTCGGACTCTGGTAACTTCTGGGATCTCGGCCCAGCTCTTCTTATTGGGCTTCTTTTGGCTTATTGATCCTGGCCGGCTGGGCCTTTCCTTTGCTTCATGTATTTTAAAGTCTATTCTTCCATGAGTCTTTGGATCCCAATTCTTTAGACCTCTCACCCTTTTCTTCTTTCTTTTCCTTTTTTCTTCATTACGTGAGCCTAACCTTTCTTATTTTTTTCTAGCTTCATTTCCATGAAATTAGCCCAATGTGCTATTTCTTTGGGCCTTAGATTGTAATTAATTTTGAACCTCAACAGTAAGTATATGAAGTAGTTGATTTTTAGTAAGTATGAAATAAACTCACATCCAAAAAAAAAAAAAAAAGTATGAAATAAACTCTCTTATATATACATTGTCCTTTTTGATAATTTATTCCTTAAACTGCCACTTTTATAAGTGCTAGTCAAACACCCAACTTTTTTAAAAAACACTTTTTAACAGCTTTTACCAAACACTCAGTTTTTTGAAACTCCACTTTTTCATTATGCACTTTTACAAAAAGCTGAACCAAACTCATTTGTTAATTGTTATATGAGTACGACAATGCTTTGTCTGTCACCCAATATGTATCAATACGGCGAGTCGTTTCCCTAACATAGCAAGTTAACAACAAGAAGCTCATCTATAAGTAAAACAAAAAACATTGTACGAGTTCGTTTAGCTGCCTCCGGATAAAGAAAAAAGTACAGTCTCAGACTCAGACTCATAGTCTCATCATGGCGTCCATGCTTGGGTTTTTACCAAACCATTCTCTGTACTCTCGTACGCTATGGGCCCCTTCAGTCTCCATAAACCATTTTGTAGCTTCACCTTCACATACTTCAACTGTTTCATATTTATCCTCAAACAACAGCCATCAGCTGAAGCTCAAGCATTTCGCACAACCACAAGCATCTTCGTCTGAAGGTGGGCTTATCCTTTTCAGTTTCTTCATTTCTTGTCTTTATTTTCTCTTAGGAGGGTATTTTGGGAGATGGGTATGTATTGAACTTTAGTGGTTAAGCTTTTAGCCTTTTAATAATGTTAAATTTTGCATTTTCTTGATTGTTTGCAAAGTTGAACCAATTGAAGTTGAATATATAGTGTTATAAATAACATAATGGTTAAATGATCAAATTCACCTTTTCTTAATGCTTTATGCTGTTGGAACAATTGGAAATTTATCATGGTATGGAGCAGTTGGTCCTAAAATTGAACTCTGTCTCCACTCCATTTATTAAGGGGGAGTCTGAGTTTACATGTGAAAGGGAGTGTTAGAATAATAGCTAAATGATTAAACTCATTATTTCCTAACAGCTTAGGCTTTGGGGGCAATTGGTAATTTATAATGTAGTGTTTGGAGGATTTGGGAGCAGGGACTATGGTTGTATAAGTGAAACAATGTAGGAAGGTTAAGGGGTAGAAGGAATTATTTGAATGCAATTTTGTTTGTTTCTTTCGGAGTCATTTGCATTAGAGAATGAATTTGACTTATTTGAACAATCTTAGCTTCTTGATGCTGCTATCACTTCTTCCCAGTGGGCAGGCAATAATTGAAAATTTGGTAGAGACAAGAAGAGGAATTGGTTGTTGGAAAGTTGGCATCTTTATTTCTATATTGAAACTTATTCATAAACACATTTTTGAGATACACTCACTCATTCTCATAATCATTATTTATATTCTTATATTCTTTGAAATTTAATGCTACCTTTTTTTGGATTATTATCTTCATCTTACAGGAATTCCTGGTGAGTTAATTGAAGACTCAAAGTTTGTACCTTTGAATGCTGAGGATCCCAGATATGGTCCACCTGTAAGTTCTGGTTAGTTACATTCCAATTGTAAAATTCTTACTTCCTCCTATGTGATGACAAAGATTGCTCATGCTCTTATTAGTAATACTTTTAGACAATCGTATATACTATGTGGTTTTGCTGTATGTATCAGCTCTAAGATACAAGTTTCTGAAACAGAAAGATATTTTTAACTTTAAATCTTTTTCTATATTTAGTTGTTCAGTTTAGAATTTACAGTACCTTAAAGAAAGTAATTACTCTTATTTTTGGATCATGTATACTTATAAGTTATAACCACAACCATAACTTGTTGCCTGGGAAATCATAAACATTTTCGTAAAAGTGGTTATTAAAATAACTAAATAGATGGGATCATATTTTAAATCCTACTGAAGTTGATGATTCAAACTTGCAGGCTTTATTGTTATTGGGCTTTGAAGTGGAAGAGGCCATGAAGGTAATCTTTTGTTTTTCATATCATTTGCCATCTCTGCCACTATTCGATACATTAGGTGAATATTTGAATAGGCTCTAGGAAATGCTTTTGTACAATAATAAGCATAAATCAATGTAATACCGTTATTTGCTACAAAATATCTATTTTTTCATATTAAAATTCATGCATATTGTGTCCAATAAGCTTTGACTCAAATGACATGTTGAGATTTGTTGTGTGTGTGGGTTGGGGGGGGTTATCTTGCACCTCTGTTTGAAGGTTATAAGGTTCAACATTTAACTTAAGCTTTCTTTTCCTTCTCAACCAAATCTGTGAACACCATTTCTGCTCACCATATATAGTAAGAAGTGCCGCATCCAGGATCTTTTGTTTATTCTCATAGTATTTATAATGGTATTCTGACCGATTATTTAAATAAATATATATAGTAATAATTTTTTTTTTTTAAAGAGAGTTTTGTCACTCTTTAGTGGTCATGTTAGCACATATCATTATGATCATATAACTCGAGGTCTATTTCTAAGGTAATAATATCAAATGGTGAACCAGTGATTTTTTTTAAGGGGGGATAGGAAAATTGTCAAGTTGAAGATATGGTGTCTGAATTTGAATTTGTAAGCCTTAGGAATGACTTCCATGCAGCTTTGAGATGAATCTTCATTTAAGGAAGCATACTGTGCTTGGCTACTTGCCTCTTTGTAGGACTTTTTTTTTATATTAATGCCCAAGAAATTGGTTCTATCCCACCCTACAATTCTTTTTTTGTTTTCCTCATGCAGATACAACAGCTTTTGAAAGAGTTGGATGGTGAATTCCTTGAGGTATTTAGTTATACCATATCTTTGTGTTCACTTTATATGAGCTTGATGGAGAACTTTTTCCAGATAGGGGTAAACCTGAAAATTGTAAAAATCATTTGTTTCTTTTTCTAAACTTTTTCCATTGATATCCTGCTCTTGACTTAATTATTTTGAAATTTTCACTTTATACAACTCTGGAAGATATTGAGTACCATAACCCCATGCTTAAGACTTATATGATTTTGTCTAAATGTGCTCCTAATCTCTATAATGAGCTTGATACTATTGTAGATTATTTTTTGTACTGAAGACATGATTACTCGTCCCCTTTGGGAAGCAATGAATACAAGGCAGCCCCATTTGGAAGCAGTAAAGGTTAATTTCTTCAACTTGCTACTCACTTTTTTCTTGTTGATAATTCTATTATGGCCAATTTTTTACCTATGTCCTGCCTATCATATCATGCCACCAACATGTTTCAGTGGAAGCTGAATAATCCAATCATGTTTTAATAGTATTTGATTCAATATATCTTGTTGTTATACCATCGAACGAGTACATCTTTTCTCTTAGAACTCTCACAAAGGGAAAGTCATCTTAGTATCTAAATAAATATCTCTTTATTCAATTTGTTGAATTTTGTTATTTACTGGGATGGAAAATGTAAACTACTACATACTTGTTTTTAATATTTTTCGTAGCATCAAATGCCAAAAACTTCTCTTCTCAACATTATGTGAACCAACCAAATAATAATGCAGTCAAAGCATTTCACCTATTGATCAGAAGCCAATACTTCCCAGAGAAGGCAGTGCTTTAGGTTCTAATAAAATGGAGGATCATCTCAGATTATAAAACTTGTTAAATTTCAACTTGTATTCATATTTGTATGCATGTAACGAGTGTATTTTCTTCCGCAGGCAGCCAAGTCACTGCCACGGATCTGCTTCTTATCTGGTCTAAGTGGAGAGGAGATGATGGTGTTGATTGATGCCTTTCCAGAAACTGGTATTGGAACTTTCCTTACCCCAGATGAAGCTAGTAAACTTCACATTTCACTTTGAATGGTAGTCAAGTCATAATTGAGAATTTTGACTCAACCAGAGGGGCTTCCTGAAAATTTTGAAGTTCCAGAAGCTCTAATCTCAATACTTTAATAAGAAGGAATAAATCACATTAAAACGGAAAGAATGTCAGACGCATCGATACAAAAGGATGTTGAAATCTGGAACTTGTTACCAAGTACCAGCATTATGGCCTGGGTATATGTGGAACAGAGTTATATCTCCACCATATGTACATGCATTTTTTTTTAAAAACATTTTGACGAATATGTATACGCATTTAATTCATATGGGTGAACTTATAGAGTCATAGCTATTTCTTCATGTGGTTTTCTTGTACAGGGATGCCCCAAACCCAAATGCAAAACTTCATTTTGCAGTATATTTATGTGAAGACAAATGTTTGCCACATACACATACATGCCCCTTCCTCCTAAACCCTAATTTGGCTCAGGGAAGTGGACTCTTTGGTCTTCTCAATGGGTGACCCCTTGTGTCTATCAAGTATCGTTACAGTTAATGGAGATAAACCATATTTCCAGTGTTCCTTCTTTTAATCAATTATACAGTTCCTGATAAATATATCCTGATAAATATATCTTGTGCTAGCTTCCATCTATGTATTACATTTGAAACTGTCCTTTTATACAGGACTAGAACCAGCTGTATTTGCGGCACTTGTTCCCAATAGTGCTGATAAGCCGCTCCAGGAGTTGATAGAAGAGATTATGGGGGACCATGAAATGCTGGTAAAGATTTTTCCTTGATATCTATGTGAGTTTCTATGTAATCATCTCATCTCGTTACCGATGCTATACTTTTATTTTCATGCAGACTGCAAAGCAACCCAGTTCGACATAGGCATATCCAAATCAGATGTCTGCAAGAGTATTACTTTTCTTCATGAGATCGATTGTTTTATATAGTGTTGTGGCAAAAGATCATCTAGTTTTCAGTTAGAAAAACATATCTTATGTTCTATAGCAGGAAAAGAGCATATAAGTAAATATGAAGCTTTGTACGTCATTAAAACTTCAAATGATATCCGAATCCTCTTATGATGTTGACAATGATATCCGAATCCTCTTATGATGTTGACACCAATGCACGTGTAAAATTCAAGCAACTCTAGAAGCTGAAATGGATACCTCGTCTTTACATTGTTTTTGGCTTGATGATCCAAATATGTTACATAAAATTGCTCAATCATCATGAGAGAGAGAGAGAGAGAGATAATACATAAAGGGAGGACAACCAGTCCTGGAGCTGATAGAGGAGTTGGATCTTCACAAATTATCCATACTATCCTAGTTTTAACACTCAGTTATCATGTTTTTCTCACAACCGTTGCATTTCGTAAAACATACCCTAAGCAATCATATACCACACACATGCCCTACACGCCCTCTCTTGGCTCAAACGGGCCTTACAGTCAGGTTCTGGGAATTCACTTTACACTTAGGGTGGCGCCAACGACGGTAAGAAGGGGACACAACAACGGAGCACCAAAGGTTCGGACAAGCATAGACGAGATACGAAGGCACAACAACACTATCATCGGCCAGAAAAGAATGGCTTTGATACCATAAAGGGGGCGCTTCCCCACGATTAGACACAGCTTAGGCGGGGAGGCATACCTATCGTTCCAAGGCTCCGCCATCCCGCTTGGGCCGCCATCAGCACTGCCTTTAGGGCTCAATATTCGAACCATAGGTCAAAAGACCTAAACATTACCTTGCTTTTTAGAATACGAGATTGCAAAATTCCATAACGATGCAAAATTCTTCATGTTTCCAAGGTCCTGATACCATAAAGGGGGCGCTTCCCCACGATTAGACACGGCTTAAGCGGGGAGGCATACCTATCATTCCAAGGCTCTGCCATCCCGCTTGGGCAGCCATCAGCACTGCCTTTAAGGCTCATGCCGACAGAGGATCTAACCTGGTACCCTACTATACACGCTCAAAGGCGCAGGTCATACAAGAGCCGTTCCTTAATCCCCGTTAGGGACGTGAGAACTCTGACCACAAGGAATACCCGATATAGTAGTAGGAACAAGGTAGTAGTGAACAAGGTAGTAACAAGGAATTCTCTCAAAAAAGACTTCTAAGGAGGAAAACTCTCTCTAGAAGAAAATTCTGAGAAAAAATTCTGAATCTAACTTAAGGGACAACCCCCCTTAAATAGGCAAAATTCGGAGTGAACAGTATCATGAATAGTAACAGGTGAATAGTGACGGGTGAACAGTAACAGGTGAATAGTGACAAGTGAATAGTGACAGATGAATAGTGAAAAAGTGAGTCTTTCATTCTTTTTTACTCCAATTTTTGGGGAAACATGAGGGAATGCGTAGAGTTCAGAGACCTTCCACTCAAGGGTCGAGGCCTAGGCCACATCATCATTGTCCTTAAAGGAAACCAAACATGCACCATAATGAGAATCTTCAGAAGCATGCATTTGAATAGTGTTGTAGAAGCTTTTGGCATGGGCAAAATCTCTGACATAGCATTTTTTGAATATTGTAACATTTTTGGCTGTTGTGCAAGCCAGACAAATAGAGAAACAATCAACAGTCACTCACCAAGATCAGGAGTATCTTAGCCAAACAGTTCCTGATTGTAGGAGTAGCAAGGGAGAGTAACCTCATCAGTGAAAAAAGGAATTTCAAAATAGCAGTGCTTTATCAGTAACCCAAGCAGGCCACACATTTAATCTGTAGAAGGAGCATCGGATGGGTATCCATCAAATGGATCAAAAGGACCTTGGGGAGAATCACATGGATGGTCATGGGAAGCAGCATATTGATTACCAAATCCGCAGTATAGAATTGGCTTAAACACTGGAGTTCTCCCTGAGATGAGAAAACTTCTTGGATTTGAATGATCAGCTATTCGCAAATGAGCAATGGCATTGGCACATGGTCGAGGAAAAAAAACAGAAATCCTGTTTGTGCTTCCAATGAAATGATAATCTTTCCACAAATTCTAAGCAATATCAATAATTTGGTTATTAAAATAATTTCTCCAGCATTTTGTAAGAGCATAATGATCATCAAAGGACAATTGAGTATTTCTTTCAAACCATGGTCCTTGGTGAGTATGACCATTAATGAGAATGAGATGCTTTGAGGGCTGGACATTCATCCAGTTATCTCTTTCCCATAATGGCAAAGTGCTCTAGCATCTGATGGTAACAAAAGGACTTTTTAATCCTTTAATAGCATCCTGAATGATCTGTGGAAGCTGGCTGGCTTGAAAATGACTTGTTAACTTCATGAACCTGATAAAGCCATATTCAAACATTTGGAAAAGCCAGCTGGGATCTCCATCATCATCATTTGATTCATCAGCAAAATATGAACCATCATCATAATTAATCAAAAGACCAGGAAATGGGTGTTTCTTTTCATATACTCTGAGAGAACTCCCAAAGTGGTCTTCCCAATCTAGCTGGATAAATACGTTATCACCTTCATCTAATTCATCAGGATCAAGAATAATGGTTGTAACAAGTTTCTTGAAATATTCGGACCATAGGTCAAAAGACCCAAACATAGCCTTGCTATTCAGAATACTGGATTGTATATCTGATGGCAAGTTGGCAATAGCACTTCTTAATAGAGATTGGGTCTTAAGACTCAATCTAACATAATCAGTGCCCATTATAGTCTTTTTATCCTTTGAATGGATATCCTCTTTGCCAAAGAGTTTACTAGTGTAGGCTTCAAGGCGAATCCTAAGAGCCTCATTCTCTGGAATAATGTCATTTTTGAAAACAGGGTCATTTTATGAAACAGGGTTGTTTTCGGAAATAAGGTTGGCATAATGGCACATATGAGCTTCATTTTGAGCAGTAAGGTTAAAAAGGTGGATTTCAAGAGCTTGGAGGGTTTTTTTAAACAGGGAATAGTGGTCTTTAACAAAAGCAGCATAGAGATTATCAAGAATAAATTTTATGGAATCTGGTAATTCACTATAGACTCCATTGTGAAATTGTAAGGATCTGGATAAGACTTCCTGTAAAGCAATCATCATATCACCACTGGAATATGTCACAGTTGCCGGAACAAATTCCTGAAGGGATGTTGATCCACTAGGTTTTAACCTAGAAGATGCGCCTTCATGCATTTTAAAAGGTTGTCCCACTGGGAGCCTTTTGTTTTGAGAATGGTCCTGTGCAGGAGCTTTTCCCTTGTTTTTCTTCTCTGCCGAGGGGGCCATAACAATCCACTTACTAGTGGTATAAATATAAATATTATTATTGTCCCACTTATTAGTGGTATTTATCCACCCATCATTGGCTGATTCCTGCAAAGAATCATTAAGAATATTAGGGTGATTGGCAATAGTTGACAATTTGGCACTACTAGCATTACCTTGAAAATTGTATGTGAAATACAAACTCATCCATGGTTCATGAACATGTTTATTAGTAGGAAAATCATAAGACAGATCTAAAGCATTATTAATATCAATTTCAAACTTTGAAGCAAATTCGAACTTTACTTTCTGTCCAAAAGGATCAGTGGTAATTCCATCATGTTCAACAAGAAAGGGATACAAAGAATTTATAAATGGCAAACCAAGAATCACTTTATCAGTCATGTTTTTGACAAGAATAGAAGGAATCTTGAAACAGACATTATCATGACAAATATGAGCATCATTTAGTTCATATTTAATCTTCATTTGAGAACCATTAGCAGAAACCAATCTTTCAGTTGATTTTTCAAAATATTTGGGAGGAATCAATCCTTCTTGGATACAATTCTTATCCGCACCAGAATCAATCATAGCAATAACAGTGAAATGATAATCATGAGAAACAATGATTTTAACTTTTGTGAACCATTTTGGAGGAAGTATGTTATTAACAAGAGCAAGTTGAGAATCATCAACAACATTACCTTTATCAGAAAAAAGAGCTTGTTGACTAGATTAATCTCCATCTATGTGCTCATCTTGTTCATTATCAGGCTTATTTTGATCAATATTTTGATCAATTTTTAACATCAACAATTCTTGTTTAAGATTATGGTTATCACTTTTCATATTTTTAAATTCATTTTTTAATTCACTTATCTCTTGTTTAACAATATTAATTTCATGTTGAACATCATTAACAGTTAAATCTTTGGATTTCTTTTTGTTAAATCTTTTCAAAGTTTCTTCAAAACTTATAGTTGATTTAAGTTTTTTATCAGTTTCTTCTTTTAACAAGTTTTTCTTAAACTTATCCAAATATTCTTTTTGTAAATCAGGTTTTTCAATTTGACTTATCAATTTAACCAACAAACTCTCATTTTCTTCACTTTTAGTGAGAGTATTAACAGATTTAACAACATTGCAACAGGAATCTCTACAACCAAGTATAATATTAGGAGAATCAGAAGAATCATTAGCAGAATGATAACAAGAATCAGTTGAAGAAGGAAAATCATCTTCCAAAGAATCAGACGAATTGTTTGAATCAAGGATTCTGAATAATTCTTCTTGATCATTATCACCAATGTTTAACATGTTAAACTTATTTTTTAACTTACCAGGTTTTTGTTTACAGTCTATACTAAAATAACCAGGTTTTCCACAGTTGAAACATTTACCTTTTCCTGATTTTTGGTTAACATATTTTTTAGAAACATTTTTCTTTTTAGCATAAAAATCATTAAAATTAGTTTTGTATTTTTTATGGTTATAACTTTTGTGACTTTTATCATGTTTCTTACCCTTTTGCCGAGAAGGAGTAATTGGGGGCAAACCATATTGTTCACAAAAATTACCCATTTCATATTTAGCTTTTCTTGTATTTGTTAATTGGTGTTTTAACTGTTTTTCATCATTGCACATATTAATTCCAAATTTTTTAATAGTGCTTAAAATATCACCATAAGTTAAACTATCATAATCAATAGAATCATTTTTACCAATTAATTCTTGTTTTACCTTATGAGCAAAGATAGGAGGCAGACCGTCAATAAACTTTTCTTTCCAATAAGGCTTGAAACAGTCTTTCCGTTGCATTACTCTAGAAAGGGAAACATCTTGATACCATCTGTAATCAGACATAGTAGGACATCTCAAATTATTTAGCAAATCAGAAATTCGAGATGAAACATTAGATGGAGTACCAACAAAATGTTTGATAATAGTATAAATCAAGGTATTAACACCATCAGGAATACCTCAACCAATACGATCATCAAAAATAGGCAAACCTTCATCATTCTTTTTAACAGCATGTTTAATAGAGTCTTCAGATTTTTCTGTGAGATATGAATCCCACCATCCAAAAAGAGTACCAGAAAAACCAGTAGCAAGCAAATCAACAATTTCAGGTTGATCAAAATCATGATTATTTTGGTAAGCAATACCAAACATAGACATGTGTCCCATTTTGTTAATAATTTCTTGTTTAGAAAAACCATCAATATTCCATTCATAAATTTTATCAGCTGAAACAGAAAACTGAGTTTGAAAAGGTCTTTCTTCAAACTGAATATCAGGAGGAGTAGGTTTTGAATACCAATTTTTTGTAAGAAACATGGGTTTGGAATTTCCAACAAATCTTTTAATTTCTGGAAAGTCATTATCAAAAACCTTTTTAGCAAAAACAGAAGAAACAGTATCAGAATCTATATTTTCATCAGAAACGATTTCTTTTTCATTTCTTGAAATAGTTCGAGCAACATGAGTACTTGTAGAAGTACCCTCAGTTTTAACTTTTAAATCAGCAAGCATTTTTTCAACAGTTTCAAGAATTTTAGATTGAGAAGTTTTAAACTTAAATTTGTTATCATGACTGGGTAAATTGATCAAAGGTTCCTCAGTCTTAATAGAAACAGGTTTTTGAACAGAAGCAAATTTTTCCACAGAAACAGTTTTTTAAACAATTTTTTCTTCAATACGGTCAAGCTGTTGACCAATAACATGTAAAGATTCATTAGTAAAATTGTTTTGTTCAATAAGACTAACAATAGGGGTTTGATCATCAGCAATTTTGAAAGGAGAAGCTTTAATATCTATGTTGCCAGTAGTTAACAAAATAGTCTCAAGAGGTGGATGACTAGACTTAACAATGGTTTTGTCACTTTTAACAAAATTTGATTTCTTTATCACATTCAGATGATTTTTTGAAATTTCATCTTTTGAAACATAATAATTTTCAAGAAAATCAAAGAACAAAATATGTTTTTTCAATTGATGCATCTTTTCTTTCCATTTTCTTTTAACACGGTCTTTTTCAGACTGAGCAAAATTATTTTGGAAATATTTCCTTTTTGGTCTATTTTTTGAAAGCATAAATTCATTGAATAATGAAACCATTTCAATTTCAATGTTTTCATCTAAAACAGTCAAAACTCTTAGTTGGTTAACAGGATTTTCAATAGGGGGAAAATCAGAATCAGATGGACAAATAGATCCAGTATCTTCTTCTTCTTCATTGGATGTTTTGCCATATGGAGAGGAAGGTTCAGGTTTAGTAGAACAAAAAACAGAGCTGATTTGAGATTTATCACTTGAAACACCTTTTAATTTCAAATCAGTGGGTTTTTCAAAATTCTTTTGCAAAAAATCATTGAGTTCTTGATCTATTTTGGAAATACTTTCAGATCCAGCAAAGGAATGTCTTCCTTCGTTGATCCTCAAGGGTTGAACATTTTGAAAACTTATTTTAACAATACCATCAAGATATTGTTGAATATTTGTGAGATCTAGCTCATCAAAAATAGGTTTAGCAACAGGGGATTCTTGTTCCAACAACCATTCAGTGGGAAGCTTGACATCTTGCCATTGGATCATTTTTGGAACTTGAACTTTAGCATCAGGAGTTGAACATTGAATTAACATGGTTTTACCAAAAGGTTCTCTATTATTTAAACAGCCAGGATTTAACTGAATACCCAACAATCTACAAATGCGGTAAATCAAAGCAAAAGGTTTGCTACCTTCGTCCATGATATAACCAGATGAAGCAATATTCAAAGTCAAAGCTTTAACAATATTAAGATCATCCAAAGCAAGAGTAAGATCAGGATAACAATTGAAATAAACAGGACCATCATACAAGGAAGCAGTAATCATACCAAGAATGCTATCTTTAAAGTGCCTAAATCTAGCATTTCGTAAACACGTGAGAACAGAAGCATTGATACCCTTTCGGGTGAGTGGTTTAATAGCAACTTGAACCATTCCAATATGCAAATAACTTTGTTTTTTTAGCAAGGAAATCATTAATATTTCTTTTAGAAAACAAGCAACATTTTTCATGAGTTTTTGAAATATAAATATTTGTTCAACAGTTCTCACTTTGTAAACGGGATGAAAAGTAGTTTCAGCCCAACTAGTTTTGTAAATTGTTTTAGTATCCACTTTAGGAATGTTCCATTTTCGGAAATCAGGAAGCTCATTATCTTCAACAGTGTGATCTTCTTTATTTACAATATCAGGAGGACAACCAGTCCTGGAGCTGATAGAGGAGTTGGATCTCCACAACTTATCCATACTATCCTAGTTATAACACTCAATTATCATGTTTTTCTCACAACCGTTGCATTTCGTAACACATACCCTAAGCAACCCTATACCACACACATGCCGTACATGCCCTCTCTTGGCTCAAGCAAGCCTTACAGTCAGGTTTTGGGAATTCACTTTACACCTAGGGTGGCGCCAACGACAGTAAGAAGGGGACACAACAACAGAGCACCAAAGGTTCAGACAAGCACAGACAAGATACAAAGACACAACAACACTATCACCGGCCAGAAAAGAATGGCTCTGATACCATAAAGGGGGAAGGGGACGCACAGCTGAAGGGAAGAGACGAAAGCATAGTATAATATATGTTGAAAGTAAATGTAAGCAATGTAAGCAAAGTAATATAAGCACAAGTTAGAATAATAATAATGCAAGTATACAACAATAATAAGGCGGTAGAACCAGTCAAGCAGTATATATCAAAATAATTCAAAGTAAATGAAAGCAATTTAAAACCGTCCGGTATGACGGTAATCCGTCCAAGGTTGCGGTAGCAACAAGTAGTATAATGAACATAAAACTGAAAATACTTGTTATTGAAAGTAGATTAAACACTTACAGTAGTAGTGAATACAAGATCTCAATAGTAGAGGTTAATAGTTACAAAACTTGAACTAGTCCTAGTTACAAGGTTTGTAGGAACAAGGTAGTAGTAGGACTAGGTAGGAACAAAGTAATAGTAGTGGAAACAAGGAACTCTCTTGCTAAGAAGGCTCTCTAAGGAGGTTCTAAAGAAAGTTCTAACAAGAAAATTCTGATCTTTTCTTAAGGGACAGCCCCCCTTAAATAGGCAAAATTCGGAATGAACAGTGTCATGAACAGTAAAAAGTGAACAGTGTCGGTGAACAGTAATCTGTGAATAGTAATTTTTCCACTTTTTGTTTTGAAATCTCCAGCAATTTTGGCATAGTCGAAAGAAGAGTTTCTGACTTGGAGAGGACAAAAAGCAAAAGGAACAAATAATGGAGCATGTAGGAGCATTATGGCTATTAGAATATTTGTACGTAGATTCTATCATGTTGTCCTTTGTTCACCATAAGTGGGAGTCTTCAGAAACATGTCACTAAAGAACCCCAATTTTGTCAGACGCATGGCTTTGCACAGGAATATCATAGCAGGTGCAAGGGCTTGTCAGGCGTAGATACTACATTATTTGAATATTGCAACATTTTTAGCCATTATGTAGGCTAGAAAAATCAACCATTATTAATTAGTGGAAGGAGCATCGAACGGATAACCATCAAAAGGATCAAAAGGACCTTGTAGAGAATCACACGGATGGTCATGGGAAGTAGCATATTGATTACAGAATCCACAATATAAAATTGGCTTAAACACTGGAGTTCTCCCTAGGATGAGAAAACTTCTTGGATTACAATGATCAGCTATTCGCAAATGAGCAATGGCATCAGCACATGGTCGGGGACCAAAAATAGAAATTCTGTTTGTGCTTTCAATGAAATGATAATCCTTCCACAAATTCTGAGCAATATCAATAATTTGGTTATTAAAATAATTTCTCAAGCATTCTGTAAGAGCATAAGGATCATCAAAGGACAATTAGGTATTTCTTTCAAACCATGGTCCTTGGTGAGTGTGACCATTAATGAGAATGAGATGCTTTGAGGGCTGGACATTCATCCAGTTATCTCTTTCCCATTTTGGCAGAGTGCTCCAACATCTGATAGTAACAAAAAGACTTTTTAATCCTTTAATAGCATCCTGAATGATCTATGGAAGCTGGCTAGCTTGAAAATGACTTGTTAACTTCATGAACCTAATAAAGCCATATTCAAACATTTGGGAAAGCCAGCTGGGATCTCCATCATCATCATCTGATTCATCAGAAAAATATGAACCATCATCATAATTAATCAAAAGACCAGGAAATGGGTGTTTCTTTTCATATACTCTGAGAGAACTGCCAAAGTGGTCTTCCCATTCTAGCTGGATAAATACATTATCACCTTCATCTAATTCATTAGGATCAGGAATAGTGGCTGTAACAAGTTTCTTGAAATATTCGAACCATAGGTCAAAAGACCCAAACATAGCCTTGCTATTCAGAATACTGGATTGTATATCTGATGGCAAGTTGGCAATAGCACTTCTCAATAGAGATTGGGTCTTAAGACTCAATCTAACATAATCAGTGCCCATTATAGTCATTTTATCCTTTGAATAGATATCCTCTTTGCCAAAGAGTTGACTAATGTAGGCTTCAAGGCGAATCCTAAAAGCCTCATTCTCTGGAATAATATCATTTTTGGAAACAAGTTCATTTTCTAAAACAGGGTTGTTTTCAGAAATAAGGTTGGCATAGTGGCTCATATAAGCCTCATTTTGAGCAGTAAGGTTAACAAGGTGAATTTCGAGAGCTTGGAGGGTTTTTTCAAATAGGTAATAGTGGTCTTTAATAAAAGCAGCATAGAGATTGTCAAAAATAAATTTTATGGAATCTGGTAATTCACTATAGACTCCATTATGAAACTGTAAGGATCTGGATAAGATTTCCTGTAAAGCAATCATCATATCACCACTGGAATAAGTCACCATTGCTGGAACAAATTCCTGAAGGGATGTTGATCCACTGGGTTTTACTCCAGAAGATGTGCCTTCATGCATATTAAAAGGTTGTCCCGCTGGGAACCTTTTGTTTTGAGAATAGTCCTGTGCAGGTGCTTTTCCTTTGTTTTTCCTCTCAGCCGAGGGAGCCATAATAATCCACTTACTAGTGGTATAAGTATAAATATTATTATTATCCCACTTATTAGTGGTATTTATCCACGCATCATTGCCTGATTCCTGCAAAGAATCATTAAGAATATTAGGGTGATTGGCAATAGTTGACAATTTGGCACTACTAGTATTACCTTGAAAATTGTCTGTGAAATACAAATTCTCTTGTTTTTCCTCTCAGCCGAGGGAGCCATAATAATCCACTTACTAGTGGTATAAGTATAAATATTATTATTATCCCACTTATTAGTGGTATTTATCCACACATCATTGCCTGATTCCTGCAAAGAATCATTAAGAATATTAGGGTGATTGACAATAGTTGACAATTTGGCACTACTAGTATTACCTTGAAAATTTTCTGTGAAATACAAATTCCCTTGTTTTTCCTCTCAGCCGAGGGAGCCATAATAATCCACTTACTAGTGGTATAAGTATAAATATTATTATTATCCCACTTATTAGTGGTATTTATCCACACATCATTGCCTGATTCCTGCAAAGAATCATTAAGAATATTAGGGTGATTGGCAATAGTTGACAATTTGGCACTACTAGTATTACCTTGAAAATTGTCTGTGAAATACAAATTCATCCGTGGTTCATGAACAGGTTTATTAGTAGGGAAATCATAAGACAAATCTAAAGAATTATTAATATCTATTTCAAGCTTTGAAGCAAATTTGAATTTTACTTTCTGTCCAAAAGGATTAGCAGTAATTCCATCATGTTCAACAAGAAAAGGATACAAAGCATTTATAAATGGCAAACCAAGAATCACTTTGTCAGTCATATTTTTGACAAGAACAGAAGGAATTTTGAAACAGACATTATTATGAGAAAAATGAGCATTATTCAGTTCATATTTTATCTTCATTTGAGAACCATTAGCAGAAACCAATCTTTCAGTTGATTTTTCAAAATATTTTGGAGGAATCAATCCTTCTTGGATACAATTCTTATCCGCACCAAAATCAATCATAGCAATAACAGTGAAATAATAATCATGAGAAATAACAATTTTCACTTTTGTGAACCATTTTGGACGAAGTATGTTATTAACAAGAGCAAGTTGAGAATCATCAATATTACCTTTATCAGAAAGAAGAGTCTGTTGACTGGATTCATCTCCATCTATGTTCTCATCTTGTTCATTATCAGACTTATTTTGATCAATATTTTTATCAATTTTTAACATCAACATTTCTTGTTTAAGATTATGGTTATCATTTTTTACATTTTTAAATTCATTCTTTAATTCAATTATCTCTTGTTTAACAATATTAATTTCATGTTGAAGATCATTAACAGTTAAATCTTTGGATTTCTTTTTATTAAATCTTTCCAAAGTTTCTTCAAAACTTATAGTTGATCTAGGTTTTTTACCAGTTTCTTCTTTTAACATGTTTTTCTTAAACTTATCAAAATATTCTTTTTGTAAATCAGGGTTTTCAATTTGACCTATCAATTTAACCAACAAACTTTCGTTTTCTTCACTTTTAGTGAGAGTATTAACAGATTTAACAACATTGCAACAGGAATCTCTACAACCAAGTTTAATATTAGAAGAATCAGAAGAATCATCAACAGAATGATAACAAGAATCAGTTGAAGAAGAAAAATCATCTTCCAAAGAATTAGACGAATTGTTTGAATCAAGGATTCTGAATAATTCTTCTTGATCATTATCACCAATGTTTAACATGTTAAATTTATTTTTTAATTTACCAGGTTTTTGTTTGCAGTCTTTACTGAAATGACCAGGTTTTCCACAGTTGAAACATTTATCTTTACTTGATTTTTGGTTAACATATTTTTTAGAAACATTTTTCTTTTTAGCATAAAAATTATTAAAATTAGTTCTGTGTTTTTTATAATTTTTGTGACTTTTATCATGTTTTTTACCCTTTTGCCGAGAAGGAGCAATTGGGGGCAAACCATATTGTTCACAAAAATTACCCATTTCATATTTAGCTTTTCTTTTATTTTTTAATTGGTGTTTTAACAATTTTTCATCATTGCACATATTAATTCCAAGTTTTTTAATAGTGCTTAAAATATCACCATAAGTTAAATTATCATAATCAATGGAATCATTTTTACCAATTAATTCTTGTTTTACCTTATGAGCAAAGATAGGAGGCAAACCATCAATAAACTTTTCTTTTCCAATAAGGCTTGAAACAGTCTTTCCGTTGCATTACTTTGGAAAGGAAAACATCTTGATACCATCTGTAATCAGACGTAGTAAGACATCGCAAATTATTTAGCAAATCAGAAATTCAAGATGAAACATTAGATGGAGTACCAACAAAATGTTTGATAATAGTATAAATCAAGGTATTAACACCATCAGGAATACCTCAACCAATACGATCATCAAAAATAGGCAAACCTTCATCATTCTTTTTAACAGCATGTTTAATAGAGTCTCTGGATTCTTCTGTGAGATATGAATCCCACCATCCAAGAAGAGTACCAGAAAAACCAGTAGCAAGCAAATCAACAATGTCAGGTTGATCAAAATCATGATTATTTTGGTAAGCAATACCAACCATAGACATGTGTCCCATTTTATTAATAATTTCTTGTTCAGAAAAGCCATCAATATTCCATTCATAAATTTTATCAGCAGAAACAGAAAACTGAGTTTGAAAATGTCTTTCTTCAAACTGAATATCAGGAGGAGTAGGTTTTGAATACCAATTTTTTGTAAGAAACATGGGTTTGGAAGAATTTCCAACAAATCTTTTAATTTCTGAGAAATCATTATCAAAACCTTTTTAGCAGAAAGAGAAGAAACAGTATCAGAATCTGTATCTTCATCAAAAACAATTTCTTTTTCATTTTTTGAAATAGTTCGAGTAGCATGGGTACTTGTAGAAGCACCTTCAGTTTTAACTTTTAAATCAGCAAGCATTTTTCAACAGTTTCAAGAATTTTAGATTGAGAAATTTTAAACTTAAATTTGTTATCATGACTGGGTAAATTGATCAAAGGTTCCTCAGTCTTAATAGAAACAGGTTTTTGAACAGAAGCAGATTTTTCAACAGAAACAGTTTTTTCAACAATTTTTTCTTCAATACGGTCAAGCTGTTGACCAATAACATGCAAAGACTCATTAGTAAAATTGTTTTGTTCAATAAGACCAACAATAGGGGTTTGATCATTAGCAATTTTGAAAGGAGAAGTTTTAACATCAATGTTGCCAGTAGTTATCAAAACAGTCTCAAGAGGTTAATGACTAGACCTAACAATGGTTTTGTCACTTTTAACAAAATTTGATTTTTTTATCACATTCAGATGATTTTTTGAAACTTCATCTTTTGAAACATAATAATTTTCAAGGAAATCAAAAAACAAAATATGTTTTTTCAATTGATGCATTTTTTCTTTCCATTTTCTTTTAACACGGTCTTTTTCAGACTGAGCAAAATTATTTTGGAAATATTTCCTTTTAGGTCTGTTTTTTGAAAGCATAAATTCATTGAATAATGAAACCATATCAATTTCAAAGTTTTTATCTAAAACAGTCAAAACTCTTAATTGATTAACAGTATTTTCAATAGGAGGAAAATCAAAATCAGATGGACAAACAGAATTAGTGTCATCTTCTTCTTCATTAGCAGTTTTGCCATATGGAGCGGAAGGTTCAGGCTTAGCAGAATAGAAAACAGAGCTGATTTGAGATTTATCACTTGAAACACCTTTTGATTTTAAATCAGTGGGTTTTTCAAAACTCTTCTGTAAAAAATCATTGAGATCTTGATCTCTTTTTGAAATACTTTCGGATCCAGCAAAGAAATGTCTTCCTTCGTTCATCTTCAAGGGTTGAATATTTTGAAAACTTATTTTAACAGTACCATCAAGATATTGTTAAATATTTGTGAGATCTAGCTCATCAAAAACAGGTTTAGCAATAGGGGATTCTTGTTTGAACAACCATTCAGTGGGAAGCTTGACATCTTGCCATTGAATCATTTTTGGAACTTGAACTTTAGCATCATGAGTAGAACATTGAATTAACATGGTTTTACCAGAAGGTTCTCTGTTATTTAAACAACCAGGATTTAACTGAGTACCCAACAATCTATAATAAATGTGGTAAATCAAAGCAAAAGGTTTACTACCTTCGTCCATGATATAACCAGATGAAGCAATATTCAAAGTCAAAGCTTTAACAATATTAGGATTATCCAAAGCAACAGTAAGATCAGGATAACAATTGAAATAAACAGGACCATCATACAAGGAAGCAGTAATCATACCAAGAATGCTATCTTTAAAGTGCTTAAATCTAGCATCTCGTAAACACATGAGAACAGAAGAATTGCTACCCTTTCGGGTAAGTGGTTTAATAGCAACTTGAACCATTACAATATGTAAATAACTTTGTTTTTTAGCAAGGAAATCATTAATATTTCTTTTAGAAAACAAGCAACATTTTTCATGAGTTTTTGAAATAAAAAATATTTGTTCAATAGTTCTCACTTTGTAAACGGGATGAAAAGTAGTTTCAGCCCAACTAGTTTTGTAAATAGTTTTAGTATCAACTTTGGGAATGTTCCATTTTCGGAAATTAGGAAGCTCATTATCTTCAACAGTGTGATCTTCTTCATTTACAATATCAGGAGGACAGCCAATCCTGGAGCTGATAGAGGAGTTAGATCTCCACAACTTATCCATATTATCCTAGTTTTAACACTCAATTATCATGTTTTTCTCACAACCGTTGCATTTCGTAACACATACCCTAAGCAACCCTATACCACACACATGCCCTACACGCCCTCTCTCGGCTCAAACAGGCCTTATAGTCAGGTTCTAGGAATTCACTTTACACCTAGGGTAGCACCAACAACGATAAGAAGGGAACACAACAACGGAACACCAAAGGTTCGGACAAGCACAGACGAGATACGAAGGCATAACAACACTATCACCGGCCAGAAAAGAATGGCTCTGATACCATAAAGGGGGCGCTTCCCCACGATTAGACTCGGCTTAGGCGGGGAGGCATACCTATCGTTCCAAGGCTCCGCCATCCCGCTTGGGCCGCCATCAGCACTGCCTTTAGGGCTCATGCCGACAGAGGATCTAACCTAGTACCCTACTACTATACCGGGTATATATATATATATATATATATATATATATATGTAAATTTGAAACATCCAATGTTTTATCGTTCACATGGTAGTTTTGCTTGTAAGTACTCCTGTCTTTCTAATTGCTATTCCATCAGTAGTCACAAAACCTATGGAACATGGATGTCTTCCCCAATCAAAGCCAGCATCCAATAACAAGATATGAAATGTGTTAATTAACAATTTCTTTAACTTTTTCACTAGGTCAGCACTATGAATGTAGGTACCAGCCAAAAGGTACAAGCTACTCAGTAGACAAGCGGTTATTGTAAAGGTTGATAGAATTCCTGCATTCATTTGCGTACAATGTAATTTGAATACACATCTCTATGTCCACCGTGACCACTGCTCTAGAACATGAATTATACTATCCTACAGGCCTCGATAGTCGATACAAAAGTATAAAAAAAAAAAATAAAAAAAAAAAAGAAGAACAATAACCCTAATCACTGGAACTTGTGCTTCTTTATTTCTTTTACACAGTATGACTACAGAATCTATTAAAGTACATACTGCTCACAAGAACTTCGGACCAAGCGAGGACCACCTACATCATCATAGAAAGAGAACCAAAAAATTGAGATGATCCAAAATAATTTAAGCCAGAGCATCAATATTCAACCACACTGGTCCTGCTACAGCAACCACAAATGTGCTCCGGTGAGAATTCAGAGCAGTCTTAAGCAACCTTGCTGGGAGAATATGATGAGCAGCATGCAGCATTATGTCTCCTGCAAAAGAGAGAGTTGGTTTGGTTAGCCCCAATATCTGAGTAATCCTGATATTAGCAGCATAAGTGTACTAATTATTACCAATGTTTTATCTGATAACTTCCTCTGTATTTAGCCATACAACCTATTGTCAATACATAATATCTTATCTTCCCCTGTACTCCCCATCCAAAAATATTATTTTTTGATAGGTAAAATTAATTTTATTGAAACAAGACTACCTAGTGAAAATAGTCACGAAGTAGCCTAAAAAATTACAAATGAAAAACTATCTACATATGCATCGAATCTATGAAAGAATTAGTAGAGTTGCTATCTGTGAGACCCAACACAAAGGACCACTCATAAAGATAACTAACAACAAGACTACCATGTTCTTTTTTGTTTAGAAAAAGTGGTTAATTCAAAACAACTCAAGTTCCGTCATTCTTGAGTTTATCCTAATCAATCAACAAACCTAAACCCAGTATCCCCTATTGAAGACTCTAAATCATATATTTCCCCAAACCTAGCCATTTGAGCAAGCAGTAACATCCAGGTCACCATATATATCATACACAAAGTTGGTTCATAAGTTTCAAGGAATAAACCAAAACAAGCATCAAACTTATCCAAATAACAAAACATTTGAGCAAGCAAATTAGGCCCAGGCTCAAGTAGCTTGGTTTGTTATTCAGGCCTCTGAAAACAAATATAACATCTCTTTGCAAACTACATATGAAATCCCTAACCAAACAAACACGTCTAAACCACATTAAAAAGAATGCATATAACCCAGAGAAAGAGAACTCCCTAACAACTTCACTCAACCTCTTTTTCTACATAGACTAGAAAAGAAGGAACAGGGGAAAGCTTATGTTTTAATGAATTACTTGTAGATATATTGCTAATACTCAAAGAGTTAACGGTATTTCATGATGACTAGTCAATTGAGGCAAAGCAATACTTGAAACAGCAATCCATAAGATAGGAGACACACCTTCATTTATAAAATCTAAGTAAACAAATTCATCCAAGTAACATGGCTGCTCAACAAAACCATTAATCATCGATACCTACAAACTTCCAGTAACTCCAAGTTTACAAAGACTAAACCCCACTATCTCCAATTTCCAGACAACTAAGAGAACAATACAGAAAATTTCAACTATGTCCCCCAATCTCATGTTATGGTTTCCCAACACAATCATACATAGCTCTACATACAATAATCCCATCATTCAAAGAACCACCCTCTGCAAAATTAACCAAAACTGATCTTATCTTTACAATTCAGGCACATTCAAATATGTCAATGATAAAAATCAAAACTAACAAACGATACAAAACTCCCTAACTTGACATCCACTACCATCTAAACCACGTATTTTCAATTGCCATCTCCTGGTATTTCCAATGGAAACGTTCAAACAAAGTACAAACAATTAAAACGCATCAAATAAACCAGTGAGGTTCAATTAAACTTACATTTAAAGCATACCCAACACAACAAAATTTGGTTTTGTTTCACTCATCCTCTTCACTCTCATCGCTGAAGTAGCTAGCTTTCTTAACTTTCTTCCTCTTCTTCTCCTCAACCTCAACAACCCCATCAGTCAATAACCGCTGGTTAGCCCCACCATCCACCACCGATGCCCAATTATCATCATCCAATCCCACCACCTCTTCCTCCTCCTCCTCCTCCTCCTCCTCATCATCATCATAACCACGATCTCCAATCCGAAACCCACCACCGCCACTGCCACTGCCACCGCCACCGCCACCGCCACGTGGCTTTTTCGGAACAGGTCGCTCCCTAGGACCCAGCTGATTCTTAGGACACTCATAGGAAAGGTGGCCATCGTCTCCACACTCATAACACCGAGACTTATCCTTGTACACGCGCTTCCGAATAAACTCAGGAGCTCGCCCGTTGTCGGCGGCAATGGAAGCCGAGATGGTTCGTCCGTTGAGGATCTTCCCGTGCATTTGACGCGCCGCGGAGAGAGCGTGGTCCTGGGAGACGAACTGGACGAAAGCGACGCCGCGGCTTTGGCGGGTGACGCGGTCTTTGAGGACGGTGACGCGGGCGATTTTGCCGAAGGTGGAGAAGAGAGTGTGGAGGTCGGAGTTGGTGAGGGTGTAGTCTAGGTTTGACACGTAGAGCGTTGATTTTGATGGGGCTAGCCCTTTAGACCCACCTTTGGTTTTGGCGGCTCTGTTATCGTTGGTGTTGGGGTTTTGTTGGGGTTTTGAGGTTGTGGTAGATGTTGGGTTTGAAGAAGAGGAAGAAGGGTAGCGGTAATAGAAGGTGTCGTCTTCATCGTCGCTGCTATCGGTTTGGTTCTTCCGCACCATGGTGCCTTTTCTCCCTCGACTGTTCTCTTTGCCACTATTTGTTTAAATTTTTTTTATATATGAAATTTCAGGTTTTTTTTTTTTTTTTTTTTGCCGAAGATCATAATTTAAGAAAAATTTAAAAGAAACACTTCCGGTCAAACTTATTTAATTACGTAGCACTCTCTTGAAAGTTTCAAGTGAAACTCAAGTTTCAAGCAAGTATTATGGGCTCACGTGGCAATTTGATTAAATGGATTTATTAACTGATACTTTTAGGGCAATTATTAATAAACCATAATAGAAAATTTTTGATATTATTTTCATGGAAAATATAAAAAATTGTCAATGATATTTATTGTTTTATTATTCTCCTGATAAAATGTTTCTAAAAATAACTCATAAACCAATAAACCAAAGCCCTTAGGGCATTGGTTAACATTTCCCTCATACATAATACTTGGAACTCGAGTTTATTTTGCTTGACTCGAGTTTTAAAAAAGTGTTATATAACTAAATAAGTTTGACATGATATTTTTTCTTACATTTTTTCTAAAATTATGTTATTTGGTAAAATTAGCCTAAAATTTCATCATATATATGTGTAGGAGCCGGATTTGAGCACTTTGCCCTGAGGATAAGTGGATTCAAGCCCAACAAGCCCAATGCAATAAATTTATAGAAAATGGGTAGAAGAATTGGGTTGTAGAGAGTGTAACAACAGTTGAAGATGATCTAAGGAATGAATAAGTAAAACAAGCATGGATTTAAGCCAGTAATTCAGTCCTCGGCACTAGCCCGAGGAGCTTCTACTTGTTGCTTCTGGACTGATAGTGACAAAACTAGTTCAAGTTGCTATAACGTTTCTTTTGGCAAAATTTCGATCCCCTTTCTCAAAGCTCCTTCCTCCTTATATACTACTTTCTTCTCCCATCTCCACCATACACATGCATGTCAGATCTACTAATGTTGATCTTTGTCACATCAACCTTCCTCCCAAAGCTCTTAGGTAGTAGCTGTAAGTCTAAAAAGTCACTGCTCAGGTATCACTTCCACATTTAATGCGGCCAGAGTGTTAGTTGTGGAGCATTTAATGTGGAGGCTGTGACTTTTCCTGGAATTGCTCTGCTGCCATGCTCCATAGTGTCTGCTTGCTGTACTTATATTCTTCCCTGGGGTACTTTGGAAGGTTATTTTTGTCAGTAAGTAATTGTCCTCGGCACAGTTTCTTGGGCTACCATGATTTCCATTGCCTTCTTCATATGCGATTATGGGTCTCATCATGAGCTTCAGGCCCAGTATAGAAGGTGGATGCATATTATTGGGCTCTATGACCCCACAATATGCATATCTTAATTTTTCTTTTAATATTTTATTATGGACAAATAATGGCTACAACTTAATATGCCTATATTTTGAAAATCTTAGATTGCATGTTCTTTTAAGATCTTAACATGCGTGTCAAATTTTGTATCAATCATATATTTTTTATTATTCAATCTCCGTAAACCTATTTTTTTGCACATAATTTTAGACTACAAAAACTTAAAATTTAAATATTTGATTGACAATATAGAAATCATTCTTTGATCTTCTAAAAGTTTGCACATATGGAGGGTATAAGAAGAAAATATTATTCAAATGTGAATTTATCAAAATTGACATCCGATAAAAAGATATTTAGTGAAGTTGTAGTCATTGGTTACAATTAAGTTTATAATCAAACTTTTTCTATTTGTAATCCCCAAATATTTGTCTCTCATTCTCTTTCAAAACTCTCACAGTCGCCCTTCCATTTTCAATTTCATCTCTATCTTAACAATAATGGAGTCATATTATTAAGAAATTTGTCTTGCCCCATTCCCAACTTACCTCACTTTCACCATGTGCTAGTTTTACCAACCTTACCCCACCCCATAACAATCCCTAATAATTTTATTAACATATCAAAAGGACAGTATAGTTCCTTGCTCCAACAATTGATTAAACTAGTTTACATCTTCTAAGGTATTGTGATGCAGTGAGGAGGTTGTGATGTCAAGCTGATACTAATAGGTGTGATAACAGGTTCTTTAGTGCAGACCTGGGCTTTGGGTTGTGGAAGAACTTGTGTGATAATACGAATTATGGCAATCACAATATTACTTGGAGCTGTTTCTTTGGTTTTTGCATTTGGAAGCTTTGGTTATTTTGCAATAGATGAATATTCGAACCAGGTGACTCAAGTACACTTGCAGTGGAGGAAATCAGAAACATGGCAGTGGAGTTTTCCTTCTCTGCTGGGAAGGTGAAGCATACAAGCGGCAGGTTCCCAATACAGGTTAGATGGAATAAACCTGATATAAATTGGATTAAGTTGAATATTGATGGTTCAACTTCAGATAACCCCGGGTTGGCTAGTGGCAGTGGTATTATCAGGGATCATAATGGTATTTAGGTATCAGGTTTTGCCAGAGCTCTTGGCATCGCTACTAGTTTTGAGGCTGAACTATGGGCTCTTCGTGATGATCTTAGACTAAGTTCCTCGCTTGGGGTTCAAGCACTGGAGATAGAGTTAAATGCAAAAGTTGTTGTGGATAGGATATTAGGACGAGCTTGCTCAAATTCTCGCCATTCCTCTCTTATTGCAAATTGCAAAGAGTTGATGAGCAAATTTCCCAGGTCATGTAGACACCGTATTTTGCACCCCTTACAACTTGGGCCCGAGTTCCCCAATGATGCTAAACTCTAAAGCTCAAGGTTGATTTAGAGTCCGATCAGACTTAATTTGACTTGAGTAAGGTTTTTACCCTAGGGCATGCGTATGCGTATGCATGCTAGAGTTCCATAAACTATGAAATGCAAGTTTTTCTGCATTAAAACTGAGATTTGGAGTGAATCTCACATCGTCTAGGAGCTGTTCCAAACCCCCGTTTTCTCAATATAAAAAATCATACATGGTACCTTTTAAAAACACACAGAAAATCCTAAGGGAAAATCTAAGATTCACTAAAAATAGTGAATCAAAGAGGGAGTGTTTTACAAAACATCCTCAAGTCAATATTTTCTAATTGGGGCTTTTTCTAGCCTTGATCTTCGAGTTTTAAGATTACTAATCACTTTTGCATTTGATTGTGAATAGATTTGACTAAGGGAAATAGTCAAAATCAAGCCAAGGAGCTTTGTGTTTGAGGTATATGTTCTAAGTCTTTTTCCTTTCTTTTCTTATTTTAATTGTTGTTTTTTCTTTGTTTTTCTGGGTTTATTTGTGATATAACATGTTTGTTTAAGTTTAGGTTTTCTCTGTTTTATGTTTTAAAGCATGTTAGGTTGTTAGATTTAATAGTTTTTGTTTCTGCTCTGTTTTTGTTCTTGCTATTTCTAGGTTAAGGTTTGGGCGCGTATGAGTATGCATGCGTTTTGCATGTGTACGCATACTCGAAGTATGCGTACGTATACAACCAGGGACAGACTCAGGATTTTAAGCTAACAGAGGCCGGAGTATAAAGAAAAAAAAAAAAAAAAAAAAAACTCCAAATAGGTATCTATATAGTATTAAAAAATTATAAATACTCAAAATTGTTGTTTCTAAATACATTAAGATGAAATCATTTACCAACAAAGGCAAAAACAAAAACAAAATAATGTTTTTTTTTTTAATACTAGGCTGGTTAGGATTTTTTTTTTTTTTTTTTTTTTTGAAATTAGAGCATTTACAATAGTGGTGTTAAAATTTTTAGCGTTTAGCATATTAAAAAGTTACTTTATCTATTTTACCACCTCACTTTACAATACACCCAATATCAAATGTTATTTTTTTTTATCACTTCATTTAAAATAATATAAACAACTTGTTAAAATAATAAAAGAAGTCATAAAAAAATAGATAAAGTAAAAAATATATAAAAACTAAAAATATATATATTTGGACCTAGGGAGGCTCGGGCCCCCACCTGAGTCTGTCCCTGCATACAACTGGGCCGCGTACGAAGGCCCTATGTATGTGTACTCGTACTCAACCCAGAAACCTTAATCTGCATCTTTTTGTTGCTGTTTCTTTATTCATTTATAATATATGCCTCTGTTTTGTTCTCTTTTTATGTTTTTGAGTCTCTATTTCTCTGTTTGTGTTTACTTATCCTCCACATGTTAGATTAGGGTTTTTCTTTCAATTACTCTTTGATATGTCATGAACATGCATTTACATGTCCATCCAATTATTGCATAGGTGTTGTGATGCACTGAGGTAAGGTATGCATTAATATGTACATGCATTCGATTGAATATGATCTTGTTTAGGTTTAATGAACATGATATGTGAGTTTAGATGGACATGTTTGTGTTCTTGTTTCTTGATGCTTTCATACAATTCTTTGATGCTATCATGTCTATGTTTTTGCCCTTGGGTATCTTGTTTATTTGCTGCCTTGAATGAGATAATATGATATGTATGATAGATGCATGCTAGGCTTGATGTGAGTTGCCATGATAAATGTATGTTAGGGTTTTGGGGATGATTGATGCCATGTTGTATGCTTAGATGTATGCTAGTGTGTGTGTGTGAATTTAGAATGCAATGTTGAACATGCCTTTAATGAGATTAAGATGTAAGACACAATGAGTGGAAGCTGACCCACGGATCAAGCCGTCTTAGGTGCCTAACACCTTTTCAAACCGTACCTAAACTTCGAACCCATACTCTGGTAGTAAGATCAGTCCTTCCACCTAAGGGCATTATATACATGGTTCCTATGCCATAAAACTAGGTGACAACTCCATTTCTTTTCTCCGCCTTGGTCCACTCAGCCGAGGTGTACCCCACATCCAAAAAAGCGTTGCGCCCATAGTGGCGGCTCTGCTGGGGATAGAGAGTTTGATTCCAATCTACAACAAAGTTGGTTTCTATCGAGGCTCAAAACCCTTAAAAAAGTATTAAAAGCCCTAAAAAAGATTATTTTAAGGGTCTAGAAGGCCCTTGATAATATTTGAAACAAATTCCCTTGAAAAAAAATTTTTGATGGTCAAATGTGACCCTTGAAACAGAAATTTCAACAGCCAACATAACCCTTGAAACAAATGTTTTATCTTTATGGAGGATTGGCGACCCTCAAAAATTCAAAAATAAGGAAAATAACCTCTTTTTGAGGGTCTCTAGACCTTCAAAATAAGGTTTTTCTCTTTTCTTTAAAAAAAAAAAAAATAAAACCCACAGCAACCCAATTGTAAATTTGTAATTAACAAAAGCTTAAGTAGCAGAAAGGAAATACACATGGCTAACTCATCTTATATAAAAATATAAATAAATAAATAAAACAAATCTTAAAATAAAATTTTTGGTTAGTATCCAGAAATTAGTTACTAACATCAGTAATTTTGCCATCTTTGTTTCTGATAACTTGGACAAGGTAATTTTCCTCTTGGCCATCTGCAGTTTGTCGAAAGCATCCTAGAATAATGTAATCTGGACAAACCCACCTGATAGAATCCACTGGTGCAACTATTCAAGATATATTTTAGTTTCAGTGCTTAATAATGTTAAAAAAAATTAAAGAAAAATATCAAATAAAATAAAAAAAGGAAGAAGAACGGCCATATTTTAACAAGAGGCTTTAAAATTAAGCATTAGATAATAAACTTAGGTTAAATGGAAAGTGGAAACTCTTCCCACCATAAAAAATGAGGAGGAGAGTGAGGTCCTGGTTTTGATAGAAAAATTGAGCATGTTATATTCATCAACAACTGAAGTTACATAGCAAAAAAAAAAAAAAAAAACCTTTAAACACAACTAACTAGAGGGATAATCATGGCAACCACATACTAATTCTGAGTTTTTGATAAATCTCTGTGGGGGGCCTTTTCACGTTAATGGGCCAAAGCCCGTCTGCTACACCAAGGCCTGTGAGTTAGTGGGTAAGAGAGTTGGGACTAGCTTTGTGGGGTTACACTACAAGCCAGCTTATGCGCAAGCTAGGCATGCCTAATACTTAAACGACAGGAAAACGATATGGCAGGATGGACGTGGCAGATGTAATCACAGCAGAATAACTATCACCACGAACACAACGAAAGATACAATAGTAGAACAACTTTTATAATAAAGTATAATAAAAGAAACTACTACGGGACAACTAATATCGCGAATAAAATAAAAGATAATATAGCAAAACAACTGATATAGCAAATAGAGTAAGGATGTTACAGCAGAATAACTAATAATTTGAAAAACAGTGCAGCAAAATGAATAACAGCGGGGATATCAAATAAGCTAAAATATGTCGTAGTGAGGGAATTATGATTCTAAGCAAGTGCGATAGTGTTAGCTCGCTCTCCCAATCCTGGGCCAAGTCATTCAGCATGAACAGGTCCAAGAAGGGAACCAAACGACAACATGGGTAACCTCGTTATAAGTTTCTGCCATCAAAGTTACTCATGCTAGAGAAAGGGTCTAAATGATTTTGGGTTTCGATTCACAGAGTTTCAGAGGGTGGGAATGTCAAGAGGGTGAGAGAAGATGGTCTACTAATGCATGCCCCTATTCCTACCGCATTTTCTCTCTTCCCTTTTTCTTTTTACTACTTCACTTTCTTTTCTTTGGTTCTCTAATTATTAGTTTTTTTCTTTACTCTCCTCTCCATGGGTTCTTCCTACTATTCATGGCTACCTCTCCTCCTTTTATATTGCTTGATTCCATGGGATTTCTCCCTTTTGTCCTTAAGGCTTCACCAACCGTTTTTGGTTTCTTGTGGGCATCTCTCCAAGATTACCCACCAACCCATTGGTTACCCGGCCACTACTTCTGCTCAGAGAGTGCTTGTTGCACCACTCTTCATTCCAAGACAAAACTCTTTGTTTTGTTTCTCCCCCCTTCCCCCGCCCCCCCCCCCCCCCCTTCCTTCTCTACCTTACCCGAATGGATAAGAATTGGAGGCTCTCTCCTTACTTACCCCTATGGCATGCATCAAGTGGCCCCCACCCTTTGCTTGCCTATTTTTTGGGTGAAATGTCATCCCAACAATGCATTTTCCCCAAAAGAAGCCTCGACAGGAACCCAAAAATAGACCTCTTTCCCCTCACCACGAAACCACACCCTCTAAATCCCTTGACCGAGGGCCCACCTTTCCTGTATTGGCTAGGTTCAAGTAGGTGGTGCTCTGGCCCTTGTGTGAGTTCCACTATCCTCTATGTTTGTCTTCTTTTACTCTCACACCATTTCTGCCATTCTTGCCTTGTCTCATTCTGCTACATGTTCATGCTTATCCCCCACAGTGTGAAAAGCGTGGGCTCTTGGGCTTGCATCACCTCCTTTTATTTCCTTCGTGGGCCTGGACATTGTCTTGGCAAAGACCCCTACCCATCCAACCCGTTGGGCTTCCAATTCTGTTGCTCATTTTCTTGCCATGCCTATGGGCTTGCCATGTTGGCCCATTGGACTTATTACCTTTTCCTTTGGGCTCCTGCGACCCATTTACTTTATTTTTACCTCTTGTTAGGCCCATGAACCTGCTGTATGTCATTCCTGCCATGTTGGCTCATTGGATTTATTACTGTTTTTCTTGGGCTTCCACGGCCCATTTGCTTTATTTTTACCTCTTATCGTGCCCGTGAGCCTGCTGGCTATCATTCCTGCCATGTTGGCCCATTGGGTTTATTACCTCTTTTCTTGAGCTTTCACAACCCATTTGCTTTACTTTTACCTCTTGTTGTGCCCATGGGCCTACTAGCTATCATTCTTACCATGTTGGCCTATTGAGTTTATTACCTCTTTTCTTAGGCTTCATGACCCATTTACTTTACTTTTACCTCTTCCATTTCCCTTTATATCTCACATTCCCTTATTGTTGGGTTTCTTCTGCCATTGGGCTTTTTGTCAAAAATGGGCATCAACAATCTCTAGTGTAAACTTGTACTAGCTCCAAACCCTCATTCATCACTTAGCTTTGTTTGGGAACGCCCTCACCACTAAGGCAGAACCATTTTTTCATCCACTTACATGCGAACTTAGCTCTAAAGATTTAATGGTTTATCCAATTCCACAAGCACACAAGAATCAAAGGGAATTTCTAAGCTACATTTAGTTTGAAAAAGAAAAGCAAGAAAAATCAAGTTTGCATGCAGAGTTTGACTAAAAATGGAGAAAAAAAAATCAATCAGCAATCTACAGGACAAAATGTATTTGATAGTGCAATTCAGGTAATGGACATCTTATTCTCCACGTTTTCTAATCAATTTCCCAAGAATTAGTCCACTTGTTTTGACACCTTTGACAAATGCCAACCATCAAAGTCTACACACTACAAAATTTAAAAAATAAAAATCAAACATGTACATGCAAGGAATTCTGACAAGGCATAAACTACAAGGACATTCTTGTCACTGTATAAAATGAACAAAAAAAAAAATACAGAAATAATAACTGGATCAGAAAGAGAGGGGGGGAGGGGGGTGGGAAGCAATTGCATTCAGAACATAAGGAAACAATCTATGAACAGGAGTTTCAACTAAAAAGAAGGTACAAACCTTTTGCACTACAGTCAGAATCACCGATCAATAACTTAAATGACAGTGACATACAGAAGAGTAACGTAATGAATCCATATAAAACAAAATGCAATTTATAAAAGCTACTCACATCAAGGCATTGGACCTTGGTAAGATTTCCATCAGGCTCGGCAGCTTTGAGGCTAGCTAATCCAAATAGAATCTTTATCCTATGTGCAGCTTCTTTTGTTCTACTGCAAATACAAATAGAAAGCCATTGTGATTAAGTGAACAATCTATGAATTTTAATCATGCTTCATTCTTCTTCTCATTCAATAGAGAAATGCATATAAGCCCCTGTAATCAATATAGGACTAAACCAAAGAAACCTAAACCAAAGAAACCATATGCTATATGATCAACCTTTTTACCTAGCCCCTGTAACGGTCTATGAGATCTATCCTTTTGCTTGTATGCTATATGCTCTGCATTTGTTCCTGAAGTTACAAGCAGGGAACGAGAAACTAGCAATAAATATCAGCTCTTTAAAGAGGAATGACAATCTTATTATTGATTTTGCATGAAGTACATCTAACCAATCACCTAAGTCACGTGCACAATATAATCACCATCTAACTGATCCTGGAGTAGTAGGAAGAAGGTTTGAAATGAAATTCATCATCTCCTAGATACCAAAGGTAATTTTAAGGGTCTGTTTGGGATTCACTTATTTTTATAAAAGTTAGTTGAAATAGTACAGTGAAACCAATGAATAGTACCAAAAAGTGCAGTGAGACTCATGAATAGTAGCAAAAATAAGCTAAATAGTAAAATAAGTTGACAAAATTAATCATGCCAAACAGACACTAAGTCATACTTATCAAGTAATTCAGATCAAGCAATTGGGACCCAATGGACTTGCTAAATAAAGCATGCATAATGAATGTTCTTGAGGCCTTAAAGGTTCTCTAGCTTCATTAGAGCACCAAAGCTACTTAGGACTGGGCCTTCAAGCAATGTACTTAAAAATAAATGTTACGTTTCAGTTTTTAAATATATTAATTAAAACGGTAGATCAATCGGTCAAATAACTAAAAATAAAAAGTTAGGAGAGTTATCAATGTAGCACCGACTTAATGATTGTAATACTTAAGTTAATGAAGTAATGGGTCTATAATGAGAGGGGTAAGTAACTACATTCATATTATCAAGATTTCCACACGTAGTTATAGATTTGTATGATGAGAATAATGTATTTTCATACATTATGCTTGGGTCTTTTGTGCTCAATTATAAGCTAAAGGCGATCTCCTTAAGTCATTTCTTGGTTAGGCTCTTAACTTGGTCGATCCATCTTATTCGGTGACGTGACATCTATGTGCCATCTCTATTTATGGTATATTATTATTCTACAAATCTATCATAAATTTTCTCCTTTCTCTTATTGAATACCCAAAGTGGAAGAGAAAATATTGCTAAAAGGCTTTACCTTACCAATAACAACTCAACCCTTCCACCATTTCCTTATCTTATGAAATTATTGTCTTGATTAAACTAATGAATTGTATTTCTTAAAGTCCATTTAGGTCAATTGATAGAAAATGTATGTCTTGAAAACATGACTTTTAAAATGAAATTGAGCATTTGGTAAAAATTAGGGATGACAAAATGCCTTGACATGCCTTACTTAGGGTCTGTTTGGGATCCGCTTATTTTGCTAAAACTTACATTTTTTTTACTGAAAATAATGTAGATAAAAGTAAAAGTTAGCTGAAATAGTACAGTGAAACTCGTGAATAATACTAAAAGGTGCAGTAGGGCCCATGAATAGTAGCAAAAATAAGCTGAATAGTAAAATAAGTTGGTAAAAATAATTTTTGCCAAACACACTTACTCTACCACACACAAGTGTGTATATAGAATTTATCTTCTTTTTTTTTTTTTTTTTTTACATATCATATTTATGATAATTTTTTTATATATAAATTTCCTATTAACATTTCCAAAACAAGTCTCTATTTTTATTGTTACTCCACAAAACAACTCTCTCTGTACTCTCAATCCCCCTATTGGGAATCTCTATCGGTATATAGATAAGAATTGTTGTGATATTGCATTTAGTTAGTTAGTTGGTTATAATTCCAAACATGTTAACAACATTTAACATATGTTGGAATTATTAATACACGTGGAGAATAATAGGACCATTAGGATAAGGCCATATGGGCCAATAAAATAGTTTTATGGTTCTATAAATACCTATTTGTGATCACATTTCCATCACTGAATAATAAACCAATTTCCTAGTGTATTAGTGCATCTTTATCTCTTTAATCTCTCTCTTTCTTTATGGAGGGTGACTACCTTGAATTAAGTTAATTTCCCTACAATTCTCATCAATTTCCCTACCATTCATACTCATCACCATTTGGAATCTCTAGGTTCCTAACACCCGCCTTTCATTTCTCTCACTTATCTCTGTCATTAGTACCATAGCCACTATATTAAGGATGAAAAAAAAAAGTCTTTCAACCCAATCTACCATGCTTTGTTGTCATCAATAGATAAAATACGTGAAAGTGTATTATTGAGGTGCAAAAAAGCAATTTTGCTTAAAAACCAAGCAATTTGTTTTTCCCCAAAGCACCTTATGACCTGCAATTTCAAAACTTTCTTTGCCTTATTTTAAAACATGCATTTTTTTTTCTTAAAAATACAAAGTTCTACGCTAATTTGTGGGCACTGCTAATTAAAATTGCATGTTTACCTTCAAAAATCCCAAATGGATAAGAAACTACTATGATCTGACCCAAGTAGATATTCAAACTACCTGCCCTCCTTATTATCTTTTTTATTAATAAATGAACAAATAATTGTTGACTTTGCGGCACCTATGAATTGAATTGATGTGAAAATAATATCAATCTCACTATTGTTATGCTTATTAAATATTCTTTCCATTTAAAATTTAACTAAATCAATAGTTGAAATTAACTTGATTTAAAAAAATTTACACTTTTCTTGTTAATCTTTTAACTTGTGCACCAATAACCACACCTTTTATTATAATTTAAATAAAGATGAAAATGAAAGCAATTTTAATAGCAATAATTGAGGAATCAAATTAAACATTATCTTATTCAAAATAAATAAAAAACATTAGCTAATAATTAAAGAACTAAAGACTAAATTAAAACACGTTTGGTATGTTGTAATAAATCTTGCAATGAAATGGTTATTCATATGTAATAACTATTAAATTATTTGGTTGCATTATTATTATAATGAATAATCATTCCTTAAATTGAGGAATATAGCTCTTCCTTTCTTTTCCTTTCTTTTCTTTTTTTAATTCAATAGTAACAACATGAAATGAGATATTTGAATGTTACTTAAATGGATTATATCAGGTGATACTAACAAGTTGAGCTATAAGGCTCTTGCTAACTATTCCTTTCAAAGATTGAAATCAAGTGCAATAGGATATTGCATCTGATGCAATAGCTCTTAATGGATGGGATTGAGAGTTGAAAAAAACAATATTTTTCAATGTTATCCATTGAATAAATAAAGTGAGAAAAAGTAAAAGAATGAAAATTAAGAAGTAAAAGTGGTAAAAAAAAATTTGTGAGCAGGGAGTGAGTAAATGCACCAAGTGCAATACTCTAGGTATCCAATCCTAATCCCATTTCTTAAATTGATGTAATAGTTATTCCTTAATATATGTAAGATCTTTTTAAATTAATAATTTAAAATATTTTTAAGAAATATAAACTTTTCATATGCATTATTTTTCACAAACTTTGCATATGTAATAACCAAACTTAAAAATATGAATGATTATTTCATTACAAAATCTTTAATTATTAGTAATAAATATTAATATTCCTAACATAATCTCCATTTAGTATTATAAAACATGCCCTTAAAGCTTGAGGTAATTTTGATTTTTTTCCTTCTAAAATTTTAAAAACTGAATTCATACCTTTAACATTTCGTATCATTTGCATTTAAATCTAGTCGTCAATGCATCATGATGAAGAATCCATTAAGTGCTAACTAAGCTCAAAAACGATGTTTTCATTAAAAAGTATGTTGTTTTGAACCCTATTAAAGGGTTGATAGATATTATTTTGAAATTTTTGTAATTTATATCTTTAAAATTTTGGGTAATTTTTTGTCATTTACCTATTAAATTTCTAGATCTATAAAACTGCATCGTTTTGAATTAAGATAACACTTGATGGACACCTCATTACAACACATGGATGGAAGGGCTTAAAACCAAACCATATGTAACGTTAAGGGTACATATCCAAACTTGAAATTTTAAGGGACAAAATCAAAATTTTCCAAATTTTAAGAGTGTATATTGTAATTTAATTTAATTTTTAATAGATTGATTGCAATTTAAACTGTTTTTTATCTTATCCTTTTGAAAAGGAACCTTGAAATTGTCTGTATATGACGGTCGTTGAGCTTGATGTAATTGCTTGTCAGAAAGACAGAGGGACACAGAAATTTGGATATATACGAGAAAGAACAACGAAGCTTCTCCAAATTGCAAGCCTGCATTGGCCTTCAGGAAAGCTCAAGAAAAAGTGTCATAGACGATCAAATACTTGACGATTCTTCTGCAGTGCCTTCTAGGGTTTCCTGTAAGTCAATATTTCCCTCTCTTTCGCATTGTTTTTTTTTTTGCTCTAAAATGTCTCGGCTTTTAGATGAATCAACCAAAAAAAAAAGAATTTTGAGAACTGGGTTTTTAGTATTATGTGAAATCTTCATGTGGGTATTGATTTAAATGCATAATCTTAATGGTTAGAGTTATAGGCGGTTTTGTCTTTTTATTTTAATGGAAAATGCTTCAAGCAAAAGATTTTGTTATGTTGAACTTTTTAACTTATAAGCATAGTATATTTTCCTTGAATGTTATGGCAATATATTTTTTGAGATGAGTGGAGTATTTGTAGGAAAGAGATGCACTCAAGCTGTTTGATGTTTGAAGGGTAAGAAGATTGGCATGGTAGATGACCACATTGGATCAAATTGTTAACACTATTGATATTTGAGAATTTCCGGTCTTGAATTTGTGTTGATGGTTGTGGGAAACACAAATTTAAACGATTAATTCAAGAGAAAAAGAAAAGGAAAATTTGTAAGGATTGAATTAAGGTACAGTTCCTTAGGTGTTGTACCTTAGGTCTCCAATTGAATTCAATGTGTGGTTGCACAGAACTAGACCTTTCTTCTTCTTTTTTGTTGGTAAGTTACACAAGGTGAGTCTTAAACCCACAACCCCATTCTCCATCTTGTTCTTACAAGAGGAGGAAATGCCATGTTAGCTAGATCATTGGTGGGATTCAAAACTAGATCTACAATGCTAAGATCTAAATTGTGTATGAGAGGGGAAAAAAGGGTCTTCCTAGTCTAGCATGTCTTATTCTTATTAGGAGGTCTTTCATATTATGAGATTTTTATTTTTTGGAAATTTTCACACATAATAGTGGGGAAAAAAAATTAATTTTCCTTAAATTGAATTGATGTGCCACCCTTGAGCATAGGTTTATCATAATTTTAACAAGCATGCATTATATGTTTACAGTTCCAATCAACTTTGAAGCATTCAATGATTCCAAATCAGGACCTTTCTATAAACCAAATGCAAAGAAAATGAAGATGTTTCTACTTATCAGTTATCAAAAACAAATAAAGACATTTTCCAAACTTGAAGTTCCAGCCTCAAATTCTCAATGGTGCCAAAACTAACTAAAAAGTGTTAAAGCATCTTATTTTGTTGGTAGTTAGTGCTAGCATGGCTACTTAGCAGTTAGCACCCAGAAGATGGGACATGTGACCCACTTAGTTTGATGAGGTTAATAGGTATGCAATATATTTCAGCCTGCATAGTTGAAATGATCATGTATAAGCTTACACTCTTCTAGTGATCATGTATAGGCTTGCTCTCTTCCTGAAATTTCAATTTGAAAGTGGTAATATATGTGTATACAATGATCATATCTCTAGGATATTAGATGGGGAATGAGCTCTATATGAAATAAGGCTACTTAAAACCTAGGGACAGGAGTGTAATGAGCCCCCATCCAAAATGGGGGCCTGTCATATTGTCATGATACTTGGATTCATGATAATGCCTCTAAATAACACCAGTTAATGCTTCCAGATGCAGAATTGTTTCTTTAAAGTAAAACTCAAATGTTCAAACGAAGCCACATTTCTTCTTTATAATTTAAAGTTTGGATCAAGTATTTGTAGCCTACATTTGGTGAAACATGTACGCACCCTGAAACAGTCACCTTTCATCATATTGGATATGATTACAAGTTCTTTCCATGTAAATTTTATACTTTACATATTTATCAAAAAAATAAAATTTATGCTTTGCATGGGCTAATTAATTTTGTTGTAGACTTCATTGACTCCCTTTCTTGTTGATCATAATTTTTCAATCTTGTAAATGTTTACAAGAGCTTTCTGTACATCCTGTGTACATGAGGTATCTCCTCTATTTAAATAAAGTTGTTTTACTGATTAATAATATATTATATAAATTTTTTCCCCTAATAATCAGTAAGATTGATAAAGCTACTAAATTAATATCAATTCTTATTGTTCTTTTCATTTCAATCTCTTGTTTTCTCTCCTTAAGATGCATTTGCTTTGTAATTTTTGACAAAGCCAGTGATGAACTGACATTTGCCTTTGAAAGGATGCATGGGTTCTCCACTGTTGATGGCTTCATGGAGATAACTGAATGCTTAGCAGACATGATTAAATATGTGGCAAATGAACCCTCAGTAGGGCTTTTCTATGTCCAGCATCATACTCAAAATGCAGTGCCCAATGTCGTTTCTCTCAAGAATAATGTTGTGGAGAAGTCTCGAGAGACAACTTTGCACACTGAAGATTCGGAGGATTCTATTACCATGGTCAGGTCAATGAAAGAATGTGGATTCCCCATTGCTGATGAGATGATAAGAGACATCAAGAAATCTCTAGTGACCATGTCTACAAAACAACCAAGAAGAGGGTTAATCCAGAACCCAATTTCAGGTTTTCAGATGGGAAAAGCTAGCTCTTGGGGACCAGCCACTTGGGGTCGTAGTGCAGTTTTTGACCAAGAGGAGAACAGAAGAAGAGGTAATTATTTGTCATCCGTACTTAAGTCAGCAAAACAAAAGGCCAGCAATTTCAAGTGGCCACAGCTTGATCCCAAAGAATCGACACAAACCAAGGATGAGAAGCTACTTTTGTTCCCTACTCCATCAGTGTCAGTAACATCAGCTAGCACTAGCTCATCTTTGCCAGATGTGGAAGCAGATGAACTACCCTTGTCAAGTCAAATTGAAGATGATCCACTGCAAGAAGAAGAACAGAATGATGTCAGCTTACCAAGTAAAAATTTAGTTTTAGTTTCAGAAAACTTTGATGATTTCAAAGCTGATAAAGAAGCCAAACTGGAGGAATGGTTGGGGGTGACTGACAACCCGCATAATCATAGAGATGCAAGTGATGCCGAAAGGGCTTTTACATGACAATACTCAGCTTCTGAAAAAGCTTTACCTGTAAATACTGTTGTTTATTATATAATTATCTCTGGATAATGATTATATACAAGATATTTGTGGTGCTATGAGATTCATTTTTGGGGTAAGAATAAAAATTTGTTCTCATATTTTCGTGCTGGTTTTATTACACCTTGCTGTGGAATGGTGATCTCCACAAGTGTACTATTGAAAGACAATGTGTATTGTCAATACCAGGAATCTGCAATCACTGCTTGGAAAATAGAATCGGGAATCTTCTTGTCATGAACACAAAATTGTGCATTTTAACATGTATTTGATGCTTCTGCCCCTACCAACTAGTTTCTAGTTTCAGTACTTGTGCTGCTTTACCAAAAAAAAAAGTTTCCAGAACTGCATTTGTTATGTGAAGTAATGCTGAATGATGAGATAATAGCTATAGTACATGCATTCGGCACTATCAATTGTTTGGAGATGTTGAGTTTGGACGATCTGCTTGGCAGACTATATGACATTTTGGTCATGGCTCTTTTATTTTAAGTAAATATATGTTTGGTTGGCTTCACCAACCCAAAAAGGAAAAAGAAAAGAAGATAGATGTTTGGCTTAAGCGTCCATTTGATTCCTAGTGTCCAAAATTTTGAAACTTCTTAGCAGTCAGTCGATATATGTTTATTCACTGATAAGATTTTGCAACCTTCTAACTTTTTATCACACCAGAAATGTTCATCCTTTAATATCCCTAAAAGATAATCTGCATCAACCCACGTTTCTGATGCACACTCATTCCAATATTGAGCTCTTTTTATAACATTTGGCTTATAGATTTCCTGTGGATCTTAAATTGATGAGAGTCGAGAGACATGGCCAAAATTGAAAGCAAATGAAGCATTAAAAGCATCTGTGGTGCACATTAATTCACTTAATTAGACCTCAAATCAAGTAAATCAGGATATTGCAAAAAACAAATCCATCCAAAATATGCCAAGAATTGTAGATGGCAGGAGCAGTTGGATTGGAGACCCACACCTTTACCCAGGCTCTTAATTGACAAAGCTAACCAAATTTAATCAAATGACTTGAATCATTATTCACCGTGAAAAAGAAATTGGAAAAAAAAAACTATATTATATATTCAATTGCAATCTCGAAATTATATAGATTTTTTTTTTCTTTTTTTGTTAATTGTAAGGTGAGAACATTGACAAAATTTTGAAGATTTAATTTGCTATTCACAAAATATTGAGTCTCATAGTAGAGGCTCAGTGATCGTCAGGACTCTTCTATCCACCCCACAAATCAGTTTGGCAGCAAACAAGCTTAACCAGTTGAGAGTTCTGGGGCAGCCTCGTTCTCATGAGTTCACCAGTGGCCTAGCCAACCAGTGGTATTGATCAACAAGCACTCCATCAATTCAGGCATCTTGATGATGCGCAGACTCTGGCCAAATCCAAGCTCCAGCTCAATGTTCACTTTGAAATTGCATTTGTCACCTAGCAGAGAAGCCAACCAACAGCAGAGTTGTCCTTCTGCAAGTGGCATAGACATCTTCAAACAGCTGACAATAGCACTCGTAGTGATCCAGCCAAAGATCATGAGTAAATACAGCTACTACATGGCTGGGAACAGAAACTTGGTCATTGCTGATAGCTTGCAAAGCGGCCCTTTTGATAGATTCAGAGGTGAAAGAGCAAATCCTTCCATCAATGACAAAACATTCACAGGAAAAAAGGTTAGTTCTCAATCATACAAGCGCAGAGAGCTCAAATCTACGTATAACCAAGTACATAATGCTCCTCCATGCTAAGGTGATGTATTGGCGTGTCGTAAACAAAAGAAAAAAAAAATTACATGGAACACCCAACCACACGGCCCACACCATTAAATTGATCTTGAAAAGATTATTTTCACAAAATGCATGTGTCCCTTGCTTGATTTTCAACCACACAAAAACCTGCTAAATAACTGCTATAGCCACCATTCAGATCCTGGTCCCTAGTATTTGATAATGCAACTTCTTTACTAATAAAATGTCTTCAACTGAAATACGAGACATATTACATGATTACATTGACCCTCATAAAAACAGTATGGAATGGCATACTTTGGTCAGATCCTCAAACAGAAGACAATGCCGCATCAGGTTAGATTAAAATGGAAATCAATCTGTGCAAGAATGCATATTTGACTACCTAGGCCCTCCAAAGATAACATCTAGAAAAGAAAAGCAGGTTAGGGATGCAACAAATAATTTTCCACCAATACAAAGCAAAATTTTGAACCACTACATATAATGACTAACATTCATAAAAAAATCAACATAGTTCATGACATCTCACCTCTCAAGGTCTACTCATTGCTTCAACAGGTCACCTTGATTTTGCCCTAATGAAATATGAAAAGTCATATTAGATTTTCCATTGGAAAAACTTCATCTTAATTATCTTAATTATTTACCCAAAAACAAAATTACTGAACAGGCACATTCAATTATTTAAGAAAACACATTCCGTTTTGTTGCCAAGGTTTTTACTTGGAATAGTGTCTCCTCTGAAATGGACGGATTATAAAGCCATTGGCAAAATGGATGACATACACTCGTAATCACAATGTACTATGGAATAAAAATTTATCGTACTTTAATTTTATGGATGGCCCCTTCAAAAGGGTAGGGACCACCACACAGTAATCACAAGAGATAGATAGAGACAGAGAAACTAAATGCTTAAGAAAAAGGGAAAATAAAGAGTGAAAACTTAGTTTGATCAGTGTGTCCTCAATAACGTAATGAAAATGAAGTCACCACCACAGTGGATGATATACATGTTATGAAATAGTAGATTAAATGAACAAACACACACACACACACACACACAGAGGGAGAGAACTAAATACTCTTTTTTTATAAGTAGATAATACTCTTAAGGTTTAAAAAGAAAAAGAAAAATTAAGATTTATTTTCATGATGGTGTAAAACATACAGGGAAAATTCTGATTCCACTGGGTATTGCAATGAACTACAATTCATAAAGCAATGAAAGTATATTTAGAAAAGAAAAAGTATCAAAAGACACCAATTTTTACCTGAACCAAGTGTGTCAAGAAGTAATTGATCTGTGGTCCCTATTTCCTCTGACATCTTAGTTTCCTCTGACACTTTACCATTTACTACATTTGAATTAGCAGCAGCTGCCAGTCCATTGCTATTACGCACTATTTTAGCCTTTCTGGGAAAATAAATAAGGATAAAATGTTACTTTCACATCAATTAGTATAAAAATATTTGAGATATTCAAGAAATTAAAAGTTTGCAAGATCTTCAGCTCATACCTCACCACTTTTCGCTTCAAAATGCCTGTTTTCAGCTTCAATGTCCCTTTTTCCAAAACCATGAAATAAATACTTTAAGTTCTAAAACAGCTAAATAAAGCAGTGTAGATTACAAAAGCTAATATCTAACTGCACACCTGATTTGAGAGCCAAAGCAGTTGAAGCAGGTTTGCGATTGCCCCTCTCAGCCTTAATGGAAGCAATAACAGAATCAGCGGTAGACCCCAGACCTTTTCTTCCCACCAGCTTCACTCCCAACTTTTCACAGAGGTAATTCAACCTCATTTCATCACCCCCTCTCACCTCTCTTAGATCCAGTGCCTGTTGCCTAGATAATAAAGTGTAAACCTGAAACTGTTGCTGCTGATTAAAATGTGACTGAAGCTGCTGAAAAAGTAACTTATTTGAATGTTGTTGATCTTGTTTTGAACCTTCATGACTCTTTTTTCGAGGCTCACTAAATGTCACCCTCAAAATTGCTGATGACTTGGGATCAGCATTCTTCCGAGCAAAAATAACAGAAAAGCTCCCAAATTCTAGATCAGGCTCCCTAAATAAATCTGCAAGAAGGGAAGCACAAGAATGGGCATTCTTCGATGGGCTCCTGTCAACCTTTGTTCTCAAGGCCCGAGCATTAGAATAGTTTGCCATATTTGCAGCTTCTCTTAATCCGCTAAGAAAAGCCCCATGCATAGTTGCAGGGTATCGCCTAGTGGTGGCCTCCCCGGCAAAGAAGAGTCTTCCATCTCCCACACTTTCTGCTAAAATATCATAATCATCTCCTGATGCCCCAACTGCAACATTAGAATAAGAACCTAGACTGAAGGGATCACCACCCCATCTGGTACAAACTGTTTGGATAGGCTCCGGGACATTGATTCCCTGGGGTTCATAGATACCTGCATGCATTTGTGCCCAATTTTGAACAATATTCCTTTTGAAAATTCATGAGCAGTATAGGAAAAGCTCCCCAAAAGAAAGTATTCTTATTGACATATACTTTTTTGTAGTACAGGGAAAAAAAATGTTGCTGTCATCAGTTCCTTATGAATGACCATGGCAAAGTACATATCATCACAGAGAAACTGTTCAAATGATTGGGGGGGAGGGGGGGAATTAATGACAAAGTAGTGTCTTTTTTTTATTGTAATTTTGATATTTCAGAAAATAGGATAATGGAGGGATAAATTTTAGGCTAAAATACTGTTTACATCCCTAAAGTTTGCATGAATTTCATTTTTTGTCCATAATTTATTTAAAAAGCCTTTTTCAGTTGCTTAGAGGCAAAAATAGGACGAAAAATGAACTTATTTGAAATAGTTTAGAGATTAAAAAAAAAAAAAAAAGATCTTTCTAAAAAATTTTTAAAAAAAATTAGGACAGAAACTGTAACATTTACAATGGTTTATAGACAAAAAATGAACTTTTTCAAGTTTAGTGACAAAAAATGAAAAATTTAAAGTTTAGGGACAAATAAGATAGTTTAAACACAGAAAAATGAATAGATTACCTTTGAGAATTTGGATAACACGGGTCACTGCATCCGTTGGGGGCATGCTCTCAAACTTGTGAGCAGCTTCTCCAGCTACCAAAGCAATCAAGAGAGGACCACCAGCAACTGTTCCATAGCTGTAAAAGAGAAAGAACTCCCCTCGACGGCTCGGTTCATCACAAAGATGCCCAAAGGTATCAAGATCTGTGCCCCAGAATACATGAGGAAACAGCATAGCAACCTTATTCAATAACCCAAATCCTAACCTCTTTATGCCATCAAGCTTTCTCTGAGGCAACTCTGGAATAAACTTTATGGATCCACTCTTTAGAACCCCAAGTGGAACTGTGCACAGTGCCATGTCAGCCTCAAAGACCTGACTCCCTGCAATGACCTGCACACCATCACTACCATACCTAATGGTGTGTACTGTTTTCTCGTATGAAATCGGCACATTCTCAGCCAAAGCCTGAACCAGCCTTCCATTCCCTCCAGGCAAGAAGCAATGGTCCCCTCCCATATCATACGGGTCATCTTGGTCCCAAAATGCAAGAGAAAGCTTTGAAAGCAATTCAGCATTCGCATATTCCAAATTTGCAAGATGCCAATTAAACAAGTTCATCTCCTCTGCATTCACTGCATCCCCATACACCTGCCGAAATGTTTCCAATGCTGCACCAAGAGAGACATCCACTGAGACTTCCCCCATTAACTGCCTAAGCTTACTTGCCTTGTCCAAAAGACGGTTAAAAGCAGTTTCCACCTTCATATCCATATCATGGTCAACCGGACTACCATCCAAACTATAAAGGGGGCACTTATCCCTCACTTTATGAAGCTGATAACCCAATTGTCGGGCCATAATACCAAGTGGATTCCCTAAAGTACCCGTCAGAACACTACCCCCTAAATCTGCTGCTGCACACACCCTATTCCCTCCCTCCATTTTCTTCGTATAGACTCGTCCACCTGCTCGCTTCCTACCTTCCAAAACGGTCACCTTATACCCAAATCTCATTAATTGCCTTGCTGCAGCCAGCCCCGCAAGCCCAGCACCAATCACAATCACATTCGCCTTACTAGGTTCAGCTGGACTCTTCTCCTTGATTGCCGGTGCAACCCCAAAATTAATATACCCGTGTGAAACCAAATAATTATAAGCAGAATCCAAAAGGGTATGGCCATGTTTAGGTATCTCGTCAATAAACATCTCTTTAGTGATCCAATTCGACACATTCTCACGCCATTTCGCGATAATGTGGTTCCGAATAAGAATGTAGTTGACCTGTTCTATCCCCCCAACTACAGGGACAACCCCGGCATCGATTTCCTCCTCAGTGAGGGAATCGGCAGGAAACCCAGACGAGAGCGCAATCAAGGCCTCGGCTGTGGATTCTTTATTTATCATAATAATCTCATCGGAGATATTGGGTACAGTTCGTGTTGTCGAATTAGGGTTTTCTACGTTATGTCTAATTGAAGGAACTGAAATTGGAGTAATAGTAGCAGAAGAATATGAAGAAGAGGAAGGGACAAGACCGTTATTACCGTTGAGAATAACATTGGGGAGTGGAGGAACATGAAACGACGCCGCTTTCCGCTGAGGCCGACCTCGCCTTCGCTTCTTGGGGACTGTGAACGAGAGAAGGTGATTCGTTGAAGCAGGGCTAGGGTTTTGGATTTGGAATTGGGTTTCGATTGGATCATCAGGGCTCGGATTAGAATTAAGATTGGGATTATGATTATAATTGGGGCTAGGGCTAGGGTTAGGGTTTGGTGGAGGTGGAAAAGGAATGAATTGGAGAGGAGGGAATGAAGAGAATTGGTCTGGGGATTGGTCTAATGGGTTCATGTTTTGGGGTTTTGGAGAGAGGTAAGTGGTACAGGTAGTGATGCAGAAGAAAGAAAGGGACTGTTTGGTTCCCGAGAAAATTTGAACGGCAATGGCTTAAGTACTTGGCAACGTCAACGTTTTGATTGGTTATAGTAACGGCTATGATTATCACCATGTCTACTTGGAGTCATGGACTACCTGAACCTCACCGCTGCGCCGGAACTCTAAGGTTGAGGAGGAATTAGGAGCCATAAGGTGTCACACTAAACACTAAAAAAAGCTCCCACATCATATTTTTACAATAAATTCACAACATTTTCACAATATTTTAGTATCATTATTTAATAAGTATTGTGAAAATAAGTGTAGGTTAAAAAGTATTGTGAAAATACATTATATTGGTGAACATTATTGTTCCAAATTTGGAAAGTTTCACAAATTGTAAGATTTTTATTGCTTTTTTAGTATAATCTCTGGCCTCATTTCACAAACAGTAAAATTTTTATTGTTTTGTATTGGGATGAGTTTTAAGTAAATATTATTTTAATATATTGTATATATTATTTTAATGTATAAAATTAAGGAATAGAATATATGATGTAAGATGTATTGTAAAATTATGTGATAAAATAGTAAAATATGTTTTTTGATGTGTTAAAATGACATACTTTTGCAACAACTGATGCTTTTATGAATTAGGAGGTTGCCAATATATCCATAGGTCGGTTCAGGTCAGGTTTGGGCTCTACTTGAATTTAACCTAATTTTAGCAGATGGCCGAATAAAGGACACGTCATTAATCGTGAGCACCAACAGGTTGGATTTGGTTAGTTTTAGCTAAAACCAAGAAAGGCAACGACGAATGAGATCTCTCCGAATCTTAACATATCTAAGAGTAAAATAGAGGACGGCAGTTGAGAGAGAATGGCATTTTTTAGCGAGCTTTATGCTATTTGGTCGGTTTGTTAAGTTTTTGTTGAGTTTTAATTTCTTAAGTTGCCACTCGACCCGCTCACATCGGTTGCTAATATCAAAGACCCACCATTAATGGCCTCTTTGCTAGGTTAAGTTTTTCAAATTAAAGTGGCGTCGAGTTGAACGGTTTTGTCATGTCCTTGTTGGATTTTGGACAACCCTAAAGGTGATTCATCAAGAAACCAAAGTTTAGAGCAGTAAATGAGTCAAGTTTTGTCGAGTATTGAATGTTCGAAATTAACTTGAAAAAAAAATAAAATGTTTAAATCTTGAACCAAACTTATAAATAAGGTAAAAATCTAAAACTAACTCTCTAAGTTTCAACATTTTTCATTTCAGTCCTCTAACTTCCAGTTTTGTCATTTCAGTCCTTTAACTTTTAATTGTTATCAATTCGGTACTCCGTTAAAGTTCAGTTATCTGCTACCATTAAGTGAGCCAAAACGAAGTCATTTTGGCTTTTTTTCTTGTTTAATAAATTTCGGAATTAAAAGAAAATAAAAAACTGTTATTTAAAAAAAAAAAATCATTTAGGGGAACGATGTCATTCCCCTGAAATCAAAACTAAAGAATACAACGCCCAATTTGCAAAGACTGAGAGATTGAGACCGAGATTGTTGAGATTGTTGCTGCTGGTATATCACGTTTTGCAGCTCTGTGCTTCCGGTGGAACTGGTATGGAAGTATAGAAATGTGGCGCACACAAAATAAAAGTAAGAATTTTACAAAATGCTCTATCAAACATTAAGAGGATTGATATCCCTCACCTTGCCTGCTTTAAAGATGTAAAAAGGATAAGTGTGAATGATTGACTGATCTGACATGTTTTTTTGTGTTTGTGTGTGCGCACATCTGTGTGTGTTCATAATGCATGATGTTGACAATCCATAGAAAATCTTAAGAAAAAATGCCCCTAAGAACAGTTTTTGGATCATAAATTTATGCATATCAGGGTCATATTTCATTTTTTTTCTCATGACATCACTCCTTTAGTTCTTACTCCTCTTCCAGTTGGTGAATGGTTCAAATTTATTTTATTGTTGCTTTAAGTCAATGGGAGAAACTAGTTCTTTTATAAATTTATGTTCGGGTACGATTCTAAACCATTCCTTTGTTGCATAAAATGGTCCAAATTCGCTTGCCTTTTTAATTTCAGTAAGACAGTTGCTGGTTTATCATATCCTTTTTACTTCTGATAAACTTCGTTTACACTGTCTAGGTTGCTACAAAACGTGATATACCAACAGCAACAAACTCAACAATCTCGGTCTCAATCTCTCAATCTCTCAATCTCTGCAAATCGGTCTTTATTTTCCGTTTTCCCCAAATTTTCTCAGTTTGCGATTGGGTGTCGGATTCTTTGTGTTAACGTGTATAATATTGTGGGCTTTAGGCCCAGTTAGATTACTTGTATAGCACACAGTCTTGTACTACACTCTTGCTTGTACCGCACACATATTTACTTGTACTGCACTCATATGCCTTCTATATAAAGGCATCCATGTATATTCTTTGATTATGAAATACAATACAATAGCATTCAGTATTTCTAACATGGTATCAGAGCCACTGCTCTGACCCTTTTTTTAGCAGTCTTCTCTTTATTGGCGTTACTCCATTCTCAACTACGCTTCCGCTGTCACAACAGTCGCTGCAGCCTTTTGCTGTTGAACCTCTGACGTCTTCCAACCGTTGTCTTTGGGTTTCGGACCTGCAGCCGCTGTCGTTGAGGAGTCCCACACCGTACAGACTACTGCACGTACCGTCACTACCGTGAAGATTGCTCCGATCACATTTCTGCAGGTATCAATAAGATCGTCTTCCTCCGATCTACACGCTGGTGGAAGCCTCGCAGCCATCGGAGTCGCCACGCGCCCTCACGCGCCGCCCAAAGGTTCTGCTTTAGCAGCCCACGCGTAGTCTTAAGTTTTAGGCTGACGTCATTAGTGACGTCATCAGTGCCACATCAGCCCTAGCTTACGTCAGCATCCAGTCATCTGCTGACGTCAGCGCCTTATCATCCTGCTGACGTCATCTCCACTGACCGTTGATCGCGTTGACTTGACCGTTGACTGCCTTTGACCGTTGACTTTTTATGGTTGACTTTTTCAGTCCAAGTTCTCCTTACCCAGTTTTTCGCGTAGATTTCATTTTTGCAATCTGTTTTTGCATATTGCGTCTCTAAATGGATAAAAAGGATATTTTTCTTCCTCGCCCCATCAATACTATATTGGAGGGGAATAGGAATTACTTATCTTGGTCTCAAGCTATGCGCAGTTTTCTTAAGGGTCGCATGCTCTGGCATTATTGTACCGGTGCAATCACTATTCCTATCAAAGGGGCAAGTGAAGAAGATGCTGCCTTCCTTAATTGCTTGATTGAATGGGATAGTCACAATCACATGATCCTCACATGGATTCGGAACACTTCCATTCCCTCCATCGCTAATTTATTGGGCAGCTTTGATGATGCAAAATTAGCATGGGATATGTTGGCCAAAAGGTACTCTACTACTCACGGATCCATGAAATATCAATTAGTGGTTGAATTGCATCAACTCAGGCAAGAACCAGGGCAATCCACCAATGACTACTATGATCAGCTTCGCTTCATTTAGGACCAAATTGACCTTTCTGATCCAACTTGGGCGTGCTCAAAGGATGCTTAGCAATATGCAACCATTAGAGATGAATTTCGTCTCGATGAATTCCTGATGTCACTGCATAAGGACTTTGAGCCCATCTGAGGTCAGCTTTTTAATTGCAGTCCTCTTCCCTCTCTTGATACTGCTGTAAATGAGTTGGTCAGAGAAGAAGCTCGTCTTACAACACTTCAAGCTCAGAATAAGCTGAATGTTCTGGTTATTACTCCTTTTGCTCCTCCTATAGAGCAACCTTAGCAATCAAGTGATTCCTCTGGATCTAGCAATCGTCGCAAACAGACCAATAAAAAGTTTTGCAACTATTGCAAGTGTCCTGACCACACCATTGAGACTTGTTACCGTCGCAACAAATCTACTGCTGTTGTTGCTAATACTGAGCCTACTCTGCCAATGCCTTCCATTTCAGCTAAGTCCCAGTCTTCTGGATCCACTATCAACCTCTCCCTCACTGAATTACAGGATATCATAGCTCAGGTTGTTCATATGGCTGGTAATGCATATCTTTCTACTGCTCTCTCAGTTCTACCCGGTAAGTCTCAAACTTGGCTTTTTGATTCTACCTGTTGCAATCACATGACGCCACACTCGTCCTTATTCTCTAAACTTGACCCTGCACCAAATCCTCTTAATATTCATATAGCTGATGGTTCCACCATGCATGGAAATAGTATAGGTTTTGTTTCGACCTCCAACCTCTCTGTTCCTGGGGTCTTTCATGTACTTGACCTATCCTATAATTTGTGCTTTGTGGGACAATTAGCTGAACTAGGATATCGCCTTATTTTTTACTATTCTAGGTGTATTGTGCAGGATCCGAGGACGGGGCAAGAGCTTGGGACCAGTCCTAGAGTTGGGCGTATGTTTCCCGTGGACAATTTTCATCTTCCATCTGTTGCTCCTATTTCTGTTGCTGCTATAGCTGCTGCGGTTTCCTCCTTACCTTCTCTCGTACTTTGGCTTTCTCGTCTTAGTCATGCCCCATCTTCTTGAGTACAATAATTAGCTTCTCAGGGTCTGTTGGGTTCTGTGTCCAAAGAAAATTTTGATTATACTTCTTGCTAGTTAGGAAAACAGCCAGCTTTACCTTTCAATAATAGTGACTCTATCTTTAATAGTATTTTTGAGTTAATTCATTATGATGTTTGGGGACCTTCTCTTGTTACTAGTATTGGTGGATCTCGATATTTTGTTGTTTTTATTGATGATTATTCTCGTTATAGTTGGATTTTTCCTATGAAATCCCGTTCTGAAATCTTACCAATATACAGTAACTTTGCAAAAATGGTTGAAACACAATTCTCCAAACGTATCAAAACCTTTTGATCTGATAATACTCTTGAATATACTCAATATGCTTTTCAAGCTCTGTTACATTCCTATGGCACTGTACATCATCTAACTTGTCCAGGTATCTCTTAGCAAAATGGTCGAGCCGAAAGAAAATTTCGTCATATTTTTGACACTGTTCGTGCTCTTCTTCTTTCTGCCAAAGTTCCTACTCCATTTTGGGGTGAAGTCGCTCTTTATGCTGTTCATGCTATTAATCGCCTTTCAAGCGCTGTCATCCATAATCAGACTCTGTATGAGCGTCTTTTTGGGTCACCCCCGACTATAATTACCTTCGCTCCTTCAGATCTGCTTGTTTTGTTCTCCTTCAGCCTTATGAGCACAACAAACTTGAGCCTCGATCTAGACTTTGTTGTTTTCTTGGTTATGGCGAAACTCAAAAAGGGTATCGGTGTTATGATCTTGTCTCTCATCGTCTCCGTGTTTTCCGAAATGTTGTCTTTTGGGAACACCGCTTATTTGTTGAACTCTCTCATTTTCGTTCTTCCCTGACTAACTCCTCTGTTTTAGAAATATTTTCAGATGAGTCTTATGTTCCTTCTACACATAATCTTGATCCTCTTTTGGACTTCTCTCCAGATATTTTTGATGCTTCTCCTAAACAGGTTGAAGATGAACAGGTTGATGACGAGCTACCCCACCTTAAGCCTAGGTCCCTTGCTCTTGCTCTGCCTGAAGATCCTCCACAAGACATTCCACCTCACCACTCAACTCGGGTAAGATCCATTCCTGCACATTTACTTGACTATCATTATTACACTGCCCTTGCTACACTCCACGAGCCTAAAACCTTTCGTGAGGCCTCCACTGACCCTTTATGGTAGATTGCAATAAAAGAGGAACTTAATGCATTAACCAAAAACCATACTTGGGATCTGGTTACTCTCCCTCCTAAACAGTCTGTGGTTGGTTGTAAGTGGATCTATAAGATCAAGACTCGCTCTGATGGGTCCATTGAGCGTTACAAGGCTCGTTTGGTTGCAAAAGGTGTATGGGATTGATTATGAAGAGACTTTTGCACCAGTTGCTCGTATCTCTTCCATTCGTGCCCTCCTAGTTGTTGCTGCTGCTAGTAAATGAGACATTTTTCAGATGGATGTTAAAAATGCCTTCCTTAATGGGGATCTAAACGAAGAAGTTTATATGCAACCTCCTCTTGGTCTATCTGTTGAATCAAATAAGGTTTGTCGCCTTCGACGTGCACTTTATGGCCTTAAACAAACTCCACGAGCTTGGTTTGCCAAGTTCAGCTCCACCATCTTTCGCTTGGGTTACACTGCCAGTCCTTATGATTCTGCCTTATTTCTTCGTCGCAATGATAAAGACACCATTTTGCTTCTCCTATATGTAAATGATATGATCATAACTGGTGATGACCTCAAAGGCATTCAAGAACTCAAGGATTTTCTCAGTCAGCAATTTGAGATGAAAGATCTTGGACATCTCAGCTATTTCTTGGGTCTTGAAATCACTCGTTCCACCGATGGTCTTTATATTACTCAAGCCAAGTATGCTTCTGATCTTTTGTCTCGAGCTGGACTCACTGACAGCAAGACCGTTGACACTCCAGTTGAACTTAATACGCATTTGACACCCTTGGGGGGGAAACCATTGTCTAATCCCTCTCTTTATAGACGATTGGTTGGTAGCTTAGTTTATCTCACAATTACTCATCCAGACATTTCCTATGTTGTTCATCAGGTGAGCCAGTATCTGTCTGTTCCACGATTGACTCACTATGCTGCTATTTTGCACATTCTTCGATACTTAAGGGGCACTCTCTTCCATGGTCTTTTCTACTCAGCTCAGTCTCCTCTTGTACTCCGTGCATTCTCTGATGCTGATTGGGCAGGAGATCCCACTGATCGCAGGTCCACTACGGGTTATTGCTTTCTTTTTGGTTCTTCTTTGATTTCTTGGTGAAGTAAGAAACAAACTTTTGTGGCCGCTCCAGTACTGAAGCAGAATATCGTGCTCTTTCTGATACCACATCTGAGCTCCTTTGATTGCGTTGGCTTCTTAAGGATTTAGGTGTGTCCACATCCTCTGCTACTGCTCTTTATTGTGACAATCAGAGTGCCATTCATATCGGTCACAATGATGTCTTCCATGAACGGACTAAACACATCGAGATTGATTGTCATTTTATCCGTTATCATCTTGTCCATGGTGCTCTCAAACTCTTCTTCGTCTCCTCCAAAGATCAACTTGCTGATATCTTCACCAAGTCACATCCTCAGGGATGCCTTCGTGATTTGGTTGACAACCTCAAGTTGGTCTCACATCCATCTTGAGTTTGAGGGGGGTTGTTAACGTGTATATTATTGTGGGCTTTAGCCCTAGTTAGATTACTTGTATAGTACACAGTCTTGTACTACACTCTTACTTGTACAGCACACATATTTACTTGTACCGCCCATATATTTACTTGTACTGCACTCATATGCCTCCTATATAAAGACATCCATGTATATTCTTTGATTATGAAATACAATACAATAGCATTCAGTATTTCTAACACTTTGGTTTTGATTTCAGGGGAACAACGTCGTTCCCCTAAATATTTTTTTTAATAACAGTTTTTATTATTATTTTCTTTTAATTCCAAAAAACGACGTCGTTTGAACTCACTTAACAGCAACAGATAACTGAGGTATAACGGAATACCGAATTGACAATAATTAAAAATTAGAGGACTGAAATGATAAAACTAAAAGTTAGAAGACTGAAATGAAAAAGGCTGAAAGTTAGAAAGTCAGTTTTGGATTTTTGCCTATAAATAATGTTCGAACTTCAAGTCATCAAAATTCCAAAAGTTTAAGCTCAATTTGGCCTAGCTAAATTCATTGGCTAAGTCAAGTTCAAACTTAATCTCAAACTATTAAATTTGAGATCCAATACAAGTACATTATTAAGCCCATGTTAAACATATTCTCAAGCCCATTTAGTTTAAGCAAGTGTTCTTAACTCTCAATTAATAAAATGTTTAATAGGATATAAGCTTATTTTTCAATCTCATATCAAGCTTATTTACCAAGCCTATAACGAGTCTAGACTTTTCTTGTTTTTCTTTATTGAGCCATATTGTTTCACAAGTCTGTTTATAATTTTTTCTTTCTTTTTTTGGGGTTTGGCTTGTTTATTATTAAGCCTAAAACTAAATGTCAAGTTTGGCTTGTTAATAAAGTAAATACACAAACATGAAGCTTTTTATCAAGTCAAATCATAACTATTTAAATACAACTTTATTTATTTTAACCCTAAGTTCGACAATCAATATCATCAAATTTTAAATTATGGGTTCACAATTCCATCATTACATTCATTTCATCTTGACATTTTGAAAAGTCATGTAAGCATTGTCCAAAATTGAATAAGTTACACCACTATTTGATCAAGGAACCTTGCTACAAACACAGAAGAAGAAAAAATAATAATAAAATTTCACAGTCCCTTTACCATTTATTATTAGCTCACTTAGGTTCATCACAATACAACAACAAAAGAAAAATATGAGTAAGTTTTGATGGATTTCGTACTTGTCTCTAGACTTTTCTTAACGAAAATCCATTTTATACCAAGGAGTCAAGGATAATGATTTTCAAACCATGAGGCTAGAAATGGAGTTGTGGGGTCGACACTTTAGAGATAGTAAATTGGACGTCAATAATTCAATTGCTAATGACAATGATGTAATTAACGTCAACATTTTATGTTGATATATACACGCACACGTAACAATATTTAAATCTATAGTATATATTGCCTGATAATTTTTTTTTTTTTTTTACCGTCTAGCTGTAATATATATATATTTTCAGTGTATGTAAGAATTGGTCCCAAGTCTCGTTTATGAATTTATGATGTTTGTTGTATGATAAGTGTTTTTACTATTAGACTATCATTTTTATTTTATTTTTGGTGTATGTATGATTTGATCTCAAGGCTCTTATTTAATAACAAAATATTTAATGGATTATTTTCTGTTTGAAGTACTTACAGGTTAGCAATGGAGGAGGCCCGACCAAGCAACAATGGTACCAACTCGGATTCTAGCATGAACCGTAGATTTTGGAAGAAGCTATGGAGGTTGCAAGTACCCCATAAGGTGCGACACTTCGCATGGAGAGCCTGTAGAGGTGTTTTACCCACAAAGGAGAACCTATCGTGAAGGGGAATTCAACTGGACGTGAGTTGTGATGACTGTATGGAGGGCGTCGAATCAGTGGGCCATTTATTTTGGTCGTGCAACCGTGTGAAGGAAGTTTGGCAGTGCACAAAGCTACGGTTTCAGTTTGATCAGACTCAAGTTTCATCATTCCATGACTTGTTATGGCAGATCATGATGTCGGATTTCCATGATGACAAGGACGCTGAACTGGTGGTCACGCTGGCATGGGCACTATGGTATAATCATAACGAGGTTTGGCACGGCGGAAAAAAGAAGAGTGCAATGGCTTTGGTCCAGTGGTCTCACCAATATTTACAGGAGTTTCAAGTAGCAAATCAGGTGGTTTCCAGTCCTGTGGTGCCTCGGGTGGTTGGTTGGTCTCCTCCTCCAAGGACAAGATAGAAAGTTAACGTCGACGGCGCTGTCTTCTCGACCCAAAAATGTGCTAGTGCGGGTGTGATGATCAGAGATTCAAATGGGCAAGTTATTGCTGATCTAAGTAGGAAGTTCAATGATCCTTTGGGTGCACTAGAAGTGGAGGCTAAGGTGTTTTAAGTGGGGCTGGAGTTTGCACGTGATTTGGGGGTCCAAGACTTCATCCTTGAAGGTGATTCTTTGGTGGTCTACAATGCACTCTGTGGTTCCTCTACTCCGCCAATTGTGATAGCATCTGTGGTACGGGGTATTCTGATGTCTTGCAGGCCTTTGGATAGAATTGATTTTTCACATGTGAAAATGCAAGGTAATAGACCTGCACATTTGTTAGCAAAGCATGCTCTAGGCATTGCGGATTATTTGACTTGGATGGAAGAGAACCCTTGCTTCTTAGAGCAAGCTCTTCTCCATGATGTATCCTTTATTTGATTTTCTCAATAAAAGTCGTAGTCTTCCCATCAAAAAAAAAAAAATATATATATATATATATATATATTTTACCAATTAAGTTAACTATAACTCATCTATAATTGTTGATTTTTTTTTTTTTTTTGATAATCTCACAATTGTTGATTATTCAATGAATGATCGTGTGAGTTTTGATCATACATTTCTTGGAAGGTGCATAAATGGTTTATTACCTTAGCAATAGGATTGTATTTATGAACTTGCTATACCCTTTATGCATTTAGGATTTATTACTTGCGTAATAATTGCATGCAACATTACTCTTATTCTCGTACGAGAAATTTTTTTTGTAAACAATTGAAGAATAATATATGGTGATTTATCTCATTAACTTTAAGATGAAACTTTCGTCCAACCGGTTGGGACAATATCCTCCATTCTATTCCATGGCAATGCTTATGACCTAATATGATTTGTAATTTAAGGAAGATGCATGGTTGATAAGGGTTTTGATACCTATAAACTTAACTATAACAAAGGTAGAAAATTATCTTATCAAAAAAAGGTAGAAACTTAGGGAGTTTTTTCCCCTTAATTATTATTAAACTTAGTTAGTTATAGTTTTATTTTTATTTTTTTAACTAGTTTATGGTTTTATCAATGTTTGTAGAATTAATAAGTTTTATTCAAAACTAAGTTGAATATTTCCCAACTCATCAAAAGAATTTAAAAAAGGAAAGTCGAATACTTTCTTAGTTAGGTCATGCTAACGAGTACCCTTAGGATATTGGTTAATAATTTAGTTAAAAAAAGTTTTTATGGGGAAAAAAAAACAATTAATGTTTTGACAGTTTTTTTTTTTTCATTTTCCATAAAAATAATGTCAAAATTTTCATAAAATAGATTGTTAACCAATGTTCTAAGAGCACTCGTTAGCATTTTCTATATATATATATACACATGTATAAACTATGTCAAATTTAAGCGCCCATCAATTTTATTCTCAAAAAAAAAAAAACACACTTCAATTTTCAATAACAAAATTATATTGCTTATGGGTTTTCTGGGATTAGTGTTTGGAATTAAGATTTGGATGAAATGAATGAAATAAAAAAAAAACTATACTGAGGAAAATAAAAATTTGTCAAAATCAGATGATATGTTTTGTAATTTAGTCCAAAATATATCATAAAGTAACCAAAAATTGAATATTCTCCCGGGGGGGGGGGGGGGGATATACAGGTTGATTTTTTTTAACAATATTTGCTATTTATTATACGTATATGATATATCTATCATAATACTGAAAGAGGTATAAATGATTGATGTTTCCACTTTTCAATTACATCGTAATAGAGACTTATCTTTCAGTCCCACGGCTTATAATGATTCAAAAATCGTGCACACTATATATGGTTTTTATAGTACGTTCCCATGTAAATTAATGAACATGTCCAAACTATTATTGTCCTCACCACTCACCATTTTCATCATTAGAATATACTGTAGCTCCTTTTTTTTGAGCTGTGTTGATGTGATTTACCACCAACTAGAGGGGAAAAGACAAGTTTAAATATGCATGAGCAGACATAAGGACCTTTTTAGTATGTGACACCTATTCAGTAAAAATAAATAAATATATAGTATGTGACACCTATATTAAAAGTATACTTGGACAAAATTTTGAAGTATACTTTGCCCTATAATCTATTTACTATTTTTTTTTGTGAGAAGAATCTATTTATCTATATGGCGTATAATATTGTGGCATTTGGTACGAGTCATTTTTATAATTTATTGTATTTTTTTTAACCAGATTTATAGGAGTTTAGAACTTTAAATTATTGAAAATAGGCGGCCTTGAAGAGATAAGAAAAATTACCGTAAATAGGTAAAATAAATCTTATTTTTGATAATTTGATAATTACAATAAGAGATTGGTAATTTGAATCTTATACATATACTTAAAAATATTAAGAACTAGACGCGATTTAATTTACAAAACTTTTGACTAGGTAAAATGAATCTAAACACTTGCAAATGTCCAAATTTTTAAAGGAGCCCACGTTTATATAAATGTAAATTTTCTCCAAAATTGTGGGTATCATAACTTTGCCTTTAATACTATAATGTTATCCTCATGTAAGGAAAGAATTTTGCCTTTTTTTTTTTTTTTTGAGAGAGTTTCAACTTATGGCGTCCGCTCCTGATGATAGCTCTTTATCATAAGACCAAGACACCAATTAGTTTTTGGTGTAGGCGGGGATTGAACCCCAGATCTCTTATACAACCATCAGAGACTTTACTAGTTGAGTTAACTGGAACCCACAATTTTGCCTTTAATATGATAGAAAAATACTAACTAACCAAGTTTTTTTGATTCTCAAAAAAACAAAAAAAAAAAAAAACTAAGAAACTTTTTTTTTTTAGATAAGTAAGAAGGGAAATGTTAACGAGTGTTCTTAGAGCATTGGTTAACAACCCATTTTAGAAAAGTTTTAACATCACTGTTATAGAAAATGAAAAAAAGCGGTTAAAATATTAAATTTTTTTTTTCTTTTTCCATAAATTTTTTTTAACTGAATTGTTAACCAATACTCTAAGAACACTCGTTAGCATGACTATATATATATATATATTTATTTATTTATTTGTGTGTGTGGAGGATATATGATATAAGGATCCTGTTATGGTGTCTTTAATATAATTGTTAATAAATTATTTTAAGTAAATTTTGACATTACTTTTAAAGAAAATCCAAAAACACTTAAAAAAATTAAAAAAATATTTCATAAAAAGATTTTTAAAATATTTTCTAAAAAGCTAAAATATGGTTAACCGATTCCGAGTAATTTGCAAATTAGCTTTATAGTTTTACTAATATTTTGTTCCTTAAAAAAAAAAAAAAGTTTTAATAATATGTTAATTGTTTTATATACTACTTTTTATTTCAATTTTGGAATGCTCCGACCCGTTAAATTCAAGAATTTCGGATGATCCACCTTGAAATGCACCATTATATTCTAGTATATTATTATTTAAAAAAAAAAAAAAAAAACACATTAACCGAGAGCGACAAGTCTAAGTACGGCCTTTTTTTCATTTTCTTCAGTGCTAAGATTTCAATTCTCTTCTTCTTCTTCTTCTTCTTCGTCATCAATTACAGAGATCCATTACCTCGAGCTCAACCTATCAATTCAATTCAGGTACTCCGAAACCCGACCCGTTTTCAAGCTTCGTATTTCTACGATTTTCCTGAATCATGATTCAATTCTCAAATCTCTCATTTCATTTACACACGAACTCAATGTAAAAAATCTAAGTAACTAATAAATTAATCTCATTTAGTTTCTCTGAAAATTTTCCACTAATTATCGATGATTTCAAAGCTATTCGTATTCTGAAAACCATTTATCAAATTGTTTCAAGTGTTAGCGGTCCAGATTGCGTGGAATTGGTCTATCTTCGGTGCTTTATGTACTGGATCTGAAGGTACTTTTCTCAAAATATTTTCGTTTGTTTGATTCTGTACTGTGTAGCTTTTAGTTTCTATATTGTTGACAAATTCAACTCCAATTTTTTTTTCTTCAAACAGTTGCGTTAAGCTCAATTGACGCAAAATTTCACTTATAGAGGCACACATTTTCGCTCATTCAAGCGCACACACGGAATTTCATGTTTCGTTTTTTGTTTTTCGAGCAATTGTAGCTTTAATGAACATTTTTTGGCTCGGAAAATGTGTGTTTATCTGTGAATAGTGAAGATTGCGGATTAAATTTGATGATTATGTTGTTCTTTCATGGTCATATTTGTATTACAACGTGGTTCGAAGTAAAAATATTTATAGTTTTTACTAGTACAATGCTTATCGTGTTCCTTGCCGATATGAATATTCTACGTGCCTGTTGGGACTAACGCGTGGTTATTGTTTTAAAGGTTTCTAAGTCGAGCATTCTTATGTTGGGATGAATTGAGTTGAACTTCCGTTTTCTACAGCATCTAGTGAGGTGTAAGGCTAAATATGGGGATTTTTGATGGTTTACCTGTGTCTTCTGATAAAGCAGTAAGTTCAATTTATGTTGTTCAATGCTTTTGTTGGAAACATAAGTTATTAATACTTTTTTAGTTATCTTTTTTGATTAGTAAGTTACACACGCACCCCTGTGGGTTTTGAATCCACAACTTCACTCTCCATCCCATTATTGAAGGAGGAAGTGTTACTCGAGCTAGTGCTCAATGAAATTTGCTTTTACTTAGTAAAGAAATAATTCTGTAAATTTTTTAGGGAAAACTATTATAGAGTGCGAAATGTTTCATCGACAATAATTTCAATGATTATTGAACTTAAGCAGTGTGTCCAATGTTCTGGTGTATAGTACAGTAGTCCTGTTTCACCAGCTGTAGTAAGTTTGCAACTGGCATAGTAATCCTCTTTTAACCTGTGGGTCAATTCACTGGTCACCGTTTTTTTCAACCATACATGTATAAGCGTTGCTCTTATGGTAAATGCAGTATTTGAGGGAAGATATTTCAAGAATAGATGAGAGTTGGGCCGCAGCGCGCTTTGATTCGTTACCTCACGTTGTCCATATTTTGACATCAAAAGATCGCGAAGGTGAAGTTCAATTTTTGAAGGAGCAAAGTGATATTATTGAGGAGGTCGTCGATGAAGTAGTGCATGCTTATCACAGTGGCTTTAACAAAGCAATTCAAAATTATTCCCAGGTTTCTGAAGATTTTCTCCTTGATTGTTATAATTACACTTGTTTTTCTGAATTTTCTTCTCTTCATATGCGCGCATGTGTGTGCCTATGTGTGTGGGGTGTACGCCCGCGCGGGGGGGGGGGGGGGGAGTGGGGGGGAGTTGCTGTTCATATGATGGACTATATTCTACAAACAAATAGGATACTGGAGCATTACAATTTTTATTTATTTGTAAACTTGGCTGCCCGCAGTTTTGCCAAGCTCCTTTCATATATTGGTCCCCCACCTCTAAAACCCCCCCTGGCACTCTTGGGCAATGAAGTTAGAGTTGTAGTTACATTCTAAGTTGTTAATTGTTTGTTTGTTTATTTATTTACTTCATTCAGATCTTGCGGTTATTCAGCGAATCCACTGAAAGTATAGCTGTCTTAAAGGTTGATTTGGCTGATGCAAAGAAGCGTCTTAGCGCCCGCAATAAGCAATTGCATCAGTTGTGGTATCGGTCAGTAACGCTGCGTCACATAATTTCCCTGTTAGATCAAATTGAGGGCATAGCTAAGGTTTGTCCAACCTATTTCCAGCTTTAAGATAGTATCAGATCCAATAGTATTGCATACTTTTGGTCAATGTTACATTTCAATTACCTGATTCCTGCCCCACCCTTTAATGCTACATCTATGCCGCTATGCATGGATCTTTTTGTACTAGAGTTGCAGTTGCATATCATATCCACACAAACATGCAGACTTTTTTTAAAGTAAGTTATATGCATGTGAGCGTGGATACATAAGTGCATGCATTAATATGCACACATTTATGCATGCTATGATATGTCCTTAATGACTTGTTCTGATCATTACTTAAAAAAAGAAAAGAAAAGTAAAGATAAAAGAACTTGTATCCTGACCTTGCCACATATAAACCAGCACTACACTTATTCCGTTTGAATCATCTGCATGCCATGGTTCTGGCAAAGCTGAAAATTTTCATCTTGTGTATTTGAAATTTGGCCTAGGTTCCATCTCGTATTGAGAAGCTCATTGCCGAGAAGCAGTTTTATGCTGCAGTTCAGGTGCATGTTCAATCAACACTGATGCTTGAGCGAGAGGGACTTCAAACCGTAGGTTTACTAAACTTCTGCTATCATTCCACGTCTGTATTATTACAAGAAGATTTTTGTATTTCTCTTCTTATTTCTGAAATTTTTTTTTTTTTTTTTTGGTTTTGTGGAACTTATATTTTAGTCAAGTTATATCCAAATCCCTCTATTCATGATTGTTGGCCTAAAACTTTATAATCTATTGTTTTGTTTTTTTTTTTTTTGTTTTCTGTTTTCTGTTTTTTTGGTTTTTTTGATAAGTAAAACTTTATAATCCATTGTATTTACCAACTTTCATAAAAACCTTAGGCAATCAATTCACTAATGGAGTTAAAGCACAATACCCTTTATTTTATTTATTTATATTTTATAGTAAGCACAATACTATTTTTATCATCCAGTACTCCAATAATCTGTTATGTCACACTCTACCTTTAGGATTATTATTATTTGGGTGTGTAAGCTGCTTTGATGTTCACTAGATCTGGCCAGACTATCTTGAATGATTGCATTGTCTCTCATTGGCGCACACATCTACTGGAAAGTATTACCTTAGTCCGATGTCATTATAGACAATCATTTAGAGAATCATATAGGGACTCTTTAGAAATTTCTTTCTTCCAAATACTTCTTTTTTGATTATGCTGAAGCTAATCTAGTACTGAGTGAAGAAAATATAAGGGTTGGGCTTTTTAAGTCTCATGACTGCGTTATAATTGTTCTTTTTTATGTGCCCTTTAGGTTGGTGCCCTTCAAGATGTTCGGTCAGAGCTGACAAAGTTGCGCGGGGTTCTTTTTTATAAAGTTTTGGAGGATTTGCATGCGCACCTATACAATAAAGGTGAATACAGGTATTTACTTTCCTTCTTAGCTTTAGCTTTTACAGTTTTCTGAAGCTAGTCTAATTGATGATGATGTTAGGGTTTTTTTTGGCGGGCTGGGGGTGGGGTGGAGATAATAATAGAAAAAGGAAAGTTCTTATGTACACTATATTTGATGCTGATATAAGCTACACAGTTTTCCCTGTTGTGTTGGCATGCTACTTTCTGGCATACTTTTTAGTATGAAGATTTTACCTAAGCTCTAGTTATTTAATATTTTCTTGTCCTTTTTTACTTGTTGGTAGTTGGGTTGGGGGCTTGTTCTTGGGAAGGAGATTGCAGGTTTTGTAGTGTGAATATTTATCACTAGGACCACAGATTTTATGAATTACAATTTAAGCTATTTCTTAAAAGCTATTGCTTTAATGAAGTTTATTGCCCTTAAGCTGACTATATTCTGCAGCTCAGCTGCCTCAAGTGTGCATGAAAGGGATGATGAAGTGCCAACAACCACAGCTGTTGCATTTTTTGTGAATAATTCGCAACCTCTATCTAGAAGAACCAGGTTAATGAAAGGTGACAGCCAGATTGGCATCCATGTGGATGGATCATATAGGCCAGGTTCTGTTGATGGAGGGTAAGATTGGAGATTTTTATTTTAACGGTGCTTGTGCAACTTCCTTTTTTAGAACTGCCTTTTTTCCCCTTTATTTGAACTGCTCCCTTTCCCCCTTCTAAATATAAATCAGAATATGCTTTCAGTTCATCTTTAGATGGCCGTGATGAGGAGGGTGCTCTGGAACTACCTGATGATGCTACCTCAGATGGGCATATGGCATCAATAAGAGTCAATGGTGGTGATGGCATTCCGAAGGATGTCAAAATTGTTTCTCGTCAAATGCCAATGTGGCTTTCAAATTCCACTCCAGATGAATTTCTTGTAAGAATTATCTCAGAATTGCATCTCCTGTTATCTTATGTGTTTGAATTCTCATCTTTTAGGCTGAAGTTTTGGGTGTTATAATTGGATGTAGGAAGCAATAAAAAAGAGTGATGCTCCACTTCACGTGAAGTATTTGCAAACCATGGTTGAGTGCCTCTGCATGCTTGGCAAAGTTGCAGCTGCTGGTGCTATAATATGGTTTGTTGTCTGGCTGGCTGACATACTTTTTCATTCTGTTTGAAGCATAGTTTTGAAGAAATTTATTTACTTCCAGAGATGTCTTGAACATAATAGACCTAATTAATTTTGTTATAGTTCACTTCTCACTTCTAGAATATTGGATTTTCCCGGCTTGTGTTTAGCATCCCTTTTTTTTTTTTTCTTCTATTAATACTGGATCTGGTCCTGACCAAAATATTTCACGTTCATTATATTTGTATCTCATATTCTATCCACACTTACACTATATTGTTATTTTGGAATTTTTTATTCTGTCATATAAATCTTTAATACATTTGAATCCGTAAATCACCCTCAATTGCCATCTGAGTAATCTTATGAATATAGTGGTTGCCATGTTAATAATGTCAATACCCATGTCTTTGTGACCCCTTTCATATTAATATCTGTCATATGTAGGATCAGATTCATTTAATGATGGTAAGAAATTTCAAATTCCTACTTGTCCTGGATTCATTGAAAACAAGTAATGGATTCCTTGCAGAAGAGTGGTGGGATGGACATCAATGGAGAGTTCCTATCTAGCCTTCCAACTTTATGTCGATTACATTCTGATTATAGTCACACATTGTTTAGAGTAGCTTCAGAAAGAGTTATTAGGGGTGGGCAAGGAATTCAAACCATCTAGTTGATTGGTGTGGAATTCAGTCTCCTCTATGTTGTGGAAATTTAAAGATATTTCCTAATATTGATTGATGCCCTAGAGCCAAAGAAGGGGTAAAGACACTAATTAAAAAGCCTAAAATGTGGAAAAAGCTGTTGCAAATTGTAGTCTTTAGACCAATGTGCATGGAAACACTTTTAGATCCTCTGGTTCATAATTATAAGGTGGCCTTTTTCTGCAGTCTCATAGAAAAGTAGACAAACCTATTACTTCTTTTCATGTCTGGAAATTGGATTTAGTGATGCCAAAACACTCTCGTGGTGGATGTGAATTGAATTTGTATAGTGATTAAATTGGCTTACAATCTTAGTCCTGTTGAACTGCATCTCATTTCATGAATTGATTGTGTAGTATATACAGTTTCTAATATGTATCTTTTCCAAGTAGCCAACCTCATCTAGTTTGTGATCAAATTCAAGACTGAGTTCCGTTGAAATTTGTTTTTGTCTTTTTGAACTTACGGCAGTTCATTATCATTTGCTTGTTTTTTGTTCAATATGTACTTTATAATGACATTAAACTTTGCTGATTTTGATTTGTAACAGCCAAAGATTGAGACCAACAATTCATGAGATTATCACATCCAAGATAAAAGCTCATGCTGAACTTCTTAATTGTTCAAGGTCTGGCATTGGTCAGGGTGACCGAACTGTTACTGCTGGTCTTCATTTGTTGAAAGGACAGTTTCAAAGCTTCCAGTTGCAGAAACAGAAGCGTCAGAATGGGATATCTCTGGTTGGGACTCTTTCGGCAGTGAGCCCTGTCTCGTCGGTGATGGGTCCCACAGGAAAAGCACAGTCTGCCGCAATGGATCTGCTTGATTCAATTTTGGACACAATTGTTCGCATATTTGGTGTGGTACCTATTTTCTATGTTTTACTCTCTCTTTCAATGTTAAAACTAAATTTCTCAATTTTACATTTCAGAGAATCATGTTGTTGTTGGAGAGATTCTGGAATCAAAATCCACTCATCAAAGTGAAATGAACACTTCAAGGTCATTGCCAACAGATTGGAACCCTGATTCTGAAGCATCTCAAGTTACTGGGGGATATAACATTGGCTTTTCCTTGACAGTTTTTCAGGTAAACTATCTGCATTAATTTATTGGCAATCTTAATGCCTGATGGTAAATTTAACATTTTCTTAAAAAAAAAAAAGTATTAATGGACAAGTTTGCTCCCTTCCCAACCTTTTCTTTTAACTCCTATTTCTTCAATATGTACCAAAGAGTGAATGCCAACAACTCATTTGTGAGATTCTGCGAGCAACTCCTGAAGCTGCATCTGCAGATGCTGCCGTACAAACAGCTAGACTTGCAAGCAAGGCCCCTTCCAAGGAAAAGAGGCAAGTGCCTTTAATTTCATATTCAAATCTCTACTATGTGATATTCCTCAAGTCACTTTTTCAACCTTCTTTGGAGTTAATTCGTTGGCACCGGTTGCCCCTTCATATTAATTTTTTTCCTTATATTCTTGCTTATTATGATAACTTAGAACTAATGGTATAACAAGAGAGCTCAAATCCCTGTGTTCAACGTGCAATTGATTATGGATCTAGGAGCCATCCACTAAGTATTAAATATGTTCCAAGTTTAAGAATTTTATTGATAAATTACAACTTGTCCCAGAAGCTTAAGTTGATAGGAGATGACAAATTCAATCACCTAACCTTTATTCTAATATTTGTATTTAAATTCTAGAAAATGTTTTTGTCGTACCGAAGATGTGTCACAAAGTTTCTGAAAAAACCAAAATGTATCTTGTATTCACGCTTATATTGGTTGAAGAGATGGCTGGGAGGAACCAAGAGTTGCAAGTTCAATAAGACATGATCTATAGTTCAAGGTACACGAGACTTAGGCCTGGTTATGGCATTGGCATGGTTTTCGAGGCGAGGATGGAGCTGTAAATGGTGATGGTGACAGTTAGATTTGAATGAGTTGACTAAGTGATTGATGTGATGCCTACAATACAGATATGATGATGGAGGTGATAGTTCTCTGCTGGCTGGAATGAGTTGCTAAGTGTTAGACTTCATCAATTATGAGACCTGTGGAAGGAGAGTAACACTGTGGTAGTCATGCATCACTAGACAAAATGCTGCTGGTTGTGATAGTTAGGTGATGGAAATTGTGGTCAGAGTTAGGGGTAGTGTAAACTGTAAAGTTTTAAGAGAAGGAGGTGACAGTGCCAGGGAGAGGATTTGCTCTAGTGTGTAGTGGGAGCCGCTACTGCGGCAGCATCATGTCATAGGTGGAGGAGCAGGTCATGGTGTTGGAGGCTGCATTTTGGTGATGTTATTGAGGTGGTATTCAAATAATGATAGGTGGCGGATTTGTGTTGATCCCTTTTCTTAACATACATAGGCACAAAGGCGCAAAGCTCAAGTGTGCTCCTTTTTTTTTTGATGATGAGGAAGCCCTTCAAGGTATGGGCCAGTGGGACCACCCCTAAGGGGCAAACCTTGGATGCTTACACACCCCCACCAAGTAGGCATCTGGTAAATCACGAAATGCCTTAGCTAAGAGTTGAACTAGAGACTTTCGCACTCTTGATTGAAATAAAGCACATGTTTTATAATTTTTTTTATATAATTTGAAAACAACTATTAATGGACAATATGACAATCCAGAGATCAAATAATGATAACATTATATTATGATTCTCTTATGCTGTACAAAATATCTACAATTATGATATTTGATAGTCACGATCAAAATGAAGTACATGGTTGAATCAAAATATATACCAAAAGGCAAATACCAAAAAGCACTATAATGGTAAGTTGTGACTTCTATGCTTAACGAATGCAATGAGATGCAATCCAAAAGTGTATAATCATCATCTTCATCAAACACAAGTCCATCATCATTGAAATCACAAGATTTGTAATCCTCATCATCTTACTCATCTATTCCATCTTAATAAATAGCCTCTCCCTCATTAGGAGTATGTTGTTAACTAGAACTTGAACCTGTTGCCCTTGCAGTGACCTCACTCTTGATCTCATCTTGAATATTTCTTCAGCTCTAGCAACTCTAGTAGCATTATCCCATGTCAAGCAATCATCATGAAACGCTATTTTCTTCAGCACATTCATTGGGTTCTTCTTCTTCTTCTATTCTCCAAGTTAACCACTCATTGCTGTCATCTATATCCTCTAAAGAAATTGGACCCCGTCCCATTTGCTTTTTTCTCCTTGGATTTATAGCTCTACCTCTGTGCAGTTTTCCCGCAAAACATCTTCAATTGCTACAGAGTCAAGAAAAGGAACAACTTGAGACTTGAAACTCATGAAACCTGCATGTTCGACTTACCATGCAACCAAGACTAATAACCTTATGTCATGCACTTTTCATGGAATAGAATGCAAGAAAGGCTGATCTCAATAATGTGCAAGTGCATACTTCCAAACTTATAATTGGAAAGTCTGCTTACAAGTGGGGAGGGGTGATTGGAACACAGGTTCTCTTCATAGGGGGAACTAGGTAATGCCACTGAGTTTCAAGGCTCTTGGCTTCTTCATTTTAATTAACGCATCAAAATAACCTGATTTCTTCATTTTCAAATATTTACCAGATTCTATTGTTTTCCTTGGGTAATATTAATTTTGAAGCCGATTCCTGATTTTTTTTTGCTGGAGATGGCAAGGAAATTTGTTTATATTGGGGTATTATATTACACATGGAATCATAGTGGTTTACTACATCTAAATTCTTCTTGTTAGACATAATTAAAGTTATTACATATAATTTAATCCTTGCTTTAAAAAAAAAAAAAATTAGATGACTGATTGATTCTCTCTTTATTGTTATGCAATCTGTAATATTGGTGCTGATGGGTTACAGGGACCGTTCGGACGATGGTCTTACTTTTGCTTTTCGTTTCACAGATGCTACTGTATCCATTCCTAACCAGGGTAAGTCGAAGATTGTACTATTAATTACTTAAATTTCCTGGTTAGATTCTCATAATATGAGTTGGATTTAGTCTCTAGTTTTAGTTGATCATATCAATTTTGATGGGATGCTCAAATTACAATACAAAGTTTTATTCCTTGATTCCTAACCAGGAGTTGACCTCATTCGGCAAGGATGGAGTAGGAGGGGTCCAAATGTTTCACAAGAAGGTTATGGATCTGCAGCTGTCTTGCCTGAGCAAGGCATATATCTAGCAGCATCCACATACCGACCTGTGCTTCAGGTTTTGGAATGTCATATTCATGCTATCGATGTGAAATATCTTTGCATAACAGGTTCTGTAGTTGGCCTTTTCTGATATGATGTTCTCTGCAGTTTACAGATAAGGTTGCTTCAATGCTGCCGAAAAAGTATGCCCAGCTTGGGTACGTTCAAAACTCTTGTTCACTTTCCTAGTTCAGTGATCTGCTTATAATAGCATCACAACTTTGCATGAAATATACAGTGGACAGTTAAGAGTAATTATGAAGCCTATAACCTATCTTCTTATTCTTTCTATCTTCCACATGCTTCTCTCATTTTTCGCTTAATTGAAATATTGCTATGTATTAGAATTGAATGTGGAGGTGGTAGAATGTGTCTTGACAATTTACTTTAATTTATGTTTTTTTTTTTGGTGCTAAATTTTCAATCTCTGTCATTGTAGTGTATTAGTTATGTTTTAATGGATCAAAATGCCAAGGAAAAGTTGTAAATTCATTGTTGCAATCTCCCTTTGTTTTTCTGATTCCATACTGATGTCCATTTGAATTCTTCACCTCTAAAACTGCAGGAATGATGGATTGCTTACTTTTGTGGAAAACTTCGTGAAGGACCACTTTTTACCAACTATGTTTGTAGACTACCGAAAAAGTGTTCAGCAAGCTATATCAAGCAAGTTCTCTAAATTATTTAAACTTGTTCTTTAATTAGCAATTTTGATGAGAATAGATAACTTGCATTAGGCCTTCTTATTTTTTAGGGGTCAACTTGAGTAGCCAGGAACTATGCATCAAACTGTTTAACTCATTGTATATCATGGCACTAACTTTATCAATTCAAAATGCTTTAAGAGGTTAAGGGATTGATTCTTGTGGCTCATCTAATTTCTGTTAACTCGTCTGACCTGCACTACTGTGCAAGTGCCTAATAGAGTCATTAATATCTGGCACTTTTACCCCCCTAAACAATTATTTTTGATAAGTATGCAAAAGCAGCAACCCAGATATAATAAATCTGCTTCTAGCATCTAAGGAATAAATGACATTTTAAAAAATTATTTCAAAAATGTAACTAGTCTAGTTTGAACCAAATGTCAAAAACAAACTAATTGAATAGTCCCCACATCGTGCTTATGTTGAGTGATCTGAACACTCTGGAAAGCTCTACCATTATGCTTCATAATTCTCTACGCACTTCACTACTGTCCAAGCTACCCTCTCTGACCTTTCCCTGCCACTGCTCTCTAATTTATCTGACTCAAGTGATCTATAGACTCCTCATCTAATTTTGCACTGTTAATATTCTCCCTGAATATAATTTCTAACCAAATTTAACCACTTTAGAAAGCACACTTGCCTGTCAAATACTCTTCTGAGGAATGTTGAAAACTGATATATTTTATGAAACCAATGTCATCAAACCAGAAGAAAAGTCAAAATTTGGGATGTCATTTTTGCATCATCAGCATCTAGTAATACTAGTCTATGATTGGAAAAGGCCATAGTGCGACCCAGCATGTTCATTTTATTTTTGACATTTGAAGCTACAGATGTTGCGGAAAGAATTAAACTTTAAACTCCTTTACGCTATTTAACCATACAGAGAAGATACTATTTTTCCTTAGTTTTAAAACTTGCTGCATGAAGAATTAGGACCGTGTATATCCTAGTTGGATGGCTCACTGAGAGAATGTTGAACGATGCCTGTGTCACTATGAGCCATGTTTGTATTAGTCATGTGGTCATCTCCCTCTCTTTTGTTTTTCCCCTTGCACAAAAAAAAAAAAAAAAAAAATCTTATTTCTGTAATTATCTTATAGGTCCTGCTGCATTTCGTCCAAGGGCACATACTGCTGCTACGTATACTCCATTGGTTGAGAAGGGTAGACCAGTCTTACAGGGGCTTCTGGCTATAGATTTCTTAGCAAAGGAGGCAAGTTGACTTACGTTTCTCATCTTAAGAGAAAGGACCTTTCCTCCCTAATACTCTGCACAAGTTGGTGGGATTAACTAGATTTGTGCAGTGTAGCTGCTAAAATTTCTGGATTTATTTTGAATATATGTTTAACACTTTTATTAATTATTTTAGTGTATGGATATATGGTATTTGACTATCTAATTTAAAATTATTACATAATCTAGGTGCTTGGTTGGGCTCATTCAATGCCTAAATTTGCTGGGGACCTTGCAAAGTATGTGCAGACTTTCCTTGAGCGCACATATGAAAGATGTCGTACTTCATACATGGAGGCATGGTTTTCTCTATTTTCTCTACATTTCACTTAGCACATCATTGCAGTTATTATTTTCAACTATCTTCCCCACCCCTACATTTTTCTCTATTTTCTCTGCATTTCACTCAGCTCATCATTGGGATTATTATTTTCAGTTATCTTCCCCACCCCCTTGTTATTTTCTGTTTCCTGGTGCATCTTTGTAATTTGCTTTTATCTCATAGCTAGTTGAATGGTTTGTGCTTTGTAATTTTTGTTCATTACTCTTATTCTGCATGATCTTAACCAGAATAATACTCTTAATCTTGCATGAACTTATATAAAAAATTGTATGATGAATCAGTTTGAAAAAATTATAGTTGATGGGGCATTTAATCCTTTTGTAATTACTTAAGCTTGCAAAATGTTTCTGTACATTCATGTGGAACTTCCTTAGTTTTTGTCTTATTGCAGTCTTTGTTTCACATCACCAAACATTTATTTTCATGCCTTAGAAGCATTATGTCCTAAGATATCTGCTCCTTCAACAATTTTTCTTGAGCTTACCTACATTTCTTTTCCTCTTAGGAGTTCATGTATTTCTTTTTTTTTTGATAAGTAAGAAGAGAATATTATTAATAAAAGGATAGCAAGAAAAATACAAAGAGTTCACGGTAGTGAACAAAGGAAAATAAGGAACAAAAAGACAGAAGCAGCCCCTAAACATTCTAATAGATGAAAGAAAATCCATAAGGGTAGAAAGATTATTAAATTGTTAGCTGAAAGATTATCTCATTTCTGTAATTTCACTATCCTTTTTCAATACTCTCAAAATTTCCCCCTTTATGCTCTCTACTTGGTGGGAGGATTAGATTTGGGCATGATTTGTGGTGTGGTTCTTGAGATTTAGAGATGTTCCTGGTTCTGTATTCAATTGTCAAAGTGAAGGATGCCTAAGCTCTTTGCTTAGCTCTAGTGAGGAGGGTGGGCCTCATGATTGGAACTTGAGATTTATTCATAATTTTCAAGATTGGGAGTTGGAGTGGGTGGATTTTTACTATTGTTAGAGGCATGGATTGTATGAGGTGGAGCCTTAATAGAGGTAAGTTTAGTGTTTACTCATACTATGAGGGCTTTGGGTTACAAATAGGTGTTCTTTCCTGTGGAAGAGTGTTTGGAGTAGCCAGGTGCCTTAGAAAGTGGCCTTCTTTGTGTGTACATCAGCTTTGGATAAAATATGGACAATAGAAATCTTATTAAGAGAAAATGAGAAATGTGGTACTGGTTAACTGGTGCTGTTTGTCTAAGGCTACTAGTGAATCTGTGGACCATCTTTTGCTTCTTTACTCAGTTGCTCATAAATTGTGGTCTTTCATATTTTTTGCTTTCATGGGTGCATTGGCTGATGCCAAGTAGGGTGATGGATGTATACTCTTGTTGGAAAGGGATGTACGGGTGACATAATGTTGTATGCTAGGAAGCACGGGTGCGGATTTGGGTTCGGGTGCGGGTGCGGTGTGGTGACTCGGCAATTTTTGAAAAAGTAGGGTGCGGGGATATGTTTATTAATAAATTAATAAATATATTTTCTATATATAGGTAAGCATATTTTTTCATGTAATGGTAAACAAATACCAATTTAAGAGCAATATTAGATAATAAAGCGAATACTGAATACATAACCATTCCATGATGTTCAAAAATTAGAATACAAGATCGAAAGTTTGAAGCTAAAACTAAATAAAAGTTGAGTGTTCAAGACAATCAGAGAGAGAGAGAGATAGATTTTAGGGGTTTTTTTTTTAAAAAAAAAATACTTATTTCGGCCTGAATCGGACCAATTCAGGGCCTGTTTCGAACCAAATTGGACCGTATTGGCCTGAATTGGGCTGAATCGGAAAACGGGAAAAAAAAATGTCATGGACGCGTTTGCAGCCACGTCGATGGCCGCACAGCACATCTATGCGTGTCGGACTCTGGTGTGCCGATTCAATCAGCACACCTGTGCTTTCCAGGTTGTATGGTCTGTAACTCTTCATTGTCTTATGTGGGTAGTTTGGAGGGAGTGGAACACCCATACTTTTGAAGTTGTGGAGAGATCTATCCTTGAACTCAAATCTATCTTCTTACATTTTTTTTCCCCAAATGTCATGGGGGTTTCTTGTAATTCCATAGTTGATTTCATGGACCACATAAATCTTCATTTGTAATCTTTAGGAAGCTCTTGTTATTGAGTCTTCCATTTTTAATGAAATTCTTTAATACTTGAAAAAAAGTATTCGAAGGTTGACTCCTATCTGAGGACATCCAATAAAAAAGAAGCCACACAAATTGGGATTTCAACCTCTGAATATTTGTCTCTAGCCCTTCAAAGGTCCTTGTTAAGAGTAATATATATGTGATGGGCAAATTAGTCATAATGTATTACAAAACATTATATAAATAATGTGTTATGTTAGGGTAATTAATTTTGAACCCTACACACTTCCCAAACTTAACATGGTATTAGAGTGTGCCTGAGTCAATGACCCAAGGTGCTAGAGTGGCAAGATATGCAGTGGGAGTACCTATCTAAGCCAGAGTAGCAGTGGAAGAAGAGGCAGAAAACTGAGGCTGCAGGGACAAAAGGTGATGATACTCTTCCGTAGGGATAGAAACTACTTTGGTAGCAGGAGTTGGCATAAGAGACTGTGAAGCATCCCAACAAAAGTCTTACTGTATGATTCTCACCTGACAATAATTCCATTTCCGAGGATCACGCCTTCTACACTGACCTGCCCCTTGATCACAATCTCCATGACCTCAACCTCCAAAAAATCTACCACCCCATTGGACTTGGTGAAGGCAGATTTATAATTATGAGTTGATGTAACCGTACCAGAATCAGATAATGAGGACTACCTAAGTTGACCAAAGACTTTACTCGTAGAGAGGAGATCCTTACTTCCCAAAATCTGTGACTTCACTCCATTGAAAGTTGTAGGCAATCCTGAAAGAAACCGAGCTACATGTGTATTTTGAATTCCACGGCCCATTGATACTATAAATCCTCTAATTTCCTTCTAGTATTATTAATTATACTCTTGGTTCTTGGATATATTCCATATTGCTTTGGAGTATTTTTCCTTTGCCTAAATCTTCACATATTTTCTTTTTAATCTCTTCAATATTTTTCAGTATCTTCAGTCATTGATACTAGTAGATGTATTCATGATTTTCTCAGTACGTTACAAATTATCAAAGAGAAAAAAAATGTTGTGAACGTATGATAATTTTGAAGATATTGATGGTAAATTGGTATAGGATAAGATTAAGATCAATCAAAATTCTATTGAAGTTATGACACTGCAAAATGTTTTTCTGTATGATATCTCCTAGATTAATGCTTTGACATCTGGTGCACATTTAAGTAAGTGGATATAATTGCATTTGTAAATTGGTGTAATAAGAAAAAGCTGGACTACTCACTGGTGATGCATCTACAATATCACTCAAGAAAATAATACACATTCTATTGCCTCTATTATGGGGAATCAACCATAAACAATGCTCTAATTCAATCCTTATGCTATATTATGGTAGAAGTTGAAATAATCCTTGATCTAAAATTAGTAAACCTGTTAAAAAAGTTAGCTCAAACAAAGCTTAGCGTAGCCAAGTGGTTGATACTTGACTTAACCTTCTCAAGTGAGAGGTTCTATTCCTGCCAAAAATAATCACAACCAATTTTTTGTCCTATAGCTTATGAGTTGTGGTTCATGGTTTTTTGTTTGTTTGGTATTCATTGGGTTATGCCATATAAAGTTAGCGAGTTGCTGGCTTCTTGGCAGGGCAAGTTTGGTAGGCATTGAAATACAGATTTATGGAGGTTTGTGCTGCATTGTTTGTTTTGGTGCTTATGGCAAGAGTGGAATGCTAGATGCTTTGAGGATTGTGAACAATCTATTCTTGACATTAAATCTTTTTTTTTTTGGTACTCTCCTTGATTGGAGTGTAGTTTTGCCTTTTTATACTTTTTTTTCTCTCTCCGATCTTATTGATCATTTTAATCTGGGCTCTTGATTTGTGCCACTCTAGTACACTTCCAGTGTACTTGGTTGGTTTTTTCTAATAAAATTTCTTATGTTACTTATCAAAACAAAAAAGTTAGCTCATAACTAGTGCACAGCATATGTTGGTCATGAATACTTGTCTTGGAGTCACTTTACCAATCATTTACATTTTAACTTCTAAGAGGATACTAAGTAAATCCACTGTGTACTTTTTATCAATATTTACATAGAACTTATATTACCAAACAAATTTTTTTCTCATAATGTTTCAGGCAGTGCTTGAGAAGCAGAGTTATATGCTCATTGGGAGGAATGATATCGAGAAATTGATGCGGGTTGATCCAGCAAGTTCTTATTTACCAAATCCACTTGGTCAGTCAAACATGGATGATAATGCCTCTGATGCTGAAAGTGTTGATGTTGAACAAGAACTGAGCAATTTATTGTTGGCTCTGCGGCCCATTAAGCAGGTCCTTTTGCCATTTGTAATTCCGTTTTTTATTCTTCCTGAACTTAATTTTTTTTCTTGTTTTAGGGGCTGTTAATTTTCCTTTAATAAAGGGCTGTTAGATTTCAACTTCTATATATTAGTATGTAAAATCTTGCTGAAATTAGTCCTCACTGTGTTGAAGTGCTAATGAACATACAACATAGATTTGAGGATTATGTGTTGACACTCTTTCTTTTTTTTTTCTCTTGTGCAGGAGAATCTAATTCGTGATGATAACAAACTCATTTTGCTGGCATCCCTTAGTGATTCATTGGAGTATGTTGCGGACTCGATTGAAAGGCAAGTTCTCTTATCTGGTTGGGAGGTGGGATAAAAATGATTATGTTTGGGAAAACAGGGAAGTCATGCTAGTGTGAACAGTAACTTGAAGGTGTTGATTCCCACACCCAGAATGTGTCCTTATGTTTATCTCCATGCAGCATCAAATTACTTTTTACTTCTTGTCTGTTGATTAAATTTTGCAAGTGCCAAATTTTTTTGTCTTTTCCATTATGGTTTCGATTCATCTTTTAATATCCTAATCATAGTGATTACAAAAGCAATCATGAAACATAGGGCAGACATTATTTCCAATTTGTGCTAGTGCAGTTGTTTGAGACTTTGACTCTTACCTGAGAAAACAAAAACTGATATGATAAGTTGCTTTTATGAATGCAAATGTTCTGCTTATGGCACATGTGGAATATGAAAGCTTCATGCTAATGAGCTGTGCATATGATATTTCTTTTGATGGATGTACTGGGTTTCAAAAACTACACAGTGTTTTCCTTTCTAAGATTTGCCTGATTTTTATAGGCTTGCAATACCCCAAAATATTTACCTTATCTATTTGTGTGATTTAAATTTCTTTCCTCTAAAGTTGGACAGTTTTAGTATTGCTTTCATCCCATGGTATTAGTTTGTATATGAGCGGAAATGCTCTTTATATTTGATACAAGAATCCAGTGAAGGTATCTCTACCCTCTTCTTAGCAATCTAACGATCCAGGTTTTAAGTTACCTGCCCATCTTATCATCGCTTTGATATCTAGAGTATATACAATCCAAAATGAGTGCTAATTCATTGTAAAGCTTTGGGGTGATTCCATTTCCTCAGCTTTTGCTTAGTACAACCACCTCAAATGTGATATGTTCCTGTCCTATTTTGCTTATTAATTGTGTGATATGCTTTGCACATGTTAGTATATACTGTATCTCCGCCTCAGACATATTCTACCCATGATCACTTTTACTGCACTGCTGTGACTTATATTTATTTTGAGCAGAGAAGCATCTTGTCCTGATATATGAATTCATGTCATGCCATACATTATGAGAATCAATGTGGCATTGTGCTTTTATTAGATTATTACTTCTTCTTTCTTTTTTTTCTTTTTTCTGAGTTTTTATTAGATGATTACCTTCCAGTCAGCTGGTTTTAATAAAAGGTTGTACCCATTTTACAAAGCTCCCACTTCTGTAGCGTTTGGGAGAGGTGACTGGCAGTCAACTGGTTTTAATAAAATTGGGAAAATAAAGTATTACTTCTACCAATGTTTCTCTTGAAAGTCTGTCTGGAAGTGTCACAGACACATCTTTGATTTATGTCTTTAAGAATCTCTCTTCTGCAAAGTGTGCAGAAGATATACGTCCTATTATTTTAAGAAATGTCTCTATGATATTCATAGACATAAATTTTCTCTTTGTGATGGGGGAAGAGAGAATGTATTGGGAAGGACAACAATAAGGACTACAGTTATAAGCATCACTGAGAGAACTATGACTGTTCCCTGTTGTGTCTTTATCAAATTACACACTGGCATATTTATGCCATCATACTGGTCACTTAGTCACAAAGGGTCTGCATTTTGCTAATAATATTCTTGGTGGATTTAATTTTATGTAATTATGTACATATATACACATAGGTGATAAGTAACCATGCATATACTTAACATACGTTGCTTTCTGAAACTTCTAGGAGTTTTTTTTTTTTTTTTTGGTTTTTCAATAGCTTGAATGAATAACAATTCTCATGCTATATACAGGCTTGGGCAAACAACCTCAAGAGCATCTCAAGCAGAGGAAAATCCAAAGCACCGTCATACTCGAACAAGCAGTGCTCCTCCTAGGGATCTGGCATCATTTGCTGATGAGTACAGGAAACTGGCAATTGATTGTCTTAAGGTTTTACGGGTAGAGATGCAGTTGGAGACAATTTTCCATATGCAGGTTAGTAAAAATCTTGTAATTTATATGTACTTTGTCTCAATTGGAATAGGGACTATAAAGGTGTTATAAGTGAGACATAGAATGATTGAAATTATCCTCTGCGCACTAAGAATTATTATTTAAACAGGAAATGACAAATCGGGAATATTTGGAGGACCAAGATGCTGAGGAGCCTGATGACTTCATTATTTCACTCACTGCTCAGGTTGGTATTTTCATCTCTTGCTTTTTTGTATGTGTACAGTAATAATGCCGTTGGCCTTCTGGAAAGATGTTTATTTAAAAGTTTTTGACCTCATCTATTGGAGGGGGAAAATGACCTTCAAAAGAGATACCATGTGCACATGCCAATACCTAAAATTTTATATTTTAGGATAAAATCCAACAGGGGTACATTTAAGTAAATATATGTTTACAACTTTTTATTGAACTGAATTTATTTTTTGGTAAATAAATGGATAAGATTTAACCAACAACAGAACAATAATAATGCAAGTCAGTCACATCATGGGCTAGCAGAGGTTCAACCTCAGGAGGCAGAACAAAATACAGTTTAAGATTACAATCTTGAAGAGCACCCCCATTATATTTCATGTCTACACAATCTTGAACTGATAATTTTTTCCAATAGCTGTACATTATAATAACTAGGCCGATGTCCCACAACACGGGAATTTTGAAACATTTTGTAAGAAATTATATTATGTCTCATGTATAATACTTATTATATGATATAATATTTTGGGAATCAACTGCAATTATATTATGTCATTGGAAAGAAAAGATAATCAAGAATATGAATCAATTGCTTGAGTGAATTGACAAATATTTGAATATTTCCACTAATTTAAGCGTACAACTATCTTTTATAATTTTGATTGCAAGCAAATAAATTTTCTTTTATATTTTTCTGTACTTTGTTTCAACAGTTGCCAAAGCAACTCAATTTGAGCAAGAATGTAATATTTTAATTTTTATATAAATATTATGAAAATAATCATAAAAATTCAGTTGTCCCCACAATACTTCTCCAATGTACTCGGGTTGGCTATTTTTTTTCTTAATAAAATTTTTCGTTATCTATCCCAAAAAAAAAAAAAAAAAAATCATAAAAATTCAGTTTACATAAATAATTAGTAAACCACTTATTAATAATTAATACATCAAAACAAATGCATTTACACTATTGATACTGAGTTAGATTACATAGCACAAATTTAAATTACTACAATGTTGGTTCCGTGTATGAGTGTGCATGTATATATAGTACATGTCATTAAAAGGATTTAGTAAGTGTAAATTGTTAAAATTAATATAATTAAAAATATGAACATATTACTTTAGTGAATTCACTAATTTTTAATTATTTCAACTAAGTGGAGCGTACAATTTTTTTATTGCACGTGTTATTAAATTTTCTTTTTCTTTTTCATGGTTTTTGTTTCAATTGTTGCCAAAACAACTAAACATGAGGAAGAATGTCATATTCCAAATTAATTAATTATTTATTATTATTTATAGTAATTATTATAAAATTAATTTTATAGAAATAACTATGTAAATTCATTTTATATAAATAACTAGTGTACCATCTACAGATAATTAATACATGAAAACCAATGTGTTTACCCCCTTAGCACATGGCAATTGATTAATTAATACATTGACATAAATAAATTTTTTTTATTTTGCTGAGGCACAAGGCTAAATGAAGAGAATATTCCCATTCATTCTCAAGGAATGCGCTGCTTATATATATAACCCTGGAAGCATCAATAATTCTTTAGTAGGAAATACGTGGTCATAAATCTTTTCCGTGTTTTTACTTACAACTGTATTTCATAAAAAAAAATCAATATTAGAGAACTTTTTATATATTTTTTATAAGAATATTATAGAGGAATTTTTTTTTTTTTTTAGATAGGTAACGTAAAATTTTATTAAAAATAAGCTAACCTGAGTACGTTGGGGATGTACTATGGGGACACAAATCAGGAACCAAAATTACAACGATCAAGTAAAACAGGAAGGGAAATATTATAGAGGATTTTGGTACATAAAATAATGGCATCTGAGGGCCACAAGCATGGCAATACTTTTGCTAATGATCAAGTGCTTTTGCTGCTTTTGATTGTAGAGACATGAAGTTCTGCCCAAAAGTAAAAGATTATATTGCTACTTCAGGTGGAAAAATATGATTTTAGCTTTTCAGGCACAGAACCGTACTTGGTATAATATGCTATGTCATTGTTAACTATTTTTTAAGGAGAAAAGTTGACAAGAACCCTAATACATTTGACCCCCTCTTTTTTTTTAAATTATTATTATTATTATTATTATTTAAATTTAAGTTCTAACTTGGAAAAGAAAGCATGGTCAATATATCTAACGTCCCATATTTTCTCTTCCCTAATGTCCCATATCTAATGTCCCATATTTTCTCTTCCCTAGTGGATTTAATTGCATAGAATGAACTAAGCCTTAATCCTATCTGATTGGGGTTTGATTAAATTGCGTATGAGTTTATATAATTTTCTTCTTTCTTCATGAGAAAAGATAGCATTAAAAGAAAATATAATCTATAATGAATATTGGTGAAATATGCATTCTTGAATACTGTTACATTTTTTTTACTGAGTATATCCTCTTGGAAGCAAATCTTACAAGTCTTTCCTGTTTTGTGCTCATAGATAACACGTAGGGATGAGGAAATGGCACCTTTTGTTGCAAGTCTAAAGCGCAATTACATATTTGGTGGAATTTGTAGCATTGCCGCGAATGCATCTGTCAAGGTTCGCCTACACTCTTATTTTGGGTTTTAGAATTTTGTTTTTGGGCTTCAAAATGTTTGTTTCAAATTGTAGTCCCAAGAAAAATTTCAGTTTCTTGTTCACTGCTAATGAGAAAAGGCAATGTCTCATTAGGCATTGGCTGATATGAAATCCATCAACCTTTTTGGGGTCCAGCAGATATGCCGAAATTCAATTGCACTAGAACAGGTAACTTTTGTTCCATGTAAATTGTCTTCTGTTCTTGAAAACTGATTTGAATGAAATGAAATTATATCTGGGAGAAAATATATATTTTCCATTGGACAGTTTTGTGGAGGAATCTCCTCCAACCCATAACCTGGTGCTTCATAATACCATCCATGTGTATTTTTTTAACAAGTCACATGACTCATTAAATTGGTCATATGACAAAGTATAGTTCACATGAGTAATTTTCTCAATTGCCGTGGGTTGGAGATTTTCTCCAAACTGGTTTGGAGGTAAACATTTTCCATTTGATATAAGTTGACATTAGGCAGAGCGCTGATGGTACACTAACTTTAGAACTAGGGTGATTATATATTACTAACCCTTAAAACCATAAAGCCAAACCCAATTCGTGTAAATGAGACTGGTGGTTTTGCTTTTATTTTATGATACAATACTACCTTCTTCACTTTTTCATTTATTTATTTTCCATTTTTATGGCACTACAGGCCCTGGCAGCTATCCCATCAATTAACAGTGAAGCTGTACAGCAGAGGCTGGATCATGTCCGTACTTACTATGAACTTCTAAACATGCCATTTGAGGCAAGTTATCTTACCTTACAGTTTCTTGCTATAAGTTATTGTGTTGCCACCAGGCACCAGTAATTAGTGTCTCTGTTCTTGTTTATAGGCATTGCTAGCCTTCATCATGGAGCATGAACACCTGTTTACAGCTGCAGAGTGAGTTGATATGACTGTCTTAACTGTTTTCTCTTAGTTGGAGTACTGTGTGAAGTTGGTGAATAACATATCTTGTTGTCTTTGACAGGTATGCTTATCTTCTAAAGGTCCAGGTTCCAGGACGAGAGATTCCTGCAGATGCACAAGATCGCATATCAGAGATTTTATCCCATTAGCTTTCCTAGTTCTGGACATTGATCTAATTGTTTTGTATCTAGTTGTAAGAGTTCTCTGTTCTAGGTGTGGCGTGTCATTGTCATGCAAGAGATTTGATTATTTTTTCTCAAGAGAATGTGGATGCTGGATTGGATGAAGACGCAACTTCCTAGGAAGTCACCACTTAGCACGAGCCATACCGTGGTTTAGTTTGTGACATTATTCTGGTGAGGGTGATTTTGTTGCATTTCTTATTATAATTTTTTCTTGTGTAGTATCAATTTTGGCGCTTGTGTTTTCCTTTGGGCTTTATGAAGCTTCAGTTTAGTAAATCTTGAGAACAAAAAGAAAATCCCATGTATATTTCCGATGTTTATTATTTGTAAATCATTCAAGTATAAATTTTTACAAAAATTTCCACTCTCTCAAGACTTAAAACTCCTTTCTTTCCCTGGAAGATAATTCTTATTTTATTATTTCTGGTAGGTTTTTACCTGCTAGTCTACTGCTTGTGATCTTGATTGTGGATAATTCCAAAACTGCAGTTGCATGTTTATTCTTTGGTGGTGGTATTGGTTTCATAATTTTCTTTGTGCGTTTTTTGGGCCAAACTCATGTTCTATTATTCAGGTAATAAATAGCAAAATATAAATATAAATTCTGTTCCAGTCAAATGGGTGGCTTAACTGACGGGAGAATTATGTGGTTTAAAGGTGGAAAATGGCAGGCTGTTAACAAATAATGTCATGTTAAATATTATCAAAACATTCAAAATATTGTTAAGTTTCTAAAGGCTCATTCTTTATTTTTGTATTTTGTTTTTATTAAATTGATTAGGTTTTGTGTATTGATTGCCTTTTGTTTAAACTAATTTTCTTAGCTTTGATCTAATTTATATGCTTAGGGTTAGGGTCTTAGAATTAATGATTAAATATGGTTAGAATTAATAGATTAATTTTAACAATTTTCTTATTTGATTTTTATGTTACATCAAATTATCAAGATGTTCTACAAGTGTGTTTTTGAATTATCAACTTTAATTTTAATTTATAATATTATCAAGATTATATAAATTCTAGTTTTATCAATTGTTTAGTACGTTTTTTTTTTTAAAAATAATTATCAATTTAAAATTCAATTTGAAATTATCAATTTAATTTAGTTTTAGGAAGAAATCTTACCTTTTATTTTAGTGAGATAATTATTATAGGGGAGAAAGGCCTAGGAGCCCATATCTACGTATATATAGGGCCAAGGGCCCAACCCCTGAGGATGCCAAACAATCCGAGGACGAGTAAAACACTTTCATAAGGATTTGCATTAGTAAGTAAAGAGAAAAATCCTATTAAAGCCACCCAGGGGGTGCCCCGAGGAAAAATCTCTCCTCGGCTAGGCGAGGCCGAGGTCAAGAGGTATGGTTTGCCATCAAGAGCAACGCTTCGGACCATTCTACCATAGAGGATAGGTATCAAGAAGGAAAAGGACAAAGGAGAGTTACGAAATATCTAAGAAAAAGTTGCTAACATAATATTGAATGCTCTCCAACTGACTGAGCAATGCTTTATAGCCTTACAGCTACTTCCAAAGACTTTAGAAAGGGGTTGATAGGACAAGTATCAATACTATCAATCTAAATCTACACGTGGAAGGATGAAAGAAGGGGGATGAGAGTATAAAACTGGAGGGTAACAATGAAAGTGAGGGGGGGGGGGGACTTGGTTGAATGGATTTATAGGAACACTTGCCTCCTCAGACAAGAAGTTCGTTCATGTTAGTATTTCTTATTTGTGCATGATTGCCATCCAATTTCATATTAGCCGTTGTTCAATTCACTAGGGCTAGTTCAATTCACTAGGGCTAGTTTTTTGACCAACTCTCTACAAATTCATTGTTTTAGGCATTTTGAGCCTAAGTCCACTCATCCTGGATTGAGCCACAAATCTGGTTCTTACAATTGGCGCCGTTTGTGGGAAGAATTTGTGTAATAGTGAGTGCAATGCTTAACTATGGTAGGATCAGGTCCACAGTAGGTAGAGTCTTTGGGATCCCAGCATGGCGATCCTTTTGTCAGTCTTGAGTAAAGAGGTGACCGTGAGAGAAGTATGCATACTGCTCATACTGATAGGAGTCAACTTCGATGAACACAGGGAGGATTGCTTGAGGGGGCACAGTTCTAAGGGCTTTTGACGTTAAGTACATGCCTTGTACCTTTGTCAAGGGCCAGGTCCTCGCGAACCTGGTGGCCAAGTTCGCTGAACCTTCGTCAGAGGAAGTGGCAGCGACATAAAGCATGGATGGAAAATCGCAAATCAAAGGGGTTCCAGAGTGGGGCTAGTGCTAGTTTCTCCGGATCTTTACAAGTGTTCAAATAGAACCCAAGTCATGCCTGAAGTCCTCGGATCAGATGTTTTAGAGAAATTAACACTATGACATCTTTACAAGTGCTTAAACAGAACTTTAGTCATGCCTGAAGTCCTCGAACCAGATGCTAAGGGGAAATTAACACTATGACATCTTTACAAGTGCTAAAACTGAACCTTAGTCATGCTTGAAGTCCTTAGACCATATGCTAAGGGAAATTAACACTATGACATTTTAACAAGTGCTTAAACAGAACCTTAGTCATGCATAAAGTTCTCAGACCAGATGCTTGGGGGAAATTAACACTATGACATCTTTACAAGTGTTCAAACAGAACCCAAGTCATGCCTGAAGTCCTCGGACCAGATGCTTGGGGAAAATTAACACTATGACATCTTTACAAGTGCTTAAACAGAACTTTAGTCATGCCTAAAGTCCTCAGACCAGATGCTAAGGGGAAATTAACACTATGACATCTTTACAAGTGCTTAAACAGAGCCTTAGTCATGCCTGAAGTCCTCAAACCAGATGCTAAGGGAAAATTAACACTATGACATTTTAACAAGTACTTAAACAGAACCTTAGTCATGCCTGAAGTCCTCGGACCAGATGCTAAGGGGAAATTAACAGTATGACATCTTTACAAGTGTTCAAACAGAACCCAAGTCATGCCTGAAGTTCTCGGACCAGATGTTTGGGGGAAATTAACACTGACATTTTTATAGTGTTAAAACAGAACCTTAGTCAGGCCTGAAGTCCTCGGACTAGATGCTAAGGGGAAGTTAAAACACTATGACATCTTTACAAATGTTCAAACAGAACCTAAGTCATGCCTGAACCCCTCGGACCAGATGTTTGGGGGAAATTAACACTGACATTTTTATAAGTGTTAAAACAGAACCTTAGTCAGGCCTGAAGTTCTCGGACCAAATGCTAAGGAGAAGTTAAAATACTATGACATCTTTATAAGTGTTCAAACAGAACCATAGTCATGCCTAGAGTCCTCGGATCAGATACTATGGGAAAATTAACACAAATTAATATTTTTATAAAGTATTAAAACAGAACCTTAGTCAGGCCTGAAGTCCTTGGACCAGATGCTAAGGGGAACTTAAAACACTATGACATCTTTTATAACTGCTTAAACTAAACCTAAGTTATGTACAACTCCTCGAACCACGTGCCTTGGATGATTTGACATTTTCTATTCGTTTTTGCTAGGTATTAAAACAGGTCCCAGATTATATCCATCTCCTTGGATCACTTGCTTTGGATTCATTATTCTCCATTGGTTGCATAGTTCGCAGCATAAGCACACGGTCATTTTCCTTATTATTTTTGCATAGTTAATTTATCTAAGTTAGCAGCAATGAATCACTGTTGGCGTTGATAAAGTTAGGTTGACAATGGTTCGTTACTATCAACAACATTAGTTTAAAGTCCCATTGGAGGGAAAAAAAGAAAAATAACAACACCAACATCCATGAAATAGTTATTGCAGAGGAAGGAAAGATTCATAAAGTAAAAAAAAATGTGTAAAAAAAAAAATGCAGCCCTTTTTATTAAATAAAGGAAAGGTACATTATACATAGTAGCAAACTTCCACCACAGAAGGGGAAGACAAGGGTGATGAAGAAAAAGAGAAAATCATTTGTTGAGATCTTTTTTCTCCTAGTTGCAAGATGTTTTGCTATCAAGGCTGAAAAATGGGAGACCTGTCTATCCTTTTTCTCCTAGCTGCAAGATGTTCTGCTATCAAGGCTGAAAAAAAGAACATCTACCCTTGTTCTTGTTAATTTGCTTGATCAATCTTAGTTTGTTTTTACATTTGTGCACACATGACACATGTTGCCAGGTGAAACCTAAACTTTGTTGCACCAAAAATCTGATGCGATCTGCACTTGCCTTGGGCCTTGGCTGGAGAAGGAGAGTGTTCTTTCTTGCTTGACTAAAAAACAGGAGCATCTTTGGCCTCCGCTTCCTTCGCCTTGATTGCATCCTCTTGGGCCTTGGTGGCATCCTTGGTTTCCTTGCCCTTGCCTTTATCCTTGGCCATCTCATTCCCTAGACCTTGATCACCATCTTGGCTGGATCCTTTTGGAAGCTCTGAAGGTTTGAGAATTTGAAGTTTTCGGAGAACTAGAAGATTTGCAAAGCGAAGAAGAACGATTCCCCTAGGGTGCCTTATATAGAAAGCAAAGTCCATTGGGAGTTATCTCGCTCGAAATCCAAAGAGAGAGTAACAAGCGGGAAAAATTTCGCTCAATTTCACACAAAATCTTCAGCCGTTGGATCCGCATCACGTCATAGAACATAGGGAACATAGAGCCGCAGGAATTTATGAAGGCGTGCCTCGTGTACCGAAGCGTCAGGAGCGTGTTTTGGGTAGTCAAAAAGACACCTATACATTCAGAGGTGATGAAAAATGGGCCCAAAGGAACTATCATCATATCGAAATCCTCCTTTCTTCCCGAGGAGTCAGAAAGAAGAATCTTTAGGGGCTATTGTAGGGGGGAAAGGCCCAGGAGCCCATATCTACGTATATATAGGGCCAAGGGCCCAAGTGAGGATGCCAAACAATCCGAGGACGAGTAAAACACTTTCATAAGGATCTGCATTAGTAAGTGAAGATAAAAATCCTATTAAAGCCACCAGGGGGGTGCCCCGAGGAAGAATCCCTCCTCGGCTGGGCGAGGCCAAGGTCAGAAGGTATGGTCTGCCATCAAGAGCAACACTCCGGACCATTCTACCATAGAGGATAGGTATCAAGAAGGAAAAGGACAAAGGAGAGCTATGAAATATCTAATAAAAAGCTGCTAACATAGCATTGAATGCCCTGCAGCTAACTGAGCAATACTTTATAGCCTTACAGCTACTCCCAAAGACTTTAGGGAGGGGTTGATGGAACAAGTATCAATACTATCAATCCAAATCTACACGTGTAAGGATGAAAGAAGGGGGATGAGAGTATAAAACTGGAGGGTAACAATGAAAGTGAGGGGGGGAACTTGGTTGAGTGGATTTATAGGAACACTTGCCTCCTCGGACAAGAAGTTTGTTCATGTCAGTATTTCTTATTTGTGCATGATTGCCATCCAATTCCATATTAGCCGTTGTCCAATTCAGTAGGGCCTAGTTCTTTGACCCACTCTTTACAAATTCATTGTTTTGGGCCTTTTGAGCCTAAGTCCACTCATCTTGGACTGAGCCACAAATCTGGTCCTTACAATTATTTACATTTGATAATTTTTTTCTTTTATCTTTATTGAATCTATTAAAATATATAATGATTTATACATTTATTTTATAAGCTTTTTCATAAAATCGTGCAACGCACGGGCCTATAACTAGTATATATAAAAGTAGAGACCTCATATGACAGTACATGAAGTTCTGTCAAGTGGCACATCCTTTGCAATAGTTTTTCTATTGACTTTCCTCCCACCTTCTCTCAACTTTTCATCTCCCCATCAAATCCAATTGGCTAACATTAACTTGTCACTTGCTTAGAATTAATAACCAATTACTCACGTTCAATGCTTCTTCTCAATGCTTTGAACTTTCCAAGTTAATTCATTTCACCATTATTAAATTTACTACTATCTTCCCCACTTTATTCTCTTCTTAATCTTCAGTTGTCCCTTGGAATTTTCACAGCTAACCTTTAGTTTGCTAAACCAGTCAAGGACACATGAACGAAATGATCTATACATTACTAGCATCAACTTTTGTCTATCGGTACAATTCTTCTTCATGGTAGTCCTCATATGTCATATCTAAGAATCGACTCTTAGGAGCAATCAGTAAAGCAGTGGGTTTTCATTGTTTTCTTAATTTAACCAGTGTTTAAGGTAAGATTCATCTTTTTAATTAATTCATTGTATAGGTAGCAATCGGTTACGAAGAGAGATTATATATATTGATTTTTGGCTTCTTTTTTTTTTTTTTTTTGTTAATTTAATAGTGGGAATACTATGCTTTTGTTGGTTTTTGATTTATAAACTTGAAGTTCGTAAATAATCAATGTAAACCTTCCTCCTGTTAATAGTCTTCCATTAGTCTTCCATTACAATAGATTTCTCATTGTTCACTGTGCATTATCACGAAGATTGATAGTATTTGAATATCATTAGAGCATAAGGTTTGATCCACTTGAATTTTCACTCTTCAAATAGAAAGGAAAAAAAAAAAAAACCAACAATTTGACTTTCTTTAGATTTTTTTAATGGTGGTTATTTTTTTCTTTTTTTAAATTGGTTTTGATTTGCGGTGCTTTTGTGGTTGCCATTGATGAATAATGTATAAGTAGATCCGATAGTTGTGCAAATTGATAGGCTTGATTTGGTTCTACATGAGAACTCTGATATGGATGCATATAAGAGTCCGGTCAGGTATTGTTAGTTACTTGCTAACTTGCTTAATGTTATGTTGTTCTATATTAGAGTGAGATTCATTAGATTTTTAGTATGTTAATGCTTATATTGTTTATTAAAAACGTTTTCAAGAGATGAATGCACCCTGCTTTGTCCAGTTGACATGATATAAATGTTGCTCCATTTGCAATATATCAAGAAGTCTATATTACTTCCAAATATTTAGCAAAACCAAACATTTAAGATTTCCCTTTATTTCTGTTCAAGGAAAATTAACAATTTGGAAGCTCCATACCAGATATTCCTAAAATCTATGTGTTAAAAAATGTGTTGTTGCTTTAGATTGAGAGGGAAGATGAGAGCTTTTCTCCTTTGACTTTTATTTTAGTGAAATCATTTTGTTTCCCCTCATTGTTTTGTTTTGTATATATATATATATATATATTGTATTTTTCTCTTGAGAAATTGGAGTTTTAATACATCTCATTTTCCTTATGTCAAAGGCTTCAACAAAATCTTGGCAAAAAAAAAAAAAAAAAAAAAAATGGTTAAGTTGAAATTTATCAAGGAGTTTGCAGGTGGTAAGCAAAATGAAATAGGCTATGAAGAAGAAGAGAAGTTTTGCCTCAAAATAGTTCCATCCATAGACACTCCATGGTGATGCTGGTAATTGGCAAGTGCATAAAAAAGTTCAATATGTACTAAATGCTTTTATTTTTTAATTAAGTTTTTAATCTTTATTTTCAAAACCCATCCTCCGATACTTCTCTATTCTCTCTCTTTATGTCTCTCATTTTCTCATGTTCTCTTGCATTATTCACCAGGACCTACATAGATTCTAGATTCTAATCCTAGAAAGCGATGAACCTTTTCCAGCTCAGCCCCATGTTTAGCTCAGACTTTCGCTCACCCCAAGAATAAATGTTATGTTAATGAAAAATTGAATTGATTTAACACAACTTATTACTATATGTCTATGGTATATTGAGAAATTCTTATTGAAAATTTAACTGCAATATTTTTATGAATTGATAAATGGTGTTACTTTTTTTTTGAAAGAAAAAAAAGAGGGTCTTTATGGTCATATTACACCCCCAGGCAGGGAGCCAGTCAGGGCGGCTTAATGTATTTGGGGGCCTAAGGCAAAAACTAAAATTGAGGCCTTTTATATATTTAAATATGATTTTTTAAAAATTTAAATTCAATTATCTTATTTTAGATGCAAAATTACTACTAATTAATATGAACCATGTAGATTTTTTTTTGAAAGTCTATAGACAAAAAAATTGACAAAACTTTTCACATCTATTGACGTGGCAGATTGATAATTTGATAGTGGTAAGTAAAAAAGTGATGTTAGTGGTGGACTTAGATAAAAACTAGTAAAAGTTTGTCAACTCAACTTGTGAAAAATGTTGTGATTTTCTTTTTTGTATTGCTCTTTTTTTTTTTAGAAGCTATATTCATAATATTTTCATAACAAATCTTAGGTGTTAATTTGTTATTGGTTCTAATTTGAACTTACCATTGAAATTAATTTTTTATCATCAATAGTACCGTGTAACAACCTATCTCTTAGGATTTATTTTGAAAGTGTTGTGAAAAATGTTGTGAACGTAACATTTTTTTTCATTTGATAAAAAAATATTATTTTATTCATTGACTAATATTTGGACTTAATTAATACTATTATAATATTTAAAAAAACCTCTATTGATTAAAATTTGGGGGCCTTTTTTTCTACTTGGGGCCTTAGGCGACTGCATCAGTTGCTTTATATATAGAGCCGGCACTGGAGCCAGTGGCCTCAGTCGGGGTAACCCGGTCTCGGGGGCCCTTCTGTACCATTGTGTGGGAGTCAATAAAATGGTGTTATTTAATGTTATTACTTTTAACATATGTTCAACATTCTACTTAGCATTTTCATATAGTAGCTTACAACAATATCAACACATCGCGCGGGCCCTCTACTAGATATATTTAAAGTGAGAACAGCATACTCCAATTATGATGAAGGAGCTGTTCGTGGAGCATCATCCTGAGAACCAAGAGGCTACTTGCCACAAAGTTGATTGCAACCCGTTAATAAGATACAGGAGTGTTACATTAACAGAGTGTAAGTCAAGGCAACTGATTCCATCAGTCAATAACACAATGTACTTTTTATTCACTAAAACTTTGATTACCTATAAAAATAAAAATAGAAAATAGTTAAGAAACTCTACATTAATTTTGGTGTGACTTTTTTGAGCCAGTAATGTTTTAAATTTATCTTGAAATCCTTCTTAATCTCACCAAATAACCTGAATTCATCATTACATTCTAAGTTCAAGAACCAAGGAGAAATGTGGATCCTGTACAGAGTTTTTGGGTTCAAATGCCTTTTGAGTACCTCTATGATTTCATAAACTGAAATTCTAGAAACACTTTTGTATCTACATGGAAGAACATGAAGGAATCTCAATATTTTTTTTTCCTATATGTATCCCAATATCAATTTAGGCATGAGACTGACTTGGTTTTTACTGTAACTAGTCACAGCCCATGTCATGCCTGAGAATATATAATTATTTTGTAATGTGGTATAATGTATGACTAATTTTCTAAAATTTATTGAAGATAATTTGTTCTCCATAAAAATTGAACTATTTTTAAAAGTATTTTTAATCTCTCTATCTCTACTCTACACATATATCATTCTATTATTTTGAGTTTTTTTTTTGGAAAAAATTGGGTGTGTTTAATTGATATTATTCTTTTTCTTTTTTTTATTTTATGGAGAAGAACTATTATTCTTTTTTCAAGTGATCTATATTCTTCAAACTTTTGTTATAGTGTATTATATTTTCCTTTTTTATTTTTACAACTAAATATTTTTAAGTTTCAAATTAATTATTTAGATTTCTCATTCTCTTAAGGAGATTGTCATGTTAATCAGATCTCATCACAAATTTAAAATTGATATTACTCAAATAATTGATAGGGACATTCAAATATTACAATTGTTCTATTTGATTGTTAAATGTTATCCTATTGCATTATAAAGAATTAAAAATAGTATATAAGAATTTTTTTTTTATTCTCGTTTATTGTTAAATGTTATCCTATTCTATTATAAAGAATTAAAAATAATATATAATAATATAATATTATTTTATTACATAACATGATTTGGATAATTTGGTGTTTATTATTATACCATTTGTATGGACATGTTTTAGCGACCCAAGCCCAAGCAGTATGGAATCTTGGCCCAATGAGCCCAGTACAATGAATTTGTAGAGAGTGGATCAAAGAACTAGGCTCTAGTGAATTTGGTAGCGGCTAGTATGGAGTTAAAAGGCGATCAAGCAAGAACAAGGCATATAGGACTGGATAGATTCGCTGTCCGAGGAGAGATATTTTAGTATTAATCAATAGAAATGATTACCAATGCAGCTTTTTTGTTACAGTACTCTTCCTCTCTCCTTCCCCCCCCCCTTTCCTTCTGGGGTCTCCTACATTATATATCTCATTCTCGGTGATCTTGGCCCTCCATTTGTCAATCATTCAAGCCACTACTTGAGTGCCCATCCCATCAGACACCCTTTTTGGCTCTCTGTGAGTTGCGGTAGCCAAAGAAGCAGTGTTCAGGGTCTTATCTACATAAATGCGGTCAGAAAAGTAGTTGCAGTGCATTTAATGCGGGGGTAGCAGTTTTTCCTTAGATATTCCTTGGGTTCCTTTCCTTCTCATGTGGCCATGAGGCACGCTCCTAACACTGGAGCTTCTATGAGGTCGTTGTAGTCGTTGGGATGCGTATCTGAGCTATATTTGTCATTGTCGAGGAGGAACTCCTCCTCGGACTGCCCTCTACTCCTTTCTTATTCATGAGACTCTAAACCGGAATTCCTCACAACCAATTATCCCTCCTCGGACTTGCCAACGTCCTTAGACAAGGCCTAGGGTCCAATATACAATTTTGGGCCCTTATCCCTACATCTTTCATTTTTACTTTTTTTTCCTTCTCATCTTATTTTATTTACCATTTAAATTCAGTCACATCTTCCATATCATTTAATTATTTATATTTTCTCTCATTTTTTATTTTTAAAAATTAAACATATAATATTTCACTTAAATTCAAGTAAATAAAATTGTCAAATTCTCACTTCCAACATATCTAAAAATTAACTCAAACCAAAACAGAGAGAGAGAGAGAGAGAGAGAGAGAGAGAGAGAGAGAGAGAATAATCACATATTCTAGGAGAGAATGTGAGAGAAATGACAAAATTATATAAAATAAGATGAGTAGAAGAATATTCAAAAGAAAATGTATAATTGTAAATAACAAATTATCCAAACTATGCTACGTAATAGAATAATATTATATGATTATATAAAATCATTGGATAATTTAACAATCAAATAAAATAAAATAAAAAATATAACAAATTAAAATATAACCAAATGCATCAACCTAAACTAGAGTTCAACAAAAACATTCATCAACCTAAATTAGATGTGCAACAAAGAATTAAAAATTCAGAGATAGAGAGAGAGAGAGAGAGAGAGAATATTCACCTGTTTGTGTGGGCAAAATATAGAGAGAATGGAAGAGTGAAAACAAATATTTACAGTAAAAAAAAAATGGAGAGAAGAAGACTCAAAATAAAAAGGAATATGAAGGGATGGGGGAATTGTAAGGTTAAGGTATAGAGTAGTAGGGAGATAAACAGGTAAAAGTGGGAAAAACGTTGGAGGAAGAGTAATTGTAAGGTGATAAATTAATAAGGAGAAAAATTATTAAAAAGGAGAGAAAAAATGTTAGAAATAAATGGATGATGTTGTCACTGATGTGGCTCAACAGGTTTCAGCTTTTAGATATATATAGATAACTTCTAGAAGCATTAAGGACTCCTTGAAACTCTTAGGACAATAATACACATTAAAAAAAAAAAAATAGTTACTAATTCCAACAATTGGGATTTTCTAGGATAAGAAATTCTATGCAATATTTTGGACTTTCTCCAACAATCAGATTATTGAAGCATGTAAAGCAAAAAATTCTGGATGCTCCTAGATTTCTTAAAAAGATGTCTCCAAAAATAAATTTATTGCAGAGTAACAACAACAAACATATTTTGCAAATTCACAATTACGAATACAGTAATACTTATTCTCAATGCCCAAACATTAGATTAACTAGTGTCATTCACAAGCAGGCTATTTTATCAACATATTCATAAGCAAAGTTTATAATTCTAAGAAAACCAGAAAAAGCTGCAAAGTTACCATACATTGCCAAATTGGCAATAGCTCCAAAATCCACTCTAAGAATAGTTGTATTTTCCGATGATCGGAACAGCATAAGCAAAGCATCTAAACCCCCTTCCTCCACAATCCTTTTCTGATTAATATCTGAAAGTAAATGAAACGTTAGTCGGTATTCGTAACAACAATGCTCCTACTCATCAACTTTTCTAGAAAAAAAGAAACATTGCAATGACACCTGAAGTAGAAAAGAGGCATATTAACTAAACGTGTTGTTCTATGACACCTAAACTAGATGTTATATAGAAGGGACATATAATCTTCTGTCATTGGCTATGAATGTTGTGAAATCAACCGAACAAAAGCACATGGCTATTTAAAAAGAGAGGCACCTACAACACGAAGAAATGACCAAGCTAATGTGTAACCGAGAAATACAAAGAGAAGTTGCTCTTGAACATAAATTAAACCAAATAAATAAACATCTTCAATTGCTTTTGAGTATGTAAAGGGAGATATGCACAAGTTACTTATGTTTGAGGCTCTTGTCTTCGTATGCATAAGTTATCTATTTATGTGTACATATGTATGCATGCATGTAGATTCCTACTAAAATTGTTCCAAATTTATAGATTTCATGTGAAAGTGGAGATATTTTGAGATCTGGCAACTTGTCAGATTCATAAAGAAAGTTTAAACCTTTGAGGTGAATGTTCTTGTGTAAGTTTAGATCTTCAAGATTTCATTTAAAGTTCAACTTGGACAACAACAACAACAACCAAATCTTAATCCTAAAATTTTGGGGTCAACCATGGATCCTTAATAAACTAATCAATTCAGCCCCATGTATTATTTTCCATCATTCTGATATATCTGAAGTCATAATCTTTGTTACCTCCTTACTTGCAATTTAATAGAAGTAGTGTGGGATAGGCATATGAAAAATGAGTTATTGGGCATATAGTAGAAGTAATTTCTTACGAAATAAATTCAACAACATGATGCTTTGTTTATGCTATTTGAATCTTTTATTCTAAGTTATTTTTAATTATCTAATATAAGTGAATTTACTTATTCATGCTATCTCTCTAGGCCATTTAAGACATATAGAGGATGAATAGTTTGCAAACAATACTAGGCAAAGGCGACATGATTACAACAAATAAAAATTTGAATATCTGTATATGTATTATCTAAAATGAAGATGCATATGGTGTTGTGACCACAAAATATTTGAAGACCAAGTTCCCCCTCTTAATAGCGATATTAGTACTAGTATGTCAAAGAATTTCATACTGATATGTTGCATTCTTTTGCTAAAGGAGGTAAAATTTCTATTTTTGATAAAAGATAGAGCACCAAATTATTCCACAACATGCTCTTAGAAAGCTTACACATGAATAATGGAGAGAGATCAGTAATACAATCAAATGAAGCAGCTAAATTACAAGGCTCTTGGCACCTTTTGAGTTCTTAATAAAGATTGTTTTTTTTGTTTTTTTTTGTTTTATTGATGATAGAAAAATTATTTTATTAATTATAGTGCATTTATATTTATCACATTTATATAAAACTTTCCTGCATTATATGTAGGAAAGGCTCTAGGGTAAGCCTTTAGCGGCAGTTTTCAAAATAGTTGGCTTAGACCCAACCATGCGGTCAATGGTGGAGCCAAAATTTTTTCTCAAGGGGGGCCAAGCCAAATGTATCATTGTATTCCAGTAGCTTTGACTCTCTATATAAATACATGTGACTTTATTTTTGGAAAACAAAAAAAATATTTTGCTAAAGAGATTTACTTATATATTTTTATTAACTTATACTTTAAATGCTCCTGAAATTAATGACTTTTATATGACAAAAAAGCCCATATTAAAAGTAAAATAAAGGAGACAACAATAAATTAAAGAACATTTATACTTTTTTTATAAAATAAAAGGGGGCCATCTAGCCCCCCCCCCCTCCGCCTATGTTTGCGGCAGTGACGATTTTTGCCGCTACAAACCAATTTTTTGGTAGTGTTATTGTTATTGTTATTGCTATTGTTATTGCTATTGTTATTGTTTTTCTTCTTATTGCTGTTATTATTATTATTTATTTATTTTTGGTAGTATCTCTTTGTTTCATAGAAAAGTGAATAAATTTTGAGATAGAGTAGAATGGAGGCAAAGAATACAATGACCTACCTTAACTAATATGTTGAGGATCCATAGCCGACCCCAAAATTTTGGGACTAAGCTTTATTTGTTGTTATTTTTGTAGTAGTATGTCTTTCTTTGTGTGTATCTTAATTAATATATTCTTTTGTCTAGAAGGTTGTTTGCAAAAATAGTGGATTGGAATGTCAAACATGTAAAAAAGACAAATTTTTGAGAATTTTTTCTGATCTTATGGGGGAAAAAAAACTATCAAATTTCACTTGTTGTTTCAACTTTCAACAAGTCTTTCTTGGCTATCAATTTTATCAATTTCATATAAATGATATCTTTTTTCTTTTTTCTTTTTTTTGTATTGGGACTATTTTCAAGTTCAATTTTTATTTTTAATAAAACTTATATTACTAATAATTTATCAATACATGCATCTGCAATGGCTAATGCAATGTCCTATTTTGTTAATAACTATAAGAGACACATCGGTGGTTAATTTTTTGCAATCAAATTATCAAATGTTTATTAGCGATAACCCCCACTATCAACCACAGAGCTAAATGTGTGATAATTGTATTTGTATACACTATATATAATTGAGGATTCTCAAGTCCAAATTAGAGGGATGCTTGTAAGCTTGGTGATATTTTATTAATTATGGATTTTTCATTATGTATTGTGTTATACAAATTGATTGTTACTTATGACTAACTTATTGAAAGAGAAATCCTATCTTAATATGTCATATGACTAACTCATTCTTTTTGCTACTAAGAACCATTAAAAATTTATGTATAAATAATGTCATATATTACTTAGTTGTGCCACGACACTTTTTTTAATTCATTGGAGGGTAAGAGAGAGAGAGAGAGAGAGAGAGAGAGAGAGAGATTTTTATAACTACACAACAATTGTTCCATCTCCTCTAGTGGTTGGCATTGAGTCTTAAACAGCCATAGGTAAATTACAATTATACCAGTAAAGGAGAACAAAATGTATAAGAGAAAATTACTCGACGAACCCAATGCCCCAATAAAGGAAAAACAAATTCATATTTATCTTTAAGTTGGTAATCCTATTGGTGATTGCTACTAATCTAAAGCATCTATGCCTCAAACCTCATTCTATAATTTTATCCTAATTTATAAATTAGCATAAATCTAGTTATTGTTATTGTTATTGTTATTGTTGTAGACAATCTATGTCTCACTGGTACATTAATTGCTCTCCTCTATACACAACCAAACCATCTCTAACAATTATTTTTCATCTTTTTATCAATAGGATCCATTCATATCATTAAGCAATTCTTCATTTTGAATCCTATATTTTCTTATATTTTCATTTATCCATCATAAGAGTTACAATGAACCAAAATTTGATACAATATAACCTTGTTTAATTCCAAAATAGAAATTTAAAGAATACAGTGTTTTAATATAAATACTTTTTATCTTTAATTAACTTTTTTTTTTATATATATAAGGTCATGAGAAGTTTTATGTAGAACTCAAAGCAACCATATATAGTGGTCATCATAATCTGAAAAAACACTCTGATAGTTTTTTTTTATTTAGAAAAGTAGAAAAATCATTATGAGATGGGGTAACAAAACTAGGCAAATTCTATTTAGCGCAATGACTGGGATCCAACCAAAAACTAGACCTAGATTGGGGCAAATTAATCAGTTCTTAATCTTCACAGATGATCTAAAATATAAATGTTCCAGTTGTTTTGTTCCTTATCAAACAACATATACATATTAATGCATTTTATCAAGGTCACGGTCATAAATCTACCACAAGACACGCAAGTCAAGTGGTGATTCAAGATAAGCAAGATGATACTGTAGAATGCACAAAATGAAGGAAAAAGAAACAGAAAATTAAATGATAGTGTTTTAGTTTGTATTTGACAATACGACATGTAGTTTTAGTATAGTTGTAAACAGAGTTTAGTGTACACACGTGCCACACGTGTTAGAGTCTGTTATTTTTGTTTTCAAGTTGGTTAAGTTAGTTTCTTTGTTTTGGAGCTAGATCAGAATGTATATAAACTCTATTCTCAATAATTAATAAGATTGAGAAATCATTTTTACCAAATTTAGTTTCTGATATGGTATTAGAGCCTAAAAATTTCTAGGGTTTCTTCTCTGTTCTTTGTCTTTGTTCTTCTCTGCTTCTTTCAAGGTTCTTGAAGCTCATCAATGGCTGCCACAGCAAGTTCTTCTTCCTCTGAACCTCCTTCTTCCTCACAAGACTCATACAATCCAAACGATCCTCTGTTCTTGCATCATGGAGAAAATCCCGATGCTGTTCTCACTTCTCAACCACTAATTAGAGGAGAGAACTACCTTGCTTGGGCACGTTCTGTGAGAAAATCTCTCATTGCCAAGAATAAACTTGGTTTCATAGATGATCCTTTAACCATTTCTTCACCATTAGTGGATTCACCATCAGTTGTATAAGCATGGATTCGAGCTGACAATATGGTTGGGACTTGGATCATCAACTCGGTTTCACCAAAGATTCAAGCAAGCATTATATACAGAGACACAGCTTTGGAGATTTGGACTGATCTAAAGGAAACCTTTTGTCAAGGGAATGGACCTAAGGTCTTCAATTTGCAGAAACATATTGCTAAGCTTCATCAAGGTAATCAATCAATTACTGACTACTTTACTCAGTTGAAGGTATTATGGGATTAGTTACAGAATTTTAGCCCCTTTCCCATTTGCACTTGTGGAAAATGTGTTTGCAATATTAACCAGAGGCTAGCAAATCTTCAAGCTAAGGAATCCATAATGAAATTCCTCATGGGATTGAATGAATCATTCTCTCAAGTCAAGAAACAAATTCTATTGATGGATCCTCTTCCTTCAATCAATAAGGCCTATTCCTTGTTCATTCAAGAAGAAATGCAAAGGAGTGTTGGGAATTCTCTTTGAATTGAATCCACTGCTTTGGCTACAAAGGGTCATAATTTTTCTAGTCCTGGTCACAATTCCAAGGGAAAGGAAAGGCCTTTGTGTACTCACTATGGTTAGTTGGGTCACACAATGGATAAGTACTACAAATTACTTGGATTCCCACTAAGTTTTGATCAGTTCCAAGGTCAAATGGCTACATCTAATCAAGATTTCAATTCTCTTGCTGCTTCAGCACATACACCAGCCTTTACACCTAATCAATACCAACAACTCTTGGCTTTGATTGGTTCTTCCTGAACTCCAATTCAGCAGATTACAACAGGCCAAGATTCTCATATGGCCAACGCTGTTGCTTTACCATCCAATGCATTTGCAGGTAATGTATTGAACCTTAAGCATTTTGTGTTTTATTCCAAAGTTGTAAATAGAAGAGCTTATGGTATTGAAACTTGGGTAATAGACATTGGTTCCATTGACCATACAGTCTGTTCTATGCATATGTTAACTTCTTTTACTTCAATTTCACATACTATGGTTGAATTGCCTAATGGGGAAGCTGCTGTGATCACACATGTTGACACAATAAAACTTTCATCTCATATAACCCTCACAAATGTTCTTTGTGTGCCCTCTTTCACTTTCAATCTACTATATGTTAGTGCTATGACTCAATCATAGCCCTTTTGTCTTCTTTTTTTTTCTGTCTATTGCTTTATACAGGTTACCTGTTGGAAACTTGGAACACGATTGGAATGGGCCAAATGCATGATGGTTTGTGCTTGCTACAAGGATCAAGTTTGTCTCAACCTACAAAGTCCCTTGATGAGTTTCTTGCAAAGAATAAATTTGGTTCTTTTACTGCTTTCTCTTCAACAAGTCCACCTAATGGCTTGTATTCTCTTTGGCCTTCTAGACTAGGACACTCCTTTGATGTAAAACTTCACTCTCTAGGGCATGTTTTTTCTTTTCTCAAAAATTGTTGTACTAAGGATTGTACTATTTGTCCTCTAGCAAAACAAAAGAGGCCTCCTTTTCCTTTTGACAATAATAAATATGATTCTTCTTTTGATCTTGTTCATATGGATTTTTGGGGTCAATTTTCTATCCCTACTTTTGATGGTCATAGGTACTTTCTTACCATAGTGGATGATGCTACAAGGGCTAGTTGGATTTTCCTTTTAAAAACTAAATATGAGGTTAGGCCATTAATCATCTCTTTCCATACGATGGTTCAAAATAAGTTCAATACAAAAAAAAATCAAATCTATTAGGTTTGATAATGCTTTGGAATTTAACATGTCTGACTTCTACAATTCCAATGGCATAATTCATCAGCAGAGCTATGTTTACACTCCACAACAAAACTTAGTTGTGGAGAGGAAACATCAACACATCCTTGCTATTGCTAGAGTATTACAAATTCAATCACATCTCCCACTTTCCTTTTGGAGTAATTGTGTTTTGACTGCTTTTTACTTAATCAATAGACTCATCCCCTTTACTCCATAATAAATCTCAATATGAACTTCTTTTCAAGAAAAATTCCATCTTATTCTCATCTTAGAACCTTTGGATTTCTCTACTTTGCTACCAATACAAGTCCTAACAAGCACAAATTTACTCCTTGAGCTAGTAGATCTGTGTTTTTAGGCTATCCTTTCAACATCAAAGGTTATAAACTGTTTGATCTTCAGACACACTCCATTTTTATTTCTAGGGATGTTATATTTCATGAGACAATTTCTCCTTTCTCTAAATCACCCCCTAGTTCTTTTTCTTCTAGTCCTTCCCTAATTCCCTTACCTAATATTCCTACTATTCCTTCTATTTACCTTGATTCTAATATTTCCTCACCTGTTTCATCTTCATCTTCTATATCTGATGACTCTATTATTGAGCTTCATCATGATCTTGATGAAGAAATTCAAGACTTTCCTAATGCTCCTGATGATCCTGTCCAACATCATAATTCACATAATGCCCTCAATAATCCTATCCAAAATCAAAATCCAAATGTCCATAGAAGGTCTACTAGACCATCTAAGCCTTCATCTTACCTTCAGGCATATCATTGTAGTCAAGTTGCATCTGCTCCCATTTCTGATCTGATCCATACAGGTACTTCTCATCCTTTATCTTCATTCATTTCTTATGATAATTTGTCACCAGCATACAAAACTTTTTGTTGTTCTATTTCCATCATCACAGAACCTACAAACTATTCCCAAACAGTCTATGACCCTAAATGGCAAGAAGTCATGGATGCTGAGATTGCAGAATTAGAGGCCAACAAAACTTGGACCTTGACTACTCTTCCACCCAACAAAAAGCCTCTAGGGTGCAAGTGGGTGTATAGAATCAAGTATAAATTTGATGGCTCTATTGAAAGATACAAGGCCAGGTTAGTTGAAAAGGGTTTTACTCAAAAAGAAGGCTTGGACTACATTGAAACCTTTTCCCCTGTTGCCAAGATGGTGTCTGTGAAGACTTTAATTGCAGTGGCTGCTGTGAAAGGCTGGTTTCTTAGCCAGCTTGATGCAAACAATGCCTTTCTTCATGGAGATTTACATGAAGAGGTCTATATGGCTCTTCCTCCAGGCTTTCACAGCAAGGGGGAGTTAGTTTGTAAACTAAATAAGTCTCTCTATGGCCTTAAGCAGGCTTCTAGACAGTGGTTTTCAAAATTCTCTACCACATTGGTTCAATTGGGGTTCAATCAGTCCAAGGCAGATTATTCTTTATTCACTAGACTAGACCACAAGGTGCATCATTCATTGCTTTGTTGGTCTATGTGTATGATGCTCTAATAGCAAGCAATGATAAAGATCAAGTTGATCAATTTAAAGTATTGCTGAATCAGAAGTTTAAGCTGAAGGATTTGGGGGAATTAAATTATTTTCTTGGATTAGAAGTGGCCAGAACAGAAAAGGGTATAAGGCTTTGTCAAAGAAAGTATACTCTAGAAGTTTTGGAAGGTTGTAAGCCTGCAAAGGTGCCTATGGAACAAAACTTAAAGCTCAGTAAATATGAAGGGGCTTTGCTCAATGATCCAAGCAAATACAGAAGGTTGGTTAGGAGATTGTTGTACTTAACAATTACTAGACTTGGCATCACTTTTGCAGTTCACAAGTTGAGTCAGTTCATGGCTAAGCCAAGGAAACCAGACCTTGAATCAGCTCTTAAAGTTCTGTAATACTTGAAAAATGAACCTGGAAAGGGTGTTTTCTTCTCTACAAGGTCAGAATTACATGTCAAAGGGTTCACTGATTCAAATTGGGCATCATGTCTAGATACAAGAAGGTCTGTCACAGGGTACTGTATTTTCATTGGAGATTCTTTGGTTTCTTGGAAGTCTAAGAAACAATCTATTGTTTCTAGGTCTTCTGCTGAAGCAGAATATAGGGCCATGGCAGTGGCCACTTGTGAGATGGTTTGGATCCTTTATTTGTTGAGAGACATTCAAGTTGATCATGGTAGAGAAGCCTTATTATTTTGTGATAGCCAATCAGCTCTCCACGTAGGTTCTAATCCAGTTTTTCATGAGAGAACCAAGCATATTGAAATAGACTGTCATGTGGTGAGAGATAAGGTGCAAGCTAAGGTGATTAAGTTGATTCATGTGAAGACTCAATGTCAGTTAGCTGATTTGCTTACAAAGGCCTTGAACTTTAAGCAGTTTTCTGAACTCTTATCCAAGATGGAACTAATCAATATTCATCAACCATTAGGCCATCTTGAGGGGGAGTATCAAGGTCACAGTCAGAAATCTGCCACAAGACAAGCAAGTCAAGTGGTGATTCAAGATAAGCAAGAGGATACTGCAGAAGCTCCTAGCTGCAGAATGCACAAAATGGAAAAAGAATCAGAAAAGAAAAACTATAGTGTTGTAGTTTGTATTTGACAAAATGACATGTAGTTTTAGTATAGTTGTAAATAGAATTTAGTGTACACACGTGCCACACGTGTCAGAGCCTGTAATTTCTGTTTTCAAGTTGGTTAAGTTAGTTTCTTTGTATTGGAGCTAGATCAGATTGTATATAAACTCTATTCTCAATAATTAATAAGATTGAGAAATCATTTTTACCAAATTCAGTTTCTGATACATTTTATCTCCAAATATATATATATATATATATACACACACTCTTGAGTGTATGGGATAAACGTTTACAGTATGTGAATTTCAAAGTCTTTTCATTTTGTAACACAAGTTTAGTACAGGGAAGGCTATTTTCTTTATCATTTTTTTTTCCTTTAAATTTTTGCTTTTGATCAGGTGACTGAAATCTTCAAAATCTATAAAGTGAAAAGATAAAAGTTAGGGAAAGAATGCCACTACAGAAGTACTAACCAATATCCAAATGAAGAGGGAAGGATAAAAAAAAGAAACAGGTTTCACAGGACACTATAAATCAACTATCAGATTATTGTGAAAACAAATTGGTCAGCATCATTTCAGACGTAAAGAAATTACTGGCAAATGAAGTGCACCTTCAGCAGCAAGATTGGCTACCACCTTCACAGCATGAACTTGGACGTCTCTTCAGATGTCAACAATTGTAAAAATTTTTGAAGCCCAAAACTGTATTGTGAAGTCAAAACAACTTGTAAATCGTAGTGTCTATAGGAGTCACAACAGGGAAGAAAAACAAAAGAATTAAGCAAACTTTATTTGGCCCTATCACTGATGGAATCTTGCCTTCTTCACATATCTTTGCAATTGTGGCCCTCTGACCAGAGATATTCTCTCTTAATGGATTTGACCTGTATGAACCCATTCGGTTCCCAAATTCTGAAGATCCTTTACTTAACTCTTCCTTCATATAAGATTTCTTGTCCTGTAGAACAAAAACATTCAAATGTGAGGCCTAAAATTCAAATAAAATATTTTGTTAATGAGGATGCATGAAACAACTTACCTCAAAGTCATTCTCATTTCAGGTACAGCCCTCTTTAGTTTAATCAGCTCATTTTCAATACCCTTCATTTGTTTCTCTCGTTCTAAAAGTCGTTGCCTCACCGAGTGAAGTTCTTCATTTAGTTTTGCCTTTTTACAAAGAAATAGAAGTGATTGGTAATATTTACATTTCAGCTCAAACATAAAACTCATAACATAAATAATAAGTTTTACATAACTACAATCCAGAAAAACCAAGTCGATCTACACTTTGAAGGAAGAGAACTTAAACCAAACCCATCTGAATTGGTATGTCAACCATACCTTCTGTAGTAATAGATCTCCATTTTCTAATTTCAGGGATTGTAGTTCACTTAAAAGTATTTTCATGTAGCTGATACATTTCTTGTAACTTCAATGCAAGTTCATCAATCTCTTTCTGCCCTTGGATTTTGAAACAAATAACAATACCGTTCATTGATTCATTGGTTCAACCAGTGGTTCATTGGTTGAATTGTAAGTTTATTAATTAATTAAATAATATATTTTATAATTATAAAAGGAAACTAAAATAAAATAAAAATATTCCACTTAGGTAAATTAATAAATTATAACAATAAAAAATTACGTCATATGACACAAAGTTAGGGAGTATAAAAAAAAAAAAAAAACACATCATTCACATAAATCATCCAATAAACTAGTGATATGGTCCAAAAATCTTGAAACAACATATCTCATAGAAATTCAAAATATATTTTTAGTTTAATCAATAATCCTAGAGCATAACAAAATTATTTGAATCTCCAAATACAACTGATGATTAAAATTAATTAGATGTTATCGTTGTGATCATTTGTGTTATATGCAAGCCAATCAGTATTTTTTTGGTTTTATTTGCGGGTTAAAAAGATTAACCTGTGAAATCTGTCGGTTTACCTAGTTTGATAATGGGCATTGCATATTCGGTATTTAACACCAAACTATTCCAAATAATGCTTTGGTTCATTGGTTTTATGATTTAACCGATGGTTTGGTAGTAGCACTGAGATACAAGAGTGATACTGACTGAGTTCTTAGCGTTTGGCACTTGTAAATGTTAAAGTTATAGTTAAGTGATTAAATCCATCGTTTCCTAATAGTTTAAACTTTTGAGACAATCGGTAATTTAAGAGTAAGAGGTGTCCAACAGGGTTATCTCAAAGTAAAATCAACATATGAACCATGGTGCCCATTATGTTGTCTTCTGGATGTACATATTGGTCCTTACCGAAATAGCAATGAATTGCTAATTTAAGAGAATTCTCATTAATCAATTACATGATTGAAGGAAGAAGCAACGAATTAATATAAGTGAAAATGGTCGATCATTTGATCTTAAAACTCTGTTATGCTGGACTTCTATTCTCTCTCATAATTCTAGCTTGAGCCCTATCATAATAAAAGTCTGGGCTAAGTCCTCACTAACCTCTAAGGATTGGGCTACATGTGGGAATTGCAGGAAACCGAGAAGGAAATGTATTTCATAATTCTATTCATGGAAAAATTAATTTGGTTCTTCAACAGATAATTAACAAAATCAAATAATTGATGATTGAAGGTTGATGATACTTTGGGGAAAAAGAAAATTTTGGCTTTGAAATATGGGGAGTTGGGGGATATTCAGTTTGTAGATCTGGTCAAATTACCTTTTTAGTTAGTCATGTAACTTGTTTTGTTTATATACTAAGATGGATGGTATTGTGTATCTCCACACAATTGAGTTTGAGGAGATTTAAAACCAAATTGGTTTGGAGACAACTGTCCAGTAACTAAGCATTTTCTTACAAGGTTTGCAGTGAGATCACAGTCAGAAAAACATTCACTATTACAGGATTCAGTTTGAGTCTACACTCAGTTCTGTATCGTATATTCATAATTTAATTAGTACAATAAGATTGCAAGGTTGCAGTTCTGTACAGTTTTACTACTATCGTGCATGCATATCAGCTTGAAGTGAAGGATTCAATCTGAGCATCTTCTTTGCCAAGTTGCGTATATCTTCTCTACTGGATTCCACTGATATTCGTATAAGCACTTTTACCCCTCCACCAGATATGATGTCCTTGGCATTTTCCTCTGTAAAACACCAGTTAATCATGTTGTGTTAACCTGAAAGGATCTCAATAATATCTACAACAAACCCTCCATAAGGAACAGAACCACGTTGTGCTTTAAGAAAATTCAAATCAAAGCAATGCCAATACTTGATAATTCTTACTCTTATAGAGGGTCATTAAGAAGTGTTGGTCTCACCTAAGTAGTCATGGAGGGGTCAGCTCAGATATGATAGTACCCTTACAGCATTTATTAAAAATTTTAAATTTATATTTAAATAAATAAATAAATAAAAAACAAATTATCAAAAAAATGTAAATGAATATCCTGGTTGTGCATCTTTAAGGTAATTTACTGCACACAAACAAGAATTTCACAATCGTGTAATGGGCACCTTCTTTTTTGATAAGTTGAATCATGTAAGTAACATCTGAATAAAGGAGATATTGATTGAAAAGATGCAGACAGAGAGAATCCATCATGTACAGGACATATGCACCAAAAATTATATGTTTGGGGCACATGTTTGTAATTAACTATATTTGAGTCCCTTAATGAAAGATTTAACCGGTGTAGAGATATGACAGTTTGAATTGGAAACCAGTACCTATATTTGAGTCACTGGATGCAAAGATTTAAACAGTGCAAAGGTATAAATGTTTGAATTGGAAACCAGTATGTATTGTGGTGTAACCCAGAGAGTAAAAGAAGTCTCTTTTTACTTCATCATTTGAAAATAATTAAGGTCATACTCAATGCACAACACTCTCACTATTACAGAATCTGGGAGAGGTTAGTAGGTAGCCTAACCCACATTTTTTTGAAGAGGTTGACCTCTATTCTTTGAAGATAATTAAATTTATAAATAAATAAAGTGTCTGATTTTGATATCAAATGTGGCAGACACATTTGTTATACACCTTGTTATGTTTCATTTCTTTGTGTGTTTTCTGTCACTAACCTGCTTCTCTCTTACTAAAGATTGTTATTCAATTTTTTTCTCCAAAACACATGTACTTGCATAATATTACCTGTACTTTAAACTCCGAATGTCCTAGACATTCCAAATCAAAATAATGACGAATTGTGGTCAACATCTTACCGTTTTGTGCCAAATGGCAAAGAGCAAGCTCAACATGGCGTCGGGTTGAAGCTGAATTAGTATTGGAGTTGGCAATCAACCATGTAAATGCACCATCATCTATTAGAAGTGAACGGCCCATTCTATGTCCTGCAAAAGTAAAACCTTTCTGCTTCATTAAAAGTAAAGATGACTTGTGTGATTTTGTGTGCTACATACAAAAGGACAACAGATATAAACCTTGAATTACTCCTCGGGATTCACATTTTGCGAAGTTAGCCAGTCCTCTAGCCACCTGTGCAATGACATCACTGCTCCCAGATCTAACCATTCCCAGTAGTGCCTTGATGCCTCCATCTTCTTTCAACACCGTGAGTAGCTTTTCTGTTAGCAAACAAGAGCCTTTGCATCAAAATACAAATATATCTTCCATCCCATGTATGATCTCTGGTGTTCACAAAACCCTCAACAAGAAGAAATTTCATTTGTATGATGGGAGACATGTCAGAAACATTAATGGATCAACCATACATTGATACTTTTAGCAAAGAAATATTGATGCTAAGTAATGGCAGCGATGGTGGAATAAAATAAATTCAGTATTTAAAATTTTGTCATTATAAACAATCCATACATCAAATTACTAATTCACTATATTTTTCAACTAAGGGCTGCAAAATCACCATCAGCTCACCATTTCCACATAAATTAGCAAGCGCACCAGCAACCATTCGTAAAGTTTGTGGATCTTCTGTTTTATATGCTGTCTTTGCTAGTAGAAGAGCACCGCCTTTGTCCATTATTAAGGCTTGATTCATCTCTGAGAAGATTCAAAAAAACAAAAAAGGTACATGTGATATAAAAGCATCTTAAATAAATATAAATAAAGTCATGAAGCTCAGATAATCATAGTAATTTGTGTTACAATTGAGGAACAATGAGGATGCAATCATTTTCCATTATATTTAAAGTGGGAACAGTAAACTCCAGTTGTGATGAAGGAGCTGTTAGTGGAGCATCATCCAAAGAACTAAGAAGCTACTTGCCACAAAGTCAATTGCAACCCGTTAATGAGATACAAAGAGTTACATTAACAGAGTCTAAGTCAAGGCAACTGATTCCATCAGTCAATAACACATTGTACTTTTTATTCAATAAAACTTTGATTACCTATTAAAAAAAAAGTTAAACTCTACATTAATTTTAAGTGTGAATTTTTTGAGCCAGTAATGTTTTAAATTGATCTTGAAATCCTTCTTAAATTCACCAAGTAACCTGAATTCATCATTACATTCTAAGTTCAAGAAACAAGGACAAATGGGGATCCTGTACAAAGTTTTTGGGTTCAAAGGCCTTTTGAGGACCTCGATCATTTCATAAACTGAAATTTTAGAAACACTTTTGTATCTATATGGAAGAACATGAAGGAATCTCAATATTTTCTCCTAGATGTATCTCAATGTCAATTTAGGCATGAGAATGACCTGGTTTTTACCAAGATAACTGCTGGAAGCATTAAGGACTCCTTGAAACTCTTAGGACAGAAATACACATTAAAAAAAAACAGTTACTCATACCAACAATTGGGATCTTTCTAGGATAAGAAATTATATGTAATATTCTGGACTTTCACCAACAATCAGATTATTGGTTGATAATTACAGCATGTACAGCAAGAAATTCTGGATGCTCCTAGATCTCTTAAAAAGATGTCTACAAAAATGAATTAAACTGATAAGAACAGATACTTAATAAGATGTCTCCAAAAATAAATTTATTGCAGAGTAACAACAACAAACATATTTTGCAAATTTTATAATTACAAATACAGTAACACTTATTCTCAATGCCCAAACATTAGATCAAGGGTCTGTTTGAGATCCGCTTATTTTGCTGAAATTGAAAACATTTTCCTGAAAGTACTATAGATAAAGGTAAAAGTTAGCTGAAATAGTACAGTAGGACTTATGAATAGTACCAAAAAGTGCAGTGAAGCCCATGAAAAGTAGAAAAATAAGCTGAATAATAAAATAAGTTGGCTTTTTAATCTGTAGCCAAACACACACTAACTAGTGTCATTCACAAGCACGCTATTTTACTAACATACTCATAAGCAAAGTATCTAATGCGTAATAAAACCAGAAAAGACTGCAAAGTTACCATTCATTGCCAAATTGGCAATAGCTCCAGAAGCTACTCTAAGAATAGTTGTATTTTCCGATGATCGCAACAGCATAAGCAAAGCATCTAAACCCCCTTCCTCCACAATCCTTTTCTGATTAATATCTGAAAGTAATTGAAACATTAGTCAGTATTCATAACAACAATTCTCCTACTCACCAACTCTTCACTCAGAAAAAAGAAACATAGCAATGACACCTGAAGTAGAAAAGAGGCATATTAAGTATTGACTAAAGGAGTTGTTCTATGACACCAAAACTAGATGTTATATAGAAGGGACATATAATCTTCTGCCATTGGCTATGAATATTTTGAAATCAACCAAACAAAAGCACATGGCTATTTAAAAAGTGAGGCACCTAAAACATGAAGAAATGACCAAGCTTATGTGTAACTGAGAAATACAAAGAGAAGTTGCTCTTGAACATAAAATAGACCCAAATACTAAAACATCTTCAACTGCTTTTAAGTTTATAAACAGAGATATGCACAAGTTACCTATGTTTGAGGGTCCTGTCTTCGTATGCATATGTTATCTATTTATGTGTACATATGTATGCATGCATGTAGATTCTTACTAAAATTGTTCCAAATTTATAGATTTCATGTGAAAATGGAGATTTTTTGAGATCTGGCAACTTGTCAGAGTCTTAAAGGAAGTTTAATCCTTTGAGATGAATGTTCTTGTGTATGTTTAGACTTTCAGGATTTCATTTTTGAGTTCAACCTGGACGACAACAACAAACAAATATTAATCCTAAAATTTTGGGGTCAACAATAGATCCTTAATAAACTAATTAAGTCAGTCCCATGCATTCTTTTCCATCATTCTAATATATCCGAAGTCATAATCTTTGTTACCTCCTTACTTGCAATTTAATAGAATTTGTGTGTTGGATGGGTATATAAAAATGATTTATTGGGCATATAGTAGAAGTAATTTCTTACGAAATAACTTCAAAAATCATGATGCTTTGTTTATGCTATTCGAATCTTTTATTCTAAGTTATTTTTAATTATCTAATATAAGTGAATTTACTTATATATGCTATCTCTTTAAGCCATTTAAGATATATAGAGGATGATCAATTTGTAAAAAGTACTAGGTAGAGGGGACATGATTACAACAAATAAAAATTTGAATATCTGTATATGTACTATTTAAATAAAATGGTGTTGTGACCACAAAAATATCTAAAGACCAATTTCCCCCTCTTAATAATGATATCGGTACTAATATGTCAAAAAAAGAATTTCATACTGATATGTTGCATTGTTCTACTAAAGGAGGTAAAATTTCTATTTTTGATAAAAGTTAGAGCACCAAATTATTCCACAACATGCTCTCAAAAAGCTTACACATGAATAATGGTGAGAGTTTAGTAATACGATCAAATGAAGCAGCAAAACTACAAGGCTCTTGGCTCCTTTTGAGTTCTTGATAAAGATTGTTTTTTTTTTATTGATAATAGAAAAATTATTTTATTAGTTATAGTGTATATATTTATCACATTTATATAAAACTTTCTTGCACATAATGCAGGAAAGGCTAGGGTAGGCCTTTAGCAGTAGTTTTCAAAATAGTTGGCGTAGACCCATCTTGCGGTAGTGATGATTTCAGCCGCTATAAACCAGTTTTTTGATAGTGTTATTATTATTATTGTTATACGTATTGTTTTTGTTATCGTTATTGTTATTGTTATTGCTATTGCTATTGTTATCGTTATTGTTATAGTATTTCTTCTTATTATTGTTGTTATTATTATTATTTATTTATTTTTGGTAGTATATCTTTGTTGCATACAAGAATAACTAAATTTTGAGATATAGTAGAATGGAAGCAAAGAACACAATGGCCAACCCTAACTAATACGTTGAGAATCCATACCCGACCCCAAAATTTTGGGACTAAGCTTGATTTGTTGTTGTTGTTGTAGTATGTCTTTCTTTGTGTGTATCTTTTTTTTTTTTTTTTTGATAAAATTCTTTGTGTGTATCTTGATTATACTAATATCTTCTTTTGCCTAAAAGGTTGTTTGCAAAAATAGTGGATGGGAATGTCACACATCTAAACAACACAGATTTTAGAGAGTTTTTTTGGATCTAATGGGAAAAAAAAATATTGAATTTTACATGTTGTTTCAACAAGTCTTTCTTGGCTATCAATTTTGTCAATTTCATATAAATGGTTTTTTTTATTTTTTTTTTTGGGTACTGGGACTATTTTCAAGTTCAATTTATATTTTTAATAAAACTTATATTTCTAATAATTTATCAATACATGCAAGTGCAATGTCCTATTTTGGTAGAAGCAATAAGGGATACATCCTTAGTTAGCCAAATGCCAAGAAATGGTTAATCCACTGCCTAGAAAAGAGATTGTCAACGCCAACCGATTATCAACCATAGGCTAAATGTGTGGTAATTGTTTTTTTATACACATATATAATAGACGCTTCCCTAGTCCAAATTAGAGGGATGCTTGTAAGCTTGACAATATTTTATTAATTATGGACTTTTCATTCCATATGTTGTGTTACTCAAATTGATTGTTACTTATGACTACCTTCTTGAAAGAGAAATCCTATCTTAATGTCATATGACTAACTCATTTTTTTGCTACAAAGAACCATTATAAATTTATGTATAAATAATGTCATATATTACTTAGTTGTGCCACAACACTCTTTTTTTATTCATTGGAGGGTAATAGAGATAAACAAATTTTTTTTTTTTTTTTTTTATAACTACACAATTATACCTATAAAGGAGAATAAAATGTATAAGAGGAATTTACTCGACGAACCCAATGCCTCAATAAAGGACAAAACAATTCATATTTATCTTTAAGTTGGTAGTCCAATTGGTGATAGCTCCTAATCTAAAGTATCTATGCCTCAAACCTCATTCTATACTTTTATCCTAATTTATATTCAATCAGCATAAATCTTGTTATTGTTATTGTTATAGACAATCTATGTCTCATAATCGCTCTTTTCTATACATGACCAAACCATCTCAAACAATTCTTTTTCATCTTTTCATCAATAGGAGCCACCCCTATCATATAGCAATTCATCGTTTCGAATCCTATATTTTCTTGTATTTTCATTCATCCATCATAAGAGTTTCAGTGAACCAAAATTTGATACAATATAACCTTGTCTAATTCATTTAAAGAATACAATGTTTTAATATAAATAATTTATATCTTTAATTAACTTTTTATATAAGCTTATGATAAGTTTTATGTAGAACTCAAAGTAACTGTATATAGTGGTCATGGTAAGCTGAAAAACCACTATGATAGTTTAATATTTAGAACAGTAGAAAATTCATTGTGAGATGGGGTAACAAAACTGGGCAGCTTCTATTTAGCACAATGACAGGGATCCAACCAAAGACTAGACCTAGATTGAGGCAAATTAATCAGTTCTTAATCTTCACAGATTATCTAAATATAAATGTTCTACTTGTTTTGTTCCTTATCAAACAACTTATACATATTAATGTATTTTATCTCCAAAAAAAAAAAAAAAAACCTTATTAGTATACTCTTGAGTGTATGGGACAAACATTTTCAGTATGTGAATTTCAAAGTCTTTTCATTTTTGTAACACAAGTTTAGTACAGGGAAGGCTATTTTCTTAATCCTTTTTTTTTCCTCTAAATTTTTGCTTTTGATCAAGTGACTGAAATCTTCAAAATCTATAAAGTGAAAAGAAAAAAAGTTAGGGAAAGAATGCCACTACAGAAGTACTGACCAATATACAAATGAAGAGGGAAGGATTTAAAAAGAAACAGGTTTCACAGAACTCTATTGTGAAAACAAATTGGTCAGCATCATTTCAGACATGTAGAAATTATAGGCAAATGAAGTGCACCTTCAGCAGCAAGATTGGCTACCACCTTCACAGCATGAACTTGGACGTCTGAGTCTTCAGATGTCAACAATTGTAAAATCTTTTGAAGCCCAACTGTATTGTGAAGTCCGTACAACTTGTAAATCATAGTATCTATAGAAGTCACAACAGGGAAGAAAAACAAAAGAATTAAGCAAACTTTATTTGGCCCTATCACTGATGAAATCTTGCCTTCTTCACATATCTTTGCAATTGTGGCCCTCTGACTAGAGATATTCTCTCTTAATGGATTTGACCTGTATGAACCCATTCGGTTCCCAAATTCTGAAGATCCTTTACTTAATTCTTCCTTCATATAAGATTTCTTGTCCTGTAGAACATTCGAATGTGAGGCCTAAAATACAATTAAAATATTTTGATAATGAGGATGCATGAAACAAATTACCTCAAAGTCATTCTCATTTTCAGGTACAGCCCTCTTTAGTTTAATCAGCTCATTTTCAATACCCTTCCTTTGTTTCTCCTGTTCTAAAAGCCTTTGCCTCACAGAGTGAAGTTCTTCATTTAGTTTTGCCTTTTTACAAAGAAATAAAAGTGATTAGTAATATTTACATTTCAGTTCAAACATAAAACTCATAACATAAATAATAAGTTTTACATGACTACAATCCAGAAAAACCAAGTCGATCTACACCTAGAAGGAAGAGAACTTAAACCAAACCCATCTGAATTGGTATGTCAACCATACCTTCTGTAGTAATAGATCTTCATTTTCTGATTTCAGGGATTGTAGTTCACTTAAAGTATTTTCATGTAGCTGATACATTTCTTGTAACTTCAACGCAAGTTCATCAATCTGTTTCTGCCCCTGGATTTTGAAACAAATAACAATACTAAGAAATGGATGGATAGAATTCAAAATGAACGATTCACAAAAGGTGAATTATCAGCACTAGGAATAGTTGAAGGGATAGTTGCACTGTGGAAGAATTTGCCTCTCCAAGATAACAGTAGTAGCACTGAGATACAAAAGGGACACTGACTGGGTTCTTAGGGTTTGGCACTTTTAATAGGTGCCCAACAGGGTTATCTCAAAGTAAAATCAACATATAAACAATGGTGCCCATTATGTTGTCTTCTGCATGGACATATTGGTCCTTACCAAAATAGCAATGAATTTACTAATTTTAGAGAAATCTCATTAATCAATTACATCATTGAAGGGAAAAAAAAAAGAAGAAGAAGAAGCAACGAATTAATATAAGTGAAAAAATAAGTAAATAACATCTGTCAATAAGAAGTGTACAGTAAGATTACTGAAATCAGGACATTGCTCCAAATAACTTTAGGCTTTAACAAAGAAAACATTTAATCTACTGTCATGAGTAGGCATATTATCTATCTTGCCAACCATTCTCTTGTCAGTTGTCACCCTTAACCTGGAAACTTATGGTGACAGAGTTTAACAGCGATTACAAACAAATGAGTCATCCAGCTGGAAGGTGTCAAAAACGATCAATGGAATACCAAAATTTTGCTTAGCAAGTTCCAATTCACATATCAAAAAAGATGAGTCTAAGAAACCTGTATTTCACAATAAGGGACATGCCTTGCAAAGTGATCAAATTGATGTCTTGTTATAAGGTGTTTTAACAGAGAATTTTTAACTAATAATGGGAAAATCTCTGTGATCATAAAATATGCTTATAATAATGCCTTTTATATAGATAAACAATTCCCTCTACTTTTTTTTTTTCCTATTGTTTTGTTTGTTTGATTTGTTTTTAAAGGCAGATTTAAGTGTATAGAAAACAAGCTGTGCTTTTGAAGGGAGCAAGGAGAAAATGGCATCACAGCTAATGATACAACAAAAACAATTGCAGGACTAAAATTGAACCTAAAAGTGAAACATGCAATATTTCATATCCCATCTATCCTAATTTGTTGTTAGAGATAAAATTAACCTGTTTTGATTTTTGATGATCACTTAGAAACTTCTTTGCCTAGTATAATTGTTCTTCTGGACATTCAAAACGGGCATGTTCATCCTGTAATTGCTTAACTAGATCTGCTATTTTATTTTCATACATCTGAGTGGTGTCAGCAAGGACCTTCTGATTTGTAGAATTTTCTATATGATGTTTCTACTTGCAATAAAACAACATTAGAATTTTTGCTTGTGTTTCTAAAACTTTTCACAAGATTGCAACATCATGTAAGACAACGTTATATGAGAACACACAAGTGTCAAAGCAAATCATAAAAGAAATCCTTTAACATTTTGTTCAAAAAAATAACACATAAGCATGAGCCATATGTGAAGTTTTCCAAAAATGAAAAATCCCACAAGAAGAAAACAGAAATATATAAGATCAAATGCGTAGATAGGGCAGAGCATAGAATTCATCATTTTTAATGGTCAATCACAAACCTGAATTGACTTTTGATGCTCACTCAGGAGCTTCTTCATCAGAGCTAATTGTTCCTCAGCACTTTCAGAGTGAGCACGCTCATCTTCTATCTGTTTAATCAACTCTGCCATTTTCTTCTCGTACATCTGAGTGGTATCAGCCAGTACTTTCTGATATGTAGAATTTTCAAGTTGGTGTTGCTACTAACAATCAAACAGCAGTGTAAATACTCATGCCCATATGATCAGAATTCTTTGTGAACATACCAAATGATATCAAAAAGTTTATGGCAAACCAAATAGCTAAATTATATTATACATTGGCATCCCTAACATAAACAATAACAGGAGAAAGCTTTACCCAGAAAATTGGGGTTCTGAACATTACCAAGCCTATAATCTCAGTAAATTCCATGCTGCAGCTGTCTGCTCTGACGCAGGCATTGGCAGCTAAAGTCTAAGCCGGTGCCATCAATATCACTCAGGTTAAATAAATGTGCATAAGTCATAATATACTCAAATATCAACTGCCTCCGAAGTCCAAACACAACCCCTCCCAAAAAGAAATATAAAAAGCACTAATAAAGTCAAACAAAGCAACTGATCATTGTTCCTAGAAATTGATAATCAATACACCTTTCTGCAATCACAACACTGTAAATAAAAAAAAGACAGCTAATGTTGCATAAAAATAGGTTTGATCCCTTCTAGTGGTACAAGCCCATTAGCATTAATTCAGCATACAATGACTACAGTCTTCTTTTGTCCTGAACTAACTCATACAGTTCTTCATTTGTAGTTTATTTTATATTTTAAAATAACATATTTTAGATCAAATAGGTAGTGCATTCCTTCATTATATACATCTGACATCAGGAATTATTTTTACTGTCAAACCCTTAGCTGTGATTTGTACCATAAAACACTCTTAACAGTCTACTTAATATTTCTTCAAAAAAAAAAAAAACCTTAATATTTCTTATCTAATAATGCATGTAAAGGTCAGAGTCAGCATACAAAAAAGAAAGAGGGATATAGCATTATTCTTCTAACAGGGAAGAGAAATTTAATTAACAAATGGAGACAATCTAGTACACAGGAAGTGTAAAAGGGAGAAGAGAGCAGAACTTTCAACAAAAACAAGAAAACTTAGGTCATTGGATCCCCTTGATTTGGTAATATTTTTATTAAAACTATTAATGAGGCCATGTGTTAATGCCTGACCACTCGCCTATAGTCTTAGTAACAAGCTCAAGTGAAGTTGTTTTTCATAGACCCAAAATCATGAGAAGAGCAACTCTTATATGTACAATCATCCAATTAAAGGTGCCCTAGAATAGATAACCAATTTCAAATTAAGTTGATTAATAGAAATGTTAGACTACATGGCATCAGTTAAATTGAACATAAATATCAGTAGACAAAGAAAATAAGAAGATAAGGAAACGAACTTAAACTCAAAATATATAAAAGGGAAGGGGGAGGGGGAATACCTCACTGTGTTTTAAACTCATTTCTAGCTTTGCAACTTTATCCTGCATCAAATTGTTAAGATCTTTCTGATGGTTCAATTCATTTAAGATGCCTTTCATCTCTGATTCCAAATGGATATTTTCTTTTTCCAAAATCTACAAGTGTGTACAAGATATTAGTAAGAAAATAATAATCATAAGAGATTACTGCACAAACATTTCGGCACAGCACTAATAACTAGATATAATTATAAACAAGTTGGGTGATTAGAATGTGCGCAAGTAAGCATATTACTAGATATTAAAGACCAGTTTTAATGAAGTAAATCTGCAAAGAAGATACCAACCCAAAAATATGTAACAATGCACAAGCAGGAAAGAGAGCTACCTCAGACCTTGTGACTAGAACTTTTCTTGCTTCAGCAAATGAATCATGACACTCTCTGAGCTGTTTTTCCAATTTGTATTTGTCATCATCTCTCAACTTTTGTTGCCTTTCAATTTCTGCAGTAAGATGATCTACTTGACCCTCAAGCTTCCGAGATAAGCTTTCATAATCGAATTCTTCTTTAAGCTTTACCATATTTACTATTTTCATTGCCTGCAAAAGAAACAAGTAATTAATCAGCTTGATATGAAAAACTCAATTACCTTTAGAGTTGATGACTTTTATTTTGTTCATCCACATTTAGAGTGAAAGCATCAAAACTATGAAACAAAAAAAATACTCTGGAACTGACATATCAGGTAAAAAATGAGAGTGTGCATAAGAAAACTATCACTTGCTGTCTTTTAAATGCCATAATGTATGAGCACCTGGTTTAAGAACAATAAGAGAAAAAAAGTAATAAAGATTTATCTGAAATGGGAACATTGAGCATTGCACCACACGTCAGTGTCAATAAACCCTTGCTAATGTTTTAGGCTGATGTTTGCTCCAAGGTTAGCAGACTGAGGCAAACTCTAGGACAAAACAGCAGTCAACTTGGAATGGTTTGGTTCACTAATCAGTTCTGATACATGGTTAGAAGCTCTGAAAGGACTAACTCCTGAGGGTCACTGTCGCAGATATTAAAATCTAAGGCAAAGACTCTTTCCTTTCTAATTCAATCAAAAAGTACTTGCTTTTTAGTGAAAACTAGACCATGAAAGACAGCAGAATTTCATAGTTGACTAAAATTAGATGCCAATATTTATTATATTTTCCAATATTATTGTCTAATACAAGCACACATAGAATTGATACAGATGATAAACGCTGTGTACTTCGTATTTTATAAATTTTAAAAAGAAAAAAGAAAACACTCTATACAGAAGACAAAAGCTGTATACTTGTATATTATTGAATTTTAAAAATTAAAAGAAAAAAAAACTCAATGCATACATTCACTTCTTTTTCATCCATTGTAATGCAGATGTCCAAAAAGGATATGCCAGAGAAAGATTACCAGAGCATTGACTGCTTTTATATTAAAACTGTAATCCAGAACCATAAATGTTATAAAAAAGATTGTACTCAGTGCACAAGGCTCTTGCTTCAGTGGATCTTGTTAAATTACCAATTGATATGGTACATTTAATTATTTAAACACATATTTCTAATACTCCCCCTCACATGTGGGCTAAAAATACCTTTTAATAGGTGAGGCCTAACACGTGGGAATTTAAATGAGAGGTAGAGTGGAAAAGACAAAGATCAAACTTAGGATCTCAAGCTCTGATACTATGTTAAATCACCGATTGTTCCAAAAGTTTAAACTGTTGAGATATGGTAAATTTAATTATTTAACCACATATTTCTAATAGATTTGAAGAGTGATGGTTGGTAAGCAGCCTTCACCCCCAGTGTTAGAAAGGTTGATTTCTAAACTTGAACCCGCAACACATCACTTGTGTGGAGTGCACCTGCCAGCACCAAGGTTCAACACAAAACCATACATGTTGTGTATCAAGTGTGTGTATACTTATATTTAGGATAACAACAACCACAAAGTCTTAGTCCCAAAATTTTGGGGTCAACTATAGATCCTCGAAAAATTAGTTAGGATTGGCCATATTTCGGATAAGTAAATTTATTAATAAGACAAAAAGGGCATAACCCAAATACACATAGGTACACCAATAACTAAGCTCTAAAATTACAATGATCCATAAAATCTAAAAAGGTTGAAAATGAAAACAAACCCAACACTATCATCCACTCATACAAGGATATGACAAACAACAATTTTCAGATATAAATTAGACCTTTCACACCCTAGACCTTTCACACCCATGAAGCTTCTAGCACTCCTAATTAAAAAAGAGAAATTATCATAGCAATAACAAAACGGGGAGGGGGGGGGGGGGTGGGGTTAGTAGATGATCAACCACATGATATAGCCTACAGATTTATGATAGAAATCCAGAATTTCTACATTATAAAGCTTAATCCAACACACCCGCTGCCCAAACATTATCGTGCTAGCAGTCTCTGCATGGTGCCGTGCAGATGGCCCGATTGTTACTATAAGCGAAGTCCTTGCTGAGCCTATTTCAATAAAATTAAAGTTGAATTTCAATAAACTAAAATCACAACAACCAAAAAATTTTATCAAAATAAAATAAAGCAACATGAACACAAACAATATGCAAACAAACAATCACCCACAAAATGCACAAGGTTTACTCAGGCATAAGTATAATTTATATATATGATCAGATATATACAATTCACTAGTTGGCACATAAGCTAGAAATCTAAAATATTTCATTTGAAAGTACTATAAAATGACTTAAAGGATAAAGAAAAAGCACACTGGGTTGCCCATGTGAATTTATAGAAAGAAGAATATTCACACAATCATACGATACAGTCCCACTGGTAAAATCAAGATAAGGAGTAGGATAAATAGAAATTCTTGGTCTCGTTAGATGCTAAACAATACAGAAAAAAGGTTTGAAATTCTAGAAATTTCAGATTATTCAAGAAAAATAGCACAACGTAAAAATAATAACCTCCAAATGAATCACGAAGCAATCTTGTCAGCTTAGAATCTCTAGTAGGTATATGTGAGCTGTTTTCAGCCAATGCATTTATACATTTTCCAAGGGAACTGAGAGAAAGGTTAATAAACTTAGCCTCTTCAAGCAATAGGCCTTCGCTTCCTGCAACACAAGGATAATAATTATAACAAGAAGATTGCACTTTCCATAATTTACTATTTACAAAAACATTTAATTTAAAGTTCCATTTTTTTTCACAACTCATACCCAATGCATAATTATACTGTCCAATCTAAAAATTAATAAAGTAGCAATAATAATACTAATAATAATGTTTTACTACACAAGATACTGTAGGAACTAACACCATAAAATAGGTGAAAACATCACCCAAAAAAAAAATCATTTAAGGCCAAGAATTATTGAGCCCTAAAAAGTGATTAACAAGAAAAGACAACAGTAATGACTTATCAAAAAAATAAATGGTAATGTTAAACAAAAAAAAGGAATCAATTTAAATGTAATGAATACTATAAAAGACAAACCAGATTTGTCTATCCTTTCAGATCCGGCTAGATCCACAATCAGCAACTTGCTTTTTCGGACGATGGGTATGCCATTGCCATCAAATAAATCACTTTTAGTACCCTTCTCTTGAGAATTAATCTCGTCATTTACTTTTTCATGGATAGATCTTCTTATATGAACCTATAAAAAGCAAGGTTCGAGATTTTCATTATTATAGGAAAAAAATGTCATGAAAACATTCTTTACAATTTTAGGCAATGATTAAAAAGAAATAAGAATCCTGGAAAATATCTACCATGAGAATTGCATGACTACGAGAAGATTCCGTGTTCATCTTTGTATTAGCTGCATGACGGTTTGCCTCACCAACTTGCAGTAGCTGTAGAAAATGATCAAGATCTTGAACTCTAACTACAGTAGCACCAGGCAATGACACTTCACCAGTTTTTGGGTCCTCATTAATAGGAATATTAGTCTTTTCTGGTGCAAGCAAATCTTGTATGGATTCCATATACAGCTAAAGCAACAACAAGAAATAATAAAAGGGTGACCACCCAGGAGAACACTAAACATGCACAATTCTGCAGTCTGATGACAAGTAAGCAGCAGAATGGAAATGATGAAAAGTCCAATGAACATAGTTAATTTTACAATCAAAGATACGGATGGCACATAAAATGAGAGGGGAGGGGTAACTTTTGACCCAAAAACCTATTACCCATTGTAATTTTCTTAAATTGAATTAAAAGAACAGATTCCACAAACATCTGGTGTGCATTAAATCTCTATTTCTCTCTATACCACATTGGAAACTAAATTTAAGAAGCCCCTATCTATTCAATTCTATCAAATTCAAGTCTTTAAAACGATTCATGTTTGTCCATAATCTTAAAAATTGTCCAGGATTTAGTAAAATTTTTGTTGGATTTCAAAACATTTCCATTTTCTGGCTAACTTGAGTTTGTGAAGAAACCAAACTTTGCTGCATGGGCGTTGAAGAAGATGGGAGTTGTTAAGAAACATTGGAGTGTGGACACAGAAACATGCCTATTATAGAATATGAAACACTTAATCAGCAACCTTAACTCAAAAACCCTGCACACCACATGAACACAAGACAAGCACGTCTTACTACATCACTTCAATACCTGCAAATAGGAGACTTCTACACTATCAGAAGCAGGAGACGTACTGGCAATAATGTCTTCAAGAGCTCTAACCATAATACCTCGTTCAGACGCATCTTCTTTACCCAGTCTTCCAACTGTGTAAGTTTTGCCAGTACCTGTTTGGCCGTAAGCCATAACTGTCCCATTATATCCATTCAATACACTCTGCAAAAGTATGTCAAAACTGACTGTATAAAATTAACATGCCATTCCATCCAAAAATTTTCAAAATTAATTTCTTTTGTGACAATGAGAGAAAGGGAAGTGAACCTCAGCTTTGAATTGACCAATTAGAATTATTATTCCTCTATCCCGAACTGTGTCTCATGTTGGAGAGATGCAATGTCTAAGCTGACTCAATTAATGCATTGACACATCATATAATTAGCAATGGTCCCAAAATTGTCCTTTCATAATTTAATTTTTTTTCTTTAGGTGTAAGGGTAACGGGAAACTTGAAAATTTTAGTACCTGGACTGTTTACAAAATGACACAAAATTTTGAATGGACAGAATAGAATCTGACACCCAATTTCGGGATTGGGAGACAAAAGGCCACATAAAGATACACATACACAGTTGACACCCATGCACAAAGAGCATTTAAAATTTGTCACTAAGTTACACTCATAAAGCAATAGAGAGCTCGTAATTCCTCTGCAATACCAATTAGAAAAAATTTAATTGCAAAATCTTTTGTAATGTAGTTTTCAGCACAAGAACTCCCCTATATGATGCATTTTTAATAAAAATAGTTCTTAAAAATGTGAGTTAAAAAGGATCAATTTCACTTTACCTCAACTACAGGTTTTGCAACCACTTCATAAACACGCTTTTGAGAGGCAGTTTCTGTAAAAACTTCATCAAATCTATAAGACTCAGAACTCCAGTTGTTTTTACTCAGCTTTAACCGCTTCAGCTACAGGGAGGAAATAACAAAGAAAAGGGAAAAAAAAATCAATTAATTCCAAGGTTCTGGTGGCTGGTGTTTGTTCAAAATATAAAACATATGTATTTCTGGGGAGAGGGGGAGAGCCATTTAATATCAGTTTCAATCTTTTAAGTGTTACATGTAAATCACCTCTGGTTGTAACTCAACACAGTCAAAAAAATCAGCATCTGAAAGAAGATCTTCAGCATTTCTTGGTCGAAGTCTGATAGCAACTCTCACCCTTCTGGGTTCTGCTGTAAAGATAAAACTCAAAAACTTCATAAGAAATCTTTCTTAGTAATCACATTATGTAGCAGGGCAATGCTTTTTAATTCATGCAATGAAGCAATATTATGCTCAAAAGAGGCAACTATAAATGTTTTTTTCCCCATTAGACTAATTGCAATTCAGCACCGATTTCAGACACCACAACCACAAAGCTACCTCATTTTGAACATTAAGTAGCTCATGAATCATGTTGACAAGGCAGCGCTTCTTGATGTCTGTGAACATTCATCAATGATTGATGGGTTTTACAAAAATTCATCATGACTAAGTTATGTTTACTAATTCTACATCAGGAAACATTTCGCACAGAAAAATCCTATATTCAGCTCACTTCATTGAAAACAATACTTTCATCAAGGTCATAGTCGTGGAAAATTATTAGGTACTCCCAGAGTACAGTGACGCAGTACTCCCTTCTTCCACGTAAATGGTGGATCTCACAATGAATTTGATTAGCAGGATCTACAATTACGTGAGAGGATGAAGTAAAACGTCACTATACTCTCGGAAAACTGAATAGTTACTCCGTACTCATAATACTTAGTTATTATTATTATTTCTTTAATTGTTTCACCATGGTCCAGGGGAAAATGAACTCATAGAATGGATATTGTTTCTGAACATATTCATAAATTTATTGTCCAATGATAAATTGTGTGGTTCTCTAAAATAAGACCCACAAGCTTGAATCAAAACCTTTTTTTCTATATGTATTTCTGATGCCAAAAAATGTAAGGAACTTCGAAATTTTCCTCACCGATTCAGCATTTTATTTATTCAAATTAATACTAAGTTACATCTCCAAGCAGCCACATAAGTACAATAAGAAAAAATAAAATAAAAAGAATAATAAAAAACTGACATCCCAGAAATTCAAAGGGAAAAAGAACTTAACCCAGTTCTAATATAAGAAATAAATCAAAGCATTTAAATGTCAACAAGTACTTCAAGTTCCAAAATAAATAAACCAGGCATATTGATTTTGTGTGTGTGTGTGTGTGAGAGAGAGAGAGAGAGAGAGAGACCTTGATCGGAGTGAAAAAACTGAGTTCGAGAATTAGGGGTGACAGAGCGTCTTGAAGTGGCGGAAGGAGGCTTGGGCCGACCCGAACTGTTATGGGCCGGTTGAGCATGGCCCACAGTAGTTCTTGAAGAAACAGAAGAAGAAGTAGAAGAAGAAGTTGAAGAAGAAGATCCATTATTATGATTATGAGAATAAGATTGTCTGGACGACCTCGAAGCCATTATTCTCCTCTCCAGTCTGTACTTGTATAACCAAAAAAAAAAGACCTCTCAACTCATTCTGGAGCTTCAAACAGAGACACACAAAAAAAGAAAGAAATTCCAGTACAGAGATTTAAAAAAAACAAAGAGACAGAGAAAGAGAGAGCAAGTCAAAGCAAATCTTTTCTATCTTTTTAGGCCCAAAAAACCTTTGAGGCCGGCACGATGAAATAGGAATGGAACAGAGAGAGAGAGTGAATAGTGAATAAAGAGTGAAGTGGTTTCCGTTCCCGCGTTGCGTCGGTAACGCTCGCTTTGTTTGATAGAGTGGGACGGCCCAATTATATTCTTTTAATCTTTTTTTATGACGTTGGAAGCTTAAAGCTTAAGATTCTTTCTTTCTCTCTTTTTTTTTTTTCTTTTTTTGAATTTTCAAAAAGTTGCCTTTTTAGCAAATCTGTACAGGACAAATCCACAAATTTAATGAATGGATATTAAACTGCAATTAAAATATGGGCCCAATTAACGGCTGTAGGAAAGTGATGATAATTATAATAAAGTGATGCCGATTGCTTATTTTTATGAGAATAGATCAGTTCACCTGTACGTGAAAATAAACAAAGATGCCATATTCCTTCCTTACTATTCTTTTTGTGTAGTGCCACATTACATGATATATGAATTATCTAAACTGCACCATATTATTATCTACAATCACATTTACAATTTATGTTTTGTCTGAAATGTTTTGATTAGTAGACAGATTTTTTAGATCTTCTTCTCAAAGAAACAAAAGAAGATTTTTTTTTTTTTTTTTTTAGGTTTCTTAGAACAACTCCATTATGGAGTAACTAAAGTCCTGTGTTGTTAATTTCAAAATATGTAGATTGGATTTTACTATATCATCAATGTTTTCTTCTTTTTTTTTAATTATAAAATTTAGTCTCTCATTTCAAAATAGAATGATAAGTTTTAGGAAATCCAAGATAGAGTTACCCTACAAACTCTAGAGAATCTTAGTTTGTTAATAGGCAATCATAGTTTGTCATAGTGAAAATATATATATATATATATATAGTTAGAAATTTTATCAATTACATTCTCTATAATCTCAAATGAAAGTTGACTCTACCTCCAATCAATTACTAGAGAATGAAGCCAATAAGATAAATTGTTAACTAGGGAAATTTTGAAAAAAAATAACTTTTACCCTAAATACTTAGATCAAAAAAAGTTCCAAACACCGAGATAAAAAATTAACTTCTTAACTTTGAATTTCAACTCTGGTATTGCACAAAATCTCAATCCTATATAATTATTTTTTATAGTTATAAAGACCCTTAAATAAAATTTGTCATAACTCTTTATTTCATTGTCAATTGAGACTCTTTTTTTGTTACACATAACTTTTAAGGATCAAAGTGTATAACTATTTTCAAGAGCCTTGTAACTTAATTGGAATCTCTTGCCTATTGGTATTTTCAGTGAAGACACTATGGTTCAAGTATCCCCTAACCTAACTATCACTCAAATTACATATAAAGAAAAGTGTGTGACAATATCTTTACCATATTTTTATGTTCCAAGTTCCAACCCAAAAGTATTCTACATATGGCAGCTTCTTTTGACTGAACATTCCAAAACACATATTTCATTCTTTATCCAATTCAAAGCTCTTTTTAATCCACTATATTAAGAATCCGCTTTTTTTTATTTTTTTTAAGAGAATCCGCTATATTAAGAATCCGCTTGAAAAGCACTTTGTTCATAATAAAAAGATAGCGCAAACCTTTGGTAGACATTATTGAATTATTGCTCTCTTTTTTAACCTTGTGCATGATCTAACACTTGATCTTCCTTGTTTTTGTCCTAGTGGGTTCTTGTGTCTATGACTCTATATACGTGCTTGTAGGCCCTGTGATCACTATTCTTTTAATGGTCCCTGGTTCAAGATTCAAACAATCTGAACTAATATTAATGGGTTTTCGGACACCTTTTTACCCGCAATTGTCAAACATCAACAACTTCATTTGGGGCTTGATACATGCAGTGCTTTTGACATTGTAATCAGAGAGCGTTAGTGGAATTGTGATTGTATAGTAGCATTAATTGAATTTTTCATAAAATTATAGATCCGAGCATTGAATTTACAAAAAGGTTGATGTTGCGTTGTACTTACATTAGTTTTTGCATGTATACAGATAGGCAACTAAGGTAGGTGGAGCTTAGACCAGTCAAGATGGTGTAATTAACTTTGTAGCTTTTTGTTTGTCATTTTCAGGTGCCGTCCAACAAGGTTGTGAAACATTGACATGTTCATTTTGTTTATGTCACTAAAGCTGACCACCATTGTTGGAATGCAACCACCGACGAAAACAATAGGACCCTATTTATCCTTTTACTAACTATTAACTAAGCACAACTGTTTGGAGGTGACAATTTTTTTTTTTTTATTTGAGATAGAAATCTTGTGAAGAAGGTATCTTATATGTCCGGTTTATAAGACTTATGTGAGACTAACATGTGGACCTCACATTAGGCGTATACAAGATTTTTTCACTCTGGCCCAATCTTAGTATATATGTGTATAAACTTAAATCTTGACTTTTACCCCTCCCACCTTACAAGAACTTGTACTGTAAAGTGACCATCACGCCAAGAGTGACAATAATGGAGAAAATATTTATCAAGTCATAGCTATAGCGCCTTGTGTGTTTTTGGTAGGAAAATCAAGATAATCTCTTATGTCCTTTAATTCAAGATCAAGTCATAGATTAATGTCTAGTTCTGTTGCTTTTCAGAGGAACCAAATCTGATTAAAGGAAGGAAGTGATAAAAACCTCGTCAAGTGCAGCATAAAACACATTAGTTCACCATCTAAAATCGACTACTTAGTTCTGTGACATTTTTTTTTTCTATTTTCTATCGGACACTACAACGCCTATTGAGAATATTTTAAGAGAGTTTAATGATGTTAAAACCTTTCCAATTCTGGCAGATTTTTCAGCAGAATAGATTTGCTACATAAGCTGGTGTAGTAGGTCCATCATAAGGATCTGATTATTGGACTTGGAAGAAGGTTTCATGAATATCTTGAAAACAATTATAGTGACAGATCCAAATGGTTGTTTTGGCAATGAATGCAAATGAGTTGGACTTGGTCCGACTGTCAGGGGAAGAATCTGGTGCTCTGGTGCTTCCCTGTTTGTTTGTTTGTTTTGTTGCGATCATTTGGCCTGCATCTTTTTTCACATTTTGTACCAGATGCAAGCTGGACTGGAAAAGCACCTTCTATTTATTTGTCTAATCAAACCAAACATAACAAATACAATGCGTGTAAACGGGCTAAAGCCTGTGCAGAAAATCATATTAACATCCTATTACATACTCGTTATTGCATACTTCATATACACTCCCTTTTCTAATCGTGTTTTAAAAACATATTTGAATCCATGCGACATTGTATGTACGGTTAGCGTGTGACTATCATTAGAAATCCATCTTTGTTTTTTTTGGACCTTAGAAGCAATAATAAGCTCAATAAGCTGAAGCTCTGATTGCCAATCTGATTTGGCCTTTTTCATGTCTTCACTCAAATATTCCGTCCTTCATATTTGCTAGTGTGAAACATAGACCCTACTACCTAGCCATAAGGTCATAATCAGAGCAGATCTTGCTTTATTTTATGACACTATTTTATAGTAAGTCAAAAACATGTCAAATATGATAAGAAGTAGGACTCCATGATTGAACGTATCACTCATCTGCTTGTCCGATCTGTTGTTCAAAAGAAAGCCTTCCATGTGCGTGATTTTTTGCATTTGTGAACAGAACAGCATGTGAAGCGAGCCTGGCACTAGGTTCTATTACAAGTATCCTTAATTTTAATTACCTTTACTGACAACACAGGCAACTACATACCATATAAATCTTCTCTATTTTTTTTTCCCAGGTGATATAATGTGCTACATGTTCTAGATGCAAGTACGAGTCCAAAGCTTCTTATTAAGCAACCTTCATTCATTCATGTTGCAAGTTGCAAATTACCAACCGTGATCATTTTTTATAACGCTTTTGTTATGAGAAGTGATTATTTTTTCACAATATTTTCACAACAAATTATAGATAGCAAATTGTTATCGGTTCTAATTTGAACCTATCACTTAAATTGTTTTATACCCACCAATAACAGCTAGTAACAACCTATTATTTAAGTTTTGTTCTGAAAATGTTATGAACGTGACATTTCTCTTTTGTTATAGAGTAAATGAGAATGAAAAACTCTTTTGTTTTAGAGTAAATGAGAAAGAATTTTTCACGTGAGCTGGAATTTGGGCTAGACATGATCAATCGCTCACCTTCCTTGTTCACCCATACTGCAGATAATACGAAACGGTCCTTCACAAAAGATCAATTCAACCTGTAAGATATGTGTGTTAGAGAGAGAGAGAGAGAGAGGAGATGACAAGGGCACCAACTTAATTCATACCATATGTACACAGTACACACGACCCCCTCTCAACTATACCATGAAGAATTAACTTCTGCATCCTCCTGGAATGTCTCACATTATGTAAGTCCACAAGAAGGTGGAGCCCATCAACTATGAGACCACTATGTACGACAAGTGTATGAGAAATTTTCTTTAATACCACAGCCTCACAGGCTCACATGCCTGCTAGAGGGTCAAATGTCAATATCAATAAGCCTAGACTAAAGCAAATTTGACAAAATATTTCACAAATGCCCAAGTGACAAGTTCTAAATAGTATATGATAAAGTGATATCAATGGTGAACCTAAAATACATTTAGTTAATTGGGCCAAGGTCTGTAAGCCTTTGTAGGTTGGGGGATTGGGTATAAGACGGTTGGGAAGCTTTAATTCTGCCTTTCTAGGAAAATGGTTGTGGAGGTATGGCATGGAGACTAATGCTTTGTGGAGGAGGGTTATAGAGGCAAAATATGGGAATATTTGGGGTGGTTGGTGTATGAAAAAGGTGACAAGTCCTTATGGGGGCAGCCTATGGAGATGCAATAGAAGTGGCTGGTTGAACTTTTCTAAACTCCTTGTATATGATGTGGGGGATGATACTAAAGTGAAATTTTGGAAGCATGTGGGGTGCGGGGATTGTACTTTCTTTCCGGAGCTTTATTATCTTAGTAGGACAAAGGATTCCTCGGTGGCTTAAGTTATGGGTTGATCTGTTGGGAGCTTTCACTAAAATGTGCAATTTCGTCGTCCACCACAAGATTAGGAAGAAGAAGCCTTTGATCGGTTTATGGGGTTGGTCTATTCTTTGACAGTGCAGGGGTTTGGCCCAGATAAGATTTGTTGGAAGCCTGCAAGGAATAGAGGTTTTGAGGTTAGAGGATATTATAGCTCCTTCTATCCTTCTAATCATGTTTCCTTCCCATGGAGAATGATATAACAATCGAAGGTTCCTCCAAGAGTGGCTTTCTTTTCTTGGTCTACTTCCTTAGGTAAGATTTTAACAACAGACAACCTTCGTAAAAGACATGTGATAGTGCTTGACTGGTGCTATATGTGTAAGTGTTGTGGGGAGTCGGTGGATCATCTTCTACTTCATTGCTCCATAGCTTGGGAGTTGTGGTCTTTGGTTTTCTATTTGTTTGGCATTCAATGGGTTATGCCTTATACTGTTCTTGAGTTATTCGAGGCTTGGCAAAGAAAGTTTGTGCGACATCGTCACATTGATGTTTAGAAATTAGTGTCTTATTGCTTGATTTGGTGCATTTGGCGTGAAAGGAATGCTAGAAACTAAGAGTTGTGAACGTTCTTTGTTAGAGATTAAGTCTTTTTTCTTGCACACTCTCTATAAATGGAGTGTGGTCTTTCCTCATTTTTCTTGTTCTTCCTTTCCTATTTTTCTTGACTATTGTACTTTTGTTTCTTGATTTGTGCCTCCATAGTACATCCTCAATGTACTCGGTTTGGCATTTTTTCTATTATTAATAACATTCTTACGTTACTTATCAAAAAAAAAAAAAGGTGAACCAAAATAAGAATCAGTAAAAACTTGTGAATTCAACTGTTGTATCAAGCTAAAAATCAATAAAAACTTGTCAACTCAACTGTTGTAAATTGTTGTCTATAGCATTACTTGGGGCAGTATAGATGCCATAAACTTGTCAACTCAGTCGAGGCAGCATGCCACGTGTACTGCATGGCCCCTACATTAATCCCTGGGTAAACTGAGTAATAATCAACTCTACATTTGGAAAGAGCAGGCCAAAACCATGGAGAGATCTCATTAACCTCTCTAAATTACCGTAATAATAATAATATATCCAGTAACCACAGGACTAATATAATGCGTCTAAAACAAAGTTCAGATTAAAAAGAAAACACCACATAATTCCTCATATGGAAGTGATAACGTATTCCATTTTTGTTTACGATTCAACTTCCGAGGTAAAATCATTACAATTCCTGATCTCTAATTAAGCTAACACACTTTCAGCAATATAACTATTTTCTTTACAGCCTCTCCTTTGTCATTTGCACTATTTACAAAAAGAGAGCACTTGTAACCTGCAATTTTTCCACATTTATATGAATGATCTTACCACTTCTCACCTTCCAAATTCTGCAATAAAGATCACTTGCATCGATACCAATAGTGGCATACTGGCATATACAAGATGCGGTCCAACTCAAGTACCCAAATTCTTTCCCTCCAAAGGGGTGGTAATCACAACCAAATGGCTCCCACCCATTACGATAAAGTATTGACGAATTTCCGTGGCAACACTCCAAAGCTGAACTTCATTTGAATTAAAGAAACAAACTCCAGCATTGAGCAGAAGTTTCTTAACTCTTCCAACCCAGTGCCTTCAGATGGCTTTGTTTCAGTTCAATGTGCTTCCCTATCCTGAAAATACCAACGGAAGTCAAATTGTGATAGATATGAGAATAGCACTTGCATATCCTCATGTGAGTCAAAGCAGCACTGACTTGTCTAAAATCAAAGGTATCAAATGAGAAATGCTATCACACAGTTATGTACAACATTGACTTAGATATGTATAAGACAAGCTTAGACATAATTAGTGGTGGTATACTTGCCTTTTTTTATTTATTGATGAGTTATGCATGCTCCCTGTAGATTTTGAACCCACAACTCACCCTCTACCTATTTTTCTAGAAGTGCTAAGTTCCAACAACCTATACCTGCTACTTTTTTTTTCCAGGCAAAATGAATAAATCAGCACTCTGAAGTTTTTTTTATTTAACTTTCTTTTCCCACCCTGACCCCCATTTATAAGTTACCCGGCGCTCATAAGAAAGTGTTGGTGAAAAAACATGAGACCCAAAAAAAAATAGGAGAGAGAGAAGCAGTGCCAAGGAATGATTTTAAAGAAAGTAATTATTTTGAGCAATTACCCAAGATCCGATGGAAGTCTGAAACCACCAATTCTTACACGCTTTAATGAATGAATCTGCAACAAGAAGAAACATAAGCAGCAAAGGTGAACACGCCAGAAATATAAATCAATAAGCTTTAAGGACCAGCTATACACAAAGAGTGATAGACCAAATGTTGGTACAAGATAATGCTCCATGTTCACTTATTAAATTTTTTTAAAAAAGTGACAGCATGTGTATTATATTTCTGGAATGAAATTGTGAACAGAATCTTCTGAATAGTACCAATAATGCATACGCCTACACATATGTATAATGAAATAACAATTTTGAACAAAAGCATTAAAATTGTCCTATAATCTTGAAAAACTGCAAAGCTACTTTTTTCCCTATGCTATCTATATAAATGATGAAAGAACAACTCTACTTAACCATACTTCATGTGTGTGTGCGCACGCGCATGTAGTGGACAGATAAGTTACACTCATCCCTGGGTCTTGAACTAATGACTTTATCCACCATCCCAACATCAAGGGAGGAGGAAGTGCCATTTGAGTTAGTGTCATTAATCTCAACAATAAATCGATATTTAGAAAATTACTATGGCCCCCTTTACATTACAACGAACACAAATTTCATCAATTGAACGTACATATATCAGTACAAGTGCACAACTAAGAGGAAGGCAGGTTAAAGCAACTAGTCTTTCTTATCCGAAGGCAAGCAAGACAACAAGGGAGGTTTTAAGCAACTCCATGGTTTCCAGATGGGTTTCCTTTTGGGTTTGTCCACTTGTTTTCCTACTCAGGTTCTGGTTCCTATTCTAGAAATTTCAGATTGTCATTGCCAAAGGTTGCTACGTTTCCTTTACTGTGCTTCAAGCTGTTGAAGTCATGCTTCAGGCTTGCTAGTAGAGATACGAAAATGGGCCATCTCAAGATAGCCTCAAACACCATTTCTATTCTATTGCCAGTTCCTTGTATCAAAATATAGAGTGGGATGCCACTAACTCTGGAAAGTGAAAATGTTTTCATCAATTAACGAAAGCTAACCTCAAGTCCAGCATTTTTCACAAGCTCTCGAACTTCATGTTTCCTCCCTTCATGAACCTGCAGGATTCCAAATGAACAAATGAAAATTAAACACTAGCAGAAATGCAGTGGAATCTACCTGACAAAGGGAAACAAATGTATAGGATAAGTTATAGAAGACTGGAATAGGTAACAAGTACCACAATGCGAAGACGAGGTCTTGGTATATCTGGTTGTCGTGGTAGTAGCTCCACGGAATCTGGGGTGCAATGGACGCCCTCAATGACTGTTCCGTCATTGATGGCTATCAAGTGCCGCTTATTAACATCGCCATCTATTACTGCTATATATCTGCAATCACCAAATGTTATGTTGTATGTCATCAGATTACGCGGGAATGGAAGTTCAATATTTATGCCCAACAGGAAAGTTCTGACTCAGGAGGCAATAAATAAATGACATTAGCATAAAGTTCATATCATGGTAAGCAACTAAACATTTTAGTTGTTGATATCCAAAGCATGCCAACCAATAAACTTTGAAGAGCATGCCAACATCAAATCAATTTCCTGTGAAATTGTACAAAAGTGTAGTTTCACATAACTATTAAGTAATAATTATGGATGATAGCCTATTTTTCAGTAGAAAATTTGTCCCCAACACAAAAAAATTAAGGAATGTATGCAGTTCAACACTCACTCCTTTGATAAGTTAGCTGAAGGATGTGAAATTTGTTGAGCAAAATCTCCTGAAAACAAACAGCATTGGACATGGTTATAAATGAACTCATACAAATTTCAATCTATACTTAAAGAACTCCAAGGAAATAATCGTCTTTAAGGCACACCAGGTTGCATGCATTGCAGTTTACATACCATCATTAGTCACAATAATCAAACCGGTAGTGGCAACATCAAGGCGCCCTACGGTGAACAGTCGTGGCTTGGGTACTCCTGAATTTCTTTTATCCTGGAAATGCACACTATTATTTGTTTAATTTGCTCGATTTTTTTTTTTTTTTTACAAAGTTTACAATTAATTTTTCCATGATGGTAGTTTTTCTCTCTTTCTTTTTCCTTTAGTTAAAATCAACAACCAAAAAACATTAGATAGAAGGTTTCCACCCACACATACCAATATCTTCAAATAATCATCAAGCAGACTCAACACGGACTTAGACTCTTTGTCCCCAGATGAGCAAATGTACCTGTCATGACGTAACTACATTAATTTTTACACACACATCACCACCTAAAGAGCTCAATCCATAAATGACCCCATTGATCCAAATGAAAAGAGCATTAGCAACAGTAACAAACCCTTTTGGTTTGTTCAAGGCAAGATAAACCTTCGGAGGCTGCTTCTTAGGAAGACGGTTCCCATTGACATAAATAATATCCTTCGCAGGATCAACACGAGTCTGCAAATAGCAACACACTATTTATATTCACACAAACACAAAGGCCCAACTCATTTTGATATCAATAACAATAATAAACTCCTAAGAAGCACGGACACTCCAAAACATGATGCCGAGACACTCCTGCACGCGTGTCCTCATATCCCCATCTTATCGCATCCTATTTTTTCAAGAATTACCGTGTTGTTGTGTCTCATGTCATTGTCCATGCTTCTTAGAATCAAATGCAGAGAAACCTAATAAGAATACGAATTGCAAACACAACTATATATGCTATAACCTGTGGAGTATTGCACACGGAACCATTAACAGTAACCTTGCCTCCAAATATGAGCTCTTCACTACTCCGCCTCGATGCCACTAAAAAAAAAATATAACAATATTTATGTATTATCTGAAGTCATATTCTCTATTACTTCCTTAATTGTCACAAACAACACATGCTAATAATCAGTTACATAATTGTGACAAGTAAAACAATCAAAAACAGTAGTTGAGACAAAACATTGTTAATGTTACCTCCGGCGGCAGCGAGAACCTTACTTAGGCGCTGAGGGGGGTCCTTGAAATTATCATTATAGAATCTCCGAGCAGCCTTGGAATAATTGGATTTAGGAACAACCTCGGAGCTCTTGTTTTTGTTAATCTTGTTTTTTTTGGTCACTTTGGTGGTGGTTGTGGCGGTGTCGGAATTGGCCGTCGCGTGGAGAAGACGCGCGGGAGGGTGCATCTGGAGCTTGAGGTTGCCATCTTCGCCCCGGACAATCCACGGGATGATGAGCTGGCCTCCGGATTCGGGGTCGGAGTCGGAGAACGGGTCGGGTTCGGAGGGCTTGGGTTTGGGCTTTGGGGGTGCGAAGGAGATGTTGAATTGTGGAGGAGAGGAAGAGGAAGTGGAAGAGGAAGAAGGAAGTGAAGAGGTTATGATGCGAGGAAGTGTACGGAAGGGTCTGAGAGTGAGAGAAGGCTTGGAGAAGAGGAGTGAGGAAGAGAGTGATGCCACTGTTGCTGCCATTTTTTCTCAAGATAATTGGGGGTGTTTGAACTTTTGAAGGATTGGCTGAGAGGCCTGACTCCTGAGGGGTTTGGGTTTAACTACATTGGATTTGGATTTCATATTTTTGGAGGGGATTTCTTTTGACATAAAACTACAAGTCGTTCCTTTTTCTGTTTCTTTTTGAGATAAGAGGTCACAATGTTTTTACAACCCCAATTATAATATTTTATTGGACAAATTACAATTTACTCATACGTGGTTTGACCGAAATTTAAGTTGTTTAACTGTGATTTGAAATTTAACTACCTAAGGTTAACTCAGTTAGAGTTCTGTAACCCACTTCTATTAAAAATATGGCTAAATATGTACTTTTTCTCCACTTTTATGTCTCTCTTCCAAGAACACAAAAAACATTAAAAAAAATACAAGATCAAAGAAGATTAAAAAGAATCCAGCAGAACACGTGTATCGTGAGATTTCAAATCATAGGTAAATAACTTAAAGTTCGGTTAAATCTCAAGTGGGTAAAGTGTTTAATTTCAAACCACAAGTAAGCAACTTAAATTTTGGTCAAACCACGTATGATAAGTTGTAATTTACCCTATTTTATATTATTTTGGCCTATAGTAAATTGATATCTCGACATTGGTGTGAAAATATTGTAACATTTTATAGGATTAGTGATTAATTCCTAGATCTAATATTATACAAATTGCCCTGTCATTAAACTTTAAAAATCTTAAGAACCAGACTTTTCAAGAGAAGGTGGACAACAAGTTGCTTTGGAGTTTGGACAACAAGGTGGACTGGACTGAAAAAATGGGATGGGTGGATAATGAACAAGAATAAAGTGCTAGGCAGACCCATTTCTAAGAGTTGCAAATCCAATTCAGGCTTTTCTTAAAAGGGGTTGACAAGAGAGATTTGGTGCTTGATTAGTGGCAAAGATGTTCACTCTTAAATATGGGTAGGATTGTTGTTAAGATCACTATGATTCTTCTTCTTGTTGCCATTGCTACAGCAAGGCCCTATGCCTTGGTATAGTGCATGTGAGAGCGAATGGACTCATGTGGAGCGAAATGCTATGTGGATGTAGCTTAAAGAAGTGTAACAACAATAAACTACACTTCAACTTTTAGATCTTATATAAATATAAATAAATAAATAAGGCGAAAATACCATTTTCATCCCTACATTTTCACGCGATTCCCACTTTGGTCCCTAACTTTTTTTTTTCACCGATTTTAGTCCCTATCCTAGAAAACGTGTCTCGTTTTAGTCCCTAGCGTCAGTGCCCTAACGGCAAAGTCCTAGGTGGCAGAAAGAAGCTGACGTGGCACTGATGTGGCAATTAAAATATTATTAAAAAATATTATTTAGTTTTTTTTTAATGCCATGTTAGCATTTTAATTTTTTTTAAAAGCCATGTCAAAAAATTTTAAAAAATAAATTAAATTAAAAAAACCTTAAATTTAATTTTAAAAAAATTTTCTTAATGTTCTTGGTGTTCTTCATCTTGTTCTTCATTTTAATTAAAAAAAATTTCTTAATGTTCTTAGTGTTCTTCATCTTGTTCTTCATTTTACAACTTATTCTTCATATTCTTCCCAAATCAAACCCAACAAATTTAAAACCCAAAAAATTAAATTCAAACCCATATTCAAACCCCACCCCACCAAAACACTCTGGAATCCACCATAACCATGGCTACATCACACCCATATTATACTTTCTCTCTCTCTTTTATCTCATCTTTTCTCTCATCTTCGTTATTTTCTCTCATCTGCATCTGAGTTCTTCTCTCTTGTCGATCTTGCCGAAGCCGCCAATCTCGCCGGAGCCATGGTCATCCTCCACAGCTCCCTCTTCACTCTCATTATCTTCCTCTCTCATCCTCAAGCCGCTTGAAGCCGATCTCGCCTAAAGCCACCTCAAGCCTTTGAAACCAATCTCGCCGCTGACGTCTCCCGCCTGAAGCCGACCTAGCCGCCTGAGCTGTGGGTTTGTTTGATTTGGGATGGGTCTTGAGATTTCTGGATTTGTTCTTGTTCTCCTTCTCCTTCTGGGCTTTGAATTTTCTGGGGTTTTGAAAATGGATCTGTTGGTCGGTGGTGGTGGTGGTGGTTTTGGGATCTGGGTTTGATTATAGATTTATGGGTTTGTTGGAGATTGGTTTGTTTACTGGATTTGTGGGTTTGATTTTCTGAAGATTTGGGTTTGAGTTCTTGGGTTGCTGGGTTTGATTTGGGAGTTCTTGATTTGCTGGGTTTGAGTTCTTGATTTGCTGGAGATTTGAGTTATTGGTTTCTTCATTTTTCCTATTAGCATTTAATTTAATTTTTTCTTCTTGTTTTGATTTATGTCCTAGTGATTTGGGTTTGAGTTCTTGGGCTGCTGGGTTTGTGATATTTGGTTGTTGAGTTTGATTTGGGAAGAATATAAAGAATAAGTTGTAAAATGAAGAACAAGATGAAGAACACTAAGAACATTAAGAAATTTTTTTTAATTAAAATGAAGAACAAGATGAAGAACACCAAGAACATTAAAAATTTTTTTTAATTAAAATTTTTAATTAAATTAAATTTAAGGTTTTTTTAATTTAATTTATTATTTAAAATTTTTTGACATGGCTTTTAAAAAAAATTAAAATGCTAACGTGGCGTTAAAAAAATAATATTTTTTAATAATATTTTAATTGCCACATCAGCGCCACGTCAGCTTCCGTCTGCCACCTAAGACTTTGCCGTTAGGGCACTGACGCCAGGGACTAAAACGAAACACGTTTTCTAGGATAGGGACTAAAATCGGTGAAAAAAAAAGTTAGGGATCAAAGTGAGAATCGCGTGAAAATGAAGAGACGAAATTGGTATTTCCGCTAATAAATAAATATGACAATCTAAACACTTTTAAATTTGTAATATTTAATTTGAATTATTATTATTATTTGGATAAGTATATTTAATCAAAAGTATGAAAGACACTCTCTTATTTCTAGCGAAATGAAGAGAATTCTTCCCTAGCAAAAATAGTCCCCTCGCTTTGTGGAAAGAAACAAGATTCTATCCAATGTCCTTTTCTATCGTTCACAAAAAGATTTAGCAAATATCAATATTTTATAATTACTTTTCATTTTTGTGTCTAAATGACCAAATGATACATAATTCATTAATTTGCCATTTACCAATTTAAGATTTGAAACTATGTACGCGTGATGCATCTTATCATCATCATCTGATTAACATGTCATTGTTTTTATTTATTATTTTAACGTTGTAAGGAGGTTAAGAGAGCAATGTTGGATATGTTGAACCACCATTAGGGACGACAAAATACTTTCATCTCGCCCTGCTCATTTTTTATCTAATCTTTATCTCACCTAAGTTGAACCACCTCATTAGGGATGATAAAATATCTCCATCTCGCCCTGCCTTGACTTACCCCACTTTGCACCATGCAAGTTTTCCCCCATTCCAAAGAGAGCATGAGACACATACAGAGCACCTACTATCTGACCCCGCGTTAGAGACTGCAAGAAAGAGACTAGGTGGATACACAAATTGATACACCACTTTGCTTAGTAATTATTCCAAAGAAGCAACCATTTTTTCCAACCTCTCTTGGCTCTATAATATAGTGCACGCTCGAACTAGAGATGGAGTTAACTCATTTACGTGTTTATTTTAAAACTTATATAATATTAAATAATAAAAAATAAAAAAGAAAGAAGTTTGCTCCAAACAAATTTGGAGACCATTCATAGACATGTATTTTTTAATCACGTGACTTATTTTTAATAATCATGTAGAAAGGAAAATAACTACTAATTATTTTATCAAATTCCAATCAATGGAAAGCATATATATTATACATTCATGTATTGAAAGGCACATCTTGCACAAGGCTGAAACATAAGAGGATCAATTAATTTTGAGAAAAATAACAATATTTTAGCAGATTGTGCCACAAATTTAAGCATAAATTGAACATAAGGATGACATATATGAAAGTTCCACCCATCTGTTCTATGAACTTCACAACAGGAAAAGGCGGGGAAATATAGCCGTGCAAACTTTATTGCACAAGAATAAGGTTAGAAAAATTGTGGTGAACAATTTTATTTCTAGATCCTGAACCACAATGAAGAATGACCAATATTTATTCAGCACTTCTACAACTATTGATTTGGGATTAAGGCTTTGTTGTTGTTGTTGTACTTTTGAAACTAATGATGAAATTAACAAATAAAATAGCATTTATATATACTATTTGTGTTTTCCATCATGGAATTGTGCATTCTTGGATGACTTGAAAGTCTCCAAAAATCCTTTACCCTTCTCAAGCTCTTCTTTCTTCCTTGACTTGTCCCAATTGTGTTCTGCGGCCAATATCTCAATTATGCGCGGCAACGCCCGGCCTGCTGCATCAGTGTCAAGGAAAGCAAGCCTAGATCTCCTGGCAATGAAATCAACAGCAGATTCACAGTATTCATGCCGAGCACAGTATGCAACCTCTGCCTCTAGGTAAGGATATCCATGGGCAAGTCTCTTCCCCAGATGTTCATTCTATTGACCAAAAGAGGGAAAAAGAAGGATTACAGTGTGCCAAAAATAACATCAATAGGGTTCAAAGAAACAATATCCACCACACTACCAAAATGCAATCTTGTACTATATATCATAGCTGAATTAAAATCTTGAGATATTACAAGTTTGTTCAGCATAAAAAGGGCTACAAAGGCATAAAACTAAACAAAATACATAATGAGGCCCATGACAGTGCCTGAATTGAATGAGCCCTTTTTCTTTAATACTACTTTAGGATATCTACTATAATTTTTTTTTTTTTTTTTGGATAAGTAATAAGTTTTATTGATAACAAAAAGGAGACACCCTAGTACACAGGGAGTGTACAAGGGGTCAACAAATCAAATACAAAAATTGCATGATTCTAGGAAATCAATAAAAGAAGAGAATGATTGTTTTTGCAAAGCAAACAACCAATCCAATAAAGTTCTAAAAAAGAATAGCTTGAGGTCCGGAATAGATCTCTTAATATCTTCAAAACATCTATTATTTCTCTCCCTCCAAAGACACCACATTAAGCAACGAGGAACGATGGACCACATCTACTATAATTTGATTTAGGCATCTGCTATTTTAATACCGATAAGGTGAAAACACAGGGCATTGCAAGATTTCAATAAATGAAATCATACTAATTTCCCTGGATTAGTAACGTAATGTCTCCAGATGACACTTTCAACCATGTACATTAAAGTGCAATCTCAAATCTAATTTCCTAAATCAAATGGTCGAAAAATCTGAAGCCCATGTGATTCACAGCCCAATGGGAAGCACTTAAATTTTGATGGGTCACCAACATGCCCCAAAACCAAACACTATATAATAGCAAAAGTCTCTAGCACAGAATATGGAAAAATACTCAGTCCATGTATTATTTCAATGATTTTTCAGCAAAAATCATTGAAATAATATAAAACAAATCAAAACTTCACATAAATTCTCTCTTTTTGAAAACACAAAGGAAATCAGATGTGGACCAACCACAAAACCTGTTTTGCTAGTCAACAAAAGAGTTTCAAGATGGTGACAAAATCCACAAACTGAAGTTAACAAGGGGGAAAAACCAATTTAACACTTGATGTGAACAATATGCCACTGTATCATGCCCAAGCAGAAGTATTAAACTTTCAAGCATTACAATTATATACAGAAGCTAAAATGTCAATATTTTGAGGTCCTCCAGTGACATGTATAATATATTCTGTCACAAAGCAATGTTAAACATCATTTGTCTATAATACAAACAAAAAAACTACATAGACTAAGGAAAAACTACACTATGAAACTTAAGATCAATTTTTAAGAAATTCCTTTCATTAAAAAAATTAACAACAGAGTGAACTAAAAAGTTTTGAGAATGCCCATTGCTTTATCTGAATTTGGGCATTGCTATATTAGAAATCAACCTGTTGCCAAGCAGAACCTTAAAAGGATTGCAAAATTAGCTATAAAGGTTATTAAGAGCAGTAAGATCCCATTCAAAACTCTTTCTTTACTTCCAAATGCATTTGAGCATATATGGTATACTGCAGGAAGTGCCAGTAGTAAAACTGCATGACAACTATTAGAAGTTTCACTTCATTGTGAAGCAAATATTTTCTTTATTGGTAAGTTAAACACGCCCAGTGCATTTTAAACCCCATGACCTCATTCTCCACCCATTCTTACAGGGGAAGTTTACGGTGAAGCAATTATAAAAAGAGGATAAAAAAAATTCCTCCTAAGTGATAAAGCTACAAAATGAAGATTATAGCAAGACAAGCCAACCTGAGCAATGGCAGCCACTCGTTCAGCCATTGTTCCATATGCGTGAGAAAGATGCTTTGCTACTGCAGTGTCCATTACACCAGGAACAACTTTACCACTAAAAGTCTTCTTCATGCGTACATATTGTTGAGCAAGAACTGTAAACGATGAAGGATCCCATCCATCTCCACCAATAATGTGCAAATATTGAGTTATACATTTCCTGGTAGGGCTCAGCTTTCCAGACTTTATAGCTGCATTAACCGCATCTTCTGCCATGCTGAGTGTACTAATAGTAAGTATAATGTGCAGGGAGGGGAGTGGGGGGATGTGCACACAGGCATTGACTTAAAAGACCTAGATCAATAAGGTTTACTTTAAAATTAAATTCATTGAGAATACTTCTAATAAATTAATTACATATCTGGATAAAAAAAAAAATTACATATCGTAGGGACAATTACCATACTACATACAGCAAACTTATTGTGTGTGTGTGTGTGTGTGTGTGTGTAATTGAAAGAGCATCAAAGAGGAACCACTTTAGATGAGTTTACCAGTGTGCACCTCCCAATAATTTATTAATAATAAATTTCAGGTATACTATTCCAAAGGTTACCTACGGTAAGTAGTCCACTTCCCACCCGTAATCGTGACCAAACCAGGATAATCTTCACATACAACATGATCTCTGGAGATACTCTCAGTGTTTTTTGCAGATGGATCTGTTGCCAATGGGCGTATACCACTCCATGCAGAGAGAACATCTGTTCGCCTTACCTACACTTCCACAGAATTAATTTATCACCACAAGTAATAGCAAAGAGAAGAAAACCTAGAGGGAGCAATTAGCAATAATTCCTTCAATGGCTTGTAGGTTTAGTCAGTGAAACATCAACGTAGAGTCATGGACCTTCAATAGACAAAGAAGTCCATATGAAAAAGGAGTAGCACACCAAAACATTAATAGTAAACGATCTCTGAAATTTCAAACATCTCTTAACATTTAAAATTAGTCAAATTTGAGTGTAATTGTGTTAGCAATGTACTCAAACCACCACAAGCCCATCAACATAAAAAAAAATCATGTTCGGAGCATAACCTAAGACACCAATATCACCTAACTCCCACTCAGAATATTTTAGTAATACAGATTGGAGCTATTCAAAAAATGAACTTCGAAAGTAATAAAAAATCAAAAAAAAAAAAAAAAAAAGAAAGAAAGAAAAAGAAGGAAAAAACAACAACAGCAAAAACATCAAGAAATCTTTAATTAAAAATGAATGTGCCAGGTAAGAAAAATGCAGGACATAGACACAAAGAGAGGATGATAATGGAAACAGCAACATACCTTAACAGTAAGGTAATCACTGATGGCGTCCAGTATAAATTGAATCTCATCCTCATGTGGTTCTGGAAGCAACGTAATGTCAGTGTTGGAATCTGTAGTTCCAGCTACTGTTCGTCCCAACCATGGCAGCATGAAGACAACACGACCATCCTTGGTTTTAGGAACAATTAAACCCATTCCCTCAGGTGAATAATAATCAGGTAGAACGACATGTACACCACTGCTAGGACAGATCATAGACCGCGCATCTTTATCAACCATTTTCCTCACAGAGTCGCAAAACGGCCCAGCAGCATTGACAATTACTTTTGCATAGGTATCAAACTCTTTGCCTGGTGCACTTTGAAATGCAGTAAGGAAGATAACAATTGAAGTAACCAAATTTAGTTACAGTAGATACAACTCATACAAGACAACTTAGCATGCATCACCAACAAATATACTAAAGGCCAGAAGAAAAAACAGATGGGTAAATGCCAGCATGGGTTAGTAAACACATTGACTTGAATGTATGGTCATGTTAGAGCAAACGAGAGAACAAGTGATTTTGGTAGGAGAACAATAAAACATGAGCAAACAAAAAAATACAATGAAGTCAAAGCTGACTTGTCCCTCCCCAAGACTTAATTATTAGTTTTACCCCTTCATTATTTTGGGGACTGAATTGGTGCATACACTATACAGATTACAAGAACAAGAAACTACCAATTTGAGAACAGAGAATAACAGCCAGATAAACAAATAATTGTAAAGTTTTGTCATCAAATTGTTCATACAAGTTTTCATGGTAAAGAAAAATTGTGAAAACAATTAATATTGAGGTGATAAATATCTCAAGAGTGCCAAGAGCCTAGTAATTTAATGGCATTGTCTGCTCTCCTCCCTAGGGAGAACCAGGGTTCAAATCCCATCTCCCCCATTGTTGTAACTAACAAATTATAAAAAATTAAAAATTAAAAAATAAAAATTTCTCAAGTGTTGACAGGAAGTACTTCCTGTACCTGATAAATTATCTCGGATTCGTGCACCAATTATCCGCTTGCCATCTTCATCCCTCAGAAATGCTACAACTTCTGCATGGTTAAGCACTGCTGCACCAGCTACTGCAGCAGTGCATGCTACTCCAACATTAAGTCTCGAGTCATTCATCTGGCCATCAAAATAAACCACTGTGCCCTTCAGGCTTCTATCTTTACCCTTCCTTGCAAGCGTGGGGAAGAGCTCACTAGACTCTTCTGCAGAATAATATCTGGACAAATGCAACAGGTGTCGTCCAGCTACCAAATCGTACATTTTCAAGCCCGCCCAGTAATATACTACATCAAACCATTCAAAACATGGTGTCATGCATGGTAAAGCATGGCATAGGTGTGGCGCATTTTCAATAAGCTGTTTACGCTCCTCAAGTGCGTGGAATACCAACTTCAGTTGCCCATAGTCAAGATTAAACACAGCTTTCTCCAAATAACGTACCCCTTAAAAGTTATACAAACAAATACAGACAAATGATTAGCTCCAATCTAAAAGAAAACAATATGTTATAAATTTACAACGAAAACAAAAAACAAAAAAACCAATGGATATTATTAAAACATCCGGACCTAATTAAATGACATAATTAACATCCTACAACCCTTCACATTACAACATTTCATTTCTTTTGGCCCTATTGAAAAAATATATATATTACTAAAAAAAATTTCCACATCAATTTTTTGCCAATGCCAATAACTACCAAACCAAACAGACAAAACAGCTACTTTTTTCCAAAAAATGGAGGAAGAATATTCATATATATATATATATATATATGGGTCCGTTTGGTTAGACGTTTGGGAGCCTAAAAGTGAGTTTTGAAAACTCAAAACCCCATTCATTTTAAACCAAAAACACCGTTTTGCAACGGCTTATACAAACGCATTGATTCTAACCCATACGATCAAGCTGAACAACCAAACATTCTGTTCAATCATTAGAAGTCCATAACCATGCGAATTCAAGTGCAGAGCAACGCAATTTCCAATCATGATAACAACTCCACACAAGGAATTCAATATTTAAAACTGAAGAAAAAAGAAAGTTAAGAAACAGAGCATATCAGTAGAATCACAAAAAAAGCCTATTAAAAAAATAATTAAAAAAAACGCTAGCAATTCAATTAGTCAAAGTACATTTACACAAACATAAACCGATATACGAATACGTATCAATATACTCATACATGTAACGAATACGTACGTACCTCCGTGAATGAGCTTGGTGGACCTTGAGGACGTGCCGGAAGCGAAATCCTCGCGCTCGACGAGCCCGACTCGGAGACCACGCGTGACGGCGTCGAGTGCGACGCCGGAGCCGGTGGCGCCGCCGCCGATAACGAGCATGTCGAGCGGGTTGGCGGAGTTGGCGCCGATCAGCGCAGAGGCCTGAGCCGCCCTGGACGGAACGACGACGTTGGGGTCGGTGATCCTCTGCCGAATTGCCGATATGTGGGCCCCAGCTTCACCGCGGTCGCTGGCAGAGAACGTCGGCCCGAAGAGCAGGATTCCGCCTCCGGCTGCGGCGGCGATTGCAGCGGCGCCTATTCGCCGGCTCAGGCGAGCTCTTGCTGCCATACGGTGCGTTTAGAGCGAGAGAGCGAGAAACAGAGAGAGAGAGCAGGTTGATGTGATAGGGATTTGATTCGGCTAAAGAAATTTGGAAAAAAAAGGTTGCGTTGGGAATCGGTCTAAAAGGTTTTTTCACGGTTAATAGCAAGACGCCACACACCGTTGGAGATGGTGGAACAGTGTGTGGATCCCAGTACTGTGTACTCATCAAAACTACTAAAATACCCTCTTACTTGCAAGTTTACAAGAGCTCTTGCTTTTTTTTTGGAGTTTTGACTTTTTTCCCAACCCCTAATTAGACAAGAGGTTAAGAATTAGTCAAGCAATAGAGGCGTCTGTGGCACGAGGTTATGTTTTATGATTGATTTTCTATATAAATTATTTCCATATTTTTAGGGAATCAAATATGGGTATTTTTTTTTTTTTAGAAGAATATATGGGTATCCTAGATTCTCATCCTTGGGTTTGGGTTCAGGTGCACCAGACTCGTAGGTTTATAACATATGTTTGCTTTTTAAATTGTGTGTCAAAATGAACATGTATCATAATTTTAATTGGTCCAAGCCAAGTTTTTTGTGATAATGTGGATTCTCATAATAAAATGACTTAATATTGTGTTTATAAATCTATTAATATTTTAGAAAAAATAAATTCCGAGTAGTTCGTATAAGATTCTTAGGAATAAGTAAAAAAATAAAAATTTACATTAAGAATATGGAATAATGGATACTAGGAGTTTGGAAAAAAAAAAATGTTTATACATATATTTTTTATAACATGGACAAATTAAATTAGCAGAGATATGTATACCGTCTTCTAAAAAAAAATTATGTATATACATACATATATAATATAGGGAGTACTCATTTCAAAAAATATATATACAAGGAATACTAAAAGACAACTTTACTATTATTATTATTATAACATTTATATTATTATTTAAAGAGATTTTCATGTTTGGATTCCTATTTTTAGATGTCTAAAATACCTTCAAATTCATCTATTTAGAAAGTTAAATAATAGAGTCAGACATGTCAAATTACTATTTTAAAAACCCCTAAATTTTACATAGGTTTTAAAAAGTAGTTTTTTTTTTTTTTTCCTTTTTATGGGCCATCCACTTTTCTTTGTTAAATTCAAATTTCAAAATAAAACAACCATTTTTAAAAAAATGACTCTATTTATATATATATATATATATATATATTTTCTATATCTATATTAGTACTATTTAAAAAGATTTCCCTGTTTAGATTCACTTTTTTTTATGCCCAAAATACCCTCAAAATAAAGAAAATTATGACACTAAATCCAAAAATAAAAAAGAGTCTCATCACACGCATGAAGTGCCTACTATGAGGCTAATTGTTTTTTTTTTTTTTTTGGGTAAACCATGAGATAACATTAAACTAAGAATTCACAAGTCTATTACAATGCATACTAGCTTTATCAAAAGCTAACAAAGTCTCCACACATTGATTGCAGGAACCTCTTGAAGGAAATCCTAAACAAGCGCGTGATTCATTCTTACCGTGAAACCAATCAATGTGCGGATGCATTGACTAATTGTTATTATTATATTAATATGAATTAAAAGACACAATAAGACGTGAATTTATTAGTGTTTATTTTATGGTTAGTGGTTACTAACAATGAGAATTTCCCTCTTAGAATAAAATAAAACACTAATGTCTACTTAGTTGTTTTATAAATTATTTGACACATCAAGTAGATCATGTCAACTATGTCAAGTAGTCCTCCAACTCAATAATATAGTGTCATGCATTTGAAATTAATTGGGATGGAAACTAACCAGAATATCTATATATATATATATACACACATACAAATTGTCATTGCCTCCTCAAACTTCAGTGTTTGCAAATCCTCTACACCACACCAATAAAGTTCTAGTAATTCAAGCACACTTTGTGCTAGGAGAAAGTTTAGAGACACAAAAAATCTAACATTTGCTAATGTGACAGATTATTAGTGATAAGTTAAAAAGTAATTTTAATGTGGCTCAAATGGCTTCTCAAAAAAAAAAAAAAAATGTGACTCAAATAAGAATTAGTGAAAGCTTCCAACTCAATAAGTGTCAAAAAAGTTTTTTTTTTTTAATTTTTAATTTTATTTTTCATATAGCATTACTCTTTTGTTATGTTTCACAAAAGGTTTTTTGTTTTTTTTTTTTGTTTTTTGTTTTTTGTTTTTTTTTGGGATTAGTAAAGATAGGATCAACCAAGGCAAAAGGCGGAGGAGGGCCTTAAACCCTCTCTTGAGCACGCAAAAGATATCAAATCAGGAAAGAAGAAATAGATATTTATGGGTCTATCCCACTTACAATGAGGGGAGCTAAGCGGTTAATGTTCTCGTTTGCAAAGCCAAAGTCCCAACAAGATAGGGGATTGAAGGAAGCTAAAATAGATGACAAAAAAAGAAAAAAAAGGGGACGAAAATCAGATGAATTGACTTAAGGATGCTGAAAAGCTTCAATCACGATAAGTGAGTCCCCTTTCAACCACATCAAAAGAGAAATGGTGATGAACTGCCAGTTTGAGGGCCAAGAGAGCAACATGAACTTCACCGAGAAGGAGGTCGATCCAATGGGGGTAACAAAGAAAGAAGCATGGGCAAAATAGCATTTCGATAATCATTCCTACAAATAGCAGCAACAATAGAGAATCCAGGTTGGTCCCATAATGTGGGTGTTGGTAATGATGTATATTTATTTCTTATCTTTAAGATGGTGAGCTTAGGATTATGATTATAACCTGACTCAATTAATTTAAACACACAAGACCACGAGCTAATGACCGTGTGGTCTTCTTCTCTATACTAAAAAGTTTGCCCAGCTTGACTTTTATAGTTGAAACTTGAATGAAAGATTAAATAAATAAATAAAAAAACGATATCTAAGTTTAAATGAACTTGACAGTTGACATCACTATCATAGTGATGGTTCCATTTTTTTTTTTCTTCATATTTATAATATTGTGCTAAACGTGATCAAGAATCTAATATTTTGAATGCATAAATCATCGCACTCATGATATATAGATCTAGAATTTATATATGGTAAATATATTACATATAGTTTTTTAGAGAATTTCAACCTATTACATCCGCTATTTATAATTCACATATGGTAAATATATTATGTATTTTTTTATAGAGAATTTCAACTTATAGCATCTCCTTCTGTTGATATTCTTTATCATTAGATCAAAATACCAATTGATTTTTGGTGTAGTCAGGAATTGAACTCCAAATTTTTTATTCAATGATCAGAAATTTTATCAATTTATCAGTTGAGTTAACTGAAACTCACAAATATATTTTATATCTAAAACACTAAAAGCATGATTGGTACATTAAATTAATATGATATTTAAAATAATAATATTTATTACTATAAATAAAAGATATCACAATACAATAATTATCCATATTCATAAGATTGTTTCTTACGGAAAGTTTCTTATAGCTATTTTAAAAAACAGTAGTTATTCTCAAAGAGTATGATGGTTTTACATCTTAAGGGGCATTCGGGACAATTCCCTGGATATAGTCAACTATATTGAATAGAACTTATAGAAGCATCTGAGTCAGAATCAAAGAGAGTGCTGGGTAATCGGTAAATATCCTCCCGTGTTTACTGTTTAGATATAAAGGGAAAGTGGTCAACCGTCAACGTCCCAACTCCCGAGGAGAGCATAAAAGCTGCATGGCTCGTGAAACGCCACTCGACTTTTTATAACGTTTTCTTTCTTTAAAAAAAAAAAACTTTTTAAAACGTTTTTATCAGCACATCATGACGTTTCTGAGGAACTTTATAACGTCAAACCTGTTACATGCATAATGCATCGATGATCTACATCTACTTATGGGAAAAGCAATAATTATATTAGAATTTTTTTTTTATAATTTTTTTTATGAAAAAAAATACCATGTTAACAAGTGTATTAAAGAAAATTGATAAACTATTTCAAAAAAATTTTGATACAACTTTTATAAAAAAATAAAAAAAAGTTGTCACAACATTAAATTTTTTTTTTTTATAAAATATTTCATAAACTAGTTTACTAAAAAAATGCTCTTAAAACATCTGATAACTTTTCTCATAAAAAAAAATTGATTTTTGATCATTTTTTTTATATTTTTCATAAAAATGGTATTAAATTTTTTTTCCCTAAATTAGTTTATTAAAAAAAAAAGTAGTAAGAGTACACAACCCTAAAAATAGATAAAATTTGTAAAATAATATTTAATATTAATTAATTAAATTGATATCATTTTGAAGTTGTTTTGGAGATCTAATATATTTATTAAAATATTGCAACACTTAAAATCTTGTTTTTTAAAAACAAACTAGATTCTTCAAAACAATGTCAATTTATATAATAATAATAATAATATTCGTTTTACAAATTTTATAGAGAGAATAGACTAGATCTCTGGGGCTATTTGATTTTTTTTTTTTTTTTGAAAGAGGGGCTATTTGAATTTAGATCCCCCTCATTTAAAGAACTAAACATTGTCCGTTGGCAAAAAGCCTTTTGCTTTTTTCTTTTTTTGCTTTTTGTCTTAGTTTTTTTTTTTAATTACAAATCTTTTTTTTTTTGGTTTGAAAATAAACTAAATTTATTTATTTTTGTCACACATTTAGTACAAAAAGCTATCAAAAATTATAAATTTTGTCTCATATTTAGCAAATAAACTACCGGAAATTACGAGATAACAAACATATACAACATCATCTGGCTATTTTCCATCTACCCACTTTTACTTGTATTTGGTCAAGTGTCTCATTAAAATATAATTAAGTCCCTCTCAGAAGAAGTTTTATCCGCTCCAAGTATACTTTCCACATGATTAAAAAAAAAAAAAATTAATGTAGAAAACTCAAATGACAATATAAAGTTTACAATAAACACGGTAGCAAAATAATTTTTAAATGTGTGAATAGTGCCGTGAGACCCATTTTTAATGAAAAAATTGTTGAAAAAAAGAGGTTTGTGGGTCCCATGAACAGTGCACGGGACCCACTGAACAGTGCCATTCCAGTGCAATGTGTGGATGTTCAAAGTGGTAATGGGTCCCGTGCACAGTGCACGAGACCTACTGGCAGGCCTGTGTTCACATGCTTCTAGTTAAAAAAAAAAGAAACACAAACGCAAAACACATTTCTTTTCATCTAAATCCAAACGCTGCTTAAGTTATTCATAAATGACTTTTAGTTGAAGGGTTAATAAACTCAGCCAAAAAAGAAGAAGAAGAAGAAGATTTGTGTATATAAAATGGCTTTGAGTTTCAATCTCAGGTGAACTTGGGAGATCAATCCAACAGCAAGAACACACACAGCATTCCTATGCACAATCTAGCTACATGACTTTTCGTATAAATAGAACTAACAGATCCCACATAACAAATTTCTTTTCACCAACTAGAGAATGAACCATCCTTTTGAGTCATGATCTTCATTGTAAGAGTAAACATTGCAACTCATTAATTGAAATGAAAAATCTAAATTAGGTCACAGTATAATTAATATTCCAAAACATTTGCTATATAAAATAGTATCTTATACAGCAGCTATGAGCTTAATCTGAAGAAAACTTTATAGGCTTATCAACATCATTGCCAAAATCTGCTTCAAGCAAACCATGATACCGAAACCTACTCAAGCAGGGACTAGTGTCCCGGATAACTAGAATTACATAGCAAAAGAACTTAGGACAGAGAGGAGAGACGATCTGACGTGACGCAACTAGGTAGCAGGATGCCAACTTCCCACCCAATCCGTTAAACTTGCAACATTTCTGGTAATGTCTTCAATGGTATCGCTCTTTAATGCCACCACAATGTCCTCTGGATAGCTTTCTTTCGCCTCCTGGAGCAGAACTTGAAAGATTTCACACTCAATATTGTTTTAGAGCTTTGAACCTGTGTAACCTCTGGCACAGAAATTTAATTTGAGGCGATAAGCTTAGAGGGAGGGATCAAAAAACAAGTTAAAGATCAAGTGACAAGGAAAAAAGTAAAGTTGGCACTACCTCCTACTCAAGCGATCATACAACACCGTGTTGTCAGTCTGAAGCACAACTACTTGATCAAACCAACGCTCAGGAAAGAAATCACAGCCATGGTAGTCTACAATGTTCCCCCTTTCTTCCATCAAATCTTCAAGTTCATCACAAACCTGCAAAATCAGCATGCTATAATTGGTTCCATCACCCATACAACGCGCACATGATACAGGATTGAACCCCACCTCCCCCTTTCACCCCTTATTTTAAGAGAGAGAGAGTGAGAGGAGGGGGGAGCCATTTGAGCCATTTGATTCCAAGACCATCAGCTATCTTACATTGTTGATTTTAAATTACATATCCCTGTTTAGTCAGAATACCATGGAGGCTTATACAATAATATTGATTCTACATAATCACTAATGAGCAACAAATTGTGTCAAAACCTCACTAAAAAGTACACTACCATAAACCACTCAGAAGGTAATGTTAAACCCAAAATTCAAAAGCCCTACAGTAGGATAACAAAGCAAATATTTGCTTCATTAATCATTCAAATGAACCCATGCTCTCTCTGCTAATACAAGTCATATACAATATATCCCTTTATTATTATTTTTTTTTTTTATTTGGATAATGTATCCCATGTTAATATGGAGACATCATAGTCTCATCAAGTGCATAAACAAATGCCTCCATCAAATGAACTTAAATCTTAGCGTAGTTCTACAAATTCCACAAGTAACAAGTTGGTTTTAGTCCCAAAACATCTTAAACAATCTTTTCATTTAAACCTTTTGAGTGAATTTTTCTTCCAGTTCCATTTTTTATAGGTAATAAGAATTATAATGGGAAAAAAAAAAACCTAAAGATACAAGAGCTCTCCATGTACACAAGGAGTGTATTGAGGGAAGCTATAATGACTTTTAACTTATTCGAACTCCATTTTCTTGACTTCCCAAGACATTCTGCATAGAGCAGACATAAAACAATGTGTTTTAATTACCCTCAATTCCAACATATTAATTCAGTTTTATCCATAGTTCATGTAAAACAAAGTCCAAATTCTCCACATTGAACTAATTTTTGGTCTAAATTATGCCTTCGGTATCAATTTTTTTTTTCATCAATATGAAAAACCAACTGCCATGTATGCATTCACAGCATATATAGAGAAAAGTATAATAAGAAATAAGGTTTTATGGGAATACGAGGTCTTCATTGATGAGGTAACAGTCAAGCTGGTCGTCCCAGCCGTCATGGAGGTTCTTCTCCTTGACCAAATCTCCGACGATGATGTGGCGGAGCTGGGTAGCCTCCACTAAAGCAAATGATGTCGTTGTCTTGCCTGTCCCGGGTGTCCCTGTCACCAGAATGTTCGGCCTGCTCTTTCTCACACTACCATTTTGTGCCATGGAATTGGCCCTCTACTACTTTGGTTATCTTAGTCTCTTTCAGGCTGTTCTGCCGGATCTTATTCTACTTCTGTCTCACTAGCTGATAACCTGTGCCATGCACAGAATAGTATTAGATCAACTACATAAATGCATACATAATATCAGTTCATTTTTATATATATAAAAAGAGGAAATTAAAATAGTTTTTTTTTTTATAAGTAGGTGACTTATTCACCAAAACTTCATATTGTTCTGAATTTCAGCTCTTCTTAAACAAAGCCAACCCACAAAACCACAACATGGCAAAGCCCAAAACATGCATTTCCCTTTATTACCTCTTCCCTCCAGTTTCTCGGCAACCAAACATCAATCGAAATGTAAAACAAGTCAATTCCCTTTCAGCTTAACCTAACACATCTACATTTATGCAAAATTATTATATTTCTATTCAAATTTTCTCTCTCTTCCCAAAAGACCCACAACAGTATAAAACACAAAACTTCAACTTTCCATTCTCCATCCATTTCCTCCACATTCTCAGACCAAATATAAATTTAAGCAAATATATATATATATATTTTCTAAAGCTAATTAAGTTTTCAAATCATGCCCCAAGACACCAATAAATTTTTATTTTTTGGTAAGTAACAAATGTTATTCAGAAAAAAGATTGCATCCAGTGTACAGGACCTATACTACATGTACATCATAATTCATAACTAAGCTTTGAGATTACAAAGATTTTCCAAAAAAAAAAAAAAAAAAAAAAAAATCCCTTCCCTAAAAAAAAGAAAAATCCAAACACCAACCATCTTGTACCAATACATATTCCAATTATACAAAATACAATACAAACCACCAATACAAATTACATCAACTAAGCAAATTGTCTATAGTGCTAGCAAATTAGCAATACAGAACAAAGCAGCCATCACAAATTAATGGAATCTTAAAAAACTTAGGATTTCATGTTTTCATACAAGGTTAAATGGAATACAAAAATATGTTACTGATTACACAAGTTGTGTTTGGAAATAGTTCTTGCATAAGAAATTTCATAGTTAGATGGCATTGTTAAAAATCAATACTGCCTCTCTCTAGAAACTTCTAGAACTTCTCACACAATCTCTCTCTCTTTCTAGAAATTTCTCTCTAATTCCGAACATTTCTCTCTTGCTCTCTTTCCAGAATTCTCTCCAAGATAGTTCTCTAGAAGCTTCCGCTAACTCAACAATCTGATATCAGAGCTTGGCGGTTAAGGACTGTGTTTGTGGTTTCTAGGACAGAATTTTTGGAGGTGTTCATTCTGCTCGTGTACAATCTGGGATTGTGAAGCTCGTGGTCTAGGACTAAGCTTATTTGGTAGAGCGAGAGATTTCACTAAGTTGTGATGGCGGACCTCCAAGCTATCGGTAGCATTAGAAGGCTCAATAACCAAAATTACAACACATGGTCGACTTGTATGGAGTCATACTTGCATGGGCAAGATTTGTGGGAGATCGTGGCTGGTGGCGAAACCACACCTCCTGAGAATGCTGAAGCTTTGCGAAAGTGGAAGATTAAAGCCAGGAAGGCTTTGTTTGCAATCAAGACAAGCATCGAGGAAGAGATGCTGGAGCACATCAGGCATGTAAACACACCAAAGGCTGTGTGGGACACCTTTTCAACACTGTTTTCAAAGAAGAATGATGTAAGGCTACAATTTCTTGAGAACGAGCTAATGTCAGTGGCACAACGAGATATGACAATCACGCAATACTTCACTAAGGTAAACTCTCTCTGTCGCGAAATTTCTGAGTTAGATCCTGCATCAAATATTTCTGATTCAAGAATGAGAAGGATAATTATTCATGTGTTGAGACCCGAATATAGAAGTTTTAGAAGTTTTGTAGCTGCCATTCAAGGTTGGTCTGTCCAACCATCATTAGTAGAATTGGAAAATTTGCTAGCTGACCAAGAAGCATTGGTCAAGCAAATGGTTGGGGTCTCACTAAAGAGTGACGAGGAGGCACTCTTTAGCGGTCATTATAAAGACCGACCCAAGAGAAGATTTAATGCAGGTTCTAAGAATAGAAATAATGAAGATAGAGAAGATAAAGAGAGCTCTCAAGATCGAGGAGCTTGACGAAGTCGCGACAATAATGATCTACGATCCACTAGTCCCAAAAGTTGTAATGTCAAGTGTTTCAAGCGTGGAAAAATTGGCCACTTCGCACGAGACTGTTGATTCAAGTGGAGAACAGCTCAAGGAAATACAGCGACGTTCAGCAACCTAAAATATGATAGCGAAGGAGAATGGGCTGTTGAATCGTGTCTGGCTGTGATAGAGCCTGTTGAAGAAGTAGTAGAAGAGGAAGCAATGCTAACATTTTCAAAGGAAATTGAAGAGAAAATGCCTGAGAGCATGGGGGAGCAGTCTAGGAAAGATCAGTTCACGTTAACTAATGAGTTACAATCTTTTGAGGATGAAGGTGAGCCAGAACAGAAACCTAATCCCGAGTATGCAAATGCAGCAGTCCTAGAAGATGGAAACATACAAGAGCCATCAACATATGAAGAAGCATCTCGAAGAGAAGAATGGAGAAAAGCAATGGAAGAAGAAATTCAAGCTTTAAAGCAGAATCAAACCTGGGATGTTGTGCCAAGGCCCAAGGATGTGAAACCCATTTCTTCTAAATGGGTGTATAAAGTCAAGACCCGCGCAGATGGATCGGTAGAAAGATACAAGGCTCGGCTGGTAGCTCAAGGATTCTCTCAACAATATGGGCTAGACTATGATGAAACATTTAGCCCAGTGGCAAAGATCACCACCGTACGTGTCCTGTTAGCACTTGCAGTGAGTAAATCTTGGAAGTTATGGCAAATGGATGAGGTAAATAATGCTTTCCTGCATGGAGAGTTGGATCGGGAAATTTACATGGAGCAGCCAAAGGGATTTGAGAGCAAAGCCCAGCCAGGTTATATCTGTAAGCTACGAAAAGCACTTTACGGGTTGAAACAAGCGCCGAGGGAATGGTACGACGACAATGGCGAAATTGAGAGAGAGAGTCAGTCTTGAGGGGGAGTGTTAAAAATCAATACTGCCTCTCTCTAGAAACTTCTAGAACTTCCCACACAATCTCTCTCTCTCTCTCTTTCTAGAAATTTCTCTCTAATTCCGGACATTTCTCTCTTGCTCTCTTTCCGGAATTCTCTTCAAGATAGTTCTCTAGAAGCTTCCGCTAACTCAACAGCCATAACTAAAAATAAACAGATATTTAATTCATAACAAAAAAAAAATATCATTTTGGCGGGAGTGGCGGGTCACAGATTGAAGAAAAGTAGAGAAAAAAAGAAAAAGAAAAAAGAAACAAAAACAAAATGAAAGAGCCAAAATGTACCTGCGAGCTGCAAAGACTGAAGTGTATTGGAGGGGAATTTGGGGGTTTGTTTGGGGTGCTCTAATCTTGTTTGATTTGGAGCACCGATTCGATTTTTTGCGGAATTTGGGACATTAGGAAAGGTTGGTGGCTGCAGAGCCAGTTACGAAAGTTAAAGAAACTGGACAAGAAGAACAAACTAAACGAACCAAGAGAGAAACACAGAATCATGGGACTTTGTACTTTGGACGGTTTTGTCCGCTGCAAAATAATTTTCCCTTACAAAAAATTATTCTTTATATAATTATATAATCTCTTATTCACCTATAAAAGATTTTATTAGTTGACCACTAAAACTAAACAAAACTTATAACCTTATATCATTTATTCTTACTATTGTCAGATTTGATAGCAACGTTACTTGGCAATAACTAAGAATGTCTATCAGTCTATATTGTTTATGTACGAGAATAACTATATTTACATTTGTTGATATTAATTTTATGTTTCCATAAGAAATATTTTATTTTATATAACATTTGCAAATATGCTAATAACTACATCTCATTTATCGGTAGTTTTTATGAATAGCTCAAACAAATTTCTTGTCTGCTTAAGGTTGTAAAAGAACAATGTTATTTAGGAGCAACTCGAGTTTGGCTACTCATCCCAAAAAAAAAAATTTGAGTTTGGCTTAAGAAAAAGCTTGTTAATGTATATTTGTTTAGTTAAAAAGTCAAATTCAAACCTAAACAAGTCAAGCTCAAACAAAATAATAACTTCTTGAACAAACTCATTAACATTAATATGAGACTTGATTTAGCTTATATATAATATTATATTTTAATATCTATACTTGTTTCAAAATATTCTTGGATAGACTTAAAATTGAATCATGTAAGTTTATAAATATATTTATACGATATCAAATTACTATTATTTATCATTTATTAAAAATGTAAATAGTCTATGTGGGAGGAAACTTAGTCTCGTCCCCAATCAGGTATTGTCCGCTTTGAGATGGGTAGGGTCGATCCTTGCTCCCACCCGTACGGATTTGCTCAATCTCACATTGGGGAGAAACGCTTCCCACCTTTGCCTTATAAAGCACTTGGCCTCCAACTGTTTAATGTTGTTGATATCTTGCATACCATCTGTTAGTTGTAGCCTGTAGGTACAGAAGGGAAAACATCAATTTGGTGCCAAACTATTATTTATTTACTTATTCTATTTTTCTTGGATTATATTTTGATGCAAGAACTTTCACTAAATATATCTTTTCCTTCTTGGTTGTGTAGTTCCTTTCCACCTCTTTATTTCCACCTTATTTCTCTTCTTCCTTCTTGTCACATTCACTTACCGCTGATGGTCTAAATTTTTTAGTGACAAGCTGTTTAAGGAGATACGGGATCTCAGCTTCGAAGTTGTTGTCCAGGTTGATCTATTTAAACCAGTTTATATTACTTGCAATCATAGCTTATACTTCAATTTCCAAATCTGTTTCTTGTCAGTTGTCTATAAAAAAAAGTCCCATTATTTTTTTTGGAGTTCTATTTTCTTAGTTGCCATCTGCAGTATGATTGCAGATTCTACGTCAGAAAGCAACATCCATGAAGCAGGACTACACAGAAGTGACAACAACCGTAAGTGAATGGTTTAACAACTGAACATTGCTGCCTCTGTTGTGTTTATGATTGATGCAAAGTTGAATATTTCCATGAAACTGATGTTAGTGCTAAAATACATTTGTCCAACTTCTCTGCTATAAAATTCAAGTACCTTAGTAAAATATGTATTAGCTATAGTTGTTACTTAATAGTTTGGTTGTAATTGCATGCATGGTTGAATAGTTCAACCCAGAATCGAGGGGATTAACATGATTGTTATGTGATTATTTACTTATGAACAAAAAAAGAAGATTATTTATGTGTCAAATGATGCACTATCAACTTCTAGTATTTTACCACACATACGGTTCTCTCCACAAAGCACAATCAGTATCTCAATACCTCCCCTTCTAGACTGTTAAATGAAGTTGTAAATGTTTTCTAATGGACTGCTATGTTGTGCACAGACACAGTCAGTTTCTGAATTAAAGGACTTTGTCAAAAAGCTGAACTTGTTGCCAGAAATGAGTTAGTTTTTTCCTACTTTTAATTTTTCATTTTCGAGATCTATATGTGTGTTTCCAATTGATTTTAATTTTATGGAATTTGTTGCTTTAGAGGCACATAAATCTTGCTCAGCATCTGTCGACATTCACATCAAAGCCAGCCTTTCTTGGGCAACTTGACATGAAACACACAATTGTTGAGGCACAGAGTTATGACATGTGAGCACAATTTCTACTGTTATCTCCAACTTTTGAAGACCTAATGTGTTGATTATATGCTTTTCGCTTTATAATATATGTGAATATACTCAACGCAAAAGCATGCTGATTGGGTAGTAAATGGTTTCCTGAATTTCAGGACAAAGGGTTGATGCACTGCTTATGGCCATGTAGTTATGATGTTATTATCATGTTTGTTTGTTTAACAATGAGCTTATGGTCTTTCTGTTCCTGACACTTGTTTGACTTCCCATAAGCGCCAATTTTTCTTCAACCTAAAACCAAATTATTGTTTGTCATCTTTGGAACGCATCGAAGCTATCCAACCACTCTACTCAAAGAATTTTTTTTTTTTTTGGTTGGATTGACGAACTGTGCTGGCATCTTTTAGGTGCACCGCACTTCAAAATTCAATCAAGTATAAATAATAAATGTCCCCCCTTTTTGATTGGTGATAGTACCTGTTCTGAGTCTTCTGACCTGTGCAACTTGTATCATATGGAATAACTGAAATGGCATTCTTTTTTTTCTTTTTAAGCAATTGTATTTATAATCTTTCTTTGGTTACTAAAATCTATGCATTTTTGGTATCTTCAAGTCATTTCTCAAGATCAACTCCTTCCAATTTGTCATAAATACGAATTATGGATTCTCAGTCCCCTATCCTAATTTCAAAAGCATGAAACTAATGCAGATGCTTTGAGTACATTGAAGAATTGATCCATAAGCAGGAGCCTCTTGTCAACGTCCTACGTCTTCTCATCTTATTTTCCATTACAAGTTCTGGGTTCCCAAAAAGCAGTTTGACTATTTGAGGCAAGACTTCATGCATATTATCATTACTGTTAATTCCTTGGGGTCTTCCATATTTTGATTTTGTTGGCAATTGAATTTTGTAGCAATTTTTACCTGTGTACTTTTTTGGATGTGTATTTTTATTTATTTATTAGTTTCAACTCTTGGTCTAGGAGAGAACTACTCTACAGCTATGGATTTGAGCAAATGGTGACACTGAATAATTTAGAAAAAGCTGGGTTGCTCAGGAAGAAGATTTGGTGTCAATTTGCCTTTATAATCTAGCATTTCCTACATTTGATTTTTATAGTCAATTGACTATGTTAACTGGATTTTTATCAAATTATTGGATTCATAGTAACATCATCTGAACCTTGCAGGAGTAAAAAAGCAACTGGTTGACAATTAAACGTGCTCTACAACTTCTTGTTGAGGACACTGATACAGCCAAGTATTATTCTATTTGACCTTGTGATTTGGTTCTTCTTCATAATTGAAAATATTAAGAGTTTGGTCCACATTTACATCTAGGCTGGTGGGCTCATAGCTTGCATGTCTTACATTCCTCACATTGATTTGTGCCCTTTTAATGTACCCAGATTTTGCAATATGGCACAAGTGAGCACCTACATTATTTACTCATCACAGGGGTGGCTCATTTGATAGAATTATATAACCTTGTTGTTCATGGTGTGCAAAACCAAACACTAAGGGGGGATGATGCACTGTACAGCGTCATAGAATTTTTATAAGAATAAGCTACTTCGTAGATGCTGAAACACTTATTGGGTGGGCAGAAGCAAACTATAATAGCAAGATGGACTTGACTATAAGCTCAATATTCACTTTTAAATTCTATATAGGTCTTTTCATGGTGGATTTCATATTCCAGTGCTTATATTTAGAAGTTTTTCTCAGAAAGCTCTATGATGATGAATTATGGATATGGCTGCTCTTTCTTTAGCCAGTTTTACAATTCATATCTATTAAGGCTCTCCTTCCCTCTCCCCCTCTTTTGATTCTCATCTCTTGGTGTCACTAAAACAAATTCTGCAGTTTCTGGAACTACTTGCACCATATTTATGCATTCCAAGCTGTTCCTTATTACATAGGAAAATATAATACACTTAATTCTGAATCTAGCCATATAAAATGTTTTTAGGTTTTTTATTTTATTTTATTTGTGTGTGTATTTCCCCATAGCACTGTTGTGTTTCTTACTAACTTTTTATGTGCTTTCTTATGTAACAGCCCAAATGATATTGCCTACGTATTTTCTGGATATGCACCTCTTAGTATTCGTCTTGTTCAGCATGCTGTGCAGTCTGGATGGTCAGATTGATTCTTTATTTGCTTTTTTTTTTTTTTTTTTTGGATGGGTTACTTTCTAAGTTTCTTACAAGTTCTTGTTGTCAGCAATACATATTATTGCCTTTAACCTTGGAAAAAAAGATAGATTATTGCCTTTAGTTCATCAGTTCTCTTTAGCCTAATTCTTGTCACAAATTGACTTCTGGGGCGAATAATGGAAAAAATTATTTTTTAAAAAAATATTTATCCTGGTCTTATTTTAGTATTGTTGTCAATATTACTAAATTGAAAAAAATAAATAAAAAAAAGAAGAGGAAACTTTATAATGTTATAATGTTCAAACCAAAGCAAATCCAATGTGACTGGCAGCAGCCTCTTGAAGTGGATCAGTGATCCCACCATGCTTTAATGGTTTATATTAAATCCTCACAGTTAGTTCTAGGTTCCTTAGAACCTTACAATTCTAAAATTGCCACATTAAGTGATAAGACTCCAATAAGGGTCTTTGTATCAAAGCACACACATCATGTGATACCTCAATTTCTAGGGGTGTCTTGGTTGTCTTCATAAATACCATATGAAGGTTTTTTTTTCCCCGAATTTTCACACGCACATTTAAACTCTGGCATTTTTGTATATTGAGAGCATTGCTATTATTATGTTAACATTTGAAACATGATGGACACAGCCTCTGACTTGAAGACCTGTAACAGACAAGCTTATTATGCCATCATGTGTAGAGTAACAGAGCAAGGATGGCTCATTTGTATTTTGCATAATGTTTACACATGTTTGGTTCTGCAAAGAGTGATGGTTGTGATAAGATCTAAGGCTTTTTTTTTTCCAATAATAATTTTATAATTTTTTTTAAATGTTTTTATGCTTTTTTTTTTTTGGCTAAAAGTTCTCTAACACTCATCTGGGAATTCATAAAGGAATGGAATGGAATGAGTAAATCATGGAATGAAATGGAATAGATGGAATAGAATGAATTTAAGTAATGAATGAAATTAAATTAAGTAACGTTGTTTGGAAGTTTTAAAATAAAGGAATGAAAGGTAAGTAACCTTGTTTGGAAGTAACATAGAAGGAAATGAATGAAATCATTTAATCACAATATTACTATTAGACCCTTGTTTTAAAATAAAGAGACTTGTTTTAAAATAAAGGGTTGAATATATAAGGGTATTTTGGGACTTTTAGTGAAAATTTTATTAAACGTCATTCCATTCCCTTTTATTCCTCCAAATTTTGAGAAAAATGAAATTTTGAAATTTTGAGGGAATAGAAAGGAATGAATGTTCCATCCAGGACCATCCTACTCATTCTATTCCCTCTCACTTAAACTTCTAAATAAGGGAATGAACTTTCAATTTTCTTTGTTAAAACTCCCAAACAAGGGAAAGAAAAGAATATTATAAAATTATTCTTTTCATTCAATTCCATTCTATTCTCTCTCTCCTCCCAAACAAGGGTTAAGGCTATGTTTATCTTTGTATGTGGTGTAGTAGCTAAAGTCTTTTGGTCTTAGGTGTCTGAGACAAGTTTCATTACCCGACAGGTGCCTAATATGTTGATCTCTCGATCCTATGGCATTGGAACATGGCCATAACATGGCCTTTGTTGAACCCCCTGAATACCCCACTTATTTTGGGGCACATAGAAATGTGTTGGTTCCATTCATGGGATAGAAGTCGAGACATCATTGCAACAATATCTACAATTGTTCTAACTGGTCTTTTACAACAATTATCACAATTGATTCTCGCTGCTTTTGGATTATGAATTTGAACTTTTTAGGAAAATTTTATTTTCTTTCTTGAAAGTGACAATTTGACCCTTCAGGCGTCCTATAGAAGAAATCCTGAAGCTGCTACCAGGACCACATTCAGAAACAAAAAGGGTAAACTTCTCACGATCATGCACTCTTTGGATCTCTTTTCTATCCTCGCAATTTTGGTGACTCTTGTATGCTGTACTATTTTACAGGGCAGATTCTCAAGCAGTTCATCATATGACACCTAGCAGGCTTCAGCTAATATAGACAAGTATGTTCAGCTCGTCCTAGTATCTAGGATTCTTCTTTATTGACTTTCTTATATTGGGTCACGTGTAACTAATAGAAAAGAAAAAAGATGTGCTATACTCTCCTTTATTCTGACACTTGACATAATTCAGAGTTGCTGATGGAAGGCGGTCTCTAGTTCTCGTTGTCTTCATTGGAGGCATAACATTTGCAGAGATTTCTGCTCTTCGATTTCTCAGTGCTCAGCTGTGTCAAATTTGTTGCATATATGGAATCTACTCATCTGGTTTAACAATTTTTTGAATTGTAACATACTGTAATACCTGACCATTTTTCTTCCAAACATCAAAGTTTTGAAATTTCTGAAGATCATTACCAGCCCTGATTTGACTAGCCGGTGATGATGGTCTTTTTGTGCATGGAGTTATACTGTAAATGGCCAATCAAAGATTAATTTTGTAACAGATACGAAAAGTTTCATGGAATTGTGCATCTTGCTTTAGTGTTCCAGACTGATTAACCAGTTACAATGATGTCTATTTTCATCCTCATTTTTAGGTTTCTATAATGTTTGAGTAACTTGTTCTTGCAGGAAGGGATGGCATGTGATTTGATTATTGGGACAACCAAAATTGTCAGTGGGCATAGCTTAGCTGAAACATTTGTAGAGAGGTTGGGCTAAGGTGAAAATTTTTGTTTATTTTTTCTTTTTCTTTTGGTTAAGTCTTACTGGCTATGAGAGTAGAAAACTGAGGGTTGTTGGCCTGACTTGAAGGCCATGTAGGGCATGTTGAACTGATTATATATCTGTTAGCTTGTTGAGAGTAGCGTGTACGGTTTTCTGGCTTCACCTTTTCTGTATTGATTTTGTGAGGTCAAATCCCAGCAACCCTTTGAAGGAATTATTTGGTTTGAATTGAAAGAGAGTATTTCCACTTTGTTGTGATTATTTTTCTATGGCTAATGACTGTCAGCATTGCATACATGAAATTGTGAAGAAAGTGTAGAGCATCGTATGCCTTAGGTGTTGTTACCAGAAAATTGAAAATGGAACCCATAATCCTAATCATGGTGGTCAGATTTAGAAGTAATTTTTCTTGATTTTTATCTACAACCTATATAAAACCTGATATACGCCATCCTTAAAACCTAGCCTGCAAACATTTTTCTTCGTACACTACACCGAGTCCAACGCTAAAAAGACTATTTACATTTGGGTGAAATACATTGTTAATCTTTGAAGTTTCAAATGCGAGCTATTAGTTTTGAGTTTTTTAACAAATGAGAAATGTTAGGGGGTGTTCGGATTTTGTGTTTTTCATTACTCATCACTCAAAATTGGTGGGTCTCATGCATGTTACACTTATTTGAATGAGTTTTTATTTTCTGTTTCCATCACTCAAAACTCACCAAATTGAGTTATGAGTTAGTGAGAATGAAAAAAAGAAAATTTTTGAGTTATGAAAATAGAGTTATGGTGGCACTTTCGTAATTTCACTCAACTAATGGGCCTCACTTTTTGTGTGTTGTCAAATCCATGCGAACTCACTTGACTCCCCAACGGCTCTCTCCTCTCCCAAGCCACTCATCATCACCATTTTTTTTTCTTCACGCCCGGTTTGGGCTTGGTTTCTCTATACTCTTTTTTTCTTTTCTTTTTTCTTCCTCTTTTCTTTCCTTTTTTACATTAGGTTTCTGGGCTTGGGTTTTCTCTCTCTCTCTCTCTCTCTCTTTTTTTCTCGCTCTTTCTGAGCTTCATAGGGTAATTTGTTGTGGTGTTGAAGGTATTGGTGGTGTGAATGGCTAGATCTGCTATGGTGGATGGGTTTGATTTTTTGTGATTTGCATGGTGGTGGATGGAAAACTATGGTGGGCTGAATTTTTTAGGGTTGTGATTGGTGGATTTGTGGGTTGTTGGTGGTGGTAGGAGGCGAGGTGGCTGGGATTTTTTAGTTGGGTGCTGGGTTTGAGTGGATGAGGATGGAGTTGATTCAAGCTCCATGATTTGGTGAGTTTGGGTATTGGGGGTTGAAGGAAAAAAAGAGTAATAACAATGTAAAGAGAATTGAAGAGGTTTCTTTCCACACGTGGGTAGCCGTTCGGTTTCCACTGCACCAAGTCAATCCATGGGTCCCACAAAAAGTTGAGATTTTTGAGTTTTTAGAATGAAAACTCAACTGAGTGTAAGGGCCAAACAGAGCTGGGTATAAGTTGGGGATCTTCAAGTGATAAAAAATGAGTTATAGGGTGATGAGTTTTAAGTGATAAGTTTTGGGCGATGAGTGATGAGCTATCAATCACTCACCATCCAAACAGCACTGTAGTCCCTTTGTCAAATCCAATTAGTTTTTTTGTCTGTGTCTAATGAAGTGATGACATGACAATTTTTTTATTATAAAAAAATTACACACATGCTTGGTTCTAACGGATAAACCTGTTTTATTTGGGTCTTTTCCCAATTCAAACCCGTTAGAAGATAAACTCATATTCACACACAAATCCAATAGAGAGAATGCGTTTGTGTGCTGGCTGATCAAGGCAAGTGCATATATAGCTTGGGCTGTTTTTTGGACTTTATTTTTTTTCTATGAATGGTCTAATCAATGTAATAATGTTGTTAGTAATGGCTAGTTTGGATTGAGCAGTAGTAGAGTAGAGTTGCCGGGAATTAGAGAATGCAATGGCAAAACAGCCTAAAGGTTGAACGTGGCATTTAAAAAAAAAAATTTATTTGCCAAAAGCCCATCATCAGTGCAAGCCCGAGACCCAAATTTGGACCAAACTGACTAGGACCTATTGGACCCGAACCGATTGGGAACAGTGGCCTATAGGTTAGGTTTGTTTGGTCAAGGGTTGTAATATACCAGTCCGGTCCTAAAAATTACAAAAGACAGACTGGACCGGATTTTTTTATTTTTTATTTTTTGAGGACTGGAACGGATTGTTTACATCCCTAAACGTGCAATTTGTGTAGAGTGCTAAAATTAATTTTTGTTACCATTTTACAAAATTACCAAAACTATTTATTGTCAATAAATATATATATATATATATATATATATTCAGTTAAGGCTAATCAAAGAGGTTGCGCCAGTCATCACATCAAAATTACATAAAGGATTATTTTAACATAAAGATGTTCGGCTTGAAGATGTCTTGCTAAAACAAATATGATGAGCTTTCTATGATATAGATTCTTATTATTTGTGTTTTATTTAATAAAGGAATTCTTCTTCGTTTTTATATACATATAATAAAATTTGAAAGGAAAATGTTAAAAATCACAATTTTGGTCACATCTTACTCATGTGGCAAGTCGTGAGTGGTGGAGTTGTAGACCTACCACTTTTTCTTCACCACTCATGACTTGTCATGTGAGCAAGTTGTGACAAAAATTATAAGAAAAGTTGTGGTTTAAGCATTACTTAATTTGAATCTATTATGTCCCATTTTTGTTATAATTGTTTTTTATGGTTATGATCAAGGCAAGAAATTAATGTGTGTATAATATATATATATATATATATATTATGAAGAAAACTAAAGTAAATATATTATATATAAGTAAAGACAGTAAATAATAAAGTAATATTATAAAAAGTAAAGTAAATAATAAGGTAACTAAGTCAATACTTAAACATAAACAAAATAAATTACAATATTGTCAAAAAATTTCTAAGAAAAAAAAATTGTCAAAATAAACACAGGAAATAGAGATAAAAACAGGTTTTTCCAAGTAGGAAAGAATGAAGATTACAAGATTAGACATCTGGGAAGGTAAGTGAAATTTCGGGAGAATATGAAAGCTAAAAATTAAGTTCTAGTTACAATTGAAGAGAAGCAGCCTTTTTATAGGAAAAATTAGGCACTATTTGAATAGTGAATAGTAAACAATAAATTTGACTTTTTTACTCTTCACAATAGGTTTTCAAAAGCTTTATTCGTATGTGCTGACAATAGTGATGTAAGCAGTAGTTTCAGCAATTTTGTTGGTATATTCAGATAATAGTGATGTAAGTAGTGACTTTAGCAATTTAGTCCGTATGTGCCAATAGTATCGTCTTTTGCAATTATAGAGCTGAAGTAAGAAATCAGTCTTTAGCTAAGTCTGGAGTAGCAATTGAGTCTCACACACACACGTGTGTGTGTGTGTGTGTGTGTGCACGCGCATGGTATAGGTGAAAGACTTTACATTTTGAGTTAAATCCAGTGAAAATGAATTCCATTAAACTAACAACAATACTAGACGGAATGAAGTTAGACATGGGCGCAAGAAGCTGTCAAAATTAGAAGTGGTGAAGAGGTTTGAACATCCTTGGGAGAGTTTCACTATGACCAGGCCATCATGCAACCAACTTCCACGGGGGAGGATACAAAATGCAAACCGCCTGATGGAAGTAATATAAGGTGAAAGTGGACGAAGTTATTTTCAGACAACAAAGGGAGGTTGGTATAGAAGGTTTGTAAAACAGGTAATAACATGCCTGTCACTTACCTGCAAAACACTAAGAAAGTTTCAAATTAAGTAGCTTGGATTGAAGATTGTCCTAGTTCCATTTCTAGTGCAATTTCACTTGATGTATCCAGTTTACAAATTTGATTGAAATTCATTTTAAATAAATAAACAAAAACATCAATACTAGATGGAGTCTGAGAAATTATTAAAAAAAAAAAAAAATCTTGAAAGTAAACACCAAATTTGAAACTCACTCTAGTGTGAAGGCAATGGAAATATTATTTGGTATTTGTAGTCGGCTTCTTGGTCTAGGTTTGTAACATGTTCAAAATAATTTTCTTGGATTTTTATAGCAGTACATATGTACCCCCAAAAAAAGAGATGGAAAAAAGAATTTAGTATTTTGACGTCACCATAACCTACAACAAAGTAAACCTTGCAAGTTGCAACAGAAAATTTAGCTTTTCTAATATTTTCTCACCGTAATAAACAGACACTGCTACCATAAAGTAACATTTTATTTGGTCATGATGAACAGGGTAACCATTCATTTTGGGAAAGTTTTTATAAAAAATAGAAAAAACTGTCAAAACAGTTAATTACATTTTCGTTTTTCCATAAAAAGTTTTCTAAAATGGTTTACTAATGTATGCTCTAAGAGCACACGTTAGTAAATCCCTTACGAATAACCAAATATGAAACTTAACTCTTTCTACAACATATACAACAACAGAAAATTGATGAAGTATATAGGTAGAGTTACAAATGTACACCTGACCACCAGTATGCTATGAAAGTTCTGTGAAAACGTTCATGCCTTGCTGCCCTTTGTTGCAAAAGGCTGGGTCTTGAACATGCTGGTCAGATTTATAAGTGTTCCAGTCGACAATCTTTTCTGCTTTTCATTCCCATATAACTGATACATGCCATTCTTAAGCATATTTCTTTGTAGATAAACACCAACTGAAACGCTAAATTGAACTTTCTTCACGTATAAATTCTTATATAGCAAGATTTCCTGCACAGCATTCTGAAACATATCTAGGAATTAAACTTTCTTCATGCAAAAGATGGCACCAACAAACTCCTAAAATACAGCTAGAATTTTATGTATTAACAGTAGCACCCTCTTCAATTCGGTTGAGGAGCTCTAAAATATTTCCAGCTTTTCTCTTCGCTCTGTCAGTGCCATTCTCTGACAGTTCCTTCAGTGCCTCCTCTGCACCAAGCTCCTTTGATAGTTTCAACTGCTCAAAATCACCTGTGCATAATGACCACAATACTGCCGCAGAATTCTCCCGGTTGCGTGGGGAACCAGTTCTTATAACCTCCACTAAGACTGGAATTGGCTCTGCTTGACCAATTGCGGTCTTCCCTTCCAGATGGCTGGCAAGAATGGCCAGAATTGCAAGTGCTTCATCCACCATCCCACCTCCACCATCCTTCAACAATCTCATCAATGGGGTCACGATACCAGCCTTTACAGCCCTTGCCTTGTTTCCCTGATAGATCGAAAGATTGAAAATAGCGGTGGCAGCATCCTTTTTCCCTCTTGGAGTCCCCTCACAAAGCAATGTTATAAGAGCTGGGATAGCCCCGGCTGCTCCTATTGCCACCTTGTTCTCATCTATTACAGATAAGCTGAAAAGAGTGGCAGCAGCATTTTCTCTAGCTTCCATGCTGCCATTTTTCAATACATCTACTATATCAGGTATTGCTCCTGCATTCACAATAGTTCCCTTGTTACTCTCATTGATGGAAAGGTTGAGGAGTGCTGTAACAGCATGTTCCTGTGTCCGGGGATCTGGAGAGGACAATAATTCTACAAGAAGTGGTATGGCTCCTGCCTCAGCAATGCATACTCTATTATCTCCATTCCTCTTAGCAAGCAACCTGAGCTCACCAGCAGCTGCTCTTTGCTGTTCTGTATTCCCATTTGCTAGTTTTTCCAATAAGGCATCAATAGCAGCAGGATCACAGTCTGAAACACTGCCTCCTCCTGATTTCTTGCTTCTACAATTCGCTTGCTTTTTTGGAAGCTCAACACCATTGCTCTCACACCATAAAGCAATCAGACTCTTCAAAACGTAGTTAGGAGTTAGGGCTGTGTGCAACAGTGTCTGCTGTGTCTTAGGACAGGTTTTATGTCCTGCATCAAGCCATTTTTGAATGCAAGACCTTTCATAAGTCTGCCAAAAAAAAGGTAAATATTTCTTTAGTAATGACTACTGATAGTCTGATACAAATAAACTGTTGTAAACTTAAAATTGTGAAGGCAGCTGCCAGTTTATACCTGTCCAGTAGAGACAATCACAGGATCTTTCATCAATTCAAGAGATATTGGACATCTGAAATCATCTGGGATAACAGGAGATCTGTGCTTAATCAAGCCCTTTTCACCCTCAGAGGTCTCCACTTGAGGATTTTCAGTCAGAACCCAGTCCTTAATCTTCTTAAAGAGGGATGACATTTTTTCAAAGCAGTCCCCAGGATCTCCATTGCTTGAGATAACCATTTCATGGAACGCAAGTGACTCTTTCTTTATATCATTGATAGTCTTGAGATGCAGCTTTTCAGAAAGTCTTTTAAGTACTGCTGGGTCAGGTTCTTTTTCTTTCTGTGCTGTGGCTAAATCAATGTCCAGTTGTAAATCAAGTGTGTCAATTCTTCCCTTGGCTCTTTGGAATTGAGCATGTACTAGTTCAATCTGAAAGAAACAGAAAAATGTCCCACCAATTGTTAATACTTTCAAATCAACTAAATGTTACTTTTCGTTAAAATTCATTTATGAACAGTATTTTAGACAACATTTTGACTGTTTACTCTTTAAAATTGAAATTAAAAGGGTAATGACTACTGCTGAATTATATGCTGTTGCTTGTAAAAATTATATGCTGTTAATTCTCTTCAAAATAAGTTGGGTTGTAAAAGTACCTGTTCGCGAACCTCCTCAGATAAATTAAGTTTATCATAGTGAATCTCACTCAATGCTGCTTCAATTTGTTCTGTCACCAGGTGGAACTTTTGAGCAATCTTTTCCCTTTGAAGAGCCTGTGACAAGTAAGACATTTCATACCTCAAAACTAATGATTTAAAATCAACTTGTTGAGAAACAAGAATAGAAATTAAGCCAAATTACACACAGTAAAAGTAAGTATCATATGCCTGGGTGGAAAATGTATTTAACAGTTAGTACTATTGATGGTTATATTAGTTTGTACTCGACGACCTGAAAAAACACAAAAATGCCAATATCTAGTTCTAGCTAAGCAAATCACGGTTCAAGTACAGAAGCAACTGTAATCACCATCTCATACCTTTTTCACTGAAATGCAGAACTCATTCATCTAAGAAAAGAAGAATTCATTTCTCATTTCTCAAAGCACCCGCGCACCCCCCCCCCCCCCAAAAAAAAAAAAAAAAAACCAAGCTTTGTGGAATTCATTTCTTAACATGCATATGCAAATCCGACTTGATAAGACCATCCATGTGTATTAATCTCATTAAATCATTTATACAAGTCACATATCTATTAAATGGGTCGAGATTATTCTAAACCGGTTCATAAGAATCTTAGGTCCTATTTTTAATCTCTTCCTAAATTCAATGGGCACACTTGGATTCTTATTTTTAACTCTCTGATCTCCCATATACCAAAATCACACTTTGAACAAGAATATAGACATAAATATCCAACTTTTATTTATGCGATTCAATTCCTCATAAACCACAAACTATAACATATACCCAACTTTTATTTCTGTTCAACAATTCCTTGTGTGTGTGTGTGTTTTGACTTTTGAGTTAAAAACCAAATATAAAATAGAATGATGATTTCTTTAGGGTTGCTTTAAAAAAAAAAAAAGTCAAATTCTTCACCATTTTAGCCCAAACAAAGAAATCCCACTTTCCCTCCTCTTTTTCTCAGCAATCAAACAGAAATCAATTCATTTAAAAAAAAAAAAAGCAAAGAAAAAGTACCAGATAGAGCTTGCTGCCACCGTTGACCGAGTTGAGAAGTTGGGTAGCGGAATCCAAACCGAGTCTGAGCGATTCAAAAGCCTTAACCACGTCATCGTCAAGCCCTTCATCGCTGTCCCTCAATTCCTCAAACAAAGGACTCAGCAGCTTCGCTCTCCGAACCAAGTTCCCATACATCTTCTTGCACACGTTTCGGCAATCCGCTAACTCAGAGATCGCCTTCGTTGACTCACTGAGCCGACTCAGCAACAACTCGCCCTCCTGAGAATCCTCTATTGGACCCATCTGGGTCGCCCCGATTCAATAAGAAGAAACAAAAAATTATTATTAAAAAAAAAAAAAGTTTAGAGATTGGGAGAATTGGATTGGTTTAAGGATTTGAAGGGAAAAATTGGAAAGAGAAAAAAACACGTGAATTTTTGAAGAGGTTGTCTGAGAATTCTGAAACTGAAAGAAAGATAGGTCTTAAGGTTGTAAAGACTTGAGGTTTAAGAAAGAATGGAACAAAGATTTATTAATTCTTTTTAATAGTAATATATAAATAAATGGAAGTATTTTTAACATGTAATCATAGCCTTAGGAAAGTTTTATAATTAATTATGGGAATATTAGAAAATTTTAGAAATACAAGTTGGGAAATTGGTTACTTGTCTTTTTGATTTACTGTTGACCAGTTTGGTGAGGAAGTTGGAATGGAGGGAGATGGTACCAATTTTTTATTATGTTTTTGACAATATTGTCCTCTGCATATATATATATATATATATATATATTTTTTTTTTTTAATTTCATTTTTCACATATGTGTGTTTTTGTTGGTTTGTTTGTCTTTTATTTCGGGAAAAAAACATAGTTTTGGAAACAATAATGTGGACACCATGTATAGAACCTTTAAATTTTTTTTTCTTTCTATTTTTACCTTTTGATATTAAAAGTACTAGATCTCCATTAAAAATGATAAAAACAAAACAAAATCACCTTGGAGAATCCAATTGATTTTACTATCTTTCAGATATATTAAAATTTCCTAAAGTACACAAAGGGTTTCTCTTTGTCAGGGTCATAACTCATAACTCATAATTCAGAACTAGAACCTCCTAGAATTGATTTTTGTGTTATTTCAATGGAAAGTAGTTATTTGAATTTTTCTAAAAAAGTATATAATAATAATAAGAATAATGATACAACCACAAACTATTTTACAACATTTTTACAAATTATTTCTGTGGCAAATTCTTATTAGTTCTAATATTAGTCCACCACTAACATCGCATTCATGTTTTCTAATAATTATTTGAAAATTACTAAAATCACATCAGCAATTTATAAAAATGTTGTAAAATAGTTTGTGTCTGTAACATTATTCTAATAATAATAATAATAATTCTAAAATTTCTTGATATTCAAGTGATTTTTTTTTTTTGAGAGAGTTCGAGTGATAGGTTCATTGGTTTAAAGTGCAACGTAAATTTGGAGGTTCTAAAGTTCAATTCATTACATTATTGGTTCATAGAATTTTTGTGATGTTTCATGAGTAGGAAATAGATTAATCTTATTAAAAAATGAGATACACACACATGTGCACTTAAATTCTTAATCTAGGTTTGTAACTCTTTTGTACCATGTTCAAAATAATTTTCAATGATATTTTTGAGAGATTTTACAAATATGGCCCTATTTATAATATAGTAAAATAGTTTTTTTACAATCACGCATTCTGTCACAATTTAATAATATATGCAATTATGATTAATGAATTATTATTTTCACATAAATTCACTATTTCTTTTTTAACCATTCACGATCATACAAATAAAGTTGTGATATAAGTTAGATTTTTCGACCCGATATTTTTGTTTGGGGACGATTTTTTGGGGTTTGGAACTTTGAATCAGTGAAATGAACAACAACAATAGAGGGAGGTATCCGCCGGGAATGGGCGGCGCGGGCCGAGGCGGCGGCATGAACGCAAACCCGCCGTTCCAGTCGAGGAATCCGCAGCAACAGTACGTGCAGAGGAGCATGTTGCAGAACCAACAGTATAAGCATCACCAAGTTGTGATATAAGTTGTGCTCACGTTATTTCTCTTAACCAACAAAAAAAAATATAAAGGTTTAAGGATTTAAGCAAAACAAAAGGCAAGAGAAAAAAAAAAAAAAAAAGAAGAAGGGTATAATGGACCATACGAGGAAAGCCAATGTTGTGGACCAGGCAGCTTTTGCGTGTTATCATCAGAGTAGTTGCATTTTCTTCCCGCGCAGAATTGTCAATTGGACGGCCAGGATCTTTCCAGGTACCAACCTCAAAAGACTTGGCTACACTCGACTTGAATTTAAGCCAGACCAAATTAACCAATAGCTAAATGCCAACTGGACCATATTATTATTGTATGGTCTATAATATAACATAATAATGGTCAAAGATACATTTAAAAAGTTAACGGTCATGTTTCTTGCAATATTTAGTTGGGTCCATAGAAAAAGATGAGACTTCATTGTTCATGACCCATTATTCATTATTGTTTAAATTTATTCATCATAAAAATAATTGTGGCGGAAATATTATGCATTGATTAAAAAAACTAAAACGTAAACAATGAGGGGGTAGTAATTAAATGAATTAATATTGGTTCAATTCTTGACTTGATCAAATGTATATAATATATACCAATGCCGCAATGCAGCCACCAGATAATTTTAAAACTATTTAATTAAACATTTCTGAATTGTTCCAACCATACAAAACATATTAGAGTGTCCTTTTTGTTTTTTCCACAAAATATAAGATATATACAATTAGAATTTAAATACTTGTGACATTGAAAACATAGTAATGTCCTAAACTTGTGGAGAGGTAATTGGTATAATCATTTTATGTTATGTTAACGTGACATGAAAATCTAAGGAAATATGATCCAATTACTCATTGTTTATAAATTTTTTTATGCTAACCCCACAATTTGAACTATTATTTCTTTTAGATCCTCAAGAACTTTATACACAAAAATATGTTAATTAAACTACAAGATTGCTACAAGTAAGTAATATTTCGTTACATTTTTGTTTACAAATATTTCCTAAATTTCAGCTTTCATTTATCTTGTCACATTATAAATGTGGAATTGAACTTGAATCTTTAAAGTAAAAAATCAAAATGAAAACAAGCCACAGATTTAGGTGAAAAACAGTATTATAAGATAAGATAACATATTTGATGTGTGTAAAATGAAAACAATAACACCAAATGATTAAATAAAAAAATAAAATAAAAAGGTGGAGATATGTTAGGTGAGATATTGATCTTTGTAAACAACGACCGACTAGATGGAGCTTTCAAAAATGATGGAGCTGCAAAAGTCACGAAGTGCAAACGTGTCAAGATGGGTTTGGTCAACAACGCGTTAAAACTAGCTTTGTTTGGCAATGAGGTGGGTGCGCCGGCGAAACATATGACATGCCTGATGCCACACAGACAAACCACAATATGTCAATGTCATGTCAACACACTATCTCACTCTTGATTCATTTCGAAGGAGCCAGAGCCACGCATCTTGCCCAAAAAACTAGCCGTGACGTGGACGGCATATCAGGCATATGGGCCCATGTATATCATCCATCTTGGCGTCTTTTGTTTTAACTTTAAGTAACGTTATATTTTAAAAATTTAAGCGTTGGATTATATCTATATTTACTGCGTTTTTAATACACACTAAATTTTGTGTCAATTAAATACCACCTACTATTTGAATTAGAAACCCATATTTTATGCAAATTTTTAAATACAAAATCTTAAGATTTTTTTTTGAGAGAATTTCAACCTATGACGTTCGCTCCTGATGTTAGCTGTTTATCATTAGACCAAGACACCAATCAGTTTTTGGTATAGGCGAGGATTGAACTCCAGATCTCTTATACAACCATAAAAGACTTTACCAGTTGAGCTAACTAGAACCCACAAAGTCAAAATCTTAAGATTTAAACACGTTTGATGACATAGTTATTAATTTTAGACAATCTTAAAATTTTGCAAGCATGTAAACTATAAAAAGAGAATATAATTCAACGGTGACATAGTTATTGATTTTAGACCATCTTAAAATTTTGCAAGCATGTAAACTATAAAAAGAGAATATAATTCAACGGTGGATTTGTTAAAATTTACATCTAATAAATAAATATAGAGTGATGTAACATAACTTAAAATTATACCAGATTTAACTTAAATCCAACAACGTATATATATTTTTGAGAAAATATGGGGGTAAAAAAAAATGCTGAATATCCGTGGGGTCTTGTTAATGGTTTGATATGGATAGTAAATTTATAAGTTATATAAATTTCTCAGAAAAAAAAATTATATAAAATTTTCACAAAATATTTAATGATAAGTCCTTTTAATAATATGTGATAGATAGGATAGGACCAAGCCAAATTTCACGTCGGACACCAAATGGACCAAGATGAAATTTAGAGGTCCGTTTGAATAAAACTTATTTTGCTGAAACTGAAAATTGAAAACATTGTAACAAAATAATTTTTAAATGTGTGAATAGTATTGTGAGACCCATTTTTAATGAAAAAGTTACTGAAAAAGTGATATTTATGGGTCCATGAATAGTGCACGGATGCACTGTTCACAGAAGAATAGTCAACATTTGCAGCTTAACCAAAAAAAAAAAAAAAAGGCTGAAACGCGTATTGTAGCAAACGTAGACGCAGAACGTAGATCCAAACCCACACCTAGTAAAATCTGCTAGATTTAAGTGTTATATTGTTAGAGATATATTAATTATTCAATAATATATGCTCAAACCCAGTTTTACTTTCTGTACAAGTCAAATTTTTTATTTGTGTTACAAATCTATTAACCATAGTTAGTATATAGTTAGTTTAAAGTTTAGGCTTTTATAGATTTGTACTTCAAATGTAGCTCTTAAAGGTTTATTTATTGAACATAGCTCATTAGATTGAATTACATAACCCTCGTATTTTTGTGTTACTCTATGATATGATTTCACTTTGGCATCTATTTTAGAATATTTAGTTTAACATATATATATAAAAAAAAAATTATGAAAATTATTATGTTTTTGAAGCATTGGCATTGCTTATATGCACCGTCCAAACATCATTCTGCATTTTTTATTTGTTTTGGTCAAAAAACAATATCAAAGTCTCAACCATAATCATTGTATGTGCAGACTTTCCGCGTGATGGAATGAATGATTGGACTTGGGAGCCACAAGACAATGTTCGTGCAACGATGGTGGTCGGCAATGGATTAGGATCTGGTCACCCAGTGGACGGGGTGCAATTCACCCATCTCTTCTTACAAATTTTTTTTTTCACTTTTAACCTTTTAAATTTTAAATTTTTACTTTTTTTAACTTTTTTTTGAATCAATGGTTAAAATTGAAAGTTGCTTTTTACAACTATTAATCTTAACAATTCGTAAGAATTATATCAAGTGCAATACCTTTGTAGGGATGTTAGGCCCAGAAATATATAAATCCATGCAAATATTGGGCCGGAGGCCTAATCTGAGGACATAAAGCAATTCGAGGAGGGGAGAACATAATTAGAGGAGTCTGTGCTAGTAAGTAAAGAGATTAGTTTTGATCATATGGGTCCGTAAAGGTGGTCCGAGAATGAATCCCTCGTCGACTGAGCAAAGCCGAGTTCCAAAGGGGTGGCCTGCCACCCAGAGCAAAGTTCCAGGGAATTCTATTGATACGGATAAGTATCACAGAAGTGCAGGATAGAGGGAAGTCCTAAAATATCTAAAGAGAAAGCTGCTACCACAGCATTGAATGCTTTGCACCTAACCAACTGGCTGTATTAATGTGGAGGTGATACTTGAACAGTAATTTTCAGTCTTACAGCTACTACCAGAGACTTTAGGAAGGTGCCGATGGGACAATGATCAATACCAACAATCTGCCCTACACGTGGAGGGTAAAGAGGAAAGAAGGAAGAGGGTATAAAACAAAAAGAATATACTGAAGAGAAAGGATCAAAGAATTAAAAAAGAAACACTATAGCAATCAAGAGTGGAACTTGTAATCAAATTTGAGAAGAAATATATAAGAACTGATCTCCTCGGATTGTGCTGAGGATGATTTTCTTTAGATTCAACCAGTCTATTTTCATTTTCTTAGTCATCCGGATCCACTTTACTTGTTTGCTGATTCATTAAAGCCCAAATTTCCAACCCACTATCTACAAACTCATTGTATTAGGCTCTTTGGGCCTAAGTTCATCCATCATTTGGGCTTGGGAGCCAAACTGTGTACTTACAACCTTGATCTCAATTCGTCGGCAATATACTTGTTTCGATTCAGCCTTTTCTTTTGAGCGTAAAAAGATGAAGATGAAGCTATTTCTTAAAAAAAAAAAAAAAAAAAACCTCTGATGCCTTTATTTAAGAGAATTTGGGGGCAGTTTTTGGTCCATGTGCACTGCAAGAAGTATTGGGTGGTAAGATAGCAATAAATAGTTAATTAATATATGTATCTTAAATTTTTTAGTTTGATTATTTTAGTTTTTGAGTCTTAGTTGAAATTTGCTAGTTAGATTTAATTTGGTATTTTTTTTTGTTGGTAAATATGGAATTATCATTAATTAAGAAACACTGGCAGCAGCACCAGTTGTACAAAGTCTAGAGCGATAGCCCATCATATCATCACACAGGAGCTGCAAAATAATAGTGGGAGGGGAGACAAAAACTAAAGACAATTTTGCAGAAGCCGATCCCAGTTTAGCTAAAGCATCGGCACAAAAATTTGCTTCCCTGAAGCAATGCGATAATTTAACTTGAGGCAGACGCAGCAACAATTCCCTGCAATCATCAACAAGACCAGACAAATCTCCATTAGCATTGACATTGCTAGAAACTAAAGAAATTTAATTTGGTATATTGAGACTTTGTTTTGATGAATATAAAAAAGTAGGCCCAACCGTACGTATAAATTTCAATCATTTGTTGAATAGTGAATAATTGAATTAAAGTCTAATTGTTTTATTAGACCTAATTGAATAGTCCCAATAACTCAGATTTAGACATGTTATCTTATGTAGGTTTTTTGAGCTATAATAGGTTAGTGATTTCTCAACTTGAGTAGGTCATGTTGTTTGTTTGATGGACAAATGTGCTTTGAGGCTGTGTCCGTTTGAGAATTCTTAACTCATTTGATAATGTGAGACAAAAAGTTAAAAACTAGTTTATTTTTAACAAACTGAAAGTTGAATTATTTAAAATAAAATTCAGACAAAAAATAGTGTGAGACCAGTAAATAATAGAAAATTTAAATAAAAAATTAGTATTTAATTGGTTGCCAAATACACACTATATCCCGCTCTAAGCTTGAAATGATCTCGGGGACATTATCTAAAGATGACTTTATCAAGGCGTAATTGCATATAACATAAATTCAATGTTGTGAGAGGTGGCATGTGGAACTAAATTTTACGAAGTTAAGTTTACTATAACTACGTTAATGGAGGCCAAGTGCAAAATTTTGATTAAAGATAATAGAGGATGAATAAATAATATCCACACTACTTTGAAGTAATACATAATTGTCACTCATTCCTTGATTTTTGGGATAGTTATTCAATTAGGCTCCAACTTCCAATTTATTCAAAATCTTGGCTTCTTTGTAATTGCTTGGTGAGCTGATATATAGCTGCCATGTAATTCTGCACATGCTAAATGTGCGTTAGTTTCTCTCTAAAAAACTTGGACACTTCTTGTAGCCCTCACGGCCCATGTATCAGATCAAGTTGAAAAATACCTCAAACTCGACTCAATTTGACCCATACACATTTCTAGTGAGCAAAGTACTCAATTTTTATTCACAAGTACGAGCCTCCATAAATAAATGTCTTCTGACAAAATATATAAAAGATATGACAAAGTTCTTGATTATATTTGTTTATTTACCTATTTGTAGTTGAGATTTTTTGAAGTCTTGACATGCTTCACAAACAAGAAGCCATCTTCATTTGAGTCTTAGGGGCCAACAAAATGGGAGTGTTGGTTTGTAAAATGTGATTCGTGGGGAGAACTTATGAATTCTAGAGTTTACACTTCAAAATGATTTTTTTTTTAAGAATACTAATTATTTTAACACACAGGGGAGGAGAAGGTCATAATGAAACTGATAGTGGTGTTTATTCAAAATGAGATTTTTTGTGAGTATGAATGGATCGGTTTTGACCACAAAATCAAAATGCAGCAGATTAACAAATTAATTACCAATTAATTAAGATATATGGTCACAATTGTAACATGTTAATTAATGAAACTAGGAAATCGCCAAATTTGTAAAGCATGCAAAGAAAGCAATAAACAAATAACACAGTGATATGGTGGAGAAGTGGAAAACTAATGGAGTCTTCAAAGAAAAAACTACTATAAGAGTAACCTACCCCAATCAAAGGAAAGCCACAATAAGAAAAAAAATTATAGATCTAGTACATAATCAAAACTTAAAGAAAACCATTCAACAAATACTACAAATTGTTCAAAACAAAAAATTGACAACACTCATTTCAAAAGAGAAGTCTAGTGACATATCTTGTGTGACACAAATTTGATGTAATTAATTGTGAGCTAGTGATGAAAAAAAAGTGATAAATTCATGTAAAAATGCTCTTCTGTCACTCACAATCAACCAAGTTGTTACAAAAATTATGACAAATAGTGTGGTCCTTAATGAACTATGTTGAAAAAGAATACATGCAAGCTTCATCAATCACTTAATTCTAAAATTTCAAAAGTCATTTCTCTCACTTTACCGACTTCAACTATTAACTAAAAGCAACTGATTGACTCTCCATAATTTCAAATAAATAAATAAATAAGACGGCAGTACCAAAGTTTGAAGAACATTCTCAACCTCCATTCGCATAAGATCAGGGATCATGACTCCACCTCCATCTGCACCACCCTCTTTATTTATCTTCCTCTTGACCACTTTGAAGGTAATAAGAATTCTAGAAGAATAAAAAAAGATTACTCAAAAATATAATCAAATATCAAATATTATGTACATGTAATTTAGATCTTCTATTTCATATTGAAATCAAAATAATATTGGAAAATAAGAATAGGTTGATGTTATAAATTTAGCGAGTGAAACATCTGTTGGAGTGGGTGTGTTTTAAACACTAATAAGCCTTTGCTTTGTGTGGAGTGAACCTTGTTATGTGTTTATAAACCTTTGCACATTTTACATGATAACTTGAAAATAATGGGTTAGGTGTTGGTCTTGGGCTTGGGCTTGGCTTTGTTCATATCTTTGTTAGGCTTTATTTTTTTTCCATTTCTTTCCTTCTAACCCAATTCTGGTCAGCCCAACACCTGTTAGACATTAACCAAGCAGCTCGTTAGAAGCGTTTAATGTGCTGCATTGGGCATGCATAGTGACTGTTGGAGCAGCCCATAAGCCCTCTGCTTCTTTGCTATAAAACCCTTGTTTTTACTCTTTTCTCTTCAGTTCAAAAATCTACGGGCAGATCTTCAAAAAATTAGTGTGGTTAGAGTGCCGAGAAGTCAGAATAGTCATGCCGATTCTCTAGCTACGTTGGCATCCTCTTTAGATGACTGCATACCATGAATGATTAGTTTAGAGTTGTTAGAGGAACTGAGCATTGAACAGCAGACATTGGTAGCAGCTACGTCAGAACTAGAGCTAAGTTGGTTGGATCCATACATAACCTTTTTGTCTGACGGGACCTTGTCAAATGATATCAAAGAGAAGGTACGGAGAACATCAGCTCGATTTTGGCTATTCGAAGATAGGAGGTTGTACCAGCATTCATTTGGAGGACCTTACCTGTTGTGTCTTCATCCCAGCAAAACTGCCGAGTTGTTAGTTGAGCTTCACAAGGGAATATGTGGTGGCCACTTAGGGGGTAGGTCACTTACACACCGAGCTATGACTCAGGGATTTTGGCGGCCAAATATGCAACGAGAAGTAGCTGATTATGTTAAAAGATGTGATCGGTGCTAGAGACATGCACTTATTTGCACCAGCTAGGGGGAAATCTCAACCCGATTGTCCGTCCTTGACCTTTCACCCCATGGGGACTAGATATAATCGAGTCATTCCCTCGGGCTTCGGGGAACAAAAGATATGTGGTGGTAGCGATAGACTATTTTACCAAATGGATGGAAGTCGAAGCCTTGGCAAATATTAAGGATGTGGATGTGAAGAAATTCGTTTGGAAGAACATTGTTACAAGGTTCAGGGTTCCCCGAGCACTGATGTTTGATAATGGGCTGCAGTTGTAGGGGTTTATGCTCTAAAATCTAATTTATTGGCATGTCATAAATAATTAAATTGTTTAATTATATGAGACTATTTATAAATGAACTAATGGGACATTATCTTAGTCCATGAGATGTATAGTATGTGATTTAGTCACAGAAGATATAAATCACTTGTTCTTTGTAAACTCAGAATTTTAGTTTGTAGTCGGTGATGAAATTGGGCATTTCATCTGCGAAGACTATAACATATCAACTAAGATGATTTGTCTTGATCATACAAGTGGAGACTTCTAGTTGATATGTTGATATATTTTGAGAGCTAAGACATATTGAATTGGACGCTATGAGATTTATTATTCTCCTAACAACTATCAAATGAATAATAAATCTCACGACTTCTATTTACATCAACTTTAAATCCTGACAGAATAATGAACTTGATCATGAAGTGTAGGTTGCTTTGATATATCAAGAGTGAGATCTAAAGTCATGATCAAAACTTCAATATATTAGGCAGCCGCATTTAATGTTGATGGAACATATATTTTCAAGATGAAATTCATAATCTCTTAACGAAGATATAAAATATTCTCTTGAGATAAGTTTAATAGGTTTGATTATTCAAAGTGTTAGGCCCAACCACTTTAGTAAGAAGTTATAAATTAGGTACTCAATGATTAAGATGTAGTAATTTTCAAAATGGCAGTCAACAAACTTGACTTTGTATTAGTACGAATATTTTAATGAAAGAGTTGCATGTATATTAAAGTCTTGGGATATAATTTATTAATAAGGCCTAGAGTGCAATCATATTCATACAGTGGTATTATATATAATTGATGGTAACTTTGGACTTGTCAAGAGTTGACAGAAAAGCCTAAAGCCCATTGGAGCTAGAGTCTTATTTGTTCCCTTTTGGTCTCACTCTAAGCCACATACGAAAACCCAATTGGAATGGCCCAAAAGGTTAGCCCAATTAGATAATCAGTTATATATAAGGAGAGAAACATACAGAATTTCATAAGGGGTTTTTTCATTAAGATCATATAAGGAATAAAATGGTGTGTATGTGACTGTAAGCCACTCTCTTATTCTCCCTTTGAAAACTGATTGAGAGACCACACTTCTTACGCATTAAGTGGAATTTGAGTGAAGATTAAAAGTATTCCTAAGTACTTCTAATCTTTTGTTTTTGAATTTCACCGCATCAATGTACGCTTTCTTGTTCTTAAATTCTAAAACTTACATAGTACATGTTATCAATTGTGAATGAAGTAGATCCGTTAATTTTCCGCTGCGTATGTTTTGTATGCAATACAAACATATATTTTTCCAACAGCAGTTTGATAGCAAGATTTTTTGGGCATACTGTGGTAGCCTCAGGATAACCAACAGGTACTCGTCTCCTGCATATCCTCGGAGCAATTGGCAGGCTGAAGCGACGAATAAGACGATCGTTAATAGTTTGAAGAAGAGACTGGAGGGGGCGAAGGGAAACTGGGTAGAAGAGGTTCCGAACATTCTATGGGCATATCAAACAACTCCTGGAAGGTCAACAGGTGAGACACCCTTCTCCATGACCTATGGCACAGAAGCGGTTATACCGATAGAGATCAACTCATCGAGTTCAAGGGTTGTAGGCTTTACACAAAGCCATAATGATGAGCTTCTGATCGAAAATTTGTATACCCTGGAAGAACAAAGAGATGTGGTATCTATGCAGCTTGTTGACTATCAACAAAAGTTGGCTCAAGGATATAACAGGAGAGTGAGGCCTCGGGAGTTTGTGCCAAGAAACCTTGTTTTGTGGAAGGTTGTTGGGAGTATGAAGGATCATAATGTCAGTAAATTGGCCCCGAATTGGGAAGGACCTTACTGAGTAACAGCTACAAGTGGAGTAGGAGCTTATTACTTGGAAGATATGGAAGAAAGACCCCTGCCTCGACCATGGAACGTCTATAATTTAAAGAAATACTACTCATGAATTTAATGTAGCGTATGGGATGCATTACTAAGTTTGTAGGCTGACGTGAATAGTGAAGGTAGATGAAATTCAGTTAAAAGATCTTTTGTAGAGTATGAGTAAACAGTGAAGCATCTGTGCATGCACTTAATATATTGCTAAGGACAGAAACCTAGCCTCGACCTGACTCCGGTCACCGACTAGGCGAAAACCTTAATATACCCCTAAGGACAGAAATCTAGCCTTAGCCTGACTCCTGTCACCAACTAGGTGGAAATCTTAATACATATTCATAAGGACAGAAACCTGGCCTTGGCCTAACTCCGATCACCGACTAGGTGGAAACCTTAATATATCCCAAAGGACAAAAACATGGCCTTGGCCTGATTCTAGTCACCGACTGTGCAAGAACTTCGATAAATTTACTTGATTCAAAGTACGGGTCATGGCATAAACTCATCCTTTAATCACCGCACGTCCCTACATGTAACTGATGATCGGGGAATATAAAGCACGTCTCCGATACTAACTAATGAGGACACATGAGAGCGGTGTACCATGAACATTGAAATTATTTGTGGCGTTACCGAACAATAACACTTAAGTAATTTTTTAGCATTAATATCAAGATGTTGATGCTGCAACTGAACGTCGAAATTATTTGTTGTGCAATCGAATTAACACTTAAGCAGTTCTTAACGTTAATATTAAAAAGTTGATGTTGTTATTGAACGTTCGGATTATTGCGTTACCCAATGTTAACACCTAAGCGATTTTCAACACGAACGTCAAAACATTGATACCATTACCGAATGAGTAAAAACTTGATGAAAGTAAGTTGTTGGCATTAACCTTTCACATACAATCACAATAGAATAAGGAAAAAATTAAAACCATCAGTCTCAAGTAAACTTAGAAAAGGAAAAAGAGTTTCGTATACGAGTACCGATCCACTTAAGAAATTACATAGAATTTCAACCAAATATATATATATATATATATATACACATATAAACAAAATACAAATATTTATGGTAAGTCTAGATGCTGAGGGTATCGATAGCCGGAGGAGTTGCTGTGGGTGCTTCCTAGCTGGCTGGAGGATTAATGGGCGGAGGGTTTGAGATGACTATGGGCTGCGTGGCGTTCGGATTTAATGTGGTAGCAGTGGTTCTCAAGTTGTCATCATCCAACACCACTACATAGGAATCGGTCTGCTTTGATAGCTCCCTGGCCTCTAGACTCTCCATGCCCTCCTTTTCATCGCTGTTGTCCTCGCCTTGCTCTTCAGCCTGGGTTTTAACCTTAGGGTCCTTGGGCAGCGGGACTTAGTCAGCACTCTTGAAAGAGGAATCCTCTAGGAGGCCAACAACGTTAACTACAGCCATCCAACCCTCAATGAACCTAAACTTCTGGGTCTAGAAGATCAAGGGACCAGCTGAGTTTTTGGCGTCCCTGAAACCCTTATTGTAGTAGGTCTACTTTCGAGCTTTCTCTGTGCCTTTGAGGTCGGTGAGTTCCTTGTCCCGGGTAGGGAGGTTGCTAGCTATCTTCACGAGCTTAAGCTCGGTCTCCCTGAACCTACCTTGAAGATCACTGGCTTTTTGCTCAACCAGCTCCAGTGCCTTCTTGGCGGTAGTCACCTGCCACTCCATCACATTTAGCCCTAGAGTTTTCTCTTGTAGGTAGGCCTCGGCTACCTGTATAAGGGCTTTTTCTTTGTCGGTCTCTTCCTGTGCCTCCTTCAACCGACCTTCCACCACATGGGTCAATTGGGCAGCCTGAGACAACAAAAAACCAAAGCGGGATTATTCAAGCATGATTGGTAACATTTGTAAATTGAGAGGTATGCGAAGGAAAAAAAAGGGACCGAGACAACAAAATAGTAATAATTCGGACAAATAAAAAGCTTACCGCTATAGTGTGCCACTTTAATATTAGCACGAGGTCCTCATCTTTGTAACCGGAGTAATGCTCTAGATCGGTAGGCAACAATAAGGCCTGCCTGTGACTATCTGATACCAGCCCTCCTTCGCCGCTCCTCTATATCTGGACATAAGAGTTCGAGGATAGGACCTTATCCCCCAAATGGAAGGAGCAGTCCCGTCCGATACCAGAACCTGAGGAAGAAGCCGCTACCTGAAAGCTGATTATGACAGGTTGGCTCACAGGCTGCGTCTCCCGGGGGGTCTTACCGATCGATTGAGTGGTTGCACGACCCTAGGCCAGAGTAGGGAGGTGGGCAGCAAAGGGAGTAAAACTCTCGATTGCAGCGCTATCGGCACCCTTTTGCCGCTTCCTCCACTATTGGGAAGGAGAGGGCGTAGTTTGTTGGGGAGTAGGCCGAGTGGCGGCCTGACCTCCTGAGGCCTGCGCAGCTAGAAACCAATGGTCTAAAGCCATAAAGTGCTTTTGGACCATTTCTTCTGCCGGGTTAGGTTGAACGGGCTCGTTAGGAATTGCCTCATTGGCAACTGGACCCTCTTTTACAAGATCTCCTAAAATGGGGGTCTCCAAAGGAACCTGTACCGCCTGACCTTGGAAGACGGTATCCCTCGAACCGTCTTATATAAGTTCAAGGGAATCGTGTCTAACCAGTCAGGGACCTAAATGCCAGGCTTCCCTGAAAGTGAGCCCTTGTGGTAGGAATCTAGGCAGCCGAATGTCCAGGTACGACAATAGCGGGTTGCCGACTGTCAAGGCGCTCGACAAATCCTGGTAGCTTGTGTAGGAGGGCACGCAACCCAAGATCAGGTGAGAAGCTCTTGACTGTCCATCGTAGTGCACAAATATCTCCGAGCGAAGGACGAAGTTGAGCTCTCGGACACACATTATGTTTATATCTGACTGGATTTTCTAGGAAACTGCAGTCGAGGAGGGGGTACAAGTTAGTGAGATGCCGAGAAAGTAATAAAAGAAAAAGAGAGACATATGTACATAAAATGGATGAGAAGTAAATGACAATGAGCATACTAATAAAACAAAAGGGAGGGAGACACGATTTATATATGTTGAGGAATCGGGGAAAAGAAAAGTATCGACCTATCTGACGAGGAGAGGTCAGGCAGGTCAGCTCACCATTCAACCAATTCCCGCTTACCCTAAAATACTCCCCCGCTGAGTTCCTATTGGAGTCGGGGAGGCAGGATACCAACCTAACCATTGTGCTTCAGGTTTGAAGATAATACTCGAGCTTTAGACCCCCCCCCCCCCCCCCCGAAATGGTGTACAAGAAGTTGATGTCATGGTGGGTAAGGCTAAAGCCATACAATCAGTTGAGATGCCCCACACAGCTAACTACCCTATAAAAATTAGGCAAACACTGGTCGGGGTTAAGGCCATAAAAACTAAGGGTCCTAAGTAACAAGGGATCCACTGGGAACCTAACCCTGCCCTCAAGTATGGACATTAAAGGGAAAAATACTACATGGGGGAGCCTCTGGTCCTCTATATCTCCCTCGTGACAATAGGAAATTTCAACGTCACAAGGAATGTTGTATCTAACTATGAAAGATTCTGCGGCCGCTCTAGTTTTCAAAAGGTAAGCAAAAGACATATTTTTGAATCTAACTAAGTTACGAGAAGATAGTTAAAGGGAAGAAGACTTACTGAGTGACTTCTCGAAGAGGAGAGTGATCTTGTAAGGAGATTAAGGGCTTGGGAACAGGAAGAAGGCAATATTCTGAACTTCAAAGAAACTAAAGAAAATGAAAAACATGAATTAAAGGAGGTATTTATAGAAACAAGGGTCATTAATTGTAACTGCCCAAATACAATTAATGCGTACCATCATGTCGCCTCACACACACCTTGGTAAGTGAAGCGTCAGGCCATCTGGACCGTTCGATACTTCAAATTTTGCCACGTATTTGAAAGGAACAAATTGTCTTGTCCGTTACATTAAATGGTAGACTGTTGATCTTCCCGAGGCGGAACTGTCATTTTTCTTGGAAAGGGTAAAGTAGAGACCTCGACCACGGGGCAAGAAAACCCCCATCCTATCTCTATTTTGTGGAAGCAATATCGTGAGGGGGCTATTGTGGGGGGAATTAGGCCTAAGCAACCCATGTTTTCCCACTTGATAAAAACCCAACATAAGACCCAAGGCCCAACAGACGAGTTAAGCTTGGTACACAGGGAGAGAGTTGACCTTGGGCCCAATCCTGAGGTTGGGATTATGGCCAATGAGACGACCACTTAAGGGAGTCTTAAGTGGTCGGCTAAACACTAACCAAGAACGAAGGCAGTCAGGGTGAAGCATGAACCTAGCAAGATCGATAGCTAAGGACTGATAATGCCATTGGGGAACCACCACCGAACACTATTTGGTGTCTGGAACAAGTTTCAAGGGAATTCTCTATAGTCGTGAAGATCCCTTGGGATTCTGATAAACATAGGAATACGTGTTTAGTGGGAAAATAATAATTATCACTTTACTAACAGGAGACTATAAAAAGGGGAAGAGAGTAAATGCTTGGGGGTTGGAAAAACTGGGGAAGTGAGAGATAGAGAGCAAAAACATTGGGGAACATTGGGAAGTTAGGAGAAACCAGGTGAAGTTTCGGGCCTAATCTATAGGATTAAGACTTAACCCATAGACAAATAAATTATGTCCCAAACACTATCATCGAATAAGTCTTGGACTTGACCGCCTCATTATCCAATGCCCTCTCACCATCAGCACTATCTCACTTAACGGCTTGACCTCTCAATCTCTCAAAACTTGGGTCGATGACCACTATGGGCATTAAGAAACTCTTGATTTATCCTTCCATACTACATAAGATACTAGAAGAGGACTATCACAGTTTCACACTTCTTGCCTCTATATTCTTTTGCAGGTACCTCCCTAAATCCCAAAATTGCAACATAGGACATTAACAAAGCCTATAATGAGCATCTCACAACTTGGTCAACCCTAAAGTCCCCACTGCATTACACCTGGCTCCCTCTTCCTCTTTGATGGATGAAGACTAATTTTGACATTGCAATTAGGCTTGGATATGTCATAGAAGGAGCCATATGTAGGAATGATGTTGGTGATGTGCTTTTTGCCCAAACTTCCTTACTACTCCCATTGGATCCTCTGAGTAGAGAAGTTCAAGTAGCTCTTTTGGTCCTCAAATTGGCGGTTCATCAACACCTTTATGTTTAAAGGCTACTCTAAGTTTATAATCGAGGCTCTGCATCAGCCTTCCAACAACTATCTAAACTTTCTTTCTTCTATGCCATGTGTATTGGCTACTTTAAAATTCCTTACTTGTTGAGAGTCTTGAGACTTTTGTTTTGTGAATAGACATATTAATTAATTAGCCCACGACTTAGCTACTCTGGCCATCCATTGTAAGTGGGATGGGCCTTTAAACAGTTCTTTTTTCCACTTAGGTATTTTTCCCAAACTTAGGGTTGGAGTTGGTTTGGTTAGAGGGGCGAAAAAGTGGGAGAATAGAAAATTGTGGAATGATAGAAAAGTAAGAGGATAGAAAAGATTTTAATTTCTCTCATTTTTGTTTGGTTGGGAGTGGAAAAGTAGAGGAATGAAAAAAGTAAATTTATATAAATTTACTGATATACTCTTGTTAAAAAATGATGCCCAATTAAAACCAAAAAGTGACAAACAGCCAAAAAAAAAAGTGTAATCACCTAAATCTATTAAAAAATAAAAATCATGCCCAGGAAAAAAAAAAATCACATCTAAAAAAAACACAAAAGAAAGCAAAAGATAAAAAAAAAAATAAATAAAAAAAAAAATAAATAAATAAAATATGAGCAACATACACTAGACAAAGCCTGCCTAGTAAATCAAAAGAAAAAAGAAAAAGAAAAGGAAAGAATAGGTAATGTCCAAGAAAAAAAAAAAAAGAAGAAGAAGAGTAAGAAGAAGGAGAGGAGGCAACGTCTAGGATGAAGGTAAAAAAAGTGAAGAAGAGCAACGTATGGATGAAACCCATGTGCAAGTGCACATGAGTATTTTCGTCTATTAAACAACTCAATTTTCTTCCTTTAATTTTTTCTCTATTTTGGGAAGAAAACTTTTTGGTGGGCCTGAGAAGAAAATATCTAGGCCCCACTATTTATTTTTCTTCCTTCCCACCCATCTAAACACACTCCAAAAAAGTCTTTTTTACCATTTTCTCTCCAAAATTTCCCATCCGCCCTATTTCAACTCCAAACAAACATAACCTTAAAGATGGATTTGACCCTCAACCCCTTTTTCTCCCCTTGATTTATATATTATTTTTGCTTATTAGAAAAAAAATGACAATAATTTTTAATTTTTTTTAATAATTGGAATAGCATATTGAAAGAATTCTTGTCGACCAATTGCAATTTTTATTATTAGCCCTTGTTTAAAAAATTGCAACTTAACTCGCATCTGCTCTAAAAAACTCCTAAATTAAGCGAATTTTTTTAAAAACAATTCTAACTCATCAACCCCCAATATTTGATACCATTTTCTAACTTGGCAAGCTTGCACATTATCTCTTTCCCAACTTAGCTTATTGGGTCATCCATTGAAAGCGAGACGACGGGTTTTTTAATATCTATTCTCTTTCTGATTGGGTCTTTTCCTGGGCTTTAGAGCATCCACATCAGTGGATGCAAACTTCTCGTCTATTTTACAAGAAAAAACCTACTTTTTCTATTTTATACACCTATTTTTACAAAACACCCACATCAGTTTATTTATTCTACACATTTATTCAATAAAATATTCATTATTTTACAATTTTTTATTATTCACTCCCTCACTACCCCTCTCTCTCACAGACCCACAATCCATCACTACCAACGATCACTTCACACCTAACCACCATCATCACCACCCAGCCACCGTCATCACCACCCAACCAGCATCATCAAGAAAAAACAAGCCGATCAAGATCAAAACCCACTGATCAAAATAGTCAACCCACCCATCAAAATCCTAGCCACCATCAAAATCCCAGCCACCATCAACCCGATCAATACCCACAGATCAATACCCATCAACCCAATCAATACCCCACAAATCAATACCCATCAAAACCCACACATCACGTCCCTGAGAGCTCCACCACGACGTCGTTTGCCTGTTGAGATCGTATCGACAATGAGTGAGATTAATGGACTAATCAGTGGACTAAGGGAGAGATGAAACGATAGAGAGGTGAGAGTGAGAAGACTATACACGTTTGAAAGAAAGAGCTGTGAGCCTGAGAAAGTTGAGAGGAGAGAGAAACAAATACTAAAATAATGGATAAACAAGCTACAGTAACCGTGTATATTACACGGTTACTGTAGCTCATGGAAATTTTTAGACAACCTTACGTATTTTTACATCCACTGATGTGGGTGTTTTTTTGCTCAAAATGAGTAAAATGAGTAAAATTTGTACTTTCTTTTATTTTAGAAGACTATAGATGGACTGATGTGGTTGCTCTTAGAGATGTATCCTCTCCCCTTTTTTTCATAATTTATATATTATTTTTAAAAAAATGACAATAGTTTGTTATTATTATTTTTATTATAATAATTAGAATAGTATTTTTTTATATATATACAATATAGAATTCTACTTTAATCTAATCTAAATGTATGTTTGTGTAAAGCTCTCTGCTGTAGTCTTGAACCCAGCCCTTACCTCCCAACCTCACAAGAACTTTAAACTTGTGGAGTGACCTGCATGCCAAACTTTCGTTAGAATATTATATATTGAAAGAGATCTTGATGACCAATTGCAAAGTTTTTATTATTAGCATTTGTTTAAAAAATTGCAACTTAACTTGCACCTGCTCTAAAAAAAATCTCCTAAATTATAAAAACACTCACCTAATCGTGGCTTCATGGTTCGTGCAAGCAATCTTTTTCTTTTTTTAATGAATTCATGCACACAATCTAATTTGCATCTCAGTCAGTGGTCCCGTGCATTGTTCACGAGACTCACAAGTTGTGTAATTCAGCAAAATTTTCATTAAAATTGGGTTCTACGGTATTATTCACACATTTAAAAATTAATTTGCTACAGTGTTTTCAATTTTCAGCAATAAGCAGTATCCAAACAGATCTTAAGAGTCTGTTTGGGATCCGTTTATTTTGCTGAAACTGAAAACGTTTTGTTGAAAGTATTGTAGATAAAGGTAAATGTTAGTTGAAATAGTATAGTGAGACCCATGAATAGTACCAAAAAGTGTAGTGTGATCCATAAATAGTAACAAAAATAAACTAAATAGTAAGTTGACAAAAAAGAAGCTAGCCAAACAGACACCAAGATAGTATTATTTACAATGGGTACTTTTTTATTTTTTATTTTTTTAATAATTCAATAACTAAGGGAATATGAACCCTAAACACTCTTGTGGATAACATCTGAAAGTAATAATTCAACAACAAAGATTCCTTCGGTAAGCCTTAAAAATATCATTTATTCTTAGGTTTTTTGAGTTTATCTTCCATGTATTCTAAAAAATAAAAAACTTCTCCTCAATTTCAATAATGTTTCTAGTAAATACATAATCAACAAAAGCACATTTGTAGCCAATAATGCTAGTTCATCTTGTTAAGATGCTCCTTCAAACTCAAATCATTAAGCTAAACAAACCAAGTATTAGTTCAAGTTTAAAACTTACTAATGTTGAAATTGTTTACGAGGGGCCCAAATTTTCAATAGACAAACTTTAGTGCAATTTTGATTGTAGTCAATGACTGCAATTTCATTTAATATATTTTTATTATATGTAAATTTTGAGAAATCTACTGCTGGATTACATTTTCTCTTTATATTCATCGTACTTGCAAAATGTCCAAAAAATTAAAGATTAATAGCTATACCATCAATTAAATACTTAAATTTCAATTGATTGTACTATAAAAATATGTATAAAAAATAAGTTTATGAATCAAATAATAACTAACATCCAATTAACACAAAATTTGGCATACTTGTAAAGAACATAATAAACATTCAATTCAAAAGTCAAACTTTCAAAATATATAATCATGTTAAGTTTTTTTGTGAGAATTGTAATCACTAGCTACAATTAAATTTGTCCGTTTCAGAGACCCATAAGAACCCAAGTAGGCTTTCAAAGTCAATAATAAAATTAAGTATAATTCTTAAATGTACCTTAAGTTTCTTAATTAAATTTAAATCAAACGATCGTATTTTATTATTATTTTAGTTTTATTTTCTTATAATTAATTATTAATAATAATTAATTATTATTATTATAGTCAGTGTTAGATAAGATAAGGTACAACATATGAGGAACCCTACCCAAGAAAAAAGTATTGTCCCTAAACCTAAGTCCCATATTGTATAACTGTATAAGGTAAGTAAACGGTATGTCGTTCAAACGGATAATACAAATATTTCTATTTTCCATGACAACTCCAAAACGCTTCTGAAGGCCAAGTAATAAGGAAAAAAAAAAAAAAAAACAACCAAAAATAAATAAAACAGAGAGGAAGAAGAAACGCAAAGCTGAAGCTCTTCACTGTTAAAATCTGAGTCAGAGTTCGATATACGCAGAGTTTTTCTATTGTAAGTTATTTATTTATTTATCTTTTACATTCTGGGTTTTGCAAATCGAATTGGCTGTAATATACCCAATGTTTTTTCAATGAAAGTTCCTCATTTGGCAATCTTTTAAGTGGAATTCATTTTTCAGAATGATTTTCTAGAAAACCCAATAACTTTTTTTGTTGAATGAGTCTCTTTATTGGGGTTATTTACTTTTGCTTCTATTTTATTTTTTTGTTTATGGTTATCATGTGTTAATTTTTTCTAGCTTAGTGTGCAAAACCCAGAGAGGAATAGATGTGAAAATGTCCCAGAATTCAAAACCGTTTGAGAAATTTACAAGTGGGGAGAAAAAAAAAATCAGCGAAACCAGTGGAAAAAAGCAGCTCAACTTTACTTATGTTAGAATTTAAAGAAAGGAAGAACCACGAGACTTTGAGGGTAAAAAGAATGGGAAAGAATACAATAATGTGTGTATGTGTGTGTGTGTGTAACATGAGACTTGGAAACTACTAGACCAACACCTTGATATTTGGTATTCTTGTGTGTGTGTGTGATTTGAATTTCTTTTGTGGGGTGGGGATATGTGAATGCATAAGGCATCCCAATGTCCTGTAACATACAAAAGAAGGAAGTTTTAGCAAAGAAATAACAATATAGATTTCAAAAAATTTTGTTGGAGGTAATAATTTGTTGAAAGGAAAAATGTGAATTTGTGTGGCGATTGTATTTGTAATAATTAAAATCTGTGAGTTTGAAAGTGGTAACACAATACCGCTGCTGTTTTGACAAAAAGGAAATACAATACAGACCTACCCCATTATAAGATAGATGAGCTCCACACTGGAGGTTATAATTTGTTGAAAGAATGTGAATTTTGAGTGGCAGTTGTATTTGTAATAAAATCTGCGAGTTTGAAAGTGGTAACACAATGACTATATGGTATCCAAGAGTTACAGTGAAGGTTGTGTTAGCCATTTATTCATCAGGGCTCAAGCTTTTTATATTAATGTTGCTGATCAGGGTGCATAACTTTGTTCTTTCTGTAAATACCATTCTTTGCTTTGCTATGATTACATTGTTACTTTGTTCTTTCTGTAAATACCATTCCTTGCTTTGCTATGATTATATTGTTGGCATGTTATGTTATAGGTGTTTGCATAAATAGAGGACTAGCCTTTGCACATATGCAATGAGTGTCAACACTTTGTTTGACATTAATGAAAATTAACAAAAATTTGAAATAAAATCAGAATAGTTATTCCATATATAGATGTCAAGTTTTCAACCTCTCCAATGTTTTCTATGTGCCTGCAGTTATATTACTGATTTTCTCAGTGTCTTCTCTATTACCTAATAAACACTTACTTGCAGGTTATTTCATGTTAACGGCAATTACGTTCACATTGCCTTACTGTCAAAGAAATGCTATGCTTCTGTTATCTCCAACACAAGTTGTTAGAGCAAGAGTTGCCATTGTGTGCATTACATCAAGTTTTCGTCAAACTAATGTATTTAGCCAGAAACTCTGCTCTGAGTGCAGTTTCTTTCATGTAGCCCGACTATCTTTAGTCAATTTCAAGTAAGTCTCTACGGCAATTGATGCTCAAATTTAATGCATTTAGTATTTTGTGCTGCTAGGATTTGGTGGGATATTTCATGGAGTGCTTATATGTCACTTAATATGCTTATTGAAAGATAGTGTAGCATAATGCTATTATACTTCAAAATTGGTGGAATGTTGTGTGCATACTAGGCGATTGCTTTGTTTGCTTCAGAATCTAGTTATTTCTCATATACTTGTTGATTTGTTTTTCTCAACTGACTGCTATATCAAATCCATATTTCCATGTCAAAAATTCTTGGTTCAATAAAGACTATCTATTTTTTTCTACTTCTTCTCTCTCACTCAGGTCCTGTTTGCTTTTAAAATTTATAGCATGGTCATGATTCTGCAAGGGAGAAGCTCTTTTTCACTACATGACAGATATTGCAAATTAATTAAAATGTCTCTGTGCGTAACTTTAGCTTTCTGTTTGAACTGTTCAGAAGGATGACTTGGTTCATTAGGAGCAATGTGGATAGCAGCGGATTTGATCCTTCTCCCGCAAATAGCCCCAATGGAAGAACACGTTTAATAAGGGCATTTCAAGCTATTCGCACCAAGGTAAGTGCAAAAATTCAGGAGATACGGAAAGATCTTCCAATGCAATTACTCTTTTTCTTGGTGGGGTTTTACTGTGCAACTGCCTTTGCTACTGTTATTGGGCAAACAGGTGATTGGGACATTCTATCTGCTGCCTTGGCGGTGGTTGTTGTTGAGGGCATTGGAGCCCTCATGTACAGGGCTTCTCTTCCTTTAGTGAACAAGATGAAAAGCCTGATTACCATGTTTAACTATTGGAAGACTGGGCTTTCCTTAGGTCTCTTCTTGGATTCATTTAAATATGGAATGGATGACTTTTTTGGGTCAGTTAACCCCTTTAATTTTGAAATAGATTTGTTCCACATAATCTTGTAACACTTGGCTCTTCAAATACGTATTTTCTGGCTAAGCATAGTGAAATGATTTTGAAGCATGAGTCAGGACCTGAGTAATATTGCAAACTGAAAGCCATGGAAAGAAAATGAGGGTCATACACATACATATTGCTCATGAGTCGAGGCAGTAAGGATAGGCCTGATGACATTGAATTTAAATGTGGCATACAATATGGAGATCTTGCAACTAATCTATGAAGAGGGAACTAAACTAAGTTGAGCCTGTGCTTAGGAGTCTGCTCCCTTTTGCCGGCCTTTATGTTCATTTCTGTTGCATTTTTTCTGGGAGTACAAACATTGCTTGGCATCGGTGGAATTCTACAGCTATATGTTTTTATTCTGCTGCAGCATTGATTATCACGTTGCTTTGCTTGGCATGAAACATCTTTCACACAAACATTTTGGTGGGCTCTTGCAGAAATGGTAAGTTTCTAAAACTGATCAAGCTATATGTCCGCCCAGCTCATGATGTTAAATCTCATGATTGACAATATCCATGATGTGATGCGGAAGAACCTGAGATAAGTTAGTGTATTTGTTTGTCCTGGTTTTGTTTTTTAGGGCACTGGCCTTTAGTTGCCACATTACACACACTGACAACTTACAAGAGTTATTAGTTAGAAAGGCATATTTGCTCAGTTTAACCCTCAAAAGAAGAACAGATGTCACAGGCCTACAATAGTGTATACCACAAGATGTTTGCCGAGGTGGACCCAGTTGAGATCGAGGCCTTATCTTAGCATGGGTGCATCTAGAATATCTGAAGTCAAGAATCGAGGCTGCCTCCCTGAAATTTTAGACTTGAAGTCAAGAATCTACAATATCTGGTTGTTTTCCTCTTAACTCCATTTTGTCCTTGGACAAACAGATTTGTGACAAGGTTCTTTTTGGTTTAGTCTTATGCTTGAGCTGTATTGAATCTTGGTTTGATGACATAGTTTTGATGCTGATGAGGATCACTGTTTATTTTAACCTGAATATTTTTTTCCTAACATTGTACATTGTCTCTCTCTCTCACTCATGTATGTGTGCACATTTCCTGTGCAGCATCTAGTATTTAAACTTAGGCACCCCCCTACAGAACTATTTAAACCTTGAATCAAATAATAAGTGGAATCCAACACCTTTGTCCATCATCTAGAACTGATCTTTCCTTTGTATCGTGGGCTCATATCAGTGTTCTTTTTTATTTAAAAAGAAGAAGAAGAAGAAACATATCAGTTTGTAAGTAATGTACGAATTTTCACTTTTCAGGTGCCTATCAGTGAGCATAGTCAATGGAGCAAATGATAGTAAGTGGGCACAGTGTTGGTTTTAACCTGCGTTCTTGTATCACATTCCACTCATGTTTAAACTCAAACCCAAGTTGCATTCTGTATGCCATCTACAAATTCCATATCTGAATCAACAAATAGCTGGAGTTTTGTTTCCAATTGTCATCAAACGAAAAAGTGAAATGACATTAGCAACATAATTACATAATCAATATTATTTTCAAGTTTAACCTGAATAAGAACAGGGAGGATAGAGCTGATTCAACTTTACATCAAATACCATGCAGCTAAAGCCATTGAAAGACTAAAACAATTTACAGGCATGGTCTCGTACAAAAACCTTAGACAAATGTGAAGTTCTCTATCAAAATAAAACCTATTTGGCAGGCAATTTTTTATTTATATCAATTATAAGGAATGTGCAAGTGTCAAAAAGTCTTGATTGTGATCCAAGCATAAAGGAAAGGCTGCGATCATGTATCAATACTAGGGCCTGGATATGCTGGTAGGCTCATAATCCGCTTGTCCAGGACAGGAGCTCCAACAGTGAAATGATACAGACTCTGAAAGTTTGATCCTTTCAACTTGAGGATCTCATGCACTGCAAAATAAACGAAACAAAAAAAAAAAAAAAGTTTTTGTGATTACAATTCTAGGACCTCTAATATACAAGAGATCATACAATGAGAGTCCTGTGACATACAATAACAAGTGGAACTTTTTTAACTGTATATGAGTAAGAATTGGGTCCAATGCTCTTGTACACTGGATCTGTTGAGACGTGGACGTGTGACAAGTGTTTGACATGTGTCTACATCCCAATAGGTCCAGTTCTCCTACTTTGGTTTAAAACAATTTTTTTTTATAGGTAGATAGTGGGGAGAGGAGACGTGAGGTTCGAACCACAGACACCACAAAAGATACCGACTGGGCTATCACTTAAACCTCATGTTTAAAACATAATTTTTCTACACTAGCATGACTGTTATGGAGTTAACTTAAGAGCATTTTTCAGATCTTCTAAAATTTTAAATAAATTTATGTGTAATATTGGTTTTTAACACTCAACTTGAAAGAAATTATACCAGGAAGTATATAATTATTGCAATGGCAATCCAAAAATGGTTCTACTTAGCTCAGATTCTCACTTTCTTTTGGAGGTATTTCTCGTGCTGCCATTCTTTCTCAAAATTCTCACCAACTTTGATAATTATTTCATCATTTTCCATATTCCTTGAACATCATTTTTATTTCTTAGTTATAATTTCTTGAGGGGAACAAATCTTATGCTTTCTCAACTTTAGGCTCAGTACCCTTTACAGAACTCATAACACTAAACGAAGACAAGCCAAAGCCTTTTACTTCTACAGTTCTTCAAGGTTTATAATCCTGTGCCACCTGCTCGTCTATGAAAATTGTCTCTAGTTCCTGTTTGGAATTTCGTAGAGTTATCATGTGGTGTTGGTGTCTCTAAAGGAACATGCAACTTTTCTTAACTCCACAACCTCACCTTCCATCTTACTCTTAAAAGGAAAAAAGGGCCATTTGAGATAGAGTTCATTGGCATACATGTAAATACATAAACATGATAACTATAAATGTCTTGAAAGACTTTTGAGTAAAACCAATCTCTCAGAATAATATGAAGCCAACTTAGTTTTAGGTCATTTTTTGTTGCAGTTGTTTGTTGTCATTTCTGTTGTTGGTAAGTAAAAAAATTTATTTCAAAGAAAAGAATGACAGCCTTTCGGCTGATATGTGACTGGATAACTGGCCACCAGTATGTTCATCTTCATAAATGTAATATCACAAAATACTTAGAATAGATTCATAGTAATCATTAGGAAATGTAGATTTTGAGATTATCATGACTCTTACGTAGACAATAACAGTTACTCTTACACAGGCATGGCCTCCGGCTTTTAGAATTAAGACTCTGGTTGAAGTAAGCAACAAACAGTTGGGAGTCATTTTTCAGCATGGTCGTTGTGAAAGCCATCTCTTGCACACTTTCACTCGTATTTGGCTTGCTTTTTTATCAGGTGTATTAAAATATAATTAAGTCCCTCTTAGAAGAAGTTTTATCCGCTCCAAGTATACTTTCCACATGATAAAAATAAAAATAATAATAATCAATGTAGAAAACTCAAATGGCAATATCAAGTTTGCAATAAGTTATTCATAAATGACTTTTAGTTGAAGGGTTAATAAACTCAGCCAAAAGAGAAGAAGAAGAAGAAGATTCGTGTATATAAAATGGCTTTGAGTTTCAATCTCAGGTGAACTTGGGAGATCAATCCAATAGCAAGAACACACACAGCATTCCTATCATCCTATGCACAATCTAGCTACATGACTTTTCGTATAAATAGAACTAACAGATCCCACATAACAAATTTCTTTTCACCAACTAGAGAATGAACCATCCTTTTGAGTCATGATCTTCATTGTAAGAGTAAACATTGCAACTCATTAATTGAAATGAAAAATCTAAATTAGGTCACAATATGTTAAGTACTCCAAAACATTTGCTATATAAAATAGTATCTTATATAGCAGCTATGAGCTTAATCTGAAGAAAACTTTATAGGCTTATCAACATTATTGCCAAAATCTGCTCCAAGAAACTATGCTACCAAAACCTACTCAAGCAGGGACTAGTGTCCCGGATAACTAGAATTACATAGCAAAAGAACGTAGGATAGAGAGAGACGATCTGATGTGATGCGACTAGGTAGCAGGATGCCAACTTCCCACCCAATCCGTTAAACTTGCAACATTTCTGGTAACGTCTTCAATGGTATCGCTCTTTAATGCCACCACAATGTCCTCTGGATAGCTTTCTTTCGCCTCCTGGAGCAGAACTTGAAAGATTTCACACTCAATATTGTTTGAGAGCTTTGAACCTGTGTAACCTCTGGCACAGAAATATAATTTGAGGCAATAAGCTTAGAGGGAGGGATCAAAAAACAAGTTAAAGATCAAGTGACAAGGAAGAAAGTAAAGCTGGCACTAGAAGTGGCAATTTTTATCCATATTCATGAACCTGCCCATAACCAACCTTATTTGGATAAGTCTTAATCCAACTCATTTAAATATTTGAGTTAAATGGGTAAAGACCCATTAGGTTATTTAATTAGATGGGTCTAAATGGATAAACCCATAATAACCACTAAACCCATCTAAAATCTAAATTTAAATAAACCCACAAATTCCCACTAAACCTATCTAAAATCTAAAATTTAAATAAACAACTAACCTCTAAATTTTTAAATCAAAAAATTCGGTAAGCACTCAGTCTCACTCTCCTTAACATTAAAATACACTTTCTCTGAGATTTTCTCAGTTACCAAACAGTTTAGAATTTCAAATTAAGGAAATTCTAGAGAGAGATGGAAGGTACCTGAAAAGCAGATTTGAGGTCAATGCTTCGACGGTGGCGTAGAAGCGAGAAGGCATAGTTTAAAAACCCATTTTTCTCTATTCATACTTGTACGGACTCGTACCCAGAAAAAAGTGATTCGCTGTGTGTATATTGATTTTGTTGTTTGCTTCTACATTTGCCTCTTTAACTTTTATCAATTTCATGCAAAATGTTTGTTTAAGTTCCTGATTAGTGGTGTTAAGAATTTACAAGTCATAATAATATTGTATACTAAATTACATGTTCCTGATGCGCCCGCCACCTGTTCGGCTCAATGTCTCACTGAGATTTTGGCTCTCTCAATTTATGCCCCATGACTGTTCGTTGTTTCCAATGCTGTTGAAACTTCATATGGCCTTTATTGAGATCTTGATGACCATATGAATTCGTTTTGATTGACCCAAAATAAGCATCCATTTTTTTTTTAATGCTATGGAAAGTTTGATTCTAACAAACTTTGTTGTAGCAATGTGTGATAATCTGAGTAAAAATTTGGTTAATTACTGCAATGGAGCTGAGGCTGTCTTAAAGTATACCAGAAACTTGTGTAGTTCATAAACTTCTAATGTTGTTAGTCTTACTCGAGTTTCTAATATTTTTTTGCAGTTTGTTCTTTATAGGAATTCTCTCTTTCTTTCTTTTTTCTTTGTTTTAGCTTTTTTAGAGAATTAGATGGATATAACCACTGATTTAGATATAGCAGAAGCCTTTGTATTGTTGTCTCTTTTGTTGGTTTCAATTGGAGGAAACCCTCTAGCTTGTATCGGTTGCTCTATACTTTTTGTGGTTGAATGATGACGTTTTATCCTTAAAAAAAAAAACAAAAAAAAGTATTACTAAAACCCATGTTATTGTCTGAGGAAACCCAGCCAATTCATAATATAGTAGTTTTTATGTGCAAGACAGGACAACCCATTAAAACCCGTGTTATTGTTTGGGGAATTTTTGGCTTTTTAGTGTCTTCTGTGTAATTTTGGACATTTTAGGGGTATTTTGGTAATTTTGGATGTCCAAGGGTATATTGATAATTTTGGAAGTGTAAGGGGGTATTTGGGTCATTTTGAGTATTTAAGGTTATTTTAGTAATTTTGGAAGCCAATAGGGTATTCAACTAATTTTAGAGGTATTTGAGTCATATTGGGTTAAATGGGTGGGTTACTAATTAAATGGGTTGGGCGGGTAATGGATAATTAATTTATATATAAACGGGTCATAAACGGATAAATGGGTAATTATACACCCAACCCATTTATGACCCAACCCGCTCATTTGCCACCCCTAGCTGGCACTACCTCCTACTCAAGCGATCATACAACACCATGTTGTTAGTCTAAAGCACAACTACTTGATCAAACCAACATCACAGCCATGGTAGTCTACAATGTTCCCCCCTTCTTCCATCAAATCCTCAAGTTCATCACAAACCAGCAAAATCAGCATGCTATAACTGATTCCGTCACCCATACAATGTACATATAATACAGGATTGAACCCCACCTCCCCCTTTCAACCCTTATTTTGAGAGAGAGAGAAAGTGAGATTCCAAGACCATCAGCTATCTTACATTGTTGATTTTAAATTACATATCCCTGTTTAGTCAGAATACCATGGAGGCTTATACAATAATATTGATTCTACGTAACTAAAGGATTGAACCCCACCTCCCCCCTTCAACCCTTATTTTGAGAGAGAGAGAAAGTGAGATTCCAAGACCATCAGCTATCTTACATTGTTGATTTTAAATTACATATCCCTGTTTAGTTAGAATACCATGGAGGCTTATACAATAATATTGATTCTACATAACTAATCAGCAACAAATTGTGTCAAAACCTCACTAAAAAGTACACTATCATAAACCACTCAGAAGGTAAAATTAAACCCAAAATTCAAAAGCCCTACAGTAGGATAACAAAACAAATGTTTGCTTCATTCATTCAGATGAACCCATACTCTCTCTGCTAATACAAGTCATATACAATATATTCCTTTTTTATTATTAATTTTTATTTGGATAGTGTATTGGGGTTAATATGGAGACATCATAGTCTCATCAAGTACATAAACAAATGCCTCCATCAAATGAACTTAAATCTTAGTGTAGTTCTACAAATTTCACAAGTAAGAAGTTGGTTTTAGTCCCAAAACATCTTAAACAATCTTTTCATCTAAAACTTTTGAGTGAATTTTTCTTCTAGTTCCATTTTTTTTTATATAGGTAATAATTATTATAATAAGGAAAAAAAAAAAAAAAAAAAAACTAAAGATACAAGAGCTCCCCATGTACACAAGAAGTGTATCAAGGGAAGCTATAATGACTTTAACTTATTCTAACTTCATTTTCTTGACTTCCCAAGACATTCTGCATACAGCAGACATAAAACAATGAGTTCTAACTACCCTCAATTGCAATATATTAATTCAGTTTTATCTATAGTTCATGTAAAACAGAGTCCAAATCCTCCACATTGAACTAATTTTTGGTCTAAATTATGCTTTCGGTATCAAAATTTTTTTTTCTTCAATATGAAAAACCAACTGCCATGTATGCGTTCACAGCATAAATAGAGAAAAGTATAATAAGAAATAAGGTTTTATGGGAGTACGAGGTCTTCATTGATTAGGTAATAGCCAAGCTGGTCATCCCTGCCATCATAAAGGTTTTTCTCCTTGACCAAATTTCCGACAATGATGTGGCGGAGCTAGGTAGCCTCCGCTAATGCAGATGATGTCGTTGTCTTGCCTGTCCCGGGTGTCCCTGTCACCAAAATGTTCGGCCTACTCTTTCTCACATTACCGTTTTGTGCCATGGAATTGGCCCTCTACTACTTTGGTTATCTTAGTCTCTTTCAGACTGTTCTGCCAGATCTTATTCTACTTCTGTCTCACTAGCTGATAACCTGTGCCATGCACAGAATAGTATTAAATCAACTACATAAATGCATACATAATATCAGTTCATTTTTATATATATTAAAAGAGGAAATTAAATAGTTTTTTTTTTTTTATAAGCAGGTGACTAATTCACCAAAACTTCATATTGTTCTGAACAGCTCTTCTTAAACAAAGCCAACCCACAAAATCACAACATGGTAAAGCCCAAAACATGCGTATCCCCTTATTACCTCTTCCCTCCAGTTTCTCAGCAACCAAGCATCAATCGAAACGTAAATCAAGTCAATTCCCTTTCAGCTCAACCTAAAACATCTACATTTTTGCAAAATTAGTATATTTCTATTCAAATTTTCTCCCTCTTCCCAAAAGACCCACAACAGTATAAAACATAAAACTTCAACTTTCCATTTTCCATCCATTTCCTCCACACTCTCAGCAACCAAACATAAATTTAAACAAATAAAAAAAAAATTCTAAAGCTAATTAAGTTTTCAAATCATGCCCCAAGACACCAATAAATTTTTTTTTTTTTTTTGGTAAGTAACAAATGTTATTCAGAAAAAAGATTGCACCCAGTGTACAGGACCTATACTAGATGTACATCATAATTAAGCTTTGAGAATACAAAGAACTTCCCAAAAAAAAAAAAAATCCCTCCCCTAAAAAAAAAAGAAAAATCCAAACACCAACCATCTTGTACCAATACATATTCCAATTATACAAAATACAATACAAACCACCAATACAAATTACATCAACTAAGTAAAAACCGTCTATAGTACTAGCAAATTAGCAATACAGAGCAAAGCAGCCATCACAAATTAATGGAAGATATTTTGGCGGGAGTGGCGGGTCACAGACCGAAGAAAAGTAGAGAGAGAGAGAAAAAAAAAAAAAGCAAAAACAAAATGAGAGAGCGAAAAAATTCTTACCTAAATTTAATACTACTTATCATAATTTTTTTTCTAATTTTTAATAAAATAGAAAGTGTGGTGATTTTTGTTATGTGGTGATTTTTATTTTATTTATTTTTTGAGAAACATATGGTGATTTTTTATTGAGTATATGCAATTTTTTTTAAAAAATTTTATAGTTCATTAATATTAGATTCTTAGTATTTTGCACTCATTAACTCACTTGACACAGAGATTAAAAAACTTAAGTAGACACATGTCACAAGCTTAAATGGATAATTGTGGTGTAGTTCCCACATAAATTTAGACACGTGGCGCAAAATTAGATTATAATTTCAAATTTTAATTCAATTTTCTCTAAGCTTTACCTATTAATATATATATATATATATATATATATATATATTGTAGACGACTAAATTTCTAGTTTGAAATCAATCAAACAAGTAAAATAGTTTCACAAATGCGATTTTGTATTGATAATTGTGTGGTACAATTCTCTCTGATTACAAAAAAGTGATCCTCTGATTCGATCTGCTTGCAAGACTTATTGATTTGGATTTGTGGTAATGTGATTGTGACTTGAACACAAAATATACTTCAATTTAGCTGAAGAATGGATCGAAGATTGCTGAAACAGAATTACAATGAATCTCTGGCTATGAGCTTGTTAGAAATTCTTTGTTCTTCACGTTCTTCGTATGTTCTTCGTGTTCTTGGTGTGTTCTTCGTCTTTTAAGGTTTGTGGTGGAAGTTCTTCGGTGCTTTAGAGGGTTGAATCCATAGATTTTCGTTGATTTGTGATTTGTTGATGTTTTCGGACACTTTAGGCTTGATTCCCGCAAACTTTTGGATCTAGGCGGATGATTTGGATGGTTTCTCTTCGAATGTTCTTCGTATTCGAAGGTTGAAGTTCTTGAAGTTCTTGGAGGCTTTAGAGCTTGATTCCGGCAGAGCTTCTGGACTTCTGAATCTTCTCTGATGCTGCTTGTGCTTCAGATGGCTTGATGTCCTCCTAAATGTCTTAGGAAGGCTTCTATTTATAGGAGTTTTGGGGTGGATGAGCGACACGTGGCGGAGTCTGATTGGTGACACATGTCACAGTCTGATTAGTCCGCTTATGTCATCGCTTACACGTGCGAGGTTGCTTGGGTCATCGCTTACACGTGCGAGGTTGCTTGGGTCATCGCTTACATGTGCGAGGCTGCTTGTGTCATCGCTTGCACGAGCCGATGCATGATTGGTTCTTGCATGACACTTGGCAAATTTTTGTTGGCTTCTGAATGGCAATAGTAAAACCTAGCAGCAGTATGTGGCGCTTTGTAATTGGCTGTATTTTGTGGTCTTGGTAGTGTGACGTGTTAGCTTGTGATAAGTCGGGAACTTTCTCTCTCTACAAATGCCCCCTCGAGACTTGTTCACACACACAGTTTCAGAGTGTGGTGTGAGAATGAGTTTCGAAAACAAATTCTTACACTTGGTTCTTCAAATGAAGTAATTGAAGGTGGTGGAGCTTTCAGCAGGATGAAATAATTTCTGAGGAGTATACCCACCCATATGAAAGGTTTTGATGAGAGTATTTGAATGTACTTGTGTGACCGAGCCTTCTCAGGAGAGGTTAAGTTGAAGTAACTTCAGAAGAGTACCTTTGGATCGTTGGCGGCGATCACAGGGTGTAGAAGATGGGGAAGACGCGAGGATGGTGGCTGGGTATAACATGCAGAGCCGTAGGGCCAACCTCCTGTTTTTGAGAACTTCTGGTGAAGTTATATCGGAAGAGTATACTTCGGATTAAGGCTAGGCCATGTGGGAAAGTGGTTGAGTGCGCATGTGTCATCATTTCACTCAGGTTAAGTTGAGGTAATTTCAAAAGCTTATGGATTCTGGGGATGATGGTGTTGGTGGTGAAGAAGACGGGGATGAAGCAAAGCGAATGGGTGAAACACACACCACTACGGTGCTGGCCCTGCATGTTGCATGGGGTCTGACAGTAAGTCATCGAATGTGCGTGTGTAATGGGACCAAACCGACAGACATTAAGTTGAAGTAATTTCAGAAGAGTACCTTCTGAAATACTTCAAGCTAGCTTTAAGTTGGAGTAATTTCAGAAAATGTGTTTTGAGGTACCAGCAACGATGATCTTTGAGTCCCATAGTGGTGGGGACATGGAATAAGGCTTTGGTAACCATTTACCAGCCCCAAAGGCTGAACTCTGATGAGCTGGTGCCTTGAAGGTTGCCTCAAATGTTGGATGGAAGACAATTTGTAGGATACCCCAACACTTTTTACCATCTTCACTTACTGCTACTTGCTGGAAAAGCACAGAAAAATGAAAGATGGAGCTAACTTGTGATTCTGGTCTTAGAAACCAGCCAAGTTGCTGTTTGTTCCGAACCACTGCTTCTGCTGGAAGACCAAGCAATTGGAGAGAGACTACAGGAGACCTGAGGTTAGGAACAGGAGTCTTTGCTGGACTTAGACTTCCTGGCCAACCAAATCCACGGAAGCATGGAAGGCCGATACAGACCTTGTTATGAGTAATTTTATGAACAAAGGTGGTCGTTAAGTGGAGAAACAAAATTTTTTTGGATCTCAAAACTACAATGATGTTGTGAAGAGGGTTTCTACCGAACCATAAGAGGGTTGATTTCAAACTGACTATGAAGCAATATTGGTTGCTAAGTGTTGAGAATGATGAAGTCATAGTGAGAAATGGCTGTGAGAAGGAGGACTTGAAAATTTGAAAGAAGCAAATCTTCATTTTATGACTCAGTGTTTTTTTTTTTTCTTGATGAGTTCTTGATGAATCCGGCCCTTCTATTTATAGTGGAGAGATGAAAAATGGTAGATGGATAGTTGAGAATGGCGGATGTGAATTTTTGGTGAGACCGGTGGATGAGAATGGTAGGTGAGAGACCGGTGGATGAGAATGGTAGGTGAGAGAGATGAAGAATGGTAGGTGGGAATGTTTGGCACCGAAAGGGGAATTGTGGGTTGGACGGGTGACTCGATGTAATTTCAAGCTCAAGACACACTTGTAAGAGTTCATTTGTACTTTAGAAGGAAAGCCTTGATGAAGTCTAGGGAATAACCCTGAGGGGATCCAAACTAAATGGATGAATCTCAAATTTTGATATTGAGAACTTTAGTTTTGGATATTGTCAGTACTCCACCGATGTGGGTTAGATTGATGATTTCCAAGTCGTAAAAAAAAAACTATGCAAGACAAGTCTGGCTTGAAAATCTTGACTTTGGGTTGATTTCAACATAAAAGTCAACTATCTTGGAATTGAGTCATTTTGTGCAATTTTTGAGTCTCAAATGATGGAACGGACTCCAAATTTGGAATGTACGCGAAAAATTGAGCAAGATAGGTCCATCTTAAAAATTTTGACTTTTGGTCAAAATTTTTGCAAAAGTCAACTTTCTGAAAATTGGACATTTGCGCAATTTCCGAACTTCGAATGGAGAAACGGATCTCAAAATCGGAATGTACGCGAAAAATCGAGTGGGACAGGCCTCTTTTAAAAATTTTAACTTTTTGGTCAAAGTCAAAAGTCAAACTTGGTCAAAGCATTTTTTTTTTCTTTTTTTTTTTGGCGGTTCAGACCGGGTCAGGGTCAAACCGGGTCATCTGAACAAACGGGTCAAGTCAGTGTGACGTCATCTGTGACGTCACAGAGCAGGCGTGTGGCACCTGTAGCGCGTGTACGCGCGTGAGGGTGAGCCGGCGCGTGTGAGCGCGTGAGCTGATGATGGTGGCGCGTGTCGGCGCGTGAATCTGAGGCAATGAGCGCCGGATCTTCTGGTGGCGCGTGGCGGCGCGTGGGAGCTCTTTTGATCCCAAAATTTTTGGGTTTTGTCGATCTAAGGCCGTAGATTACTCCTGTAGGGTCAATTTTGTGAAATTGTGATCAGGTTTGCACAAATTTGAAGGACTAGGCCGCGGTTTGTTGAGACATTGTGGCGGCGCGTGGTAGCACGTGGTGGCGTCGTTGTTGATGGTCTTTCTGGGTTTTGTACATCGTGGGCCGATGGACCTAGCGGTGGCACCAGTTTTGTAAAAATTGTCTCAGATTTGTGCAGATTTGAATGAGAAACCCGTGGGACGTTGGGACTTCGTGGCTGCACGTGGCGGCTCGTGGCCGGATATCTGGGTCTGGCATTTTCAGGTTTGGTGAATCGAAGGTAGTAGAAGTCTCCTGTGATGTCGGTTTCTTGGATTTATGGTCTTGGGCGGCCCTAACAGTGCTTGACATTGGTTAATCTGCAATTTGTTTCTGCTTTCAAGGTCGGCTGCACAAGGAGCTTTGAATAATCATGCGGCCTAGAGGTATTTTTCTGAGATATAGTGCAGTATTTTTTTGACATGTGTACTTTTTTTTTTGCAGGCCTATAGGTATTTTTTTGGGATCTAGTGCAGTATTCTTTGACAATCCCTTTAACCATTTTCACACTTCTTTCCTTTTGTCTATTAGCTTTCCAGGGATTCCTATATAAAGCCCTCCGGGGCATGCATTAATCAGTACAAGGAATTTTCAGTGACAAAATCTTTGTGCAATCTCTAGTTAAAGAAACCATACATTTTCTTTTTCTTTCCTCTTTTTTTTTTTTTATTATTTCTTATTATTATAATATATATATATATATATATATATATATATATTACACAGCTTGGTTTGCATTAACTTTATTTTATTTTTCTTTTTTTTTTTGGACAGGCTAGAGATTAAAATTGAAGCTCTCTCTTTACCGATCTTTTTTTTTTTTTTTTTTTTTGAGACATGCCATGAGATTTTCTACTAACAGGTTCTTTGTTGTTGCTTATTTTTGTCATGCAGCATGCTTTCTTTGGCAATTAAGCCGCACCGACACTTGTCTTTTCAACGCAGCCATCTCAAGAGTCTTTGCAACGTAGCCATCTCAAGAGTCTTTGCAACGTAGCCGCATCAAGAGTCTTTACCATGAAGATATGCCAACATTTGTCCTTGTACTGAAGCCGCACTAGCACTCTTCTTTTGCCATCAAGCTGCCTCGACATTTTATTTGCATTGAAGCCACATCTACACTTCCTTCATACCCAAGCTATGCCAACATTCATCTTTGCCATGAAGCCATGACAACACTCTACATTAGCACTTGCATTTGCATTGAATTTGCACCAATATTCAGAGGCAACATAACTCAGACATTTGGGGTGCATAACACTGTAGCCAAACATCAAAATTTCAGAGATGCCAACATTCATCTTTGCCATGAAGCTATATCAACACTTCACTTGCACCGAAGCCATGCCAACGTTCATCTTTGCCGTGAAGCCACATCGACACTTTATTCGCATCGAAGCCGTGCCAACGCTTATCTTTAGCATGAAGCCACGTCAACACTTTATTCGCATTGAAGCCGTGCCAACGCTTATCTTTAGCATAAAGCCACGTCAACACTCCACACTAGCACTTGCACTCGCATTTGAAGTTGCACCCATATTTGCCTTTATAATAAAGCTACAATAGCATCAATTTTCAGAGGCAACATAGCTCCGACATCGAGGTGCATAGCACTGTAGCTAGACATCAGGATTTCAAAGATGCCAACAAGACGTTGAAGATGCAAGGAAAGGCCAACAAAACCTTGAAGATGAGGGAAAAAATGATGCCAATACTCTGAAGATGTCAGAACATGCCCCCAAGAATCCGACACTGCATGAACATGCCCATAGAGGAGAGATGATGCAACACCGACTTCGGATATATAATCTATCATCATTCTGGAGGAAGTTGACGTCATCCAAATTTCAGAGACATGATGTAAAACGACACCACTCAGAAGGAAGATGATGTGGTTCAAATTTCAAAGCTATGAAGTGGCACAACCTAGAAGAGAGACGATGTAGCTTAGACTTGCAAGGTACAAGAAGATGCCCCCAGGAGATAAGTGATGCAAAGCATACTTCAGAAACGTAGGAGAATGTCCATAGAAAATGAGCAATGCCATGCCAACCAAAGGGACCTTAAAAGCATATTGACAACCGTTGCAAAACTCTTCAAGCCAGACTGACAATCCTTCTTCTTTTCATGTGACTGAACTTAGTGACAAGTACTAAGCTGCCTACGTACCCCGGAGAGGGATCAAGTCATCACGTAGTTCAACAGAAATTTTGTTTTTTTTTTTTTTTGATAATTTTTTTTTTGATGATGATTTTTTTTTTTTTTGATATTTTCTTTTTGGATGATTTCTTTGTTTTTTTTTTTTTTTTGTTCTTTTTTTTTTTTTTTTTTTTTTTTCAATTTGATAACTTTTTTTTTTTTAGTGCGTGACTGAACTTAGCAAAAGATACTAAGTTGCCTACGTACCCTTGAGAGGGATCAAGTCATCACGTAGTTCAAAAATTTTTTTTTTTTTTTGTTATTGATTTTTTTTTGTTATTGTTTGTTTGTTTTTTTTGTTGTTTTTTGCAAAAAAGGGGGCTTAGTGTGTAATAATGGGTATCACCACTAATCGAACCCGAGACCTCTCAAGGGTGACTTGGGCATCCAACCACTACGCCACACTAGCAATTGGTGACATAGAGTGAGATTAATTTCTCCTTATTGGTACGCTTTCAGAGGTAATGGGAAGACATCATGTACTCTTGTAGCGTTACAGTGGGCAGTTTAAACTCTTACCAAGGAGCAATCCTCGATGTTCAAGCGTAGAAGTGTTTAAGGAACTTCCCATTGATAGGGCCGATCCTTGCATCATCATTGTTGATCAACTTGTACGCTTGGTTGGTGTTTGCCCCCTGCCTGAGAGTTGGAAGTACATCACAAGCAACGGTCACATGGTTTGACCCGACAACTTCATTGAAGTCTAGATCTATCTTGTTTTCTTTGGCAAGCTTCATGATTTGTTCTTTGAAGACGAAGCATTTTTGGATTGGGTGGCCAATGATCCGATGATATTTGCAGTAGTTAGGGTCATCAATTTTCCCTATGTCTTCTGGTCGCTTACATTCTAGCAATTCAATCAATTTCAATTGCAGTAGTTGTTCTAAGATGTTTGGCACATCTTCATCGGGGAACAGATATACTTTTTGCTCATGTTCCTTAAAAGTCAGACGACGCATCTCGCTCTTTTGCCATCCTTCAAGTTGTTTTTCATTTGCATTTGCTCCTCTTCTTGGAAGCTTGACTTCGGTAGTGTTAACAACCATTGGGTCTTTGAGGCTGACTTTTGCATTCCTATCATTCCTCCTCACTTCCCTTATGCTTTCTTCAGGTGTGGGAGGTTTTGTATTTCTGCGGCTAGCAATGCTCAGCTCCATGTCGTGCGCACGAGTTGCTAACTCTTCAAATGTTCGAGGTTTTATCCCTTGAAGGATGTAAAGAAGTCCCCAATGCATGCCTTGGATGCACATCTCTACAGCGGAAATTTCTGAAAGTCTATCATTGCAATCTAGACTCAAAGAACGCCACCGATTGATATAATCAACGACGGGCTCATCCTTCCATTGTTTAGTATTGGTAAGCTCAATCATGCCTACCGTGCGCCGTGTGCTGTAGAATCGGTTGAGAAACTCCCTTTCAAGTTGTTCCCAACTATCGATTGACTCGAGTTCCAAGTCTGTATACCAATCAAAGGCATTCCCCTTCAATGAACGGACAAACTGCTTTACAAAAAGGCCTCCTTGAGTCCCTGCATTCTCACAAGTTTCTACAAAGTGAGCAATGTGTTGCTTAGGGTTTCCTTTGCCATCAAATTGCAAGAACTTGGGGGGCTGATACCCATTTGGCATCCTCATGTTATCGATGCGCTTTGTATAGGGTTTTGAATATGTGAGAGAACTTGTAGAAGAACCTCCATATTGTGCTCGAATAGTGTTCGTTATCATGTCTTGCAATTGTTGGACAGATATCGAGGCCATTGAGGTGGAATGTCCGTGTTGAGAAGTGCCTTCACCTCCTTTTCCTTTATCGACCTTAGCGTTTTCTCCTTTTAAGGTAAAGCCAGGTGGGTGCTCAGGACCAAGACTTGATTCACCCGAATCTTGTACCTCTAGCTTGTTTATTAGGGTTGCAATTTTGACATCCTTTTCTTCAAGTGCTTTTGTGAGAAGGACGACCCTTTGTTCCATTTCAGCCATCTTTTCTTCCATGGTAGAGGTGTTGGTCATCATGACTGACACAACTTCCCAAGATGATGGAGAAGAAAGTGATTTAAAGTGAGCACGTGAAATCTCATCTTTTTGGTTCCCTTTGATGGGAGAGAAATCGTGCGACCAACTTCTTGTGAAGGAAGAAGGGGATTTGCCCCCATACTTAAGGTGTTCCAAGGTGGAGATGTCCTTGTTGATGACCTTGTTTCTTGTAAGAGGGTCTAAGGAGATGATTGTCTGGATCTTGGCTTCCTTGGTTGATTGAGATTGAAGTTGATTGTTTGCTTTGGGTTGGCTACAATTGATTACACCAATGTAGTTGTCGGTGGTAGCTGTACCAAGTTTAGTTGAAGTAGCTATTGTTAAAGCTTGAATATTCTTGCTAGAGGCCATTTGAGCTGGTAGCAAGATGATGAAGATTTCTTTCTTTGAAGGAGAATGAGATGAGAGGTAGAGAGGTCCCACCGGGCGTGCCAGAATATGTGGACGACTAAATTTCTCGGTTCGAAATGAGTCAAACAAGTAAAATAGTTTCACAAATGCGATTTTGTATTGATAATTGTGTGGTACAATTCTCTCTGATTACAAAAGAGTGATCCTCTGATTCGATCTCCTTGCAAGACTTATTGATTTGGATTTGTGGTAATGTGATTGTGACTTGAACACAAAATATACTTCAATTTAGCTGAAGAATGGATCGAAGATTGCTGAAACAGAATTACAATGAATCTCTGGCTATGAGCTTGTTAGAAATTCTTTTTTCTTCACGTTCTTCGTATATTCTTCGTGTTCTTGGTGTGTTCTTCGTCTTTTAAGGTTTGTGGTGGAAGTTCTTCGGTGCTTTAGAGGGTTGAATCCGTAGATCTTCGTTGATTTGTGATTTGTTGATGTTTTCGGACACTTTAGGCTTGATTCCCGCAAACTTTTGGATCTAGGCGGATGATTTGGATGGTTTCTCTTCGAATGTTCTTCGTATTCGAAGGTTGAAGTTCTTGAAGTTCTTGAAGGCTTTAGAGCTTGGTTCCAGCAGAGCTTCTGGACTTCTGAATCTTCTCTGATGCTGCTTGTGCTTCAGATGGCTTGATGTCCTCCTAAATGTCTTAGGAAGGCTTCTATTTATAGGAGTTTTGGGGTGGATGAGCGACACGTGGCGGAGTCTGATTGGTGACACATGTCACAGTCTGATTAGTCCGCTTATGTCATCGCTTACACGTGCGAGGTTGCTTGGGTCATCGCTTACACGTGCGAGGCTGCTTGTGTCATCGCTTGCACGAGCCGATGCATGATTGGTTCTTGCATGACACTTGGCAAATTTCTGTTGGCTTCTGAATGGCAATAGTAAAACCTAGCAGCAGTATGTGGCGCTTTGTAATTGGCTGTATTTTGTGGTCTTGGTAGTGTGACGTGTCAGCTTGTGATAGGTCGAGAACTTTCTCTCTCTACATATATATATATAGATGACTTATAAATTTGAATTTTGTTTAGTTGTATATATATATATATATTTTTTATGGTTTATTATATTGGACTCTTCGTTTTCCACATTAAATTAACTAATTTGGTACAAAAATTTAAAAATTTAGATTAGATAGGACACGTGGTACAAAATTAAACTCTAATTGAAATTTAATTTTTACACTTAATTAACTCACTTGACACAAAATTCTAAAATTTAGATTAGATGAGACACATGACGCAAAATTAGACTCTAATTAAATTCTAATTTGAAATTTAATTGGATTTTCTCTCTGCTTTACCTATTATTATTGTAGGGCCTAATAATCTGGCAACCCCGGCCCATCTTATGTCCGGCTCAAGGCCCATGCCGAGGAGGAAGAGCAGTCCGAGGAAGGAGTGTGAAGGCCTTAATGGCCAAGAACCTTGCCGAGGATGATCCTGCCGAGACCCATACGTCAGCCATAGCAGCACGGCGGGGGAACAGGCCCAGGATAAGTTGTCACCTCCACACTAAATGCGCTCACCTAACCCCTCCAGCTACATTAATGGAGATGTGACTTCTAGACAGGGTTGCCTTGGCTGCCACAACTGACAGGGGTGCTGAGAAAGTGGCTGATGGGACAGGCAGTCAGAAGGAGGAAGCATGGATGATCAACAGGAGGAAGATAAAGGTTAAAAGGGGAGGACTATATATGAGGAGGAGGGAGACGAGAAGAAGGGGATGGATCCCCAGGGAAAAGGCCATCACAAAGCTCCTCGGACAGGTGCCGAGGACAGATTTTGGATCATAATCTCGGTGGGCCAGCCTCCGGCGCTTCCAAACGGAACGATTGAACGTTGCCCGCTTATTAGGGCCTAGTTCTTCAACCCATTCTCTACAAATTCATTGTAATGGGCTAGCTGGGTTAGAGTCCATTCACCCAATAGTGACTGTGCTTAAATCCGGTCCCTACAATTATTATTATTATTATTATATATATATAGATATATAGATTTATAAAGTTTTGACCAATGGTTCACGATTTTTGACGTGAGTGGAAATTGAATTTCAAATCTCTTATTCAATCACAAAATATTTTATCAGTCGACCTAATTGGAACTTACATCCCTATATCATTTATTCCTACTATTGTCAAATTTGATAGCAACAAAGTTACTTGGCAATAACTAAAAATGTCTATCAGTATACATTATCTATGTACGAGAATAACTATATTTACATTTGTTGATATTAATTTTATGTTTTCTTAAAAAACATTTTATTTTATATAACATTTGCATATATGCTAATAACTACATCACACATTTATCTGTAACTTTTATGAATAGCTCAAACAAATTTCTTTTTTGCTTAGGGTTGTAAAAGAGCAAAGTTATTTATGAACAACTCGAATTTGGCTACTTATCAACAAAAAAAAAAGAGTTTGGTTTAAGAAAAGGCTTGTTTATGTATATTTGTATAACAAAAAAGTCAAATTAAAGCCTAAACAAGTCAAGCTCAAACAAAATATAACTTAATGAACAGACTCATTAACATTAACATTAATATTGTTAGGACATATGTGATTTGATGTTAGGAACATATGTCAACATTTTATGTAATTGGCTAATCTTTTGACAAAACGCAGTTTACTTGTAATTGGGTAGATTTAGGATGTGTTTAATACTTCAAGAAACAATGTTTCAAGTTCAAGTGTTAAAGCAATGCAAGTCTGTCTAAGAATCAAGTGATGAAGTGCTAGATTTTAAAACTCAACAACTAACATCTATTGAGATTTAAAAGCTACTGAAACCCGTGGCTCGACAGCTAGCTCGATAGATGGCTATCTATTGAGGTTTATGAAGTTTAGTTTTTCAAGCTGATTTTCATTAAATCCGTGTTTCAAGTTCAAGTGTTAAAATTATGCAAGTCTGTCTAAGAATCAAGTGATGAAGTGCTGGATTTTAAAACTCAATAGCTAGCATCTATCGAGATTTAAAAGCTACTGAAACCCGTGGCTCGACAGCTAGCTCGATAGATGGCTATCTATTGAGGTTTATGAAGTTTAGTTTTTCAAGTTGATTTTCATTAAATCCGTGGGTATATGTTTGGGCTTTCTTTTCTTACAACCCTAAACATATATAAGGATTATTTTGAGGGCCGTAAAAGGTTACAGAAGTTGCACGAGAGCACAATTCCACAAGTGTGAAGAAAAGTGTAACCGGAAACATGGGCGGCTCTAGGAACAGTTCAGGGGGTTCAAATGAACCCCCTGAGCTGGCCAAAAAAAGAAAATATTTATTTATAATTTTATAATTTATTTTTTTTACCCTCTTAAAATAAAATTTTGAACCCCCTAGACCTAAATTTTTTTAAAGCCTAGTTGAAATGAACTTGATTATGATTATCTTGACAATATTTTGGTCTTTTAAAAAAAAAAAAAAAAGCTCAATATCAAACCAGTTTTTCCTAAAATATGGGAGAAACAGTAAGCCTAACAACAAAAGTATAAATTTATTCTTCTTAAATTAAAAAATATATATATATCATTTAGATCTTAAAAATTTGAAATAAACTAATACATAAAAGTTTATTGTATTTAGATCTCGCTTGAAGTTTACTTAACAACAATAATTCATATGTTTATAGTATTTAAAAACAATAAATAATTTCTAAGATTTAATCTTAGCAACAATAATTAGTATCTTTATTATATTAATAAACTATTATAAAAAAATCGTATTAATAAACAATATACATTAAACTTATAGTTTAATTTATATGAAAAATGGTATGTTTATAATACTTTCACAACAAATCTTAAGTAATAAATGTTACTGGTTGTTATTGATGGAAAAAAAGTAATTTCAGTAGTGAGTTTAAATTAAAACTAATAACAAATTATCACCTAAAATTGTTAGAAAAGTGTTATGAAAATTTTGTAAATATAGCACTTTGTAATAAAAAAATCACGTAGACTTCAAAATTCATTTTTTACCCAAAATGCATCTTTTTATTGACCCCCCTAAAAATATATCCTGGAGCCGCCATTGACCGGAAACCTAGTTTGCTCTAGTTCATCTTTCTCTTGAAGAAGTTACTGTGTTTGTACACCGTTAGGTTTTGTGACCAAGCAACTTCATGATCTTCATCGTGTGATGAACTGAAGAACTTTGCAGCCAACATCCTTCTCAAGTTGGTGAACAAGTTACCTACTGGGATCCGCGCAATTGGTTAGTCACGTATTGGGAGCTGTGCATTGAAAATGAGAGATTGTCACTACAGAACAAGTCCAATTGGATATTGGCGTAAAGGTTCAACTGTAGGTTGGTATAAGGTACTGAGATTCCTTTACTTGTAACCGTTTGTTTTGATAATAGTAGATTCTCGAGAGTGGTGATCTTAAAATCATCCGGTGGAGTTTTTGTCATGTAAGTTTTTCCCATTTGTAAACAAATCACCGTGTAAATTTAATTTTCGCTGCATACTTAGTTTAATTGGTGATTTGTTTCTGCTGCCATGTACAACTACATGTTAATTTGATTAATTAATAAACTTGGCTAATTAATCAATTAATTCATCACACGGAGTCTATACGTTTTTGGCCTATCAAATATGAGACTTGATCTAGCTTGTATACAATATTATATTTTAATATTTTTACTTGTCTCAAAATATTCTTTGATAGACTTAAAATTAGATTATGTTAGTTTGTAAATATATTCAAACGATATCAAATTACTATAATTGATCATTTATTAAAAACATAAATAATTCATTCGTAGTATCCATGATGTCAGAGTAAGATGGTATCTCTTTATTAGTAGATTAAGATATCGATCGATTTTCAGTATAGGAAAGAGTTGAATCTCATATCTCTTATTGAATCATTACAGATTTTACCAAATGAGTTAAATGGAACCACAATTCGAAACAAAATTATATAAACAAGCTTGAACTTTTAATAAGGTTCAGCTCGGTTCGTTCCCAAGCCCAAATCATGAAAGCCCAAGAAACAGGGTCCAGGCCCATTCGAAGCTTTCAACTTCTACGGTCGTCTTCTTGTGCCAGCGAAGAAAAGAGAAATTCCCAGCACAGAGAGAAATTTCGCTCCAATGGCTCAGATTCCGAACCTAGACAATGCTCCTCTCAATCTCACATCTCTCAGGTACGCTAAACCCTAATTTTTCCACAGCAATCAACTTTTATAACAACAATTCAATTCTCGTTTGCTAATTGGTCTTTGGTTCATATTCAGAGAACAGTCACAGAAGGAGCTCCTAAACATCCTCAAGAATGTGTGTCTCTCTTTCTCTCTATCTCTTTATCATTTCTCTGTTTGGTTCCCGAGAAAACCCCGGAAAACAATATAGTCAGTAGGAGTTTGTGGCTGTTTTTCGGTTATAAGTGGAATCTATGCTTTCCTGGCTCCCAAACATTGACGAACATCGGATTTAGGGTTCTAATTCAGTTCGCATTGCTTATTTATCACTAGGAACATTCTAGTGTTTGAAATTTTGTTGAAATTGATAATAAATATTGATTTATCTATTTATTTATTTATGTATTTAAATTTTCATGGATTTATAGATTCGAGGGAAAAAGTGCTTGGTTATTGATCCAAAGCTCGGGAGCTCTCTCTCATCGATCATACAAACATCACTTCTTAAGGCATTTTCTCTCAAACTCTACTTACATCTTCAATGGAATTTAGATTACATGAAGAAATTTACACTTAGTCATTACAATGTGCACTTGATTTTAGATTTTTTTGGAATCATTATGAGTAGCTTTTTTTAGATTCAGTATTTTATCTTCGAAAAGATTTTGTTGGTGAAAAGTATAGCCTGCCTGAAACTAGCAGAGCTCTATGAATGCAAATTATTGATAATAAATAGCTGATATTTTTGAGAAATTTCTGCTAATTACAAACAGGAACATGGGGTTGAGTTGCGGCATCTTTCAGCTGACCCCCTTCAAACTGACTGCACCAAAGTGGTTTACCTTGTCTGTTCTCAATTCGATTTAATGAAATTCATATGTTCGAATGTTCACGATGATGTATCGAAGGGACTTCAAAGGGAATAGTTTGTTTATGTTGTCCCTTGCCACACAGTTGTATGTGAGAAGGTAAATGTTTGTTGGCAGTCTTTCTGTTTGTAAAACCCAAGCTATGTGTATGTATTTATGGTGAGTAGCTTTTGGTTTTGCAGATCCTTGAAGAGGAAAATGTTTATAATTTGATGACTATAGGGGAGTACCCATTGTACATAGTTCCATTGGACGAGGATGTATTATCATTTGAACTCGACCTTGCTTATAAATTACGTAAAAATTTGTTTTTGTCCGTTCTGCTGATTTATATTAATTATTTCTCTTTGTGCTTCTGATGTCTTATTTTATTTATTTATTTATTTTCCCTACATGTTAGGAAAGCCAAGTTGATGGTGATACAAGCTCACTTTGGCATATCGCTAAAGCCATTCACAAGCTTGTGGTCGTGTGATTTTACTAATGTAATTTAGTTAATTCATATATGAAGCCTTAAAATAATTTGACCTATAAAGAGAGAATATTTATTTGAAATATAATAAATCTTTTATGAATGCAGATATTTAATACGGTTATATACTCTTCTTGTATATTTTTGCATTTACCTGAAAGGTTTGCATCGATTTATGTATTATAGTTTTCTTTTGGAGTGATAACAAACGTGAGGGCCAAAGGCAAAGCATCAGTGCGTGTTGCAGACATTCTAAACCGTATGCAAGCAGAGGAACCTGTTAACTCACCTGATGTAATTATCTACAGCTTCAAGCTCCTTTTTATGCAAACTAAGTTGAAAAAAATTCATTTTTATAAAATGATGCACACTTCACTGCCTCCCACTAATGTTTTGTTTGTTACTACAGCTGGTTGTGCCAGAGATAAATACGCTCATCCTTTTAGATAGGGAGGTAACCTTTTCTTCATTCCCTCTATTTTACTGTATGTTCTCTGATGTGAAGTCATGCTAGTTGCAAATGATATACAACCATGTGTTTAAAAATTGTGTATTTTCTTGTCCTACCGTATGCTCGGAGGACAAGAAAATTTTAAAACCTTGTTGAATTGGAGAGCAAGCCATGTATGGTTGGTCCTAGAATTAATCCAATAGAGAGATAAATAATGACAGTGAAAAATAAGCCAAAAGTTTACTAAAGACAACTCAGTGCACTACATGTCGAAAAAAAAGAGAGACCAAAAATGACATTAAATTGAAAAACCTATATTCCAAAAGATGACTAAGTGCGACCTCAAAAAAAAAAAAAAAAAAAAAAAAAGAGAGAGAGAGAGAGAGAGAGAAGAAGATGACTAAGCACAACTAACTGCACTATAAGCCCAACATGAAAATGAATAAAAATACCCTTTACATTGAATTAAAAAAACCAATACTTTATATACTAACTAATCTAACTTCATTAAAATATTAACTTGTGGGTTTGGTTTTAATTTGTTTTAGAGTTGAATCTGTATTGTTATTTAAAATGAACCAATTTCCAAATATTTTATTTCCGTAGGCTCTTGTCAAGAATTTCAGTTTTAAATGCTTACTCCGTTCTGTAATACCACAAATCCAGTTTCTTATCAGAAGAAGAATGTAGAGAAATAGAGAGAAGTTGATAATAAAGAAAGGAATTATAAGTTCTTATTAGGAACTAGAAGTTTGGCACACTTCAAAATTTGATTCACATATTAAAAAAAAAAAAAGAGAAGGTTTTAAACTGGTTCTCATTTTTGAGCTACTTTTGCAATGCTTAGTTTTAGATTTATAATGTCTATGATATTATAGATCCTTGCTGTTGCTTAAAGTTGACAATATCTTGGCTCCAGGTGGACATGGTTACTCCTATGTTGTCTCAATTAACATATGGGGGGGCTACTTGATGGGGTAAGCAGATGAAGTGGGCCCATACTTATGCAATGCATAATTGTTACCTGGCATGATTGTTATGACCCTGGATTGATGTGATTGATAAGTTTAATAATTTATAGTCGTCATATTGTCCTTATACAAATTCAATTAGCTTGGTGAAAACTCCTCCACCATTAAGAATTTGACTTTGTTTTTAACATTGTGTTTTTCCTTTATGTTATATCCATTTTGGTCAAAATTACATTACCTGGACTTGTGAGACTACTGAACCTTTAATTGCATGACCATCAGATTGTTTTAGTTTTATTTATGCTCAAGCTAAATCATTAAAGCTCAATCTTTTAAGAGAAATTATTTTTGTTGCTTTGTTTTATGGGCCTGAAATGGGATACCTATTGGTTCTGGTTATATCGATTTTTTTATAAGCTCTCTAATACATTTACTGCAGTGTCTGCGTGTCAATAATGGTTCTGTGGAGCTGGATGCATCTATCATGGGTCTCCAACAAGAGGGAAAAAAGATAAAAGTTCCACTTAATTCAAGGTAAATTATTGTCTCTGCTTGATATATCTTGCTGCTCATGACAACAACGACCAAGCCTTAGTTTCAAAATTTTGGGGTCAGCCACAGATCCTCAATAAACTAATCAGGGTCAGCGACATGATTCTTTTCCTCCATCTATTCAATCCAAAGTCATGTTCTTTATTCTTTTTAAATTGTTGTTTCTAGTTATACGGATTTTTTTTCTAAGATATGGCTAAATATTACGTTCAATGTGGTGGCTAAGCCTCAAATTCTCCATGAAGCTATGTATGTGTGTGTATGTAGTTATGTATACTGTTCAAAAATCGTTTCTAAACTTATCCTACTTATGGATCAAATAATTGTATTAGAATATGATATGCATAATTTACTAGTAAGGCATACAAATGAGGGAACAAAGTGTACAAAATTTTGCAGATCCTATGAGGATAGCAATAAAGAAACCTTTGGTTTCACATGAGCATATCACAAAGCATCTTAAGAATTCCAAAAATCGAGTTTCAAAATGTTTATGCTATTTCTGTTGTTTCTCTCTCTCTTTTATTTTTTTATGAAATGCTTAGTTTCTAGAATAACCTAAAGGATGAAAAAGCTAATATCTTTGTACCATATCTAATCACTTATGTTCATGAAATTTTACCCGCTGGGGGGGGGGGGGGGGGGGGTTGTTGTCGGGGTGTAGTTAAATATTAAATAATATTTTCTCTTGTCATAGGACTAATATTTAACGTTCAATTGTGGCAGCTAAGCCTTGGATGTTCTAATGTTGTGTGAAGTGTCCTTTTTTGTAGATTCACTTCCACAGTTCCACAGAGCCCTTTAATCCTAAGTTAGTTATTATATTGCTTATCAAAAAAAAAGTTATTATATTGCTTCTCTTGTTTTTACAGATGCACCTTAGAATGTTAGATGCTCCAACTGTTTAATGTTGTTGATATCTTGCATACCATCCGTTAATTGTAGGTACAGAACGGAAAACATCAATTTGGTGCCAAACTATTATTTATTTACTTATGTTATTTTTCTTGGATTATATGTTGATGCAAGAATTGCCAGTTGTCCCAAATGCTTTTACTAAATATATCTTTTCCTTCTTGGTTGTTTAGTTCCTTTCCACTTCTTTATTTCCACCTTACTTCTCTTCTTCCTTCTTGTCATATCCACTTACCGCTGATGGTCTAAATTTTTTAGTGACAAGCTGTTTAAGGAGATACGGGATCTTAACTTCGAAGTTGTTGTCCAGGTTGATCTATTTAAACCAGTTTATATTACTTGCAATTATAGCTTATACTTCAATTTCCAAATCTGTCTCTTGTCAGTTGTCTAAAAAAAGAAATCCCATTATTCTTCTTGGAGTTCTATTTTCTTAGTTGCCATCTGCAGTATGATTGCAGATTCCATGTCAGAAAGCAACATCCATGAAGCAGGACTACACAGAAGAGACAACAACTGTAAGTGAATGGTGTAACATCCGAACATTGCTGTCTCTTTTGTGTTTATGATTGATGCAAACTTGAATATTTCCATGAAACTGATGTTAGTGCTTAAATACATTTGTCCAACTTCTCTGCTATAAAATCTAAGTACCTTAGTAAAAAATGTATTAGCTATAGTTGTTACTTACTAGTTTGGATGTAATTGCGTGCATGGTTGATTAGTTCAACGCATAATTAAGTGATTAACATGATTGTTATGTGATTGTTTACTTATGAACAAAAAGAAGAGGATTATTTGTGTCAAATGATGCACTATCAACTTTTAGTATTATACTACAAATACAGTTCTCTCCACAAAACACAATCAGTATCTCAATACCTTCCTTTCTAGGCTGTTAAATGATTTTGTAAATGTTTTCTAATGGACTGCTATGTTCTGCCCTGACACAGTCAGTTTCTGAATTAAAGGACTTTGTCAAAAAGCTGAACTCGTTGCCAGAAATGACCAAGTATTTTCCTACTTTTAATTTTTCAGTTTTGAGATCCATATGTGTGTTTCCAATTGGTTTTAATTTTCTGGAATTTGTTGCTTTAGAGGCACATAAATCTTGCTCAGCATCTGTCGACATTCACATCAAAGCCAGCCTTTCTTGGGCAACTTGACATGGAACACACAATTGTTGAGGCACAGAGTTATGACATGTGAGAACAATTTCTACTGTTATCTCCAACTTTTGAAGACCTAATGTGTTGATTATATGCTTTTCGCTTTATAATAAATGTGAATATACTCAATGCAAAAGCATGCTGATTGGGTAGTAAATGGTTTACTGAATTTCAGGACTAAGGGTTGATGTGCTGCTTATGGCCATGTAGTTATGATGTTATTATCATGTTTGTTTGTTTAACAATCAGCTTATGGTCTTTCTGTTCCTGACACTTGTTTGACTTTCCAGAAGTGAAAATTGTTCTTCAACCTAAGACCAAATTATTGTTTGTCATCTTTGGAACGCATCAAAGCTATCCAACCACTCTACTCAAAGAAATTTATTTTTTTTGTTGGATTGATGAACTGTGTTGGCATCTTTTAGGTGCAGCGCACTTCAAAATTCAATCAAGTATAAATAATAAAGTTCCCCCCTTTTTGATTGGTGATAGTACCTGTTCTGAGTCTTCTGACCTGTGCTTCTTGTATCATATGGAATAACTGAAATGGCATTTTTTTTTTTTTTAAGCAATTGTATTTATAATCTTTCTTTGGTTACTAAAATCTATGCATTTTTGGTATCTTCAAGTCATTTCTCAAGATCAACTCCTTTTAATTTGTCAAATATACGTTTATGGATTCTCAGACCCCTTCCTAATTTCCAAAAGCATGAAACTAATGCAGATGCTTTGAGTACATTGAAGAATTGATCCATAAGCAGGAGCCTCTTGTGAATGTCCTACGTCTTCTCATCTTATTTTCCATTACAAGTTCTGGGTTGCCCAAAAAGCAGTTTGACTATTTGAGGCAAGACTTCATGCATATTATCATTACTTTTAATTCCTTGGGGTCTTCCATATTTTGATTTTGTTGGCAATTGAATTTTGTGGCAATTTTTACCTATGTACTTTTGTGGATGTGTATTTTTATTTATTTATTAGTTTCAACTCTTGTTCTAGGAGAGAACTACTCCACAGCTATGGATTTGAGCACATGGCGACACTGAATAATTTAGAAAAAGCTGGGTTGCTCAGAAAGCAGGTTTGGTGTCATTTTGCCTTTATAATCTAGCATTTCCTACATTTGATTTTTATAGTCAATTGGCTATGTTAACTGGATTTTTATCAAATTATTGGATTCATGGTAACACCATCTGAACCATGCAGGAGTCAAAAAGCAACTGGCTGACAATTAAACGTGCTCTACAACTTCTTGTTGAGGACACTGATACAGCCAAGTATTTTTCTATTCAACCTTGTGATTTGGTTCTTCTTCATAATTGAAAATATTAAGAGTTTGGTCCACATTTACATCTAGGGTGGTGGGCTTATAGCTTGCATGTCTTACATTCCTCACATTGATTTGTGCCCTTCTAGTGTATATACCCAGATTTTGCAGTATGGCACAAGTGAGAACCTACATTCTTTACTCATCACAGGGGTGGCTCATTTGACCTTATTGTTCATGGTGTGCAAAACCAAACACTACAGGGATGATGCACTGTACAGCATCATAGAATTTTTATAAGAATAAGCTACTTCAGTAGATGCTGAAACACTTGTTGGGTGGGCAAAAGCAAACTATAATAGCAAAATGGACTTGATTATAATCTTGATATTCGCTTTTAAATTCTATATAGGTCTTTTCATGGTGAATTTCATATTCCAGTGCTTAAATTTAGAAGTTTTTCTCAGAAAGCTGTGTGATGATGAATTATGGATATGGCTGCTCTTTCTTTAGCCAGTTTTACAATTCATATCTATTAAGGCTCTCCCTCCCTCCCTCCCTCTAATCACTTTTGATTCTCATCTCTTGGTGTCACTGAAACAAATTCTGCAGTTTCTGGAACTACTTGCACCATATTTATGCATTCCAAGCTGTTCCTTATTACATAGGAAAATATAATATACTTAATTCTGAATCTAGCCATATAAAATGTTTTTAGGTTTTTTATTTTATTTTATTTGTGTGTGTGTGTGTATATATGTATTTCCCCATAGCACTGTTGTGTTTCTTACTAACTTTTTATGTGCTTTCTTATGTAACAGCCCGAATGATATTGCCTATGTATTTTCTGGATATGCACCTCTTAGTATTCGTCTTGTTCACATGCTGTGCGGTCTGGATGGTCAGATTGATTCTTTGTTTGCTTTTTTTTTTGGATGGGTTATTTTCTAAGCTTCTTACAAGTTCATGTTTTGAGCAATACATATTATTGCCTTTAACCTAGGGAAAAAAGATAGATTATTGCCTTTAGTTCATCAGTTCTCTTTAGCCTAAATCTTGTTACAAATTGAAGTTTGGGGCAAATAATGGAAAACATAATTAAAAAAAAAATTATCCTGGTCTTATTTTAGTATTGTTGTTAAAATTACTAAATTGAAAAAAAAAAAAAGAGGAAAAAAAGAAGAAAAAAAGAAGAAGAGGAAACCTTTTAATAATATTGTAATGTTCAAACCAAAGCAAATCCATTGTTACTGGCAGCAGCCTCTTGAAGTGGATCAGTGATCCCACCGTGCTTTAATGGTTCATATTAAATCATCACGGTTAGTTCTAGGTTCCTTAGAACCTTACAATTCTAAAATTGCCACATTAAGTGATAAGACTCCAATAAGGGTCTTGTTTTCAAAGCTCACACATCATGTGATACCTCAATTTCTGGGGGTGTCTTGATTGTCTTCATAAATACCATATGAAGGTTTTTTTTCCCCAAATTTTCACATGCACAATTAAACTCTGGCATTTTTTAATATTGAGAGCATTGCTATTATTTTGTTGACATTTGAAACATGATGGACACAGCCTCTGCCTTGAAGACCTGTAACAGACAAGCTTATTATGCTATCATGTGTAGAGTAACAAAGCAAGGATGGCTCATTTGTATTTTGCATAATGTTTACACATGTTTGGTTCTGCAAAGAGTGATGGTTGTGATGAGATCTAAGGCTTTTTTTTTTTTCAATAATAATTTTTTTTAATGTTTTAATGTTTTTATTTTTTTGGCTAAAAGTTCTCTAACACTTGTTTGAGAGTTCATAAAGGAATGGAATGAAAAGGAATGCATAAATCATGGAATGAAATGGAATAGATGGAATAGAATGAATTTAAGAGCCCGTTTGTTTAGGCGTTTACATTGCACAGAATGCCAGTTTCACGAATCGCGATTCCGGGATTGTGTTTGGCTAGGCGATATCTGCAGGATCACGTTTTCAATTCCGCAGATTTTCGCGATTCCGAAAATGAAGTTTTCTATTGCTTTTTCAGCATCGCGCGGTTTGGACGATTGGGTTGCCGCTAACTGTTTCGGCTGAAAACCCAAATTAGCCTCAACTTCAGTAAATTATTTACCGAAATCCCAGCCTATTCCTTCACGATATATATGTATCTCATCAGTCTTGGTTCTCTCCTTATCAATTTCACAATATTCACTTCTTTCTTCTCTGTTACTCTCTCCGATTATCGTCGTCGTTCTGCATCTTGATTTCCAGGTAAACATTCTCCATTACCAATCTCTGAAATAATTATATTGATTTGGGCTTTTGCATGTTAGTTTAGATGACTGAATAAACTCAAAATATTAGAACTTACATGACTGAGGGATTTGTTGTTGCTGCTGTTTCTTTACTAGTTGTGAAGTTTTTAAAACAATTTCAGACAGATGAGGTTGATCAAAACCATTTGGATTGGATGGGATTAGTTTTTTCTTGTTGAATAGTTTATGGGTTTGAAGAATATTTTAGGTTGTTGCTGCTGCTGCTGTTTCTTTACTGGTTGTGAAGTTTTAAAAAAAAAATTCAGATATATGGGGTTGATGGAAAATTTCAGGTTGTTGTTCTATTGCTAGTTCTGTCGTTTACTAATCTGAACTAAAATGTATTGCTAGTTTATTACGTGTGAAATTGTTTTACCTATAACAGAGTATTGTTTGTAAGAGCATTGGAATTTTTACATATTGAGTTATATATACATAGAGAAGCATATCGGAAAGAAATGTGTATTTTAATTGATTGTTGTTGGATTGAAAAACTGAATGAGTTGAACCCAAGCTTAGTGCTCTATGAAATCCTTCAACTAATTAGGCTTTGTTGTATTACTTAGACTTTAGCCTCTGTAACAACAGAGTTTCTGACTTTCTGTAGCTTTAGAAGTGTACCAAGTTTCTATCATTTCGGTAAAAAAAAAGAAGTGTACCAAGTTCTTTTCCATGAATTAATGCAACTCTTTGAAAGTGGAATTAATCATATTTTCTATAAGGGTACACTAGAGCCAATGAATAAAAGGTTTTTAATTGTTCTAAGAATTTTAAGTTGCAGATGCATATAATGGAGTTACTTTACTGGTTGTCTGATTTGGGCATTAGCCTTCCAATTTGTAAAAGACAATTTGAACTGAGCAAGGAATATATATATATATATATATATGGTGCTTTTGTAGTGAATCTTATGGAAGTTTCTGAATTTGATTAGAGGTCCTCAGTTTATCTAATATGTTTGATTGTTTAATGCATGCATATATATATATATATATATAGTTTACCACTTATTAAGAGTAAATATATAGAAGATAGTGAGGATCAAGCCATAATACAGGCACTGTTCTAAGCATCAGTTATGATTTTGGGGAGATTAACTGGTTTTCAATTCCTAATTTCATCTGTTTTCTGTTTGGAATTAATTAGATAATGAAGGGATTGAACTTGAGTAATTGGTAGGTTTCAAGGAACTTAAGCTCTAGATTTTAACTACATATGATTTGATCAAGACATAGGCTGTTAGCTGATGCTGTCAAAGGGGAGTTGGTTACTCATATACTTTTCAGTTTTTGGCAGCTTAGAATTATAGTCTATTGTGGCTTTGGTGTTTGCTCTCATTGGTTTAATTGCAGACTGCAAAGATCTATAAATAACAGTATTGGTTGCTGGAAAGGGTCAGGGGGAAGGTTGCTCTCATTGATTTAACTGCAGATTGCAGGAGCTACCATTTAGGGTAGAGCTCATGGCCCTCTTTGTCTAATTTATGATATCTTTAAATTGTTGGACATGGTTGCTGTAGCTGGTTAGTACATTACTATATATATTCTTCTTAGAATTCATATCTTGGAGACAATCGTCTTTTGGTTGCCATTTGGCTGTCTTCTGACACAAGAAAAATGTTACTAGAATTCATTTTTCTTACTATTATATAAGGTAGTCCTTTTAGGTGTCTTTTCTTTTCAGCAGTTGATATGTTGTAGACCTTGAGGTAAATCAAAGAATTGAGATTAGGTACAGAGAGTGCAAACAATTCTATTATGCTTATAGAGGAAGGGTAAAATGTTATGGTGTTTGTTTTGTATTGAATTTCTTGATACTCAGACTTTGGTTTTACGTTTTCCAAAATTTGCTATGGTAAAGTGACAGATGATTTCCTGACTAGAGTGTGCCAGCAAGACATGATTTAATAACTAGATAGATGACTTCCTTGGTTATTAGAGTTGACCACGGTTTAGATTCCAAATGCTTATTTTATTATATTGACTGTGAATGCATGATTTAAGTTAGTTTTATTATTCTACTTAACCTTTACTCTTAATGAATTATAGTTGCTACTTGTGTTTTGCATAATTTTATTAGAAAACATTATAGGGAGGATGAGGGATTCAATTGGGATGAACATGACTTGGACAGTCCAAGAAGCAATAGTAGTGGAGAAGGTAGTAGTAGACAGGCAAACGTTGAAAATATACAAGATGAGGAGATGAAATTTGTTCATGACAAAATAGCTCGATCCATTTGTGGGTTGTAAACAATATTTTTATTATTTCTATTTTGGTGCTTAATTTTTCGGATAAGAATTTTTTTATTATTATAATGGATTGTCTAGTATTGATATTGTTGGCAATTAACATTTTAATATAATTATTTTCCTAATCATTTTAATATCTTTTTCTTGATGAGTTATTTTTAATATTTTAAATTTGATAAACTTCTCTCCATGAATTTCAACAACGAAAACATCATTATTGTTGTTATTATTAATGTAATTGTTAAGCTTAATTACATATTTTCAATAATAAAAAACACTGATCACAGGAAAAATGACAATATAACTTTTAAAAAATAATTAAGTCCTTTTTTGGAATTTACACTCAAAACAGCTATTTTTAAAACAGCTTATCCAAACGCTTAATATGACTTTAAAAATAGAAAACGCATATTTTCACATTTTTACCAAACACTTATCTGTGGTTTTTAAAATAGAGTTTTCAAAACGCACGTTTTAAAAACGCTAATTTTTAAAACGCACATTTTGAAACAGCTTATCCAAACAGGCCCTAAGTAATGGAAAGGCATGAAAAGAAATTAAGTAATGTTGTTTGGAAGTTTTAAAATAAAGGAACAAAAGGTAAGTAACCTTGTTTAGGAGTAACATAGAAGGAAATGAATAAAATCATTTAATCACAATATTACTATTAGACCCTTGTTTTAAAATAAAATGTTAAATATATAAGGGTATTTTGGGAGTTTTAGTGAAAATTTCATTAAAACTCCATTCCATTCTCTTTTATCCCTCCCAATTTTGGGGGGAATGAAAATTTGAAGTTTTGAGGGAATAAAGAGGAATGAGTGTTCCATCTTACTTATTTTGTTCTCTCTCACTTAAACTTCCAAACAAGATAATGGACTTTCCATTCCCTTTGTTAAAACTCCCAATCAAGTGAAATGAAAGAATATTTTAAAATTGTTCTTTTCATTCAATTCTATTCCATTCTTTCCCTCTTCCCAAACGAGGGTTAAGGCTATGTTATCTTTGTATGTGGCGTAGTAGCTGAAGTCTTTTGGTCTTAGGTGTCTGAGACAAGTTTCATTACCCGACAGGTGCCTAATATGTTGATCTCTCGATCCTATGGCATTGGAATATGGCCATAACATGGCCCTTGTTGAACGCCCTGAATACCCCACTTATTTTGTGGCCCATAGAAATGTGTTGGTTCCATTCATGGGATAGAAGTTAAGACATCATTGCGACAATATCTACAATTGTTCTAACTGGTCTTTTACAACAATTACCACAATTGATTCTTGCTGCTTTTGGATTATGAATTTGAACTTTTTAGGAAAATTTTATTTTCTTTCTTGAAAGTGACAATTTGACCCTTCAGGCGTCCTATAGAAGAAATCCTGAAGCTGCTACCAGGACCACATTCAGAAACAAAAAGGGTAAACTTCTCACGATCATGCACTCTTTGGATCTCTTTTCTATCCTCACAATTTAGGTGACTCTTGTATGCTGTACTATTTTACAGGGCAGATTCTCAGGCAGTCCATCATATGACACCTTGCAGGCTTCAGCTAATATAGACAAGTATGTTCAGTTCGTCCTAGTATCTAAGATTCTTCTTTATTGACTTTCTTATGTTGGGTCATTTTGTCTTTAGTGACAACAAATCTTTTAATGATGATAAGCCTGTACAATTGAACATTAGACTTTGCTGATAATTTTAGGAGCAGTATCACATTCCATTTCCATAACTGAAGCAGTTGCCCCCTAATTTTTACTGTAGTTTTATTTTCAAATACAATAATGTCACTTAATATAAGAATGAGATGGAGGATGAGGTCATGATTTCAAAATCCATTGGTGTACGTGTGACTTACCAATAAAAAAGAAAAAAGAAGTGCTATACTCTCCTTTATTCCGACACTTCTTGACATAATTCAGAGTTGCTGATGGAAGGTGATCTCTAGTTCTCGTTGTCTTCATTGGAGGCATAACATTTGCAGAGATTTCCGCTCTTCGATTTCTCAGTGCCCAGGTGTGTCAAATTTGTTGCATATATGGAATCTACTCATCTGGTTTAACAATTTTTTGAATTGTAACATACTTTAATACCTGAGCATTTTTCTTCCAAACATCAAAGTTTTGAAATTTCTGAAGATCATTACCAGCCCTGATTTGACTAGCCGGTGCATATGGTCTTTTTGTGCATGAAGTTATACTGTAAATGGCCAATCAAAGATTGATTTTGTTACAGATACGACAAGTTTCATGGAATTGTGCATCTTGTTTAGTGTTCCAGACTGATTGACCAGTTACAATGATGTCTATTTTCATCCTCATTTTTAGGTTTCTAGTGTTTGAGTAACTTATTCTTGCAGGAAGGGATGGCATATGATTTGATTGTTGGGACAACCAAAATTGTCAGTGGGCATAGCTTAGCTGAAACATTTGTAGAGAGGTTGGGCTAAGGTGAAAATTTTTGTTTGTTTTTTCTTTTTCTTTTTGCAAAGGCTTACTGGCTATGAGAGTAGAAACTGACGGTTGTTGGCCTGACTTGAAGCCCATGTAGGGCATGTTGAACTGATTATATATCTGTTAGCTTGTTGAGAGTAGCGTGTATGGTTATCTGGCTTCACCTTTTCTTTATTGATTTTACGAGGTCAAATGACTCAAATCCCAGCAACCCTTTGAAGGAATTATTTGGTTTGAATTGAAAGAGAGTATTTCCACTTTGTTGTGATTATTTTTCTATGGCTAATGACTGTCAGCATTGCATACATGAAATTGTGAAGGAAGTGTAGAACATCGTATGCCTTAGGTGTTGTTACCAGAAAAATGAAAATGGAACCCATAATCCTAATCATGACGGTCAGATTTAGAAGCAATCTTTCTTGCTTTTCATCTACAACCTATATAACACCTGATATACGCCATCCTTCAAACCTAGCCTGCAAATATATTTCTTCTTACACAACACCAAGTCCAACGCTAAAAAGACAATTTACATTTGGGTGAAATACATTGTTAATCTTTGAAGTTTCAAATGTGAGCTATTAGTTCTGAATTTTTTAACAAATGAGGAATGTTACCTCTGTCAACTCCTATTAGTTCTGAATTTTTTAACAAATGAGGAATGTTACCTCTGTCAACTCTTAGTTTTCTTGACTGTGTCTAATGAAGTGATGACATGGTAATTTTTTTATTATAAAAAAATTACACACATGCTTGGGTCTAACGGATAAACCTGTTTTATTTGGGTCTTTCTCCAATTCAAACCCATTAGAAGATAAACCCATATTCACATACAAATCCGATAGAGAGAATGCGTTTGTGTGCTGGCTGATCAATGCAATTGCATATATTGCTTGGGCTGTTTTTTGGACTTTATTTTTTGCTATGAATGGTCTAATTAATGTAATAATGTTGTCAGTAATGACTAGTTTGGATTGAAGGGAAGTAGAGCAGAGTTGTCAGAAGTTAGAGAATGCAATGGCTGAATAGCCTAAAGGTTGAACGTGGCATTTTTTTAATCAATTAGAGAAAAAAAAAAAAAAAACCCCAAAATTATTTGCCAAAAGCCCATCATCAGTGCAAGCCCGAGACCCAAATTTGGACCAAACTGACTAGGACCAATTGGACCCGAACCGGTTGGGACTAGTGGCATATAGGTTAGGTTTGGTCAAGGGTTGTAATATTAATATACCAGTCCGGTCCTAAAAATTGCAAGAGGATGTTACGTCCCTGGTAGTGATACACTAAACGTGCAATTTGTGTAGAGTGCTAAAATTAATTTTTGTTACCATTTTACAAACTTACCAAAACTATTTATTGTCAATATATATATATATATATATATAGGCGAAAACACCATTTTGGTCCTTACATTTTAGGGTCACAGTCAATTTAGTCCCTACATTTTCGTAGCAATTAATTTGGTCCTTGTTATTTTTAGTTTACAATCAATTTGGTCCATTCCGTTAACTTACTAATGGAAAATGTCTACGTGGCAAACAGTGTGCACTGTTGACACACTTTAAACTTAGTGACAACTAAAATAATAATATTACATGCCAATTCATCTGGAAAAAAAATTTAATTTATCAATTTTAAAGAAACAACAAAAAAAAAAAAAAAAAAAAAAAAAAAAATCAGATCTAGGAAGAACGTGAACCCAGAAAAATCCAACTAAAATTCACTTCCAGCATATTCTTTAAACAAATCCAAAAATAAAACCAAACAAATATAAAAAATGGTTAACAATAGAGCACTGAGATAGTTTTCTTCCTTGCAGCACCTTAGCCAAAACGAAAAACACACAGTTGACAGTACAGTGATAGCAAAATAGAGAGAACCCATGTAGGTCGGAAAACCCTTCTCTCATTTCTTTTATTCTTGGCTCTTTGAAAAACTGAGAGATTTGTGTACTTGAGCAATACAGAGAAATCTCATCTTTTCTTTCTAAGCCTTTGCTTCTTAACCAAGTGTCAACTGCCAAGTGCTCGAATAAAATACCCATTGTATTAACCCACTGATGTCAATCTCACTGTGAATGTTTGTGAAGTTGAAACCACAAAGTCAAATCTTTTGTGAGGTTAACCATTTGATATTTGTTTGATCTTATTTTTGGATTTGCTTAAAGAATACTAGCCTCTGAGCACGCGCGTGCTCAAAAGCTCTTTTATTTTTTGTGTAAAGGTTAATTTTGAGCATTTATTATAGTTTGGGATTACTTTATTTTCCAATTACAAAAAAAAAAAAAAAAAAAAAAAAAAAAAAAAAAAAAATTCTAGGGGTGTGATGAAAAAGTTATTTCACTTGCTAGATTAGTAGGTGAAATTACTTTTTCATCACACCCCTAGATTTTTATTTTTATTTTTATTTTTTTGTGATTGGAAAATAAAGTAATCCCAAATTATAATAAATGCTCAAAATTAACTCTTACCCAAAAAATAGAAGAGCCTATGAGCACGCGTATGAGCATGTACTCAGAGGCTAGGTTTATCTTTAAAGATTAGTTCTCCAATATCATTCTTGTTTTAGTATCTAAATAATAGGCAAAATTTTAGGAATAAAAATACTTAAAACATTAAAAAAATATATTAAATGTAAAACAGTGCTAGCATATTATTAAAATGCCTAAAACATCATGATTTTATTTATTTATTTATTTTTTTTTTTTTTGCTTGAAGTTGCAAAAAAATAGGAAACCAACGTTAAAGGACTCACCACCCTTTAAAAAAAAAAAAAAAAAATCCAAAACAAAACGTTGATGCAAATTTCTTAATTGAGTACACGTAACACTTGATGCAAATTCAAAAGACAAGGTTTGTTTGGAGTCCTTTTGTCTTTTGGTAAGTTATTTTGGATCAGATTAAATTTTACCAATTTTTAAAATTTTAAACTTTAAAATGAAGTAACATTTTAAACTATCAAATATAAGATATATTTAAGGGTGTAGGTTTTTACCCCTAACAGTTAGTCTATTATTTAGAAGCAATTTTCACCACAATTTTAAAATTTTATCTTTAAAGATGAGTTCTCCAGTATCATTCTTGCTTTAGCAAATTTATGTATATGACAATTGCTTACAAAGTCATCAAATGTGCAATGAAAAGCACAAAAAATGACAATATTAAATTTCATAAGGTAGGATATTCATATTACAAAAAAAGTTTTTTAACAACTACTTGATAGATTGACTACCACTTCGCTCACCTGAATTCATCCAATGTGTCTACTATGCAATCTAACCAAATTGTTGCTATGTCACCCTAAAACAAATACAAAAAAATAGAGAGTAAGGCTTAAATGTAAGAAAAACAACAAACAAAAATAATAAAAGGAAGAGACGGCACCACTTAGAACACATACGCTAAAATAATGAGTCAAACCCGATAACCGCAAAAAGAAAAGAAAAGAAAAGAAAAAGATAAATCAATATATATCATTCCTATTCTTTAAAAAATAGTCATTAATTAGAGAAAATACTTAAACACCCATCAAACTGACCAAAAAAAAAAAAAAAGAGGAAGAAGAAGAAGAAGATAAGATAAGATAAGATAATGATAACAAAGTGTAGTCCTTTTACAATCTAAATCATGATAAAATAATAAGTTTTTGTTGGAGATAAAACAACACATGGAGAGGAAAATTAACACATAATCTGATAATCCAAGACTTTTTTTTAGCTATGATTTCTTAGGAACATGTCTAAAAAAAATATACTTGCAAACCTTAACAATTTAACCTAAGGTGATAAACGCTAGCTTTAGAGTTAAAAACTAACCTGGAACGTGTCTAAAAAAAATCAGACTTGCAAACCATAACAATTTAAGCCAAGGTGATAAACGCTAGCTTTAGAGTTAAAAACTAACCTAGAACGTGTCTTTTTGAGAAAATACTTTGCACCCAAAATTAGTTTTCTCTCTCTACTTCTCACGCTGATCTCCTCTGCCTACACATCAGTATGGTAATTCTTCTTTAGCGTCTTCTTATTGGCATTGTTATTATAACAAATAATGTAGAGAAGAACGAAGCCAAATAGTACTGACCTCAAAGCCTACACATCAGTGAAGAGTCCTAAAAAATTAAACATCTTTTAATATAGCGTCTTGTGAAGGCTTGTAAAACAATAGATCAGAAAATATCCAGTAAGTCTCGAAATAACAATAAGCAAAACATGGCCAAATAGAGAGAGAAATTGAAGTGAAAAATGTAGAAATAAAAAAGTGAGATCAGAGAGAGAGAGGGCTGAGATTTTATCTAAGAAAGAGCTTACCTCAAATCTCTCTGCTGTTGTTGTTGTTTGTAGTGAAATCTAAAGCAAAGAGGTCGGTAAAGGAGTTTGAAAACACAAAATTGAGAGAACTGGAGAACTGAAGAAGAAGTAATTTGAGTTTAAAAACCAATGTGAGTGTAGTGAGAGTGTGGTCCTATTTTGTAGATAGTGTTTTACGTGGAAGTTAAAGGAGTATTTTTACCAACTTTTGCCCCTACTTAAACATAGGTTGTAGGGGTATTTTGGAACAAAAAAAAAATCCGGTCCAAACAAAGGCAAGCCCCTTAAATAGTAGTATAAATGCTGGAAGTGGATTTGGGTTGGATTTTTTCCGGGTTCACTTTCTTTCCAGATCTTAATTTCTTTCTTTCTTTCTTTCTTCTTCTTCTTCTTCTTTTTTTTTTTTTTTTTTGTTTTTCTTTTTTTTGTTTCTTTAAAACTGATAAATTAAATTTTTTCCAGATGATGTGGCATGTAATATTATTATTTTAGTTGCCACATAAGCTTAAAGTGTGCCAACAGTGCACGCTGTTTGCCATGTAGGCGTTTTTTGTTAGTGATTTAACGGCAGGGATCAAATTGATTGCAAATTGAAAATAACATGGACTATATTGGTTGCTACAAAAATATAAGGACTAAATTGACTATGACTCTAAAATGTAAGGACCAAAATGGTGTTTTCGACATATATATATATATATATATTTAATTAAGGCTAATCAAAAAAAGATTGCCCTAGTCATCACATCAAAATTACATAAAGGATTATTTATACATAAAGATGTTCGGCTTGAAGATGTCTTGCTAAAACAAATATGATGAGCTTTCTATGAGATAGATTCTTACTATTTGTGTTTTTTTTAATAGAGGAATTCTTCTTCTTTTTTATATGCATATAATAAAATTTGAATGAAAAATGTTAGGACCACAACTTTTGTCACAATTTATTCATGTGGCAAGTCTTAAGTGGTGGAGTTGTGGATCCACCACTTTTACTTCACCACTCACGACTTGTCACGTGAGCAAGTTGTGGCAAAAATTGTAGGAAAAGTTGTGATCCAAGCATTACTCAATTGGAATCTATAATGTCCAATTTTCGTTATAATTGTTTTTTATGATTATGATCAAGGCAAGAAATTAATGTGTGTGTATATATATATATATATTAATGAAGAAAACTAAAGTAAATATATTATATATAAGTAAAGCAAATAATAAAGTCAAGTCAAGTAAATAATAGAGTAATATTATAAAAAGTAAAGTAAATAATAAAGTAAATTAGTCAATACTTAAACATAAACAAAATAAATTACAGTATTGTAAAAAAAAATAAATAAAAAAAATATTGTCAAAATAAACACTTACAAGAAATAGAGGTAGAAGCATGTTTTTCCAAGTAGGAAAGAATGAAGCTTACAAGATTAGATATCTTGGAAGGTAAGAGAAATCTAGGGAGAATATGAAAGCTAAAAATTAAGTTCTAGTTACAATTGAAGAGAAGTAGCCTTTTTTTTATACGCACAATTTGAATAGTGAATAGTGAATAGTAAATTTTACTTTTTTACTATTCACAGTAGGTTTTTCAATAGCTTTATTGGTATGTGTTGAAAATAGTGATGTAAGTCTGGATTCTAGAATAGCAATTGAGTCATGCCCAACCAAAGTCTAATCATAGGGGTAATAGGGATTATCATCTTTTGCAACAAAGGCTTCGAAGGATGTCTTGAACTCATCACCTGAATCATCATTTTCATATATATATATATATATATGGGTGAAAAACTTTTACCTGTTGAGTTAAATCCAGTGAAAACGAATTCCATTAAACTAACTAACAACACTAGATGAAATAAAGTCAGACATGGGCGCAAGAAGCTGTCAAAATTAGAAGTGGTGAGGAGAGCTTTGAACATCCTTGGAGAGTTTCACTATGATCAGGCCATCACGCAACCATCTTGCACTAGGGAGGATACAAAATGCAAACCACCTGATGGAAGTTATATAAGGTGGAAGTGGACGAAGTTATTTTCAAGCAACAAAGGGAGGTTGGTATAGGAGGTTTGTAAAACAGGTCTCAAAAGGAATGATAACATGCCTGTCACTTACCTGCAAAACACTCTTAAGAATGTTTCAAATTATGTAGCTTGGATTGAAGATTGTCCTAGTTCCATTTCTCTTGATGAATCCAGTTTACAAATTTGATTGAAATTCATTTTAAATAAATAAATAAACAAAAACATCAATACTAGATGGAGTCTGAGAAATTATTAAAAAAAAAAAAAAGTGTTCTTGAAAATAAAAACCAAATTTGAAGTTCACTCTAGGATGAAGGCAATGGAAAAATTATTTGGTATTTGTAGTCAGCTTCTTGGTCTAGGTTTGTAACATGTTCAAAATAATTTTCTTGGATTTTTGAGTGTTGAAATTTTAGAGATATTATAGCAGTACTGATGATGTACCCCCAAAAAAAGAGATGGAAAAAAGAATTTAGTGTTCTGGCGTCACCATAACCCACAACAAAGTAAACCTTGCAAGTTGCAACAGAAAATTTAATTTTTCTAATATTTTCTCACCATAATAAACACAGACACTGCTACCATAAAGTGACATTTTATTTGGTCGTTATGAATAAACGAATATGAAACTTGACTCTTTGTACAACACCGTATACAACAACAGAAAATTGATGAAGCATATAGGTAGAGTTACAAATGTACATCCGACCACCCGTATGCTATGAAAGTTCTGTGAAAACGTTCGTGCTGTGCTGCCCTTTGTTGCAAAAGGCTGGGTCTTGAACATGCTGGTCAGATTTATAAGTGTTCCAGTCGACAATCTTTCCTGCTTTTCATTCCCATATAACTGATACATGCCATCCTTAAGCATATTTCTTTGTAGATAAACACCAACTGAAATGCTAAATTGAACTTTCTTCACGTATAAATTCTTATATAACTAGATTTCCTGCACAGCTTTCTGAAACATATCTAGGAATTAAACTTTCTTCATGCAAAAGATGGCACCAACAAACTCCTAAAATACAGCTAGAATTTTATGTATTAACAGTAGCACCCACTTCAATTCGGTTGAGGAGCTCTAAAATATTTCCAGCTTTTCTCTTTGCTCTGTCAGTACCATTCTCTGACAGTTCCTTCAATGCCTCCTCTGCACCAAGCTCCTTTGATAGTTTCAACTGCTCAAAATCACCTGTGCATAATGACCACAATACTGCTGCAGAATTCTCCCGGTTGCGTGGGGAACCAGTTCTTATAACCTCCACTAAGACTGGAATTGGCTCCGCTTGACCAATTGCGGTCTTCCCTTCCGGATGGCTGGCAAGAATGGCCAGAATTGCAAGTGCTTCATCCACCATCCCACCTCCAGCATCCTTCAACAATCTCATCAATGGGGTCACGATACCAGCCTTTATAGCCCTTGCCTTGTTTCCCTGATAGATCGAAAGATTGAAAATAACGGTGGCAGCATCCTTTTTCCCTCTTGGAGTCCCCTCACAAAGCAATGTTATAAGAGCTGGGATGGCCCCAGCTGCTCCTATTGCCACCTTGTTCTCATCTATTACAGATAAGCTGAAAAGAGTGGCAGCAGCATTTTCTCTAGCTTCCATGCTGCCATTTTTCAATATATCTACTATATCAGGTATTGCTCCTGCATTCACAATAGTTCCCTTGTTACTCTCATTGATGGAAAGGTTGAGGAGTGCTGTAACAGCATGTTCCTACGTCTGGGGATCCGGAGAGGACAGTAGTTCTACTAGAAGTGGTATGGCTCCTGCCTCAGCAATGCATACTCTATTATCTGCATTCCTCTTCGCAAGCAACCTGAGCTCACCAGCAGCTGCTCTTTGCTGTTCTGTATTCCCATTTGCTAGTTTTTCCAATAAGGCATCAATAGCAGCACGATCACAGTCTGAAACACTGCCTCCTCCTGATTTCTTGCTTCTACAATTCCCTTGCTTTTTTTTTGGAAGCTCAACACCATTGCTTTCACACCATAAAGCAATCAGACTCTTCAAACGTAGTTAGGAGTTAGGGCTGTGTGCAACAGTGTCTGCTGTGTCTTAGGACAGGTTTTATGTCCTGCATCAAGCCATTTTTGAATGCAAGACTAAGTCTGCCAAAAAAAAGGTAAATATTTCTTTAGTAATGACTACTGATAGTCTGATACAAATAAACTGTTGTAAACTTAAAACTGTGAAGGCAGCTGCCAGTTTATACCTGTCCAGTAGAGACAATCACGGGATCTTTCATCAATTCAAGAGATATTGGACATCTGAAATCATCTGGGATAACAGGAGATCTGTGCTTAATCAAGCCCTTTTCACCCTCAGAGGTCTCCACTTGGGGATTTGCAGTCAGAACCCAGTCCTTAATCTTCTCATAGAGGGATGGCATTTTTTCAAATCAGTCCCCTGGATCTCCATTGCTTGAGATAACCATTTCATGGAACGCAAGTGACTCTTTCTTTATATCATTGATAGTCTTGAGATGCAGCTTTTCAGAAAGTCTTTTAAGTACTGCTGGGTCAGGTTCTTTTTCTTTCTGTGCTGTGGCTAAATCAATGTCCAGTTGTAAATCAAGTGTGTCAATTCTTCCCTTGGCTCTTTGGAATTGAGCATGTACCAGTTCAACCTGAAAGAAATACAAAAATGTCCCACCAATTGTTAAAACTTTCAAATCAACTAAATGTTACTTTTTGTTAAAATTCATTTATGAACAGTATTTTAGACAGCATTTAGGACTATTTACCCTTTAAAATTGAAATTAAAAGGGTAGAGACTACTGCTGAATTATATGATGTTGCTTGTAAAAATTATATGCTGTTAATTCTATTCAAAATAAGTTGGGTTGTAAAAGTACCTGTTCGCGAACTTACTCAGATAAATTAAGTTTATCATAGTGAATCTCACTCAATGCTGCTTCAATTTGTTCTGTCACCAGGTGGAACCTTTCAGCAATCTTTTCCCTTTGAAGAGCCTGTGACAAGTAAGACATTTCATAACTCAAAATTAATGATTTTAAAATCAACTTGTTGAGAAACAAACAAGAATAGAAATTAAGCCAAATTACACACAGTAAAAGTAAGTATCATATGCCTGGGTGGAAAATGTATTTAACAGTTTGTAGCATTGATGGTTATATTAGTTTGTACTAGAAGACTTGAAAAAAAAAAAAAAAAAAAAAAAAAAAACAGAAATGCCCATATCTAGTTCTAGCTAAGAAAATCACGGTTCAAGTACAGAAGCAACTGTAATCACCATCTCATAACTTTTTCACTGAAATGCAGAACTCATTCATCTAAGAAAAGAAGAATTCATTTCTCATTTCTCAAAGCACCCCGCCCCCTCCCCTCCACCAAAACAAAAAAAAAAAAACCAAGCTTTGTGGAATTCATTTCTTAACATGCATATGCAAATCCAATTTGATAAGACAGCATTCATGTACATTAAGCAGAAAAGGAACTCCAAAATCTATAACCATATCAGTTTTTATTAAAGACAAAGTCTTCCTCCAACCAATTACATGGTGGTCCATAAGACCATCCATGTGTATTAAACTCATTAAATCATTTATACAAGTCACATATCTATTAAATGGGTCATGTGACTAAAAGCATATGCGGATGCTATCACCTAGTGGCTGGGAGGAGCTTATTCTAAACTGGTTCATAAGAAACTTAGGTCCTATATTTAATCTCTTCCTAAATTCAATGGGCACACTTTGATTCTTATTTTTAACTCTCTAATCTCCCATATACCAAAATCACACTTTGAACAAGAATATAGACATAAATATCCAACTTTTATTTATGCAATTCAATTCCTCATAAACCACAAACTATAACATATACCCTGTAGACATCGAAATTTTATGATGTATCCACAACCGTCCGATTGTTCATGATAAAATATTTGTGATCAAATTAATCTCCAATTGATGACGTGGACGATCAGCGAATGAAATCAAGCCATGTGGCAACATCAAATGAAGAGAGCCATATGGCAGCATCAGAAGAAAAGACCTATATGGAAAGTTCTTATTAAATGAAATACCAAATTAAATTCATAATTCAATTCTCAATAAATGCTGAGAGAAAATTTCAAATTAAATACTATTGAGTTGCTTATAAATAGAGGCTTCTCATATGAGAAAAGGGAGAACACTTAGAGAGAAAACACTACCGACACTTTGCCAAAATAGAGAGTCATCTCTAAAGTTCACAAGAATTCCATTATTCATCAAGGCCTATTCCTACTTCTTCAAACCAAAGTGGGGATTCTCCTTTAGCCTAGCTCGAGATCAAGCCAACGGCCCTCGCATCAAATCAAGCACGTTCAACCATTCATTCAACTTGGAGACATCAAAGCACGATTCAAGATCAAGCTTCATTGCCCCTTCAGATCGTAACGTTTCTTGGAAATCAAATCAGAGAAATTTATTGTACTCTTTCATTGTAAATTCATACAGAGGATTGTACTCACATATATACAAATCAAATACAAATTGATTATTTGTTACACTATTTCGTGATCGTGTGATTTATCTTTTATGAAAATTGTGTGTGCATACCCAACTTTTATTTCTGTTCAACAATTCCTTGTGTGTGTGTGTGTGTGTGTTTTGACTTTTGAGTTAAAAACCAAATATAAAATAGAATGATGATTTCTTTGAGGTTGTTTTTAAAAACAGTCAAATTCTTCACCATTTTAGCCCAAACAAAGAAATCTCACTTTCCCTCCTCTTTTTCTCAGCAATCAAACAGAAATCAATTCATTTAAAAAAAACAAAAAGAGAAAAGGCAAAGAAAAAGTACCAGATAGAGCTTGCTGCCACCGTTGACCGAGTTGAGAATTTGGGTAGCGGAATCCAAACCGAGTCTGTGTGATTCAAAAGCCTTAACCACGTCATCGTCAAGCCCTTCCTCGCTTCCCTCAATTCCTCAAACAAAGGACTCAGCAGCTTCGCTCTCTGAACCAAGTTCCCATACATCTTCTTGCACACGTTTCGGCAATCCGATGACTCAGAGATCGCCTTCGTCGACTCACTGAGCCGACTCAACAACTACTCGCCCTCCTAAGAATCCTTCATCGGACCCATCTGGGTCGCCCCGATTCAATAGGAAGAAAACAAAAAATTATTATTAAAAAAAAAAAAGTTTATAGCTTGGGAGATTGGATTGGTTGGGAATATGATAAGGAATTGAAGGGCAAAATTGTGAATTTTTGCAGAGGTTGGCATATTGTAGGGAATGATGTGGTTAGGGCTGTCCTTTATGTCCTGAACTCTGGCCACCTCCTACACAAGATGAACTATACCCACATTATTCTTATCCCCAAGAAGGAGCCGTAGTACATCTCAGATTATCGCCCCATCAGCTTATGCAATGTGGCATCACGGTTATTTTCAAAAGTTTTGGCCAATCGTATCAAATTAATATTGCCTAATATTATCTCCGATGCTCAAAGTGCCTTTATTCCTAATCGCTTAATCACTGATAATACCACTGTAGCATTTAAATTGTTGCACAGGATGAGAAATAAGAGGAAAGGGAAGCGTGGTCAAATGGCGGTGAAGTTGGACATTAGCAAAGCCTACGATCGGGTTGAGTGGCTGGTTTTACGGAATATGATGACTAAACTTGGCTTCGATGACACATGGATACGGCTAGCTATGGAAACAATGTGCACTGCATCTTACTCGATCCTCATCAATGGAGAGCCTCGTGGTTTGGTCAAACCCACTCGTGGGATCAAGCAAGGCGATCCCCTCTCGCCATATTTGTTCCTTCTGTGTGCCGAGGGCTTGTCCGCAATGCTTCGTAGGGCTGAAGCGAATCGGTCTATTAAGGGAGTTGTATCTTGTCAGCATGGAGTGACAATTTCTCATTTGCTTTTTGCCGACGATAGCCTACTGTTTTGTCAAGCCACGGTTCAAGAGTGCCAAATGTTGCTCAACATATTATTACAATATGAATTGGCCTCTGGACAAGCCATTAACCGCCAGAAAACGTCGCTTTTCTTCAGTCGCAACACCAGACAAGACACACGAGACTCAATCAAAAATTTGCTTGGAGCCAAAATCATGTTTGATTGCGAGAAGTATTTAGGGTTGCCAATGGTTGGGGGCAGAGCTAAGACAACCACCTTCAGGGAAATCCAAGAATGTGTTACTAAGAGAGTATTAGGGTGGAAGGTGAAATTCATCTCAAAGGCTGGCCGTGAGATACTTATAAAGTCGGTTGCGCCGTATACCGACTTACTCCATGAGCTTATTTAGGCTTCCAAAAGTAATGTGCGATGCCATCAACTCGACCTTGGCTAGATATTGGTGGGGTCAGAAATGTAATGAGAAAAAGATCCATTGGGTGAGCTGGCAGAAGCTGTGTACGGACAAGAATAGAGGTGGTATGGGTTTTTGAGACATCAACGCCTTTATGGCCTGTTTGGATGTTTAAAAAAGGAGGGGGAGTAGAGTAGAGGGAGGGAGAGTAATCTAATTACCTTATTTGGAAGTTTTTTAAGGAAGGAGGGGGAGGGGTTTGGAGGAGTTTGGAGGGGTTTCAACTCCCTCTAGCCACCCATTTTTAATTCCCCCAAATTGGAGAGATTTGGAGGGGGAGTAGATTACATAAACTATTGACCAAATAAATTACCTAATTTACCCTTATTATATTAACAAAATTACACAAGGGGAAGGGCTAATTATTCCCTTCCCCCTTACTAATTTTAAAAACATCCAAACAAGGTGGAGGGGATTCATTCTCCTCTACTCTCCTCTCCACTACTCCCCTCCCCTCTACTCCCCTCTACTCTCCTTCCTCTCTAAACTTCCAAACTAGCCATTAATCTCGCAATGTTGGCCAAGCAAGCGTGGCGACTGATTCATGGCACTCAACCTCTCTTTTATCGAGTATACAAAGCCCGGTATTTCCCTAGCAGTACGTTCTTAGAGGCCCTACTAGGCCACAATCCTTCATTCATATGGCGGAGTCTCTGTCTGCTAGGGACGTGATCGTTGTTGGTTCGAAATGGAAAATACGTGACGATGAGTTTGTTGGTGTCACTACGCACAAGTGGTTGTCTCACGACCCTATCTTTAATGGTAAGCCCAACCCTAAGTTGATGGTGTGTGACTTGATAGATGCTGACACAAGACAGTGGGATCGAGGCAAGGTCCACGCTCTTTTCACGGCCAGAACTCGGAATGAGATTCTAGCATTACCCCTCAATGATACACAGGCTAGGGACTCCCTTATATGGATGGAGAATAGGTCGAAGACCTTCTCAGTCAAGACCGCTTACCACGTAGCGCTCCGGTTGATGCAACAGCAAGTAGTGGAGCACTCAAAGGCCCGGACAGACAAACCTACCTGGAAGAAACTCTGGACACTAAATGTACCCCCAAAAGTCAAAACCTTCATGCGGAGGGCGTGCTCTAACAACCTACCCACTCGAGAGAATTTTCGTAGGAGAAAGGTTCATAGTACAGGGGTGTGTGGGTTGTGTCAGCAAAAACCTGAGACGACTAGGCATGTTTTGTGGGAGTGTCCCCTTGCCAGGAATGTGTGGGCTTTGGTCAAGGGAAAGATTCAAAAGTGCTCTAATGAAGCTTGTGACTTTTTCTTGCTGTTCGGTTTCATGGTGCAGAGTTTAGACCAGCGCGATTTGGAACTTTGGGCAATAGTGGCGTGGGCTATTTGGAATGCCCGAAATAACGTGTACTTTGAACAAAAACAAACTCATCCCAGGTATATTTTGAGTGGTGCAGAGGGTCTGCTGAACAAGTACCAAAAGCTGATGGCATCTCGAATTTAATCTTTTATATAGGTGCCTTTTCTGAGCTACGTTGTTTGTAGCTGTACCCTATGGCCGGTTTTAATATTTTATATTTATAGGTGCCTTTTCTTTATTAGCTACATATGTTTGTAGCTTTGGTCTATGGCTAGCTTTTTGTTTGTAGCTGGCCTTGGACTTTATAAGTTGTCTACTTTACATGTTTTCTTTTTTGCTGAGTTTAATAAAGAGTTCCTGATCGGTTATCAAAAAAAAAAAAAAAAGAGTAAAGACTTGAGGTTTAAGATTTAGGTAAGAAAGAATGGAACAAAGATTTATTAATATCTATATATATATATATATAACCTTTTTTTTTTTTTTGGTTAAAAGGATTCTGCATTAAAATTAACTAGCCATAAAAGGCGATGTTTTGGCTGAGAGCCTTAAAGTATACAAACTATCAGCATCCGCATTTAAAATATTACATAAGTCGTCATTGGGTGGTGCATCAAGTACAACAAAATTTCCAGAAAAAGAACAGCCCGCTCTAGCAAGATTATCGGCGCATCTATTCGCCTCCCTAAACCCATGGGTGACCTTGACATGCTGGAATTGCTCTAGGAGGTACTTGCAATCATTGAGCAAAGCAGCACATGAGTTATTAATAGCTTTCTTAGATAGCACAAGATTTACAACAACTTGGGCATCTAATTCAACATGCAGGTGGTTAATGCCAAGTTGGGCCGCAAGCATAAGCCCATCCCTCAAGGCCCAAAATTCAACAGCCACACTTGTAGCCTGCCCGATATTCCTCATGAACCCCTTAACCCACTTCCCATCATGGCCATGGATGAGACCGCCTCCACCAGCACGTCCCGGATTTCCCTGCGACGCCCCATCAGAGTTCAACTTGAACCACCCTTGATCTGGTTTGTTCCAGCAGACCGGGTTGACAGTGCAGTTCTTAATTTTTTGCCTCTTGCTCACACAATAGAAGAATTCACGTGCTATCTGGACACACATCAAGTGTAGGTTGGGATTAGCAGGGGCATTTTCAAAAACTACATTATTTCTATGCCTCCATAAGCACCAGATAGCAAACAGAAATTGAATATTCCAGGAAAAGCCGTTAGCAAGAATTTGGTTGCTACATAAACAGTTTTGCTTGATCCAGTCCAGCAAATTCAAATGAAGAAAGTTAGAGAAAATCTGGGGCGTACCCAATTCCTTCCAAAATTTAAGCGCAAAGGAGCAATATCTTAAGAGGTGGATGATGGATTCTTCATGATTTTGGCAAAGAGGGCATGTCGTGTGGCAGGTAATGCCTCTGTCAGCAAGAGTTTTCCACACTGGTACACTACTGTCAGTAAGAGTTGTCAGCAACAAATACTACAAATTGTTCAAAACAAAAAATTGACAAAACTCATTTCAAAAGAGAAGTCTAGTGACATATCTTTTGTGACACAAATTTGATGTAATTAATTGTGAGCTAGTGATGAAAAAAAAAAGTAATAGATTCATGTAAAAATGATCTTCTGCCATTCACAATCAACCAAGTTGTTACAAAAATTATGACAAATAGTGTGGTCCTTAATGAACTATGTTGAAAAAGAATACATGCAAGCTTCATCAATCACTTAATTCTAAAATTGAAAAGTCTTTTCTCTCACTTTACCGACTTCAACTATTAACTAAAAGCAACTGATCGACTCTCCATAATTCCAAATAAATAAATAAAATGGCAGTACCAAAGTTTGAAGAACAATCTCAACCTCCATTAGCATAAGATCAGGGATCATGGCTCTACCTCCATCTGCACCACCCTCCTTATTTATCTTCCTCTTGACCACTTTGAAGGTATTAAGAATTCTAGAAGAATAAAAAAAGATTACTCAAAAATATAATCAAATATCAAATATTATGTACGTGTAATTTAGATCTTCTATTTCATATTGAAATCAAAATAATATTGGAAAATAAGAATAGGTTGATGTTATAAATTTAACGGTTGGAGTGGGTGTGTTTTAAACACTAATAAGCCTTTTCTTTGTGTGGAGTGAACCTTGTTATGTGTTTATAAACCTTTGCACATTTTACATGATAACTTGAAAATAATGGGATAGGTGTTGGTCTTGTGCTTGGGCTTGGCTTTGTTCATATCTTTGTTGGGCTTTATCTTTTTTCCCTTTCTTTCCTTCTAACCCAATTCTGGTCAGCCCAACACTTGTTAGGCATTAACTAAGCAACCCGTTAGATGTGCTGCATTGGGCATGCATAGTGACTGTTGGAGCAGCCAATAAGCCCTCTGCTTCTTTACTATAAAACCCTCGTTTTTACTCTTTTCTCTTCAGTTTTTTCAACTCCACACAGTCGCTTCTCTCCCTCTGTTCTGCCCTATTTTTTTTGCTTATCTCTACAGAAATTTCAACTTAATTTTTTGGTTTGGGCTTTATCTTTTTTCCCTTTCTTTCCTTCTAGCCCAATTCTGGTCAGCCCAACACCTGTTGGGCATTAACCAAGCAGCTTGTTAGGGCCATTTAATGTGCTGCCTGCTGGGCATGCACAGTGACCGTTAGAGTAACCTATAAGCCATCTACTTCTTTGCTATAAAACCCTTATTTTTACTCTTTTCTCTTCAGTTTTTTCAGCTCCACACAGTTGCTCCTCTCCCTCTGTTTTGCTCTATTTGTTTTTACTTATCTCCACATAAATATCAGCTTAATTTTTTGGTTTTAAGGAAAGAAAAATAAGATTGTTCTTGGTTCTTCTTGTTTGGGTGTGCGCCCAACATGAAGAAATTATTATAATTTAATTCTAAGGGGTTGTTCGGCCAAGAGAGCCAGGGACGGACTGGGGTTTTCAAGCTAGAGGGGGTAGGAGTATAAGGAAGAAAAAAAAAACTTCAAATAGGCATCCATATAGTATTAATAAATTATAAATACACAAAATCGTTGTTTCTTAATGCATTAAAATCAAGGTTTTCAAACCTGGACCGTTCATTGAACCGTAAAAGGGAGAGGTTCAAGGTTTTTAAGGTTGAACCGAGGTCGAACCGTGATGATGTCATAATTAATTTAATAATTATTTAAATATAAATAAATATATTAAATTAGTATAAATAGAAAAATTAAATTAAATAAGCCAATTAAATATAGAAATCTATCTTTCAAATGTATTTTTTCATATCATAATTTTTACAGAACAAATAAGAAATATCATATCTTAAGCACACATAGATATAATATTTTTTTAGTTTTTTATATGTTGATTAGTTAAACTCATGATAGTAATATTGTAATAATATAAGAATTAGAAGGACACTTAGTAATTTTAAATTAAAATAATTATTTAATAATTATTATATACTTAATTGTATTTACTATTTTTTCTTTACTATTCAAATTTTTTTTTTAGTAAACAGTAATACTTATTAGAACACACACGAAAAATTTAACAAATAAAATATTATAAGTACTTTTAATTAATATTTACAATTTTTTTTATACCTAAAAATTCTAGTGTTACAAAATATTTCACAATTTTTTTGTCACAATTACGATGTAGCAAAGTTTAAATGGTCATTTTCTAAATAAATAAAAAAAGTTTGAATGGTCAAAACTCAACAACTCTGTTAGTATTGGCCATCTTGTGCACTGTGCAGTAATATCTACAGTGTACCATACTTGCTGAATGAGTACCAAAAGCTGATGGCATTTCGGATTTAATTTTTTATATTGGTGCCCTTTTCTTTGCTACGTTGTTGTAGCTGTAGTCTATGGCCGGAGTTATCTTTTTATACAGGTGGCCTTTTTCCTTAGCTACATGTGTTGTAGCTTCAGTCTATGGCCAGCTTTTTGTAGCTGGCCTTGGAACTTTATAAGTTTTCTACTTTACGTGTATTCAGTTTACTAAGTTAATAAAGTTTCTGACCGTTTTATCAAAGAGAAAAAAAAAAGAAGAAGGCATAATCTCTCTGTTCATTGTACCATTACTGGGAAAAATACAAATGGCTAGTGCCACTTCACGGGCACAAATATCTAATGGCTGAAACATTTAGCCATTTTTAATTCAAAAATTAAAAGTTTTCTTCTTTTCCAATGCAAGTCACGTGAAGGGGTTTGGAAATATAAAAAAGAATTCAAAACAAGCAAAAACGGAGAGAAGGGTGAGAAACTCAGAAACCACAGCAGTGGAGACGGAAAGAAGAAAGAGGAGAAGGAGAAAAAGAAGAAAGAAGAAGAAATAGAAGCAGAAGACAAAGATGAAGGCCGGGACTGACTATCTGTGCTGGGTTGCTAGCTTACTACTTCAACTTCGCACAGCCCCTACTCTGTCATCTTCTTCTTCTCCGTTTGTTTTTTTTCCCTCACAAATCTTTTGGTTCCAGATCTGAAAAATGTCCAAAGTATGCCGGCCAAATCTTTAATTTCAACCGGTATTTGCTAAAAAAAAAGGAACCGTGAGAACTGCGAGAACCGTTCACGGTTCTCAGAACCGTGAGGTCCGACCGCGGTTCGCACAGGTCCTTTCTTTTTTCTCAAAGGGCGGTTCTTGAAGCTAAAAGAACCGCAAAACTGAGCGGTTCGAGGTTTTCCCGGTCTGACCGTACGGTCCGGTCCGGATTTCAAAACCATGATTAAAATGCAATCATCTACCAACAAAGACGAAAAAAAATGTTTTTTTTTTTAATACTAGGCTAGCTATGATTTTTTTTTTTTTTTTTTTTTTTTTGAAGTTATAGCATTCATAGGAGTGGTGCTAAAAAAGTTAGCTTTTAGCACCTGAAAAAACTAATTTATCTATTTTACTACCCATTTTACAATACATCAAACATCAAATGTTCTAATTTTTTTTAACACTTTTTTTAAAATAATATAAATAACTTATTAAAATAATAAATGAAGAGAGAGAATTTGAGTTTTTATTTTTATTTTTTTTATTGAAGGTAAAGAGATAATCTTAACAAAATATTGTATTTTATTTTTAACAACTTGCTAAATACCATTTTATTGTAGTTGCAAAAAAATAAACTTTGGCTTCTCCAATAACACATGATTTTTTGGTGGTAAAATAGTTTTTTTTTTTTTTTTGCTAAAATACAATCACCATTGTAAATGTTTTTATTGTTTTTGTTAAGTTTTTGGGTTGGACAATTGCTAATTGAGGGGACTGGGCTCCCTTGGGCCCACCTAGGTCCATCTCTGAAGAGAGCCATTCGCATCGAATTCTATTCCAAGTGGCATGATTCAACCTTTAAGGACAACGCAATTTGTGTGATTCTATAGTTTGTGAGATCTTTCTAACTCTATCTATTTATTTTTTATCATTGCGAATTTTTAGGATTTATATAATTGAACCAATACTTGTTTTTCATAGCTATATTCTCCACCAACATCATATTACTTATGAAGATAAAGTAATACCTTCAGTTTGCATCAATGAGTCGACAAGAAGAACAAACATTTCAACATAATAAAGCTCCATTAGAGGCTTTTGTTTTTATGCTCTATAATAATAAAATGTAGAGATGGATAAATAATAAAGAGTGAAATTATGGATTATATAAAAGAAAATGCAATGATACAGTATCTAACCTCCAAAGTGTGTGGTTATCTATCTCACAATGAGTTGGTACACAAGGAGAGAGTTGACCTTGGGCCCTATCACAATGGGCCCAATCTTGAGGTCGGGATTATGGCTGAGGCGACAACCACTTAAGGGAGTCTAAAGTGGTCGGCTAATCACTGACCAAGAATGAAGGAAGTCAGGGTGAAGCATGAACCTAGCGAGATTGGTAGCTGAGGACTAATAATGCCATTGAGGAACCACCATCGAACACTATTTGGCGCCTGGAACAAGTTCCAAGGAAATCCTCTAAAGTCATGAAGATCCTTTGGGATTCTAATGAACATAGGTGTATGTGTGAAGTGGGAAAATAATAATGATCACCTCACTAACAAGAGACTATAAAATGGGGAAGAGAGTAGATGCTTGGGGGTTGGAAAAATTGGGGAAGTGAGAGACAGAGAGCAGAAACACTAGGAAACACTAGGAAGTTAGGAGAAGACAGGTGAAGTTTTGGGCCTAATTTGTAGGATTAAGACTTAACCCACAGACAAATAAATTGTGTCCCAAACACTATCGTCGAATCAGTCTTGGGTTACTACACCTTTAATAAACTCATTCAAGTGAGTGCAAAGACTTGGTTTTAAAGAAATTTATACAATTGTGTCTGCCTTTAGGTTTTGTTTTCATTCAATTGTAGGGCCAAAAAGATCTCTATTTTGGCCTTTACTTCTACTAATTAGGCTTTTTTTTCCCCCCCAGTAGAGGAAGACTTCTATTTTTTTTTTTTTTTTTTTTTTTTTTTGGATAACAAGCAAGAAAAGTTCATGATTAGATTGTTTGTCTTAACAAAATTTGGGAATTCTTTCCCTGCCATATAGATAAACTAGGAACTTTCAACTAGAACAAAATGAGGGTTTGATAAATTACAACAGAGGTTGTTGACTTGTGATATATTTATTTATTTATTTTAATGGAGGAAAACCTACAATAACATTAGTGGTAGTAAAAAATGGATTGAGATCAGGTGTAATACCCTAGATGCAATTAACCCAATTTCTCTCACAAATTATTTTACAACTTTAACTTTTTAACTTTAACTTTTTATTTCCTTTTAATATATTTTATTTAATATTTGAGATTGAGTATATATTGTAACACCCCGACCCAATTTTATAATTAAACTATGTGTTTAAGTGGTTAATTGCTATTTTAATCCACTTTCTTGTTAGAATTAATATAAGAGTATTAATCAACATATTATTTTATAATGCCATTAAATAAGAATTTTAAAGATTATAAATAATTGAGTAGCTAATTGTATTATGTATATATATTAAGTATGTACAAAATTATATTAAGTTGTTTAAGTTATTAGATACATAGTTATTGGTGTTTAATTAAGTGTATTAAGGTAAGGATATATATATATATACACACACACACATGCAAAGTGATATTATTCTTGGTAGAAAAGTGTAAGTGTGAATGCAAAGAAAAAGAAAGGTTGAAAAGGTGAGTTAATAGTTATCATTTCTTTCCTTAGCAATTTCCTTAGCAATATACGTGAATCACCCAAGATATATTGCTTGACTTCTTGGCTGCATAAACTTTCTTGGTCTTCTTGCTTAGCTTCTTTGTTTTCTTCCTTTTTGTTCCTATTGGCTACACCTTTATCTCTTCCTTGACTTTCTCAAAGAAGGAAGACTCAAGAAGCTCTCCTCCTCCATTCCCACGGGTCCAATTAAATCAGAAAATTCTCACATCACTTTACTCCCTTTTCTCTTAAAGAAAGAGCTAGAAGCTCTCTTGAATCCAAGGGTTCACACACCAAAAGAAATACAAGTCTCCATCTTATCTCATCTTTGACTCTTTCCAAGCAACTACAACAATCAATGACTCTCTCCCCCTTCTCATGCCCACGGCTCCAACACCAAAAAGAGAGAAAACTCTCTCAAGCTCTCTACTCCAATTCCCCTCAAGAACAAGAAACTTGGTAAGGGCTAGCTACTCTCATCTTAGAATCCATGATTTCTTTAAAGAATTTTTGTAATGGTATTTGTGGTTTGTGAAATTAGGGAATCATGAACTTGTAAGTTTATATATATATATATATATATATGCTGTTTTAAGAAGCTTTGAAATTATGTGGTGATTTGTTGAAGGTATATTAGGGTTTTTACTAATTAATGGTTGTATAAGATTAAGGAATTGAGAAAAAGTTAGGATCAGAACTGTTGATGTTACTGCTGGGATTTTTGGTTGTATGTAAGTTTGCTCTAAATGGTAAAATAACTATATATAAGTCTTTTCTAACATGTCTAATGAGTGCATAAAAATCTCCATATGAAAATAACATCCTTTGATAATTGTTTGTGAATTTATAAGAAAATGTTTCAAAACTGCCTCTGTGACAGATTCTGTGTTCATGCATGATAAATTATGTATTAAATTGTATTCTGTGAATTTGGATGCTAGGGTTATTTTCTATGAAAGGTAAGATATATACGGTTGTTATGGAATTGGTCTCACAGTATTTGGATGAGTAGAAAAATAATGATTTAATTTTGAAGTTACAAGAAATTCTGTCAGGACAGATTTGAGTATGCTGTCTTGTGTGATTTTTAGTAAATCATGGGTTTATTCTTTGACTCCGAAATTTTTATGGTATATACTGGACATATAGGGGAGTGGCTCTATAAAATTTTGTGTGTGGACAGCCCATTTGTATTTTACAAATGGGGCATATGCGGCTGGAATAGAACAGTGAACAATAAGGGACATGCTTAACTTTGAGGATTTAATTCTATAGCTAGGGCGAACGTTTTGAGCTATAATTTAATATGCTTATCTCTTGGTATGTCTCGATCATAGATTAATTTTGTGTAACTTGTTTTGAGGTTTAGTACTCAAATGAAGGGTTCTAAACCATGTGACGGATATATTTATGAAGCTGTTTTGTTAAATATGCGGTATGTCTCCTTAAGAGAGTTTATTGTTACATGACAATGCTTAAAAGAGTTTGTGTTTATGCATGCATTATTGCCTTAATCTCAAAGCATCTTTTAAAATGAAGTTGGCTTTTCTAAAGAGATGAGATTAATGTGAGAATGTTGGTTTCTCTATGATTGGTGCATAATGATGTTTGATGAATGTATTTTTGTTTGTGGGAACCTCTTTGAGGTGGGATTAGGATTTCTTTGATTATTAAGAGATAGGCTTTGAGATGAATGTGTAAGTTTATGTTAAAGAGTAATTGATAGTAATAAGCTTTGATTTCGGTTTAGGTGTTACCGGCCGCCAGGTCTAAGCTCCTTCGACTTTAGGCTCTCGGTTCCTCTGCTATCAGGTAAGGGATAAGTTATATGGGCATTTGGTAAGTCATGAGATTATTTTAAAGAATATTATGCATTAAATGTTTTTGATTAGAGATATGGCATGTACGCATTATCAGACAAAAATATGTTCGTGAACTTTTGAAAACTTATGTATATGATTTAAGCATATTGATGCTATTGCTGATTCCACGAACATGATGTTTAAAGAAAAGAATGGAAATGATATTATTATGAAATGTTATGCAAAATAAGAAATTTCAGTATGATATAATGTATGAAATGTTTTCGGGTTATGTCCTCTGGTGATCTGAACTCGGTCAGTAGGGGTTAATTACTGGCTTTCCATGGAAAAATGTTATCTGTTTGGCCATTTAAAGTAGAGGAAATGGGGCTGCCCGTAACTCTAGGCCATTTAAAGTAGAGGAAATGGGGTTGCCCGTAACTCTAAGGCCTTCTCCCCAATGTGTACGGACGGCGGGGAGGAACAAAACCTGGAGGGGATGTGCCATCAGGCCTCCCAAAGGGGACAATATCATACACACGAGGGCACCCAAATGTGATGAGGCCTTCTCTGTACAGATTTATCAGATATGGACTAACCAATATGTTATGAACAACTATGTTATGTTATTAATCATGAGAGAATTGTTTTGTTAAATGCATTGTGGAAAGTTAAAAGCTCTCATGAAATGAAGAAGTTTCTGATAAAAGAAAAGCTGTTCATTAAAGATGAAAGTTTCTGAAATTTTGTTGTGCTATAAAGATAAAGTTTTTGATGAAAGTACAAGTTATGTTTAAAAGTTATCAGATACCTGTTCTTTATGAAATGTAAAATTTTATGACTATGAAAGTTATAATATTTTTCGGAAAAATGTTTATAAAGCAAGATTTTCTTATTGGGTCAAGATGTTGCTAGTTTAATACAAAGTTGTCGAGTATCTGATTAAGCTAAAATGATTATTTTGTAATAAGAATATACATATGGCGACTTTGTAGGAAATGAAATAAGCTTAATCTGAAAGGTTTTGGGTAATATTAACCTAATAAGAAAAAGGAGAACAATTATTTTCTATGAAGAGCGTATAAGCTATTATTATGAATAGTATAAAATACTATGCATGAGAAAAATGTTCTCCTATTCGAATATTCATAGAATGAAATGATTTAATTTACATGCATCCTTATTGAATTCTCATATATCTTACCTTTACTGAGCTGTGTAGCTCACCCCTTCCACTCTTTCAATTAGCAGGTTTTATTTTGGAGCAGAGGGAGCCTTAGTCGAGTTTCGGAAGGAGCTAGTTTAGTTTTATATGTATAGATCCTAAATTAGCCATATGATGTTTAGATTTGTAGCATTGTGTATTTTAGGATCTAATGAAAGTGTATACCTTAAAGCATTAAGAGATGTATTATGTGGAATTTAGATTTTGAGTAACTGGTGGATTATCTTATTCTTTGAGTACAGTGTAGATGCTCTGAATGTCATAATGAAAAATTATACCATTTAAGTAAAGAAACAATGATTTAAATAAAGAGAGAAGCTTTTGTAAAAGCTTTTGTGAAAGTTTTGTAAAAATTAAGTTGGTTCTTGTTAATATTAGGTTTAAACTTGATATTAGCATGCCGGTCATGGTCACAAATCCGAGTATCGGGTTTGGGGCGTGACATATATACCCTAAGTTTTGCACTTGATTTCAATATGTAGAAAAATGACATCTATCTAATCTAATTTAATCTAATATATTAGAGCAAAAGCCTTTACTGGGACTCTGCCATGTGTCATATATGAAGGTCTTAATGCTTGACACGTGGTGGACTATTTTGTACACATGTCAATTTTATTGGCTATCTAAAGGTGTCCACAATAATTTTGTAAGATCCGAACGAAATAGAGGAGCAGATGGTTGCCCGTTCCTTGAGTGTGGGTTGAAAATCCAAATACAAGATTTTGCTAAGTCTGCACACTTGCTTGATTTTGTTTTAAGGCATACAACCAAGCTGTATAGGTGGAGAAATATCATGCAAGAAAGGTGCAAACAGCTTCTTTGACTGCAAGCAGTGATAACACATGTTGGGGATATTACACAAAATAATAATAGAAGAACAAGGTTAACACAAAAGACAAATAGAAAATAGATAACTTGGAGGCACATAATCATTTTCTTAGACAATATTTGCCCCCTACACTATTGTTGTCAAAGGATTATCGCAAATTTGTCCTAGGATACAACCAAGATGTTGGGTTCTACAGATAGCAATTTTGAATAGCAATTCTTATGTTTATAGTAGTGTATATTTTGAATAAAAAAACCAAAAAAGAGTTTGTGTTTGATTGCAGGCCATAACAAAAAGAAATAGTCCTTACCGATATCCTTCCTCAAGTAGCCAGTTTAAGCATAAACTCTCATTTTTAAAATTTCTAAGTTAGCCACAGGTAATAAGCAACTGTCAAACACCCTTGAATCCCTAATCACATTCACCCAAAAGTAAGTACTCTTCAAACTATGAATACTTGGTAGCTATGTCAGGTAAGAACTCAAAGAAAGTCAATGATAAACAAAAGAAAAGAAAAGAAAGAGAAACTTGCAAAAGGTAGAACCTGAAAAGCCGTTGGAGCCTTTGACAATATTTGTTTAAATTGTTTAGAAACCAAATCTGAAAGTAGAAGAAGAAGAAAGAAAAGGATGTAGAGTTAAACTAAATGTCTTCAATCTGAAGAAAAGTGAGAGAAATTGGCGAGTTTGTGGGTCTTTAAGTATAGGAGTTTTAATTTACATATTTATCCCCGTTAATTGGAAACTTAGAGGTGAGTATGATGATGGTAGTTTAGGTATCAAAATCGAAGAATTCAAACAGGAAAGCCCCTTAAATAGTAGTATAAAAAAAATGATATGAGTAGAGATAATGGGCCCATAAATAATTTGGGCTTTGTTTTGTGGAGGGTTGTAGAATACTCCAAAAAAATGACCTTAAAAAATAAAAATTCCGAAATTCTTAGAGCCTAGAGCACACGGGGCTTTCAAAGTCGGGCTGGATTACTCTAACTCTAACCTTCTAAAAACCGCATTTCCAAACGGCCCGCTTGTATAAGGGTGAATTGGTAAATCAACACAATAACCTTTATTTTTTTAATTTTTCCTTCTCCGCGTCCGGGGTGGAGATCTCATGTCATGTGTGTTTCTCTCTCTTATTTAAGCCGACCCGACCTACCCTAACGTAAACTACCACCAATCTCTGTCGCTAAAGTTTTGAGTTTTTGTCTCTTACAGATTCGATTTTCCACAGAGAACTCAAGGTAAAGCCTTCTTCTTCTTCTTCTTCTTCTTTCTCTCTTTTTATGGTTATGATTTAATTTGATTAGTATTGCTTAGATTATGGACAATACATTATTTGATTGTCTGGGCATGTTTATACAATGTGTTTCAAAGATTTTAAGGGCTGATTTATTTATTTATTTATTATTATTAATCATTGATAAACAGTTTGATCGCTTAGATTATGTAATTTTTTTTTTTTTTGGTTATGTATTTGCGATTTTGGGCGTTTTGATTTGCTAAACGGGTATTAGAGTAAGAAGTTAAATACGTTTGATTTTAGACATGAGTTTGATTAAATTTGATGAATAATTCATTAAAAGAAGCTTTAAGGTGTGGGGGTACAATGGCTCTTGTTCATGTTGCATCTGTGTATCTTGATATTAGATTTAAAGTTCCCTATTCAGCTTTTTCAAGCCTTTTTTTTTGCCACTCTGTAAAATTCCAGATTTTGTTTAGGATTAGTGTATGACTCCTTGTGTTAACACTTCACAAGTACCTTTGTAATTCCTTCTCTGTGTTATGATTAAAAATGTGTTACAGATATCAAAGCCTACTTTTGGAATAATAAACAACAGAGTTTTTTTTGGAAGCCTAGGACTTTTAGATTGAGAGTTAACATCCATAGCTTTAATATTGAATTATGTTTCAATATAAATGGACTTCTCTAAGTAAAGTTACTGTGAGATTTTTTTTTTTTACAGAAATCTTTCTAGTACAGATTTGAGTTTGTCACCTTAATAGAATTTTGGTAAATTATGGAGAACTACTTTTGAGCTGAATTTTCAGTGCTAAATGGTTTAAATGTAAGAGTCCTCTCTATGAAAATTATAACCTATCTGGATAGCCCTAAATGGATCAAACGAATTCTACAAAAGGGCTGACCTCTACTCAATTCAATTGACCTGGGATCAGCCTGAAAGATGTAGGAACCTGATGGATTTTTAAAATGTTAATTTGGAGCAAATCAAATCATAGACATTATCACACACCAATCAACAGCGATTGACATATGGTCCATTAGCGTTGTCCCCATTCATCTCACCTCACTAATAAGTCAATTAGTTTTATTTCTGTTCTTTATTAATATTTTTGACAGAAGATTGTAGTGACAACTTATCTTATTAGTAAAATTTTATTATTTATATCTTTTGCAGAAGCTTTCCTGTGGTGACTCTAGTCTTTGATCTAAAGAAAGATGGAAGCCATCTTTTCAAATGATGATCTTGCAATGGAAATATTATCCCGATTTTCAGCTTTGCAACTTTCACGTTTCAAGTGTGTCTCCAAGAGGTGGAAGAACCTTATATCTGATCCATCCTTCTTACGTGTTCACCACCAAAGGTCCCAACTCAGGGGCATCACAACCCTCCTTATTGAGCAGCGTAATGATATTACTGGTGATCGTTTAAGATGTAGGACGACGTTTTTTAGTACCTGTGGACCTCCTTTTTTTGAAGACGACCTTAGTGTTCCAATTATGATACAAAATAGTTTTCCTGCAAAGAGTGTTGTCATAATGGGTTCCAGTAATGGACTTGTTTGTTGTAGAAGTCGTCAAACTTTGGAACAACCAATGCTAGTGATCTTCATTTGCAACCCAATTACAAGGGAATGGATTTCCCTTAGACCCACTAATTGTCATGTTGGTCACATCTTTGCATTTGCTTTCTACCCATTTGGCTCTTCATCAAACAAGGCCTCTTGTTTTAAAGTGGTGAGCATTCAGCGTCAAAAATATGACCAGAATTCTTACTCCTTCGTTATTTACTCCTCAGAAACTGGAAAATGGAAAACCTCCATGGAAGTCTGCCACTGCAAGGACGATCTTAACGAGAACAAATATATTCATGTCAAGGGAAGGTTTTATTGGTTGACCAAGAAACAGAGAATAATCACTTTTGATCTGGAAGAAGAGCTGTGGAGTGATCATAGCACCAGGTCCAATGTTGAGATATGGCGTTCGAAATAGTGATTGCCTTGGGGATTCAGATGGGTATCTTCATTACGCGTGTGTTGATGAGTCTGATCTTAGAGTATGGATGTTAAAAGATTGTCACAAACTTGATTGGGTCCTTAAGCACCAGTTGAATTTAGGTCAGTTTCGTGTGGAAGGTCAAGTAATGACTGACTATCTTCAGTTCAGTATACGTCGTGTTGGATGCATTCCTAAGGATGATATTTTTGCACCTGGTTATTTAGCACTAGGAATTTTGACTTTCTATGATGAGGTTATTTATATGATGAGATGGGGCAGGTTGGAGTCATATAATTTTAGGAACGGAGTCCTAAAACGTCATTATATGTTAAATGCCTGTTTTTTGGACCATTACAATTATGTACCTGCGACTGTGCTCCCATACTCGGCTACCTTGGCAGCAAATGGTGTTCTAAAGGTGAAACAGAACTCCATTGATGATTTGATTTCAGTCCCAGTAACTGTGCTCCCATGTTCAGATACCTCAGCAATGAGTGGCCTTCTCGGGCTAATAAAACGTTCCTGTGGTTTTGTTGCTTCAAATTCTAGTTCTTATCAAGGAAGGCGAAAAAGAAAAAGAATCAAACCTGTAAGGTCACCACATTTATAAACAGGTGCCCATTGAATTGGAATTATCTGTATTTCTTTTGCTTGAATTGGCAGCATCAGCCTACCAACTTAATGAAGCCTTAGGTTTTTTGGCATGTACAAAGATATTTGACTTCCTTAATTCTTACCATCTTAACTATTCAGGCATATTTGTGTTTGTTGCATCAAGTGCTAAAGTTATCAACGATTGTTTTTTTCATTTTGGTATCTCATTTTTTACTAAGTGTGCGTTTAGGTCTTTCATACGGTTGTCTTGTGTTGAATATAAATTGATGAAAACATAAAAGGATGCTTGGTTTGGGGATAATGGCATTTGTTGATATTGTATATGGATATCCTGACCTTAGATTAAACACTTGTTTGGGTGTTATTTGGCTGTCATATAATCTAACCAGTTATCCACTGTTTATGCCTAGTTGTGCAAAGTTCTAGTACTTGCCTGTTAACCCGTTAAATTTAACGGTTTGTTAAGGAAATCTTTGTTAGCCGTTTATGAGAGCACCAAATCTTGCGTTGAATTGACATTGATTGAATCTTTGTTAGCCATTTATAAAATTAGTTTGTAAAATGCATAATAGAAACTTGGTGGATTGAATATCTCTTTGTGGGTCAAACAAATTTTTTAGAGTGCTGACTAGTAAGCAATTGACCTGGGAGTAGCCTAACCCTGAAGATATAGAAACTTGGTGGATTTTATTTTAGACTAAAGTTATCATATATGTTATTATAGACTGAAAATTTTTTGGCTTCAAACAAATTTAGAACTGTCTTACTTCAACCTATTATGCGGCAGTTGAAGAGACTATTTATGTGTAGTATTAATCGCATGAGATTTTTAATGAGTCTTTTGACTTGTTTAAATAATACACATAGATAGTCCTATAATTTGTCAAAAAATGGGTTTGTAACAAATGGGTTGGGATTATGTCCAGTGCACTAATGCACTAGACACAAGCCGTGTTCGTAAAAAATAGCATCAATAAAGTTTGGCGTCAAAGTTTATTCTTATAAATTAGTTAATACGTAGTTACAATTGGCTATCCCCCACACGTCTTATTTATGTTCTTTGTTAGAGAAGTCTGATTACAATTCTTTTATTTATTTATATATATTTTTATAAGTATTATGAGGGCAATTAATGTTGTTTGTAAAATTTTATTATTTACATAATTTGCAAAAGATTGCTGGTGGTTAATCGGGTCTTGGGGGCAAAGACGGAGGCCATCTTTTAAAGTTATGATTAGGCAATGGAAATTTTATGCATGACGGTCAGTTTTGGACTGAAGGTTCAAGTGCATTTTAAGAGGTGGGATACCCAAATATCTTCTTTATAGATTCACCAGCAAAGGTTCAGACTCAGACACATCTTAAGCCTGCGTGTTCAACAATGTTTTAAGTGTTGGGGAAATTTTACTAGGATGCGGTTTTCCATTTTCACTCATCTTCTTGATGATTATTGCATTCCAAATATAGTAAACAAGAGTTTTCCTTTAAAGATGATTGTCAATTTGTCATCATGCGTTCTTGTGCTAGACCTAAAACAGACTATTTATAATAATAATGTTTAGCTCCCCTAAAACCTGGACCCGTCATCAAGTATATCCTAACCAAACCGTAGATCTTTTCTCTGTTGAGCACAAAGTTTGTCACGCCGATCACCTAACCCCACGCTTTGGTGGTGTTGTGCTTACCTTAGCAGCGCCAGTAGCTTCGGCCCACCGTCAATTCGTTTTGACGGAGGAGAAGAGAGGGTGATGATGATAATTGTAGGGACTGGGATTTGGAATTGGGAGGAGTATAGGTGAATGGGAGCTTTATCAGTCAATTTTCACCTGAATTTTTTATATATAAAAGGAAGTGGTGTCCCAACATTCATGAGTATATTGAACTTGGAACTTAAGGGTTTATGTCATGCTTTAGATTTATGAGTCCACCGCGTGGATAAATCTAGATTCTCCAATTTATAGGGTTTGATATTTGGATTGGCTTCAATTAATAATGGAGCAATTTGTAAGTTCCGTGATTAAGAATAGATTGGGGACAATAATTTACAAACACCACTTTACATTCTAAACAACCAACTTCCCACTTTTCAGGTCATAGCTTTCCAACTAGTCTATAATTTATAATCTATGAATACTATATAACCGAAACCTTTGACTATTTGTTGATCTTCTTATATTGTGTCATCTCAGCTTTGCAGCCTCCACAAATTTACACCTCATTATTATGTTTTAAATAAATTAAATTTTTAACTTAAAATTTAAACTTCCTACCAATAAACTACTTCTCTCCTCTGGTGTCCCAATAAATCCTTCCTCCTCCTTCTTTAGCTCTCACCTTTCGCTCATTCTAACAATGTTGAAGAAGTGCGATAGCTAATTCCAAACCGGGGCCGTTGAAGGCAAGAGTGACAGCAGCACGACAGCTTTTCTCTAATTCGTATCTGCCCGCCTTAAAAAATAAGGGCAGCAAATTACAATTTACCCATATATGTTTTGACCGAAATTTAAGTTGCCCACCTGTGATTTGAAACTTGACATTTTACCCATTTGAAATTTGACTAAAATTTAAGTTGCCTACCTGTAATTTGAAATTTGACATTTTACCCATTTGAAGTTTGACCAAAATTTAAATTTTCTACCTATGGTTTGAAATTTTATCTTATTTACCACCGCGACACCGTCTTCCGTGGGAAATTTAATTTTCTGGTTTAGGGTCAACGATACTGCCCCCATGGCATGGATCCAAGGCCGCCCCAGGATCGCTATGTAGGGTGAGAATGCATTGACCACAATGAAATTAACTTCCACTTCCTTTTCTTCGGTTACTACTGATAGCTTTATCTGCCCCACCAGAGTCATGATTTTCCCGTCAAACCCCACAGGTAGGGTATCATATCTACTTAAATTCTCAGATTTCAACCCCAATCCCTTGTAAAGATCAGGGTACATTATCTCTGCTTCACTCCCCTGATCTACCATGACTCTCTTTACTAAGAAACCTCCAATTTGGGAAGTCACAACTAAGGCATTGTTGTGAGGTTGAGACGTTCCTTCCAAATCTACTTCACTAAAGGTGATTGGCACGGAGGCCCTCTGGTGCCTCTTATTAGGTCGATTCGAGGCCTCTGCTTCAGATGGGGATACCACGCTAAGTACTCCCCTCGGGCTATTCAAGCTTATGCCCCGAGAGGTTGCATAAATGACCTCGATAATTCCCAAAAGAGGTGGGAGAACTTGGTCGTTTTGACTTCCTGACCCTTGACCTACATTTGCTCCTTCCTGATCGACCAAGAACTCCTTGAAATGCTCGGCCTTCACCAACTGCTCTAGGTGATCTTTCAGCACACGGCATTGCTCGGTAGTGTGCCCTTTCTCTCTGTGGTACGTGCAATATAAGCTTTGGTTCCTTCCCGTAAGGTCTCCACCCATCTCTCTCGGCCATTGGAAATAAGGCTCATTCTTGATGCGCTCCGGGATTTTTGGGACTCATTACGGGTTTTACCCTTTTACAAACATATATGTTTTTTTTTTTTTTTGAAGGAACATATATGTTATACTTAGGGTCTGTTTGGATACCACTTATTGCTGAAAACTGAAAACTTAAAATATTACAGCAAAATAATTTTTAAATGTGTGAATAGTGCTGTGGAACCTAGTTTTAAAGAAAAATTTGCTGAAATCCATACTTGCGGGTCCCGTGAATAGTGCACGGGACCCAATGTTTAAAACGCAAACACAGTCGTAGTCGTTTTCAGCGCAATCCAAACTAATACTTAGGGTATGTTTGGTAACTGTTTTTTCCCCTTATTTTCTATTTCCAAAAATAATTTTCTATTTTTGAGACTAAAAAACTTGTTTGGCAACTCAAAATGGATAGAAAATAAAAACTGTTCTCAAAACTCAATTTGTGAAGGAAATTGAAAACATGCAAAAGACTGTTTTCAATTTCTAATTTTCAAAAGTTAATGAAAACACACATTTAATTTAATGAATTTATCTCATTTAATGAGTTAGTATTAGAGTTCAAATCCTAGTAACAACTTATTTTAGTATTTTCTATTTTTTTCTTCAAAAAACTATCTTTTAAATTTCAACTAACCAAATATGTTTTTGATTTAAAAAATATAAGAAAATTGTTTTTTTTTTTTTTTTTTTTTCATATTTCCAAAAACAAGTTTTGGAAAATAGAAAACAAAAACTGTTACCAAACATAGCTTTATAGTCTAAACAAATTTTTAGAAAATTTTATGCAAAAATAAAAAAGTAATTAATTTTTTTAGAATTTGTCCCTGTTTGATATGTTAGTTCTAACACAATAACTCACATTTTAAACAATATTATACACTTTTTCATCCACACATATATCAAAAATACCCAAAAAACATAAATCAAACCCCTCTTCCATAGCAAACACCCCCTTTTTTTTATAAAAAATTAAAAAATTTCTTAAAATGAGCTTCATACACTGTTTCCTTAATAAGCGTGTGAAAGTGAATAGAACAAGATTTAGCGTGTTTAAATGAAAGTAAGATTTAGTGTGGCAGCTCCTACTCTTTCCAGTTACAAAAATCTGATGTGGCGCGTTAACATTGGAGGTGTAAAAATCTACGTTGGTATAGAATTTATTCAATTGTCAGTAATTCAGTGATATTAAATGTATTTACAGTTCACGGGTGCAGCTAGGGATGGCCATACCCATTGGGTAATAGATATCCAACCCTACCCGATCCAATTATTCTGGGTAATACCCAGTTCTTAATGGGTAGAAGGTAATTGGGTAGGGTTTGGATATTATCCATTTACCCATTATTACCCATTTAACTAATTAGATCTAACTTAAACCCAACTCAACCAAATTATCATGGTAAATCTCAATTCACCAAATTACCCAATAATCAAAATTACCAAATTGCCCCTAAAACTTGAAAATGACCAAATTATTCCTAAAATCGTCTAAAATTATCGAAATGCACTCTAAACCTAAAAAATGACCAAAATACCCCTGAAAACTAAAAATTACCAAAATACCCCATAAACCTAAAAAATGACCAAAAGACCACCAAAACCTAAAAATTACCAAAATAACCCCTAAACCTAAAAAATGACCAAAATACCCCCGAAACTCAAAAATTACTAAAATACCCTCAAAACCTAAAAAATGACCGAAATACCCCCCGAAACATAAAAATAACCGAAATACCCCCGAAACCTAAAAATTACCAAAATACCCTTAAAACCTAAAAAAATGACCAAAATACCCCCGAAACCTAAAAATTACCAAAAAACCCCTGAAACATTAAAAAATGATCGAAACACCCACGAAACCTAAAAAATGACTAAAATAGTCCTGAAACCTAAAAAATGACCAAAATACCCCCGAAAACTAAAAATTACCAAAATAACCCCTAAACCTAAAAAATGACCGAAAGATTACTGAAACATAAAAAATGACCAAAATACCCCCGAAACCTAAAAATTACCAAAATACCCTCAAAACCTAAAAAAATGATCGAAGTATCCCAAAACATAAAAAAAGACCGAAATACCCCCTGAAACCTAAAAATGACCTTAAACTTAAAAATCCCCCCCCCCCATAAACTTAAAATTACCAAAATACTCTCTAAACTTAAAATTACAAACAACAATTTTTAAACTACTCTACCAAACACCTCCTTAGTGTGGCAGTTCTTACTTTTTTTCAGTTGCAAAAATCTGATGTGGCGCGTTAATATTGGAGGCGTAAAAATCTACAGGTCACGGGTGCAGCAACAGACTTGAAACGTAGTTTTAGGGTTAAAGTTGAAAGTCTGTTGTGCATGACGCACGCCACACGATGTGTGTTTTTAAACTAATCTAAGATTCTCGTCCTGTTCCCAAAAAAGTAAAAAAGTAAAAAAATAAAAATAAAACCCTGAGAGAGAGGCGTCGGTGACTCATCTAATCTATCAAATCTGAACTCTCTCTATTGATAGCCGTTCTGCCTCTAAAAGATCAGAAAAGATCGACCTCGATGGAGTTGCCCGGTTGGGAGCGCGACATGGATTTCATTAAATCTTCCGGGTAATGATTTTCTTCTATTGCCGTAATTTTCTTTTCTCAGTTTAGGTTTTTATTTATTTATTATATATTTTTTTTCTTTCTCATCAAGGAATTTTATCTCGGATTTATACTGCCTAACTATTAAAATCTGATCTAAGGATAAAGAAAAAGACACATTCTAATTGATTATTGATGATATTAGTTTTTTTTTTTTTTTTTTTTTTTTTTTTTTTTTTTTTTATAATTCTGATTTAGAACCTAGTCTTCTTTGTGGTTTTTCAATTTAATGCAGTATAGAAAAGCTAAAGATGATGATTTTAGAGTGTTTTTTTTTTTTTTTTTTGAATAATAGATATAGAAGCTCAGCTAGAGGCAATTAAATCTTGATAAATGTAATTGTTTTTAGCCAATTTTTCTTTGTTTGGTCATGTTCTTTTTTATGATGATACTAATAAATAATTTACTTTCATTGAAATAATGAAATGGGTATTTCACTTTCAAGTGTCAGTATTTTGGTTGTGACAATAAGCTGGTTGAGGAAGTATTTAGAAGGTTATTTGAATTTCTGTACTTTTAGAATATTAATGTATTTTATGCTTTAAATTATCATCTATAGATTTCAAAATCATTTAATCAGTTTAATTTCACTCAATTAGAAACTAATTATAGGACAAAAAATATTATAAAATATGAATTAAGAAGATAGAGTTTTAAAGTATTAAGTAATATTGTGGAAAAATATAAATATTAGGGGAAAAAGCACTTTCTCCCTTTTATGTTTAGAGTAGTTCACAATTTCCCTCTTTATCTTTGAAACCAACTAATTTCTCTCTCTAATATTTGAAAAATAAGCAAATACCTCCAATTTGTTATTTTATCAATTAAATCTAACGACAATTGTTGAAGAAATTTTTAGTTGAACACTATAAGGAAGAGAAAAAGTTGAAGATTGCACTTTTGTTTTCTTAGATTGCATTTGTAATCATTGTAATTTCATTGGATTTAACTGAAAAAGTAGCGAATTTGAAGTATTTGCTAATTTCCCAAACATAAAGAGGGAAATTGATTAGTTTCAAAAAAAAGGAGAAAATTGTGTACTACCCCAAACATAAAGGGGGAAAATGTTTTTTCCTCTAAATATTATACAACAAAATGAGTATTACATATAAGTATTAAAAAACATAAAAATCATTTCAAAGGAAATTGCCAAGTATCAATGCGTAGCGTGGGACATCATCTAGTCGGTATCCTCAGTCACTGGCCAATGGCCATTTCACCTTTTAGCCAAGGTTTTCAGACCCGGACCGTTCATTGAACCGTAAAAGGGAGAGGTTCAAGGTTTTTGAGGTCGAACCAAGGTTGAACCAGGGTCGAACCGTGATGACGTCATAATTAATTTAATAATTAATTAAAGCCTAAATATAGATATTAAATTTATAAAACTAGTAAAATTGACTAATATATTTATATATGTGAGGGAAATCTAATGATTTTCAAGCATATATTTAATAATTAAATAAGAAAGTTAATAAAATAAAATAATAACCATGAAAACATTAAAATTTATGATTAATTTTTGAAGTAAAGTTGAATATCTTTGAAGGATTTTAATTATAATTTTTTTTGTTCCTTGTAAGAGATGGATAATTTAATTAAGTAGAATAAAATTGTGTTAAGTTGTTTTTAAAAAAAAAAAAAAAAAATTGTTAAGGGGTTGGACCGCACGGTTCTTGACCGGTTCGTACGGTCCAACCCCGGTTTAGGGGTTCACGGAATTGCCACATATGCTCGGTTCTTTATGCTTAAAAAATCAATTTTCATCACGGTTCACGGTTTTCACGATTCGACCTCCCGGTCCGGTCCGGTTCTGAGAACTATGCTTTTAGCCCTTAATACATATCTAGTCGGTATCCTCAATCACTGGCCAATGGCCATTTCACCTTTTAGCCCTTAAAATGAGGGTTGATTGACCAAAAAACCTTAAACAGCTTACCTACAATATTTATGTATTTTTTATGCTTACCAGAATTAAAACTTTTTAACAGGGCCAACATATGTACCACCATGTCTAAACTTCCCAATCTAAGAACTAGTTCATGGATAAAACCTAGTTCTGCTCTGCTGTTTCATCTTAGTATAAACATGATTAGGATCTAGTGCTGTGCGGGTCGCAAATGAGGCTGATGAACCTAGCCCCACTTAGGCTCACAACTTATTTGTGTGTTGGGCTGAATTTCCTATTATAGGTCGTTCTCCAACTAAAGGCTCAATGAGATCACTTTTCTCCTCTTCAGCAATACACAACTTCCTCTTTCTCCCTCAAGATTTCCTCTATTTGACCTTACTACTCTCTATTTACTCCTCCTTTTTTCCAACCAACCTTTCCATCTCATCCTCCCCTCCTATTTATAGTCCGAAGTTCAGGGGCAGGTCTTTAATGCTCTCATGGTTAGTGCGACAAAGGGTCCAGTAGGGTCTTCTGTAAGTGGGAGGTCAGGTATGGGTGGCTTTGGGACTTGGTGTCCACCTCCGTTGATAGCTCGGCAGAGTCGGTGCGTAGTTAGTGCTACGGAAGGTCCAGTTAGGGGGATGATAAGTGGGAAATTAAGTTTGGATGGCTTTGGGACTTGGTGCCCACTCCCGTGGGTAGCTCGGCGGTGGTGCTTAGAGGAATCTATCCGGGCAAAACAAGGATATTGCGCCGTTCAGTTAACTTTCCCAACATGCTCGGTAAATCTCTACCGAGTATGTATTTAGTAACGAGGCTTGGGCCCCCGGCCTGCGTTAGTATGGATTGGGGTTTTGGGCGAGTGGGGGTTAGGCCCAAGCACCGTGCTCTTGTAGTGGAGATCCGAGACTAAGTGGGCCTAAGCATTTGGATGCCGCACAAGTGCAATACCCTATATCTCACTATTCTCACACAATTTTTTTACTTCATTTTTTAACTTTTACTTTTCTAAACTTTTTTTTTTTAATGGTTGCAATGCCCTAACTATTGCACCTAATCTCACTCTATCTAAATAAGAAAATAGAACACTAAATATTTTTATATTACAAAATCTCATGTAGTGGTTGCATCCATTGTTAGAGAAATAGAGCCTTAATGAATATGAATCCTTTGTATCACATTTTGTTCCACTAATCACAACTTTTTATGTATTTGTTTGATATTCCTGATAAAATAATCAAAGTTTAAAATTAAAAAAAAAAAAAAAAAAAACTTGGCAAGATGTGATTGATGGGATTTAATGAATCTATCTCATTTAATAAGTTAGCATTAGAGTTCAAATCTTAATAACAACATATTTATTTATTTTTTTCTTCAAAAAATTATTTTTTTTAATTTCAACTAACCAAACATGTTTTTGATTTCAAAAATACAAGAAAATTATTTTTTCTTTATATTCCCAAAAAACAAGTTTTTAAAAATAGAAAACAAAAACTAGTACCAAACATAACCTAAGACTCTTCAAATTTAATTAAGGAATTTATGGTTGAGTTTTTGCAATAAATAAATTTGATTGAAAATAGTTTTACTATTTAAAGTGTGAAGGAAACAAAAATATGCCAAAATGCAAAAGACAAAATTTGGCTATAAATTTGGTTGTACCCAATGGCTACAAATCCTTCTAAAAAAAGTAAACAGCTACATATTTTGAAAATCTAACTATTGGATTGTATGTTCTAGATGTTCTTAACATGCGTATCAAATTGCATACCAATTGGATGTTATTTACTATTTGATTCATAACATTATTTTTTATGCATAATTTTAGATTACAAAAAATTGAAATTTAAACATTTGATTGATAAGATAGTTATTGATCTTTGATCTTCTGGAAATTTTGCAAGTATAGATGATATATGTAGAAAATGTCATCTAAAGTTGGATTTGGCGAAATTCACATCTAATAAAAAAAATGTTGAGTGGATTTGTAGCCAAACTTTTTCCAAATGAAAAATATATTTTCTATAAATTAACTATTTTGGCAAAGTGATACTAAACTTATGGAAAAAGTTTAGCTCCAAATTGGTTTAGAGCTATCTTCTTCCAACCTAAAACGTGGTGATTGAAGAAATCATCTATGTATAATTTTAAGCATATGACTTTTTAATGAGTCATATAACTTATTTAAATAATACACTTGAATGGTCTCATAAATCGTCATGTACGTAGCTAGAGAAGATTTCTACAAATTGGTTTGAAGTTAGTCTTTGTACCTAATTTTTTTTTTTTTTTTTTGGATAAGTTTTTGTACCTAAACTTAATTGTTTTAGTGGCAAGAGCTTTAGAACTCAGTTGTCACTCTTACGGGTTTAAATATTAATTATTTTAGTTTTATATATATATATATATATATATTATGTTGTTGTGGTGGTGGTTGTGTGTGTCTTGCTGCATTGTATTCTGATCACGCTAAATATCCATCTCAATTCTCATTTTAATAGACGAGAAGGATCGTTGCATGGTTTACACTTCTCCGTTATTGTCATCAACATCTAGGTTGCCGAGGGAGTAAATCTTCATCATTGTCATATTGATGGAATTGAATATCCTTAATTACACGCTCCCGAATAAAATCATGAATCGCCCTAGTACCCATAATAAATTTCGCTTATGTTAACATAATCGTGGTCAATCCTCTATTTCAATTAACATGAAGTCCATATCTCTTTGTATTAGTGATAGATGAGCTCACTAAATTGAATTAAGAGGAAATCCCTTGGTTACACTTTTTGCAAATGATATAGTTTTAGTGAATGAAATTAGAAGTGGAGTTGATGCCAAATTAGAAATTTGGCAAAATGTCATAGAATCTAAAAAGTTTTCATTTAGGTAGAACCATAACAAAGTACATGAAATGTAGGTTTAGTAAATAAAGAAACCGTGATGAATGGGTGATAAGACTTGATGGCGAAGAGAAACTAAAGAGCGAGAATTGTCGAAATCTTGGATTAATAATCCATAAATATTGAAAGATTTAAGAGAATGTGAATCATAGGATAACAACAAGGTGGATGAAGAGGAGAAGTGCATTAAGAGTATTGTTTGATCGTAGAATACCTATTATTAAGTTAAAGGAAAAATTTTATAAATCTGTTATACGACTAGATATGCTCTATAGTACCAAATGTTGAGTTGTTAAAAAACGACATATTCAATAAAATGAGTGTAGATGAAATGAGAATGTTAAGATGGATAAATAGGAATACATAGAAAGATAGAATTTGAAATGAGGCAATCCTCTCAAAGACAGGACCCCTATTGATGTAACAATGAGAGAGGGTCGCTTGGGACGATTTGGTCATGTTCAAAAGAGAACGATTAATTAAATTGTAAGAAAAAATGAAGTGATCCAAATTAAGAGAACAAAAGGAGGTAGGGGAATGCCAAATTTAACGTTAGTGGAGGTAATAGAAATGATATGTCAATTAAAGAAGTAATAGGGAGAGTGACTTCAGATAGAATAGAATAGAGAAAGAATATATGTGGCCAACCCTGACTAACATATCTAGTATCCATAGCAAACCTGGGGCGAATCTACATTTGGGCCACAGGAGGCCATGTGGCCTGACCTCTGCAACCTTTATTATTTTGCAAGATTAAAATTCTTAAGAGAATAACTTTCCAAATAGATATTGTATCCCCAAAAAATACTATTCTTTTAAGGTATATACTTTAAAAAAAATTAAAATTTTGTAGTATCTCATAAAAAATAACAAAATAACAAATAGAATATAAAAAATTTCTATGCCTGAGTGCTAATAAATATAAATTTTTTCTGAAAGCTCCACTTAAATGTACTACTTTTGTGAAAATAATGAATGAAACTTCATAAGTGATTATAACACAATCATATTCAAGGTACGCGGCTAAGGAAAATTTATTGTTAAATCTAAAATAAAACATTTATGTCATATGATATATATATATATATATATATATATAAATTCTTTTTATTAAGTAAGTGAAGAAATTTATTAACAAAATAGCAAATTCCCCCGGTACACAAGAACCGTGCTGAGAGTATAGAATAATTACAATTGACAAGAAATTTAATATGCTTTATTTTTATAATTTTCTTGAGTACTCAAATATTATTTTCTTCAATTTGTTGTTATTTTTCTTATTTTGTTGTTATTTAAAAAAAAAATGCGATAGGAAAAAGTGTAAATTCACATGAGATATGAGTTGAAAAGAAAATCTGAGTTTTTTTTTTTTGATTGATTAGAATGGCAGTTTACCAAATCATTCTTTTTTGGTGTATGGCTTTGTTATTTTGAATCAAATAATTGTGGGTCAATAAAGTAAAAATTATCTCATACAAAACTAAAAATATTATGTGAAAGATTGTATCTCAACAATACTTACAACATTGAGAATTTTGAAAAATAAATTAAATTAAGATTTTTCTTATAATTTTGGTTTAGTTATCTCTCACAAATTATGAAAATTTTACTCATATTTTTAGGTAAGTAGCAAACACATACATAACTACATAAGAGAGTAAAGTGTGTGATGTGTTGATCCTAGAGGTCGACCCATCTAAGCAGGGGCGGAGCTGCACTTAGCAGAGGGGGGGGGGGGGGGGGTGCATGGCCCCCTCAAAATTTTTTAAAAACTTCATAATGTATGTATATTTTGCAATTGTTTAAAATATTAGACCTTAAAATCAATATTTGACCCTTGCAAAAAAGAATTGAACAACTAATTGTTGGGTTCCAAAAAATAAAATAGTTGTTAAGAACAACAAACTATCCACTTTGTAACATAAATAATTGTTTCTTTCAAATTTTTAGTTTTTTCCTTTCTTAATTGGTAAGTTTTGTTTGTTGAGTTCAAATAGTAAGTTTTTAATAAAATAAATTTCTCTTAGAGTTTTTTTATTTGGGACTAAGTCTTTTTGTTGTTTTTGTTAAGTTTCAAATTGTTTGTCAATACTTAATTAGTTAGTCACAAAGCATCAAATGAAAAAAAAACTATACTGACGATATGTAATGTTAGGAAGTGACAATACTTAAAAAACAATTTTCTCTTGGACACACACAAACACACACATATATAATTTTTATATTTAATTTTCAATTTGGGACTAAGTCTTTTATTTTTATTGTTGTTAAGTTTCCAATTGTTTTTCAATACTTGATCTAGACTAAACATGTTGAATGAAAAAAAAGTAGAGGATAATTTAACGTTAGGGGGTAAAAATGTAGTTGTGTAAATATATGTATGAATATGTAATTTGGCCCTTCCAAACTAAAAATCCTAGCTAGGCCTCTACTTCTAAGGGAGGATTTCTAGTTCTGTCCCTAGCTAAGTCCCAAAACTTAAATTTAGAATTAAAACTTTGTTGTTGTTTTCAAGCTCAAAATGTTCTCTCAACAGTGCATTTGATTGATGAATGCGCATGAATTTCATGCATGCCCCTTGGTGGGCTTTTATGACTGAATTCTTTTAGGTGATATCATACTATCATTCACGTTTGTATGGCCCACAATATCTTTTCCTGTTTAGATATTGAGATTAAATAAAAAACGAACCTGGCGTAAAAGGGGCTATTTACACCCTCCAATGGCATGTTGCCATCTCATATTTTTACATATTAAAACAATAAACTTAACACACACGATCACTCCCTCACAAATACCAACCCAAATCTTCAGATATCAAAACCCAGTTTCACCGTGAAAATCACACGATGCTCATAGTCTGAAAGTGCCACCAGGACCAGGTGGTTGTGGTCAATACCTCACCTGAAAGCACAAACCCAAATGCATTACAATTTCTCGATCATCAAATGCATTACATGAGACACAATACTAATTGCTCCAGAACTTCTCCTGCTAAACCATCCTTCCAAAACTCCCCTAGCCCCAACACTAAAGAAACCAAGGAAGAGAATACAGTATCATACCGGCCAGTATAGATGGTATGTACCGTACTAGTACGTGCACAAGTATAGAAACGCCAACGTTTTGTATCAGTTTATATACCGAGCATATCGGCCTTGTACCGAGTGTACTAGCTGATTTTGGGTGTTTCAGCCAATACCCGGCATACCGAATGGAGCAAAAAAGAAAAGAAAAGAAAATTTATGTTTTGTAATTTATTATGTTTTGTAATTTAAGGGCAAATCTACTCTCTTTTTCTCACAATCTCACGTTGTCTCTCTTAGTCTCTCGGTCTTTTTTTTTTGGCTAAATCACTCTCTCAATCTCTCGGTCTTTCTTTCTCTCACAGTCTCTCTTTCTCTCTCAGTCCACGTCAATATGAGATTTGGTTTCTCAAATCTCATCTAAGCCAAAGCTAGAAGTTGCAGAATAGGTAAAATTTTGTATTTTGTTTTCTTAGTATGCAATGAACAATTAAGCTTTCTGTTTTTTATATTTTGTTTTTTTTTTTTAGTTGATGCTAAATTCTAAACCCATGAATAATTTGTTTTGAATTGAGGTAATGTTTTAAGGTAAATTTTTATTTTTATTATTTATATATTTATTTATATTTATAAATATAAAAAATAGCGGTAAACCCAAAACGGTACACCGGTACCGAAATATACCGTTCCCCTAACCAAACTAGTACAGCCTCTAATACGAGATTGACTCCCTTGAAAGAAACTCCCAACAAGGAAAAAAATCATCTACCATGACTCCCTAGCAAGTAGCAACATCATAATGGAGAAGCAAATGGTTACCGCCCTCCTTATAACACTAGCCCCATAACACACGACTCACATCTAGTGATTCTTTCCCTTCTTTCCTTTGTTCTCTCCATTTTTGTAATTGATTTTCTTCTTTGTTCTTTCTTTTATTTGTAATTTTTGGTTTGCTTTGTGCTCTTTATGCATAAAGTAGCCTTTTGAATATACATCTTTCTTATTTATCAAAAATAATAAATAAAATAACACTAAAACATCTCTTTTTTTTTTTTTTTTTTAGTAGTACTTGTTGGTGCGTCCACCAAGAAATACTTGCTACATAAAAATAAAATAAATAAATAAATAAAAGATTATACCAACCCACCACAATTCAAAATAAAATGTTCTAAGATTTTGTTATAGTCAAACGAAATCTAAAAATAAATAATTTTGTTAACATAGAACAATAAATTTTCTAGAATTGTTATAATTTTATTTGTAAATTTTTTTAAAAGGCAAATCTAAGAAAAATCCCCCCACCCCCTACCTTCTCTCTCTCTCTCTCTCTCTCTCTAAAAAAAAAAGTGAATCAGGATGCTTTTCACAAGCTAGCAAGCCCCTCTAACCCTCTTTATCATAAAATAAAAGAGAAAAAAAAAAATAATAATAAAAACCTTTATCCCACCTGAAAGAACCCCAGAAAATAAAATAATTAAAAAAAAAAAAACCTTAAAACATGTTACAATTGGGTTTGTCTATCTTGGATATGGAAGTTTGTTGAACAATTTTGAATTATTGTTTTTTTTTTTAAATGTCTGAAATAGTAAATGTGTTTATTTAATATTCATATTGTCGAACGTTTTTGTTCTTATAGTTATTTAATATTATAGTTATAAATTTTCTTCTAAAGGGAGAAAAAAAATAGAGCATAAATTCTTGCATCTATCCTTTGATTAGAATCTCTCCTTCCCTGTATTCAACAGTAACTTCTCATTCCAACTTGATACTATTATGTTGAATTAAACCTTTTTTTTAAGGAAGAGATAAACTTTCTTACAGTAGATTGTTTATTTAATATTTAAAGGAATAACCTAAAAATATATTCTGTGACTACAAGTGACAATGACTTACAATAATCTAATATTAATATATCGAAATGAAAGCTAAGAGAATATTCAATATTGAATTTTAGAGTGCCTCACATTGTGCCCAGTGGTATAATTAACTTCACACAATACTATGGTCCTATAATTATAAGACTTCAATTATGTTCAATTTTGAAAATTGTAAGTGCCTCACATTATGTCCATTGGAAGCATTACTGATTAAAACGTTTTTTAATTGGGTTCATACAACAAATTGTAACACACTTATAGATTTCACAAAATCACTTGTATCCTATGCATAGTTTTTTGTATTCTTTTAGGTTAAGGAGTGCTCACAATAGTGAGCATGAAATAATATATTTTATTAATAAATTTTATTATTTATATAAAATAAAAAAAAGTTCTGCAACTAAAGTGAAATATATTACCTTTCCAAAATTGTAAACAGATGGATGTAAAAGGTTTTAAAAATAGCAAACTGACCCATAGAAAATAATCAACAATGGACGGCGAGAGATGCAGCCACACTTTGGAATTTTTTTTAGTAATTTATAATAGAAGTACAAGTAAGAGATACAGCCAATAATGCAATGGTAGAGATTAGGGCAGGGTTTAGAGAAAGTGTAATAGTGCAAGATATTGGTTTCCTCTGGGTCCTAACTCGAAATTTTAAACGGGACTATTAACATCCCCTCAAGCCCTTTAATAACCTTGTGGCGACAAAAGCAAAAATTTCTAGTGTAAAAGGGGTCCGATTCGTCCGAAGAGTCTGTCAGTGTCACTGTTCATAAGTTTTGAAGTATGATTAGTGGCCTATGTAACTGGGATATGATTGGTTGCCTATATTCTGTTTTCAAAGCTTTTTTTTTTTTTGGCAAATGATACAAATTATATTTGCCGTATATAATTATCATGACTTTTAAGTGGAGTGTGTTTGTATTAGAACTTAGAACCTCTCATTCTGTATTCCTTATGTGTATGTTTGTTTCTAAAAAAAAAAAATTGTAAAAGACCCCTCCTTTTCCCCTTGAGCTTAATCCCAAGGCCATTGCCTACCAGCTTGAAGGAATGGATGTCTCAACAGTTGAAAAAGACGGTCTTGAAAATGCGCTTTTAATTAGCTCAATTCTTGTCATTCCTTAAATTTATTGTCAAGAACCTCATAGCTACTTGGCATTTTTTCTTTTTCCTTCCAATTTCCCCACCCACATTATTGTAATTGTTGAATAAAAAAATCTTTTTATATCATATTTATTTTTTTAATGAATATCTGATCATATTTTAAATTGCCTTGTAACATTGTGAGATTCTCTTTGTACCAATTCTTAATAATTTTTTATTGATCTTAATTTCATTTTCTTTTAGATTTCAGAGAAAGCATAGAGTTTCAAGTCCTAAGACGCTGGTTGTACTACTACTTCCAACTAGAGAAGCAGAGACCAGAGCAATGTTTGCTGAGACCGTTTTGAGGTTCTTAACTTCTAAATCTACTTAAATTTTTAGTGTCATTTAAATGCTGAACTCTTTTACTGTTCGTTTTTAGAATGTTATGACCTAGTTCCTCTAAAAAAAATCTAAGAAGAATATCTCTCATTAAAGGACCCTCTTTTATTAAATAATACAAAAAAAATGATAGGAGAACACACTAATTCTTTCTACTCTCATGTCATGGTTGAATGAAGAGTTTTTTTTTTTCATATAAATTTTTTTTTAAATTATTGAAAAAAAAAAAAGAGTACCTCATGCAAAAAGAGGCACAAAGTAGCCAAAGAAAAAATGACGTACAAGAAAAAAGAGAATCTATAAACATTATAATGGAATTGCTAAAAGTGAGTTCCCAAAGATGAGACTAATCAAACTAAGTGCCTAAAATCAAGGCTATAAGCTGGTCCAACTCTCCAAGTCCCCAAATGTTCGAGTATTAGCTCTCTCCAAATGATCCACGACACACACAAGGGTTCCAAGCTGACAAATGTTTCCCTAACCAAAAAAACAACCGCCCTCATCTGGTAAACCCAAGAAACACCGAAAGATCTAAAAACAACACTCCATAACCAATGTGCACCCTCACAATGAATCAAAAGATGATCCTCCTCAACACCATCGTCCAAACAAAAGAGGAAACCCGCTGGGGTTGAAGTGTTTTTACATAAAATTCTTACAAAAAACATTTTCCTTTACATGTTTATTTTGTCGTCTTCTCTACAAATTGCAAAAGGATAACTAACAGTTCGTTTGGCTAGGAGGATAAAATAGTGAGGGATAGAAAATAAGGCGAGGATGGAAAAATTTTTAGTTTTCCCTTATGTTGTTTGGTTGGATGAGACTAATCAAACTAAGTGCCTAAAATCAAGGCTATAAGCTGGTCCAACTCTCCAAGTCCCCAAATGTTCGAGTATTAGCTCTCTCCAAATGATCCACGACACACACAAGGGTTCCAAGCTGACAAATGTTTCCCTAACCAAAAAAACAACCGCCCTCATCTGGTAAACCCAAGAAACACCGAAAGATCTAAAAACAACACTCCATAACCAATGTGCACCCTCACAATGAATCAAAAGATGATCCTCCTCAACACCATCGTCCAAACAAAAGAGGAAACCCGCTGGGGTTGAAGTGTTTTTACATAAAATTCTTACAAAAAACATTTTCCTTTACATGTTTATTTTGTCGTCTTCTCTACAAATTGCAAAAGGATAACTAACAGTTCGTTTGGCTAGGAGGATAAAATAGTGAGGGATAGAAAATAAGGCGAGGATGGAAAAATTTTTAGTTTTCCCTTATGTTGTTTGGTTGGAGGGGTGAAAATGCGGAGTAATGAAAAACTCTTTTATTTGGTTAAGGAAAAAAAAAAAAGAGAGGATAGAAAATGTAAATTGTTTACATTTACTTTCATGTCCCTAGTAGATAATTTTTTTTAAAGATATATATTTTATTAGAGACTATGAATGCTTCATTTCTCACTTTAATTCTTAAGAAGTGTAATGCCGTTAACATTAAAGACTTCCGCCCTATCAGTTTGGTGGGTAGTGTGTACAAGCTGCTGTCCAAGGTGTTGGCTAACAGGTTGAGGGCGGTTTTGGATAATCTCATCTCTGAGACTCAAAATTCTTTTGTTGGTGGAAGGCAGATTCTGGATTTAGTGCTCATTGCAAATGAGTGTTTGGATAGTAGGTTGAAGAGCCGGTTATTGGGTGTGGTTTGCAAGCTTGATATTGAAAACGCATACGACCATGTAAATTGGGAGGCCTTGTTTTATCTGTTGGGCTGGATGGGTTTTGGGTTGAAATGGAAGGGGTGGATTAAGGCTTGTGTTACTTTTGTCCGTTTTTCAGTCCTGGTAAATGGAACCCCTGAAAGTTTTTTTGGAAGCTCTCGTGGGTTGAGACAAGGAGACCCATTATCCCTGCTTTTGTTTCTCCTGATAATGGAGGTTTTAAGCATACTTTTGAAGAAGATAGGGGAGATTAACCTTATTAATGGTTTTCATGTGGGAGCAGTGAATTCTGTTGGTGTGCGTATTTCCCATTTGTTGTTTGCTGATGACACTATTTTATTTTGTGATGCCTCTAGGGAAAAAATGATGTCGATAAGGTTGGCGTTGTCTTGTTTTCAGGCTTTTATGGGTTTGAAGGTCAATGTTGGGAAAAGTGAGATTGTCCATGTTAGGGAGGTGAATAATCTAGATGCACTGGCTAATATTCTTCAATGTGGAGTGGGGAGTTTGCCTATGAAATATTTGGGGATGCAGTTGGGAACTTCTTTTAAGATAGCTTTGCTTTGGAATCCTATTTTGGAGAAGATGGAGAAGAAACTATCAGGGTGGAAGCGTATCTATTTATCTAAAGGTGGTAGGCTCACATTACTAAAGAGTACTCTCTCAAGTCTTCCAACGTACTTTTTATCTCTTTTTACTATTCCTAGAGCTGTGGTTGCTAGAATGGAAAGTATTCAGAGGAATTTTCTTTGGGGGTCTTCTGAGGAGAGTTTCAAATATCCTTTGGTGACTTGGGAAAATGTGTGTTTACCCGTTGAATTGGGTGGTTTAGGGATAAGAAGTATAGCGTCGTTTAATCAAGCTTTATTAGGGAAATGGCTGTGGAGATATGGGCATGAAGTTACCCATCTTTGGCGGAGAGTTATCTCCACAAAATATGGTGAGGGTCAAGGGGGGTGGAGTATGAAAGTTTGCAGGAGGACTCATGGATGTGGCCTTTGGAGAAGCATTCATGAAGGGTGGGAGAGTTTTTCTAAGCATCTATCTTTTGTAGTGGGTGAAGGCACTCGTATCCGCTTCTGGCATGATAGGTGGATTGGTGATAATACCTTAAAAGATCTCTATCCTAAGCTCTATGTGTGTTCAGCTGCCAAGGATGCTTGCATCTCTGAGGTTTTGTGGATTCTGGAAGGGGGTACTATTAGAGTGTGGGATTTAAGGTTTTATAGAGGTTTTGAAGATTGGGAGCTAGTTGCATCTTATTCTCTACTTCAGTTTATCAAACTCGTATACCTCAGGGCGATAGGAGAGATACTCTTTGTTGGCGGCTTAAAGGTGATGGTAAGTTTGACACCCGGTCTAATTACCAAGCGATTCGGGGTACTCCGAATTCTTTGTTTCCTTGGAAGGGTGTTTGGAAACCAAAGATTCCTAAGCGAGTGGCTTTCTTTTTGTGGACAGCTGCTCACGATCAGATTCTCACTTTGGATAATCTCATGCTTAGGGATCGCCCTTTGGTCAATTGGTGTTGTATGTGTTGTTGTGATGGGGAGTCGGTAGACCACCTTCTTCTTCATTGTCCTGTTACACATACATTATGGACTTTTATGCTTCAAGCTTCTGGTATTCATTAGGTTATGCCAGGATTGGTGGTGGGATTGTTATCTTATTGGCATTAGTGGCTTGGGAAGCATAATTCGAACATTTGGAATTTGATTTCAAGGTGCTTAATGTGGATTGTTTGGTTGGAACGAAATTGTCGCTCCTTTGAGGATAATGAGAAGATGTTGGATGAGTTAAAGGTTTTATGCTAGCGTAGTCTTTTTGAGTGGTCTCATTGTTAGGGTTTTACTGATTCTTCTTCTCTCTCTGAGTTTATGTTTTCCCTTAGATTAACTTCTTGATTACCCTTTTTTTTGTTTCCCTGTTTGTTTCATCTGTTTCTTGTTGTTCATCATCATGAACAACTTGTGCTATTCATTTTTTACTCATTAATAATAGTTCTCTAATTACCTATCAAAAAAAATATATTTTATTAGGGGGGAAAAACCGAAGTTGGGGGTACATTGAATAAAGCCGAACATGTAAGAAAAAGAAAGAAGAGTAAAAAAAAAAAATCAACATTACAGATATGTGAGGGAGGACTAGGGGTAGATGGGTAATTTCCATCAACCCCCTCTTCTTTCCCATTTTTCCTCCATTTTGGGGGATTGAATTTTTGTGGGCTTAGGGAGAAAACTGTCAGACCTCACCATTTTCACTCCTCATTTCCTCTCTTAACTAAATACACCATTACCCATTTTCCCTCCCTCATTTCCTATCCCCTAGTTTTTTTAAATCTACATTGTTTCTTTGTTATTTTATTTCGGTGATTAATTTTGAGATTCATAAAAGTTGAAAACTGATTTTTTTTTTAATTTAATGATTCAATAGTTGAGGGAGGGGGGATTTAAACTCTTGATGTTTTTATTGGAAGCACTAGATGATGCTAATTAGGATTGGAACGCTGAACGTTTCCATTGAAAATATTAAAAGATGTTGATGAAAGAATATTAGAACTTAGAAGAGGAAGAGTTCACATTATTATTAAAAATAATCCATGGATATACTTTTTGGTTTATAAAGCCCATTCCTCCATCAATCTGCACATGTATATCACTGTTATTCACTCGGTTCATGAACAACAATTTAGGATGACTACCTCGGCTTGCCGTCTAAAATCACGGTTAGCCTTGTTTGTGTTATTTGAGCATTCTGTAAACTATGGGCTTCATTTGTTGCACTACTGAGCAAAATGCTCCAGTAGGCAAGTAGCATTGGGCAAACGCATTAACACACGAGACTAACATTCACCAACGTTTCAAAGTTCCTAGCAGTTCCCAGACTGACTGAGGCAAGGGGAGAGCGCTTTTACCAGTTGTGCATCATTTGTTTTCACATTTTGTCAACAAGCGGCATTGCCCTCAGTTTATACGTAATGTCCGATTCTGAGAGGTTTGCCTTAGGCAAAGCCACACCCTTTGACTGATGGAAAAATATTCACCTCCAGCAAGATACTTAATAATCGTTAGATTGGCTAATATGTAGAGTTACACTTGTCATCCCTACTGGATGTAATTGCATTCCCCTCTCCCTCGTTGCATAATTTGTATTGTTGCTTATTCTCTTGTGGGATCTTTAAATATCCCAAGAACGTGTTCTGCAATACTTAGCGAATGTGTTCAAAATCACAAGATATGTAACCTGTCAATACAAGCCATTCCCACAACAAGACACATTCACAACCTATCAAAGGAAGGTACAGCTCATTCGCTAGGTGCCTGAATGTAAATCTACGCACATTCACGAGGCACAAGTAGCTTTTCAATTCCAAATGCATGTAATTTATAGTACTATGTTAGGCGAGGCATGGCAGGACTATCTAAGTTTGCACCAAAGTGGGAAGGGCCTCTTGTGATAAGGGAGGCGCATCAAAGTGAATATTACCGGTTGACTCAAATGGATGGCAGAGATTCAATGGATCCCATCAATGGGAAATGGCTGAAACGTTATTATGCCTAGGGAGAAAAGTTATGTAGTTATCCCTTTCTTTTGCCTTGACAAAAAGCTTTTATGTTTCCCTTGCCTTTTTTTTAGTTCTTTCAAGTGACTATGTCACAAGGTAGAATTGTAATGTGCTTTCATGAATGTGTAATGAAAAAGTACGAAATATTAGCACTCTATGTCATAGCAACAGTAAAAGTAGTAGCAAAGTGTAGCATCATAGTTACAAACCCAAATTGTGGCAAACACACGCCAAATAAGTGCTATAGGAAACATATAAGTGTACTGGGTGGAGCAATAAGAGAAAGAAAACAACACAAAAGAAAAAAGAAGGAAGGAAACTACATCATCATCAACGGAGTTCGGAAATAAGAGTCTGATCTCCAAAATGGCTAGGCCCACCAATGCTAGAAAGAAGGCGCTCGCGACGACCCTCCAAGTCTGCCACTTCCTTCTTCAGAATCTCAATCCGAGTGTCAATAGCATTAACAGCTAGCTGAACTCTCATCATGAAAACAGAACGGGCAACCTCACGGAGATGATCCACGATGAACTCCACAGCAAAGCCCACACTAACTAGCTCCTGAATCGCAGCCCTCCACTGTAGGATCCTCTCGGTAGAGACGGTGTCAACGTAGTTGTGCTCAATATCGTTCATCACACTCCCTAGCATCTTCAAGAAGTGCTCTCTGGTAGAACGACCAAGTCGGAATCCCTGCATAAAGTCACCACGGCTACTATAGATCATCACCAAATGAGAAACACAGTCCTCGGGGACTCTGAAGCCATGGAAATCCACATAAGGAGGCCTAGAACCCCAGAAGTCCGAAGGATCAAGGTCATTGACCTCGGGCTGATCAAAGCGGGTGAAGAAGGCTGCAACTTCGCTCACAGGGTCCGGAATGGTGGCAGAACTACTACCCACCTCAAACTGAGAAGGGGCAGTGGGAAGTGGACCTAGCAAGAAGGTACAAAGCATGAAATGAGAAGCAGCAATCTAAAAAAAAAAAAAAACTCACAAGGAAGAAATGATAAAGAAAATAAGGGGAAAGGAAGCTTACCAGAGCCAGTAGGAATGGGGGCTGCGGGAATGGCAGAAACAGGTACTGTGGGTGTGGTTGGAGAAGTGATCTTCTTTTCGGAAACAGGTGTCTCAGCAGGAATGACAGTGGCCTCACCAACCTTCCCAGTATGAGTACCCTCTTCTATGGGTACCAGCCTAGTGGGAGAGGTGGGAGCCTTAGCAGGAACTCCATGCGTAGCAGCAGAAGGGAGAGGTGTTACAAACGATGTGTCAGCCCCATCAAAGAAGTCTTCCGTGGGCATGCCTATGGAGGCAGACAACTCCTCGGCTGTGGGGTGGTACACAGAAAGAGGCTTGGGCTTATCCTAGAAGACAAGAAAGGAGATATGAATATCAAAGTAACTTTTTGGGTGAATGAGGTAACCAAAAGCGTATGGCAGACTGAACACATGCAAATAAACGAGAAAAGAAAAAGATGAGAAGAGAGAGGAGATGTACCTCCAATTCAGGTTCATCAAGCAGTATGGGATGGGTGACAGATGTATCCTCCTTATGCTTGGACTGCAGAAAGAGGGGGGACAAGAGACAAATTCAAAGAAAGAAGTCAGTAAGCATGTTAGATTTAACCACAGGGAAAGTCAAAAAAAAAATTATATATATATATATATATATGTACTTATATATGAATGAGGTGGGGTCTACTGTTCAAAAAAAGTCTGCGAAGGAAAAGAAGGAACAGAGATACAAAGGATAGGGAAGTCTTTTATTCACATATGAACCGCAGAAACGCTTCATATGTTCAGGAGACTAAATGTTGAGGGCCATTTTTTGAAAAGTCATAGAGAAGGAGAGGAGCCCAGCAACACAAACCGAACGAAAGTTGGCCAAAAGATAGAAAACAAGAACCATTAAGTCACAGAAGTATTCATACCTCCTTTTGAAGTGTGCAGAAATATTCTAATACTCACCGAGACTATCATGGCCAAATTCTCAATATTAGCTGTAGTCTCCATGCCAACAACGTCCTTAGGCAAACTGGGGTTACCCAAAAAGGCCTTGACACCATCTTGTGATGGGCTAGGGGCAACAGGGTCAGGGCAGCGAAGCCCTAGCTTGGCCTGAGTGATTGGCTCAGCAGTGGCATCGGGCGCAGTCTCAGCCTCAACATCTTTAGCAATCTGAACCTGCAAGCACACAAGAAGACAATAGAATCACCAAGCGTTCAACTTAGGCTAGAAAAGGCCAAAAAAGACTTTGAAACTCACCTGTGCAGCCATTAAATCACTTCTTTCACTCCTCCCGCTGCTGCCCATGGCTGTATCGACCTGTATGAGAACCGGGTTGCTCATTCGAACAGTATTTATACCTCTTTTTGAAATGTTCAAAAATATTCTAATACTCACTGAGACATTAACAGCAACATCCTCCATATTAGCTGCAGTCTTCATGCTGGCAACATCCCCATGAGAACTCCTGTCACCCTATAAAAGGACGTAACGCAACTTACAATGAAATTAATGTTTTTCTTTGACAAATCCATGACAAAGCAAGAATATGAAAGCCATCCTTACCTTCAATGATATTAATATCAATCCAACATCGTCCACTTCATTAATACATTCCTCAGTAAGCTAAATAGAAGAATAAAAAATAAAGTCAAATTAGTAATTATAGAAAATAATAAACAGTAATACTAAATCATATATCAACATTCAAGCAAATTAATAAGCTGAGGAATTAAGAAGAATACTACCTTTTAAGATACTAAGGCATAAATAGTGAACATGAAATAACATTAAGAAATAAAATAATAAATAGTGGATTGTATTAATTGGCTTGATGGACTAGATGAAGTAAGACTCATAAAAATTTTACATGCTAGTCACAGGAACTTTTAAAACTATCCTTGGCTAACTAGTGGACTAGATAAAGTAAGAATGGATTAATTAGCCTTTTTGCTTTGGGCTTAGATGCTCCTACACTCTCAGAGATCACGAAATTGAAACTCCTTTAACAAGTGTTAAGGCTAACACTATCATACACCAAGTACAAGGAAAGTACAAGGATGGGAAGAGTAACACCTGCGTGGATCTATAGTGCTTACATGCATTCTTATCCTAGCACTACAAACACCAAAAAAGGGTACTGTTTCAGAGTGAAAAATGAGAACCACCAACTGTTTCAGGGTAAACAATGAGAAAATAATTGCTAAAAATTTAAGAAGACCATTTATAAATACTTTTTTTTTTTATTTTAAAAAGAATAATTTACACTAACCTCCCTAGATTAGAGAAATGTCAAGAACTCAACTTTCATTTTCAAAAATGACACTCCATTTGTTGAGATTTTGATTTATATAACTGATAAATCATACGACCATCTACATGCCTTTACAAATTTAGTTAAGATACGTTTTTTTTTCAAATTAAATTCTCATCCAAAGTACCCCCAAATAATAATTACTTTGTTAGACAAGTTATACGATGGGGAAAGAAAAATAATAGTGTAAGGGGCTAAGAGTCATTTCTAAACATAGGTAGAGGTTTATGACAATTCCTCAAACCTCAAGGGAGGTTAACGTAATTAACCAACACAAAAATTATTAAAACAATGAGAATAAAAAAACTGAAAATAAAAATGAAAAAGGCTGTCACAAGTAACATTCATTTCTAGCATAAAATTTTCTAGTGACAGCTTTGCAAAAATTCAAGGCAAAAAATTTAAAATTTCTGGTTGCCTTGAATGAAGAAATTTCTTTGCGGCTGGACAATGGCTTTTAGCTTTGACTTTATGAGCAACAACATTGTTCCATTCCCATAATCCTCAAGCCAAGGGAAATCTCACATAAAACCCAAAAAATAGACATTAGCGACCTTGGGTCTGTTACTTTTTCCTCACATTAGTGTTATATTGGAAATCCTTAAGCAGTATCAATTGGTCAGAACAATTATAAATTTCATACCTAGACCCTCAGCCACTTTTCCGTTTCCAAATTTGATACTAAAAGACATGCATTTGTACATCACAAAAATAGTCAACTAAAAATAAGGTGCAACGGCTATGGACATGTAATTATACACAAAAAAGACAAAATAAAATAAAATTGTCCCAAATAAATACAAAAATATCATATTTGTAACTCTATTTAAGAAAATACAGACAGGAATCACCAAGGATAGAGTTATCACCAAAGTTCACTTGCAATTAGATAAGATACTTCAACTATAAATTCCGTACCTTCCTCGAGCTTGATGTTGATTTTTTTTCGATCCTAGAACTTCTTTCTTTTAAATATTTGCTTTCTTGCATGACCTATTCAATAAACAAGTCAATATGTGATTTCAATACTTAAAGGTGAAGTTAAATTGAAGTCCTAGACACCTGTGGTATATTGCAAATGTTGTAGTAAGTAGTAATTAGCAATTAGATAAGATATTTCAATTATAAATTTTATACCTTCTCCCAACTTGATTTTGATTTTGTCCCCATCCTTGGACTTCTTTTTCCTTTTACAGAAATGCTCAATTTGTTGCTGGGTTGGGGAATAGAGTGAGATTTTGGTAGGATGGGTGGTATGGGGATCAACCTTTCCGATTGGCTTTCCCGAAGCTGTATGGTATTGCTATTGAGTTAACACCAAAATTGCTATCATTTAGCAATTAGATAAGATACTTCAACTATAAGTTCCATACCTTCCTCGAGCTTGATGTTTCTATTTTTGCGATCCTAGAACTTCTTCTTAGTTTTAAATCTTCGCTTTTTTGCATGACCTATTCAGATGGCAAAATTCATTAAAAAAAATTCAGATGACAAAATCCAAAGCTATAGTTGTCAGACGTTTAACACAATAACATCTCACAGAGCACAATCAACTTTTTCCATCTGAATCAACTCTCAAGGCAAAATTCAGATTTTTGCTATCATTTTGCAGATGTTATTGTGTTAAACGTCTGGCAACTATAGCTTTGGATTTTGCCATCTGAATTTTTTTTTAATGAATTTTGCCATCTGAATAGGTCATGCAAAAAAGCGAAGATTTAAAACTAAGAAGAAGTTCTAGGATCGCAAAAATAGAAACATCAAGCTCGAGGAAGGTATGGAACTTATAGTTGAAGTATCTTATCTAATTGCTAAATGATAGCAATTTTGGTGTTAACTCAATAGCAATACCATACAGCTTCGGGAAAGCCAATCGGAAAGGTTGATCCCCATACCACCCATCCTACCAAAATCTCACTCTATTCCCCAACCCAGCAACAAATTGAGCATTTCTGTAAAAGGAAAAAGAAGTCCAAGGATGGGGACAAAATCAAAATCAAGTTGGGAGAAGGTATAAAATTTATAATTGAAATATCTTATCTAATTGCTAATTACTACTTACTACAACATTTGCAATATACCACAGGTGTCTAGGACTTCAATTTAACTTCACCTTTAAGTATTGAAATCACATATTGACTTGTTTATTGAATAGGTCATGCAAGAAAGCAAATATTTAAAAGAAAGAAGTTCTAGGATCGAAAAAAAATCAACATCAAGCTCGAGGAAGGTACGGAATTTATAGTTGAAGTATCTTATCTAATTGCAAGTGAACTTTGGTGATAACTCTATCCTTGGTGATTCCTGTCTGTATTTTCTTAAATAGAGTTACAAATATGATATTTTTGTATTTATTTGGGACAATTTTATTTTATTTTGTCTTTTTTGTGTATAATTACATGTCCATAGCCGTAGCACCTTATTTTTAGTTGACTATTTTTGTGATGTACAAATGCATGTCTTTTAGTATCAAATTTGGAAACGGAAAAGTGGCTGAGGGTCTGGGTATGAAATTTATAATTGTTCTGACCAATTGATACTGCTTAAGGATTTGCAATATAACACTAATGTGAGGAAAAAGTAACAGACCCAAGGTCGCTAATGTCTATTTTTTGGGTTTTATGTGAGATTTCCCTTGGCTTGAGGATTATGGGAATGGAACAATGTTGTAACCACCGTCGTGCTCGCCGGAACTGCTGCTGGCACCGGCGACCCAGGAACCTTCCTCGGGCTTGCTCTGGAGCTCTCCCCTACAACCCACGAACCGTGATCCTCAGTAGAATCCTTTAAGGCTATGGGTTTGACCAAAATGCCCTTAAGTGGAAAATCAGAGTCCACAAGTTGGGCTTCGGCAAGCCCACCAGAATGTTTAATAATTTCTGGCCCGCCACTTACATCCTTGGGCCAGCTGAAATCTTTTGCATCCAGGTAAGTCACATAACGTTTCCCGCCCTCCATTTTGCACACTCTCAAAGCCAAAGAAACATGGTTCAACTTAAAAGTACAAGTCCGCGTGGGTCTGCCATTTATGACTGAGACTTTGCCTTTTAAAACTAAACCATTCTCTGCATGGCCTCCAGGACTCCTGTTTTGTTTCAAAATAGCTCCAAAATTTTCAAAATTCCTAAATTTACGCTGATGACCAACAGCAGAAAAAATTTTCCCACTCTGGTCACCACTAGTAGACTGACCACCTCCTCCACCACCATTTTTGGAGGATGCTTCAGCCATAGAAACTGGTTTAGCACCAGTGAAAAAATCCCTCATCTCTCTCTGAAACAAAGACCAACCTGCACGGTTGGAACTTGCTGGTATCATAACACACCCTCGGCGAGCCCCGCCATAGTATTCAGCTATGACCACAAAAACACCAGCCTTATTCGACCTCCCACAAAATTCCAACAACTTATTATTATCCCGGAACCGTCTGCACAAGGAAACTTTCCCCGGAACCCAATCCCGAATATCAGCAAAGCAAGAAAAGATCCACTCCAATCCTTTTCGTCCTACCCAGATAGTATGCTTGACATGCCGGCTGCTCTCATGAATAGCATAAGAATCATGTCGCCCACCATTGAAAGAAAAAGAGAAGAGCTTTGCATCAATACGGAAAGGAAACTTTCTACCCGCCTGAACCGATACAGTGGGAGAGGTAAAAAGGTTTGAAGCTGGTTTGGTATCGGTTTTTGGTAGGGAGATAATGGTATCAGTTTCAGGTAGGGAGATAGCAGGTAACTGTGGAGGTGTAGGAACAGAAGGTTTAAAAGGCGAAGAGGATGATTGTAAGGGGTGTGACGGTGGGCAAAAACTGGAAGGGATAGAGGGATGACAAAAGGTGTATGGAGGCAAACCAAAAGGTAGGAGTTGAGGTGGGAATAGGAACGGATAGGGAGGGAGGGAAGGAATATGTGGTACAGCCGATGGTAGGAAGGGGGGGAGGGAGGGAGAAGGGGGGGGTTGAAGGTGGGGGAGGGGTGGGGGAGGGATCTCGTACTCTTTTTTGGCATGACAAGTGGACTGGGGATGTCCCTCTTAAAAGTCTTTATCCTCAGTTATTTTTGTGTTCAGCTAATAAAGAGGCTTGTATTTCTGATGTGTTAAGCCCTTCAGCGGGTGATAATGACAGAGTGTGGAGTTTAAGATTTCAGAGGGCTTTCGAGGATTGGGAGTTAGCGGCTTCCTACTCCCTCCTCCACTTCATTCAAACCCGAATCCCTAGGGGTGGAGGTTGTGATAGGCTTTGTTGGGATCTTAATGGCAGTGGGAAATTTGATACTCGATCTTTCTATCATAAGATTCGTAATGCAGATCCCTCCACCTTCCCTTGGAAGGGTATTTGGAAAGTTAAGGTTCCTAATAGGGTGGCTTTTTTTATGTGGACAGCAGCTCATGGTCAGATTCTAACTTTGGATAATCTTATGCTTCGTGGTCGTCCTTTGGTGAATCGTTGTTATTTGTGCTGTTGTAATGCGGAATCTGTGGATCACCTGTTACTTTTTTGTCCGATAGCTCATTCTTTGTGGATGCATATGCTTCAGTTGTTTGGGATCGATTGGGTCATGCCAGGTTCAGTTGAGAACTTATTATTCTGTTGGTTTCATTGGCTTGGGAAGCATAGTTCTGATATCTGGGATTTGGTCCCAGGCTGTTTAATGTGGACTATTTGGTCTGAGCGGAATCGGCGGGCTTTTGAGGATGAGGGGAAAACTGTGGTTCAGTTATTAGAGTTGTGCCAAAGGACCCTCTTTGATTGGTCTCGATGTTGGGGTTTCTCAGATTGTTCTACCCTTACGGACTTTATTTCCTCTATTAGAATAGATTAGGGGCTGTTTTTTTTTTTTTTTTTTTTTTTTTTTTGCCTTGTTGTTTCTTTTGTTCCTTTGTTCACTACCGTGAACTCTTTGTGTTTCTCTTGCTTTTCTTTTATTTATAATATTCTATTCTTACTTATCAAAAAAAAAAACTTATGTATAATATAGGATGCTGTGCCGTCCCTAATTTTTTGGTGCACTTATATATGATCTATTCCCACAAAAAGATTATTTGTGCCAATTAGAAAGTGTCAGATAATGTTTTTGGAAGAATGAAATATGTACACAGTTGAACAGTGAGAGGCGCTGCCCCCCCCCCCCCCTTCCCTACCACACAGTCAGCACCAATACAAAAATATCATGTGTAACTCTGTTTAAGAAAATACAGACAGGAATCACTAAGGAAGGATAGAGTTAACACCAAAATTGCTATCAATTAGCAATTAGATAAGATACTTCAACTATAAGTTCCATACCTTCCTCGGGCTTGATGTTTCTTTTTTTGTGATCCTAGATCTTCTTCTTTGTTTTAAATCTTCGCTTTTATGCATGACCTATTCAGATGGCAAAATTCATTAAAAAAAATTCAGATGGCAAAATCCAAAGCTATAGTTGTCAGAGGTTTAACACAATAACATCTGCAAACTTTGATCAAACTTTGACACTTTTATGGTTTAAATGTTATATTATGGTTTAATCAAACTTGACCAAACTACCATATATAACTAGATAAGTTGACTAAATGAAATGTATTCTTACTTTTTGATAGAACAGAAGATTTCCTTCCTCACCATAATTTAATTCTTCTACAATTGTCACCTAAAAAAACAAAAATCAAAATATGTTAATTTATGCTCATATAAAAAAATTTACAAATAATTAGTAGAATTGTAGATAGAATCTACCTTAGAGTCATCAAATTTTATCCAACTGTTTTCCCTTCGTAAAAGAGAAAGGTAGTGTCCTCTATATGTATCATATGCTATATGGATGACAGCTCCATACAGAGAATATGTATGACTCTACAAAATCATCGTTTTTAATAAAACAAAAAGAAGAAAAAATAACAAACAAACCTAAAGAGGCAAGTGGTAAACAAGCAATGTAAATAAAAGCTTACTTCTCCTAAATGATCCTTTTATTGAATCTGATTTTCATATATCAATGATGTGTCTGTCCCTTTAGCCACTTGGATTGCTAGAATCTGCGGCATCCTTTCAAAATGATATGTGCAATTTGCAAAAATAAGACTCTGACAGCAACTACAAAATCTCTCATCTTTAAGATGCTGGAACTTGTGCATTAGCTCTGTAACTGTTTTCTTCCCTTCTATTGCGATTACAATGGTTGAATATCTGCAATCCTTGTTTTTAGTAGAATCACAACAATCAAATTGAACCTGAAATTTCAATTAACAAAAAATTACGAGGTTAATGTATTGAAACTCAATGGAAACAAGAAGCACTAAGTGAACATAAACGTTATAATTTTATTCTAAAGATCCAAGTTTAGAAGAAACATAGTCGTTTAACTTGATTGAGTTACAGCAGTTAATAGAGGCAGGAGAGGAGAACGTGCCCTTCAGTATTTAGTTTGTTGGATTAGTTGTCAATTGAGAGGAGAACGTGCCCTTCAGTATTAGTTTGTTGGATTAGTTGTCAATTGATCCACAAGTACAAATTTTATTGGTTAGAGTTTTAGCTAATAATGTGGGATTTCTGTTAGTTTGTTAGTTTCCAAGTAAGCTTATGTATTTCATATCCTTTCACCCTCTCATTGTTAATATACACATCCATTTTATTTAGAATCTTCTTGAGTGAGAGAGAGATATTTTGTTTTTGTATTAGAGCTTCCATAAGCTTCATGGCTTCCATTGACCCTGTTACCACCAATACAAACATACCCATTTCTTCTTCCGATCATTCTTCCACAATGATAGAAGATGATGCTATAAATCCTTTTTTTCTTACTATAGTGATAATCCAGGAATCCACTTGGTTTCTCCAACATTGACTGGACCTAAGAATTATCCAAGTTGGTCTAGAGCCATGATTCTCTCTAACTGCAAGAACAAAATCGGACTTGTTAATGGCACTATTGTTGTTCCTGATGCTTCTTCAACTCAATTCATCTATTGGCTTCAATGCAACATGACAGTACTTTCATGGATCATCAGTTTCATATCTAGAGAGATCACTTCCAGTGTTATGTACACTAATGATACTAGGGAGGTTTGGCTTAACTTTTGTAAAAGGTTTTCTTAAGGAATTTCTCCAAGGATCATTGAGCTTCAGAAGGAAACCTCTTTGCTTTTGCAAGGACAACTTCCAATTGGAACATATTTCACAAAGTTCAAGGCTCTATGGGATGAACTTGTTAATTTCCAAGCAGTTCCAATATGCAAATGTGCTTGAACCTGTGGAGCTCAGAGATATTCAAGTGAAATTCATGATCGAGACCATGTGATGCAGTTCTTGATGGGATTAAATGAGTCCTACTCCATTGTTAGAGGGAAAATTCTGCTGAATGAACCTCTGCCTAACATCAACAAGGTACTTTCTTTGATTCTACAAGAAGAGAAGCAGAGAAATGTAGATTGTGGATTACATTCTATGATTCATCAAGCTACAGAAGCAACTGCCTTCTATATTAACACCAAGGGTAACTATGGAGGAAATGGGAATTTTAAGAGGGAAGGACCAGTGTGTACCTACTATGGAGAAAATTGTTCATATCGCAAACAAGTGTTACAAATTGCATAGATATCCCCCTAAATACAAGCCAAAAGGGAAATCTGTAGCTAACCATGTCTTTAGCAACAATCCAAACAATCCCAAACTTTATCCTACTGTTGTTCAGAATTCTCCAAGTGCTCCTATGTTAGGAACCCCAAATTATGTCATATGCCTTGTAATCTCCTAATAGTTGTTGTAACCCCTTTAATTAGTTAGTTAGCTGAGATTAGGATGAGTTAGTTAGGATTTGAGTGCATGTAGCTCATTTAACACATGGCTTAATTCTTAGAACACATGTTCAATTAACTAGCCTATCTTAAGCCATGTGGGCCAATGGCATTAGAGCTAATCTCCTATAAATACACGATGTAATTCAAGGTTAGATATTGAAGAATAAACCAAATGATTGTTTAGTGCTCTCTCTCTCCCTACAATTCCCATGCATTCCCCTAAAATTCCTTTCCATCCCCATTAGGAACCTCTAGGTTCCTAACAAGCAGTATAGGAGCTGATTGGGACTAGCTAGCTGGTTTAGTTGGGTGAATAGCACAGTAGCTAAGAGAGTTAGTTGCTGAGCTGGAGTTGGTCACTGAATTGGAAGCAAAAGTCAGTTAGTTAGTTGTTGGTTGTATTGCTAAGAAGTGAATGTATATAAGGAACAATGATTGGATTGTAACAGCATCTTTGGAAAGCAATAAAACATTGTATTCCTCTCTCTAAGTTCTTCTTCTTAATCTACTACTCTGCCCTTCTCTTAATCTCTAGAGGTCCAGTTTCCCTTGAAGAAACTACCAAATTGTCATCTCTTAATAAGAACTAGCAGGTTCTTATCATCCCATGGTGAATGAGAGGCCCTCAATCTGGTATACTCACACCAAAATGTCCTATTTCACAAACTCAATGTGAAGAACTATTGGCATTTATTAGGTTTCAATCTCTTGAAGATGGATCGAATCAGCTTGGACTTCCTTCATCCAGCAATGCTGTGATATCTAGTGGTCAAACTCATTCTGATGGTGGTACAACAGATTCTTCTTATTTCATTAACAAATTTTCAGGTGCAATCATTTGCTCATCTACTCTTCCCAATTTGGATCCCAAAAATTCTATATTTTCATCTAGCCTAATAGACATGCTCTTAAGTCCCATGATTGGATCATAGACATTGAAGCAACTGATCACATAGTGCACTCAATGACTCTTTTGACCACTATCACCTCTATTATAAATACAGTATAGTCCATTTGCCTAATGGGGAAACAGCTTTGGTTACTCATATAGGAACTGTCAAGCTTTGTGACTCTTATTTTAACTGGTGTTCTTTGAGTCCCTTCATTAAGTTTTAATCTGATTTCAGTTAGTCATCTTGCTAAATCACTGTTATGTTGTTTTGTTTTTCTTTCTAACATGTGCTTTATCTAGGACCTTGCTCAATGGAGCATGATTGGTCTGGATAAAGAATATGGAGGGCTATTCTTTCTGTTAAGAGACTTCAAACCAGCTCAGTTTCAATCTGTTATTTCATCTGTTCATACTTTTCCTTTCAATACTAGGCATTATCATTTAGGACATCCTCCTTATGTCAAATTAGGCTTGTTAGATAATGCCTTATCTGCTGTAAATAGCAATAAGAATGATCATTGTATGATCTGTCCTCTTGCTAAAACAGAAGAGGCTTTCTTTCCCTCTCAATAATAATGTCTCTTCTTCTATTTTTGATATAATGCACTGTGATTTGTGGGGGCCATTCTCAGTTCCTACCATTGGTGGCCACAAATATTTGTTGACAATTGTTGATGATCACTCAAGATGCAACAGTTCTACACTTTCATTGAAACTCAATTCAAAACTAAAGTGTATAAGATCTGATAATGAGACTGAGTTTTTGATGAGATATTTCTTCAAATCCAAAGGCATTTTACACCAATTTTCATTTGTTGAAACCCCTCAACAGAATGGTACTGTTGAGAGGAAGCATCAACACATTTTGAATCTGGCTAGGGCCTTAAAATTCAAGCAAATCTGCCTTTGAATCTTTGGGGTGATTGTGTCTTAACTGCAGTTTATTTCTTAAACAGAATTCCCTCAACTTCTCTTAGCAACAAAAGCCCTTTTGAATTACTTTTTGGTCATCCAAACATCTTAAAGTTTTTGGATGTTTATGTTATGCTTCCACTTTAGCATAACAGAAACATATTTTCTACTAGAGCCAAAAATGTGTTTTTTAGCTTCTTGGGTACCCTTGTGGGATTAAGAGATATAAGCTTCTGGATCTAACCTCAAATTCTATATTTGTATGTAGAGATGTGGTATTCTTTGAGTCCTCATTTCCAATTTCCCATCTCATACAGTCCCTTTTGTTTTTCCTAAGTCTGTTCCCCACATTACACATACTTCCTTTAATCTTCCTACTAGCTTACCTGCAGAATCTACTATTGCAGAACCTCATTCTTTCATTCCTACAGCTCCTCTTCCTTCATCCATACCTGTTAGAAGGTCTAAAAGACACCATAAATTACCTAGTTATTTGCAGCATTACTCCTACCATACACTTTCCAATCTTTCTCCAACATATAAAGCCTTCATATCCACCATAACTCTTCTCCACCAGAACATGATTTTTTTCCATCAGGCTGTCCGGTATTCTAAATGGATGGAGGCCATGGATAAAGAAATTGAGGCTTTAGAATTGAACCATACATGGATTTGGTTTACAAGATTAAGTTTAACTAATTCAAACTGTGGAAAGGTATAATGTAAATGTAATCGTTGTAATTGCAAGTCAACTAATTCAATCAAACTATTAAGATACCACGATTGAAATAATACAACCATGAAAAAAAATACCTTCTCAGTTACTTCGGCTTTATAAAGGGGTTCAATATCTGCACCAGACAATCTCATTTGAGCAAGAAAAAAATCGAAGAACTCCATAGCATCAAATTGTTGTCCCAGGGAATAACCATGAACAAAAGCTGCAAAAGATTTGAGTAACCTAATTAGAATGTATTTTTAAAAAAATATTATAAAAAAGTTAAAGAGATTGGAAACTACCAGGTAAATATATATAAAGTTGGAGCGGCGAAAATACATCCACTTGATTGTTTTGGATTGCATCCAACAACGGTTGTAGTAGACAAGGCAAACAAAATTGGTTAGACTGACACTTATGTTGTGCTACTGTCTCTCTAACTTCCGGTGTGTGAGCAACCATTTGCAATATGGCTGCCATGAAGCAAGAATTCCCCATGTTCGCAATGCCTACAACCTGAAAAGACAGCAAGTCTACACACTTAAAAACAGAGCCTAACAACAAAGAACTAAGAACAATCTTCGTAAATGCATACCTTGGGTATCGCCATGAGGAGCTGGAAATTCCCTTTTTGGATGTTAGGGAGTAAGATTACTAGATCAACTACATAAATGCATACATACTATCAGTTCATTTTTATATATATAAAAAGAGGAAATTAAAATATTTTTTTTGATAAGTAGGTGACTTATTCACCAAAAAAATAAAAATATTCCAAATAAAAACACATACCGAATCCAAATCCAATTTAATGAAATATACCGAATCCAAATCCAAACACATACCGAATCCAAATCCAATAGTGATGCAATCCAAATCCAAATCCAAACACATACCGAATCCAGATCCAAATAAAAACACATACCGAAGAAAAGTAGAGAAAAAAAAGAAAAGAAAAGAAAAAAGAAGCAAAAACAAAGTGAAAGAGCGAAAACGTACCTGCGCTACGGGCTGCGAAGAGTGAAGTGCTCTAATTTTGGGGGGTTTTGGGGTGCTCTGGATTTTTTTTTTTTTTAATTCCTTATATAGTTGGCTGTCTTTTTATTTTTATTTTTTATTTTTTAAGTTTTAACCTATGAATTATTATTATTACTCAATTTTTTGTGTAGACAATAACTAAATTCTAAATAATCTTTTATTTAAGCGTCAAAAAATTTTACTAGTTGAACTTAAGAAAAAGTTTGTTAACGTATATTAGTTTAACAAAAAAGTCAAATAAAAATGTAAACAAGTTAAGTTCAAACAAAATAATAACTTCCTGAACAAACTCATTAACATTAATATAAACTTGATTTAGCTTATATATAATATTATATTTTAATATCTATACTTGTCTCAAAATATTCTTCAATAGACTTAAAATTGAATTATGTAAGTTTGTAAATATATTCATACGATATCAAATTACTATTATTTATTATTTATTAAAAATATAAATAGTCTATTCGTAGTTAAAATTTGTAAATTTATAAAAACAATTTTAAGGATTTGTTTGAGATCCGCTTATTTTACTGAAACTGAAATTTTTTTGCTGAAAGTACTGTAGATAAAGGTAAATGTTAGTTGAAATAGTATAGTGGGACCCATAAATAGTACCAAAAAATTGTAGTGAGACCCATGAATGGTAGCAAAAATAAATTAAATAGTAAAATAAATCGAAAAAAATAATCATGCCAAACGTATACTTAGTCATGAGTTTTTTGTGAACTTATTTGATAAAAGATGTACGGATTTTTTTTTTTTCAAAATAACACAAAATTTCAAACAATTTTGTTAGTTAGCATAGTTTCCAAACTATTTAGAAAACTAATATCTCGAGTATTAGAGACTCGGTTTCACTGTAGCAACTCGAGCATCACATAGTCAATTTCTATGAAAATTCACATGAAAATCGAGTCTGTGAGATTCGAGTTCCACAACAAAACCCAAAAAACAAAGATCAGACCACGAAACCCACGAAGAGAGATCAAACCCAGAAACCCAAAACACAAAGACTAGAAAACAAAAGAACAAATAGAAATCAAACCACAAAACCCACGAAGAAAGATCAAACCTAGAAACCCAACACACAGACAAAAAAACAGAGAAAGATCAAACAGAGAGATCAAACCAAAGCACCTTACAAAAAACAGAGAGATCAAACCAAAGAGATCTTTCTAACGAAACCCAAACCACGAAGACAAAAAAACAACAAACTAGAGATATCAAAACCAGGTGGTGGTGGCGGCGATTGAAATCAAGCTCTCGGGGTCTTTGGGTGGGTTTCTTCGTCCTTCTTGTTGATTTTCTCCCTGGGTCTTGATCTATCACTCTGGGTTTCTCTAGGTCTTGATCTATCACCAAAGTTCTCCATCTGAGCTCCCCTAAGTTTTGATTTCTTTTGTGAAACTCGAGTTCGTAAGACTCGATTTCCAAGTGATTTTTCATAGACATCGAGTCTATGATACTTGAGTTGCTACAGTAAAATCGAGTTCTACCGTTAGTTTCTTAAACGTTTATTTATTAAATAGTTTGAAAATAACGCTAACTAACAAAATTGATTGAAAATTAGTGTTATTTCGAAAAAAAATCAAAGATGTACCAAGCTTTGATATTGTTCAGCTCGGTTCGTTCCCAAGCCCAAATCATGAAAGCCCAAGAAACAGGGTCCAGGCCCAATCGAAGCTTTCAACTTCTGCGATCGTCTTCTTGTGCCAGCGAAGAAAAGAGAAATTCCCAGCACAGAGAAATTTTGCTCCAATGGAAGATTCTGAACCTAGATAATGCTCCTCTCAAACTCACATCTCTCAGGTACGCTAAACCCTAATTTTTCCACAGCAATCAACTTCTATAACAACAATTCAATTCTCGTTTGCTAATTGGTCTTTGGTTCATATTCAGAGAACAGTCACAGAAGGAGCTCCTAAGCATCCTCAAGAATGTGAGTCTCTCTTTCTCTCTATCTCTTTATCATTTCTCTGTTTGGTTCCCGAGAAAAAATTATATAGTTAGTAGAAGTCTGTGGCTGTTTTTCAGTTATAACTTATAAGTGGAATCTATGCTTTCCTGGCTCCCAAACATTGAGGAACATCGGATTTAGGATTCTAATTCAGTTCGCATTGCTTGTTTATCACTAGGAACATTCTAGTGTTTAAAATTTTGTTGAAATTGATGATAAATATTGATTTATCTTTTTATTTATTTATGTATGTATTTAAATTTTCATGGATTTATAGATTCAAGGGAAAAAGTGCTTGGTTATTGATCCGAAGCTCGGGAGTTCTCTCTCATCGATCATACGGACATCGCTTCTAAAGGCATTTTGTCTCAAACTCTACTTACATCTTCAATGGAATTTCGATTATATGAAGAAATTTACACTTAGTCATTACAATGTGCACTTGATTTTAGATTTTTTCGGAATCATTATAAATAGCTTTGTTTAGATTCAGTATTTTATCTTTGAAAATATTTTGCTGGTGAAAAGTATAGCCCGGCTGAAACTAGCAGAGCTCTAATGAATGGGAATTATTGATAATAAGTAGCTGCTATTTTTGAGAAATTCTGCTAATTACAAACAAGAACATGGGGTTGAGTTGCGGCATCTTTCAGCTGAACCCCTTCAAACTGACTGCACCAAAGTGGTTTACCTTGTCCGTTCTCAGCTCGATTTAATGAAATTCATATGTTCGAATGTTCACGATGATGTATCGAAGGGACTTCAAAGGGAATACTTCGTTTATTTTGTCCCTCGCTGCACAGTTGTATGTGAGAAGGTAAATGTTTGTTGGCAGTCTTTCTGTTTGTAAAACCCAAGCTATGTGTATGTGTTTATGGTGAGTAGCTTTTGGTTTTGCAGATCCTTGAAGAGGAAAATGTTTATAATTTGATGACTAAAGGGGAATACCCATTGTACATAGTTCCATTGGACGAGGATGTATTATCATTTGAACTTGACCTTGCTTATAAAGTATGTAAAAATTTGTTTTTATCCGTTCTGCTGATTTAAGAGAAATTATTTTTGTTACTTTCTTGCATGGGCCTGAAATGGGATACCTATTGGTTCTGGTTATATCGATTTTGTTATAAGCTCTCTAATACGTTTACCGCATTGTCTGCATGTCAATAATGGTTCTGTGGAGCTGGATGCATCTATCATGGGTCTCCAACAAGAGGGAAAAAAGATAAAAGTTCCACTTAATTCAAGGTAAATTATTGTCTCTGCTTGATATATCTTGCTGCTCTTGTCAACAACGACCAAGCCTTAGTTCCAAATATTTGGGGTCAGCCACAGATCCTCAATAAACTAATCAGGGTCAGCGACATGATTCTTTTACTCCATCTATTCAATCCAAAGTCATGTTCTTTATTCTTTTTAATTTTTTTTTCTAGTTATACTGATTTTTTTTTCTAAGATATGGCTAAATATTACGTTCAATTTGGTGGCTAAGCCTCAAATTCTCCATGAAGCTATGTATGTGTGTGTATGTAATTATGTATACTATTCTAAAATTGTTTCTAAACTTATCGTACTTATGGATCAAATAATTGTATTAAAATATGATATGCATAATTTACTCGAAAGGCATACAAATGAGGGAACAAAGAGTACAAAATTCTGCAGATCCTATGAGGATAGCAATAAAGAAACCTTTGGTTTCACATGAGCATATCACAAAGCATCTTAAGAATTCCAAAAATTGAGTTTCAAAATGTTTATGCTCTTTCTGTTTTCTCTCTCTCTCTTTTATTTTTTATGAAATGCTTAGTTTCCAGAATAACCTAAAGGATGAAAAAGCTAATATCTCTGTACCATATCTAATCATTAATGTTCATGAAATTTTACCCTGGGGGGGGGGGGGGGGTGGGTGTAGTTAAATATTAAATAATATTTTCCTTATCATATGACTAATATTTAACGTTCAATTGTGGCGGCTAAGCCTTGGATGTTCTAATGTCGTGTGGAGTGTCCTTTTTTTTAGATTCACTTCCACAGTTCCACAAAGCCCTTTAGTCCTAAGATAGTTATTATATTACTTCCCTAGTTTTTACAGATGCACCTTAGAATGTTAGATGCTCCAACTGTTTAATGTTGTTGATATCTTGCATACCATCTGTTAGTTGTAGGTACAGAAGGGAAAACATCAATTTGGTGCCAAACTAATATTTATTTACTTATTCTATTTTTCTTGGATTATATGTTGATGCAATAATTGCCAGTTGTCCCAAATGCTTTCACTAAATATATATTTTCCTTCTTGGTTTTTTAGTTCCTTTCCACCTTATTTCTCTTCTTCCTTCTTGTCGCATGCACTTACTGCTGATTGTCTAAATTTGTTAGTGACAAGCTGTTTAAGGAGATACGGGATCTCAACTTCGAAGTTGTTGTCCAGGTTGATCTATTTAAACGAGTTTATATTACTTGCAATCATAGCTTATACTTCATTTTCCAAATCTGTCTCTTGTCAGTTGTTTAAAAAAAAAAAATCCCATTATTCTTCATGGAGTTCTATTTTCTTAGTTGCCATCTGCAGTATGATTGCAGATTCTACGTCAGAAAGCAACATCCATGAAGCAGGACTACACAGAAGTGACAACAACTGTAAGTGAATGGTTTAACATCTGAACATTGCTGTCTCTTTTGTGTTTACGATTGATGCAAACTTGAATATTTCCTTGAAACTGATGTTAGTGCTAAAATACATTTGTCGAACTTTGCTGCTATAAAATTCTAGTACCTTAGTAAAATATGTATTAGCTATAGTTGTTACTTACTTGTTTGGATGCAATTGCATGCATGGTTGAATAGATGCATGGTTGAATAGTTCAACCCATAATTGAGGGGATTAGCATGATTGTTATGTGATCGTTTACTTATGAACAAAAAGAAGAAGATTATTTATGTATTAGATGATGCGCACTTTCAACTTCTTGTATTATACCACACATACAGTTCTCTCCACAAAACACAATCAGTATCTCAATACCTTCCTTTCTAGACTGTTAAATGATTTTGTAAATGTTTTCTAATGGACTGCTATGTTGTGCACAGACACAGTCAGTTTCTGAATTAAAGGACTTTGTCAAAAAGCTGAACTCGTTGCCAGAAATGACTGTAAGTATTTTCCTATTAATTTTTCATTTTTGAGATCTATATGTGTGTTTCCAATTGATTTTAATTTTCTGGAATTTGTTGCTTCAGAGGCACATAAATCTTGCTCAGCATCTGTCGACATTCACATCAAAGCCAGCCTTTCTTGGGCAACTTGACATGCAACACACAATTGTTGAGGCACAGAGTTATGACATGTGAGCACAATTTCTACTGTTATCTCCAACTTTTGAAGACCTAATGTGTTGATTATATGCTTTTCGCTTTATAATATATGTGAATATACTCAATGCAAAAGCATGCTGATTGGGTAGTAAGTGGTTTACTGAATTTCAGGACTAAGGGTTGATGTGCTGCCTATGGCCATGTAGTTATGATATTATTATCATGTTTGTTTGTTTAACAATCAGCTTATGGTCTTTCTGTACCTCACACATGTTTGACTTTCCAGAAGCGCCAATTGTTCTTCAACCTAAAACCAGATTATTGTTTGTCATCTTTGGAATGCATCAAAGCTATCCAACCACTCTACTCAAAGAATTTTTTTTTTTGTTGACTTGATGAACTGTGCTGGCATCTTTTAGGTGCAGCGCACTTCAAAATTCAATCAAGTATAAATAATAAATGTCCCCCCTTTTTGATTGGTGATAGTACCTGTGCTACTTGTATCATATGGAATAACTGAAATGGCAATCTTTTTTTTTCTTTCTTTTTAAGCAATTGTATTTATAATCTTTCTTTGGTTACTAAAATCTATGCATTTTTGGTATCTTCAAGTCATTTCTCAAGATCAACTCCTTTCAAGTTGTCATAAATACGAATTATGGATTCTCAGTCCTCTATCCTAATTTCCAAACGCATGAAACTAATGCAGATGCTTTGAGTACATTGAAGAATTGATCCATAAGCAGGAGCCTCTTGTCAATGTCCTACGCCTTCTCATCTTATTTTCCATTACAAGTTCTGGGTTGCCCAAAAAGCAGTTTGACTATTTGAGGCAAGACTTCATGCATATTATCATTACTGTTAATTCCTTGGGGTCTTCCATATTTTGATTTTGTTGGCAATTGAATTTTGTAGCAATTTTTACCTATGTACTTTGTGGATGTGTATTTTTATTTATTTATTAGTTTCAACTCTTGGTCTAGGAGAGAACTACTCCACAGCTATGGATTTGAGCACATGGTGACACTGAATAATTTAGAAAAAGTTGGGTTGCTCAGAAAGCAGGTTTGGTGTCATTTTGCCTTTATAATCTAGAATTTCCTACATTTGATTTTTATAGTCAACTGGCTATGTTAACTGGATTTTATCAAGTTATTGGATTCATGGTAACATCATCTGAACCTTGCAGGAGTCAAAAAGCAACTGGCTGACAATTAAACGTGCTCTACAACTTGTTGTTGAGGACACTGATACAGCCAAGTATTATTCTATTTGACCTTGTGATTCGGTTCTTCTTCATAATTGAAAATATTAAGAGTTTGGTCCACATTTACATCTTGGGTGGTGGGCTCATAGCTTGCATGTCTTACATTCCTCACACTGATTTGTGCCCTTTTAGTGTACCCAGATGTCGCAATATGGCACAAGTGAGCACCTACATTATTTACTCATCACTGGGGTGGCTCATTTGATAGAATTATATGACCTTATTGTTCATGGTGTGCAAAACCAAACACTATGGGGGGATGATGCACTGTACAGCGTCATAGAATTTTTATAAGAATAAGCTACTTCGGTAGATGCTGAAACACTGATTGGGTGGGCAGAAGCAAACTATAATAGCAAGATGGACTTGATTATAAGCTCGATATTTGCTTTTAAATTCTATATAGGTCTTTTCATGGTGGATTTCATATTCCAGTGCTTATATATTTAGAAGTTTTTCTCAGAAAGCTGTATGATGATGAATTATGGATATGGCTGCTCTTTCTTTAGCCAGTTTTACAATTCATATCTATTAAGGCTCTCCTTCCCTCTCTCCCTTTATCTCTTTTGATTCTCATCTCTTGGTGTCACTGAAACAAATTCTGCAGTTTCTGGAACTACTTGCACCATATTTATGCATTCCAAGCTGTTCCTTATTACATAGGAAAATATAATACACTTAATTCTGAATCTAGCCATGTAAAATGTTTTTAGGTTATTTTAATTGTGTGGGTGTGTGTATTTCCCCATAGCACTGTTGTGTTTCTTACTAACTTTTTATGTGCTTTCTTATGTAACAGCCCGAATGATATTGCCTACGTATTTTCTGGATATGCACCTCTTAGTATTCGTCTTGTTCAGCATGCTGTGCGGTCTGGATGGTCAGATTGATTCTTTATTTGCTATTTTTTTTTGGATGGGTCATTTTCTCAGTTTCTTACAAGTTCTTGTTGTCAGCAATACATATTATTGCCTTTAACCTAGGAAAAAAAGATAGATTATTGCCTTAATTCATCAATTCTCTTTAGCCTAATTCTTGTTACAAATTGACTTTTGGGGCGAACAATGGAAAAAATAAATTTTTAAAAATAAAATATATCCTGGTCTTATTTTAGTATTGTTGTTAATATTACTAAATTGAAAAAAAGAAAAAAGAAAAAAGAGGAAACCTTATACTGTTCAAACCAAAGCAAATCCAATGTGACTGGCAGCAGCCTCTTGAAGTGGATCAGTGATCCCATAATTCTTTAATGATTTATATTAAATCATCACAGTTAGTTCTAGGTTCCTTAGAACCTTACAATTCTAAAATTGCCACATTAAGTGATAAGACTTCAATAAGGGTCTTGGTATCAAAGCTCACGCATCATGTGATACCTCAATTTCTGGGGGTGTCTTGATTGTCTTCATAAATACCATATGAAGGTTTTTTTCCCCAAATTTTCACACACACATTTAAACTCTGCCATTTTTTTTTATATTGAGAGCATTGCTATTATTTTGTTGACATTTGAAACATGATGGACACAGCCTCTGCGTTGAAGACCTGTAACAGACGAGCTTATTATGCTATCATGTGTAGAGTAACAGAGCAAGGATGGCTCATTTGTATTTATATAATGTTTACACATGTTTGGTTCTGCAAAGAGTGATGGTTGTGATGAGATCTAAGGCCTTTTTTTTTTTCTTTTTTCAATAATAATTTTATAATTTTATGTTTTTATGCTTTTTTTGGCTAAAAGTTCTCTAACTATCGTTTGCGAGTTTATAAAGGAGTGGAATGGAATGAGTAAATCATGGAATGAAATGGAATAGATGGAATATAATGAATTTAAGTAATGGAAATGAATGAAATGAAATTAAGTAAAGTTGTTATGAAGTTTTAAAATGAAGCAATGAAAGGTAAGTAACCTTGTTTGAGAGTAACATAGAGGGAAATGAATGAAATTATTTTATCACAATATTACTATTAGATCCTTGTTTTAAAATAAATGGCTGAATATATAAGGGTATTTTGGGAGATTTAGTGAAAAATTTCATTAAACTTCATTCCATTCCTTTTTATTCCTCCCAATTTTGGGGGGAATGAAAATTTGAAGTTTTGAGGGAATAAAGAGGAATGAGTTTTCCATCTTTACCCATTCCAATCCCTCTCACTTAAACTTCCGAACAAGGGAATGGACTTCGTTAAAACTCCCGAACAAGGGAAAGAAAGAATATTCTAAAATTATTCTTTTCATTCAATTCCATTCCATTCTTTCCCTCCTCCCAAACAAGGGTTAAGGCTATGTTATAGCTAAAGTCTTTTGGTCTTAGGTGTCTGAGACAAGTTTCATTACCCGACACGTGCCTAATATGTTGATCTCTCGATCCTATGGCATTGGAACATGGCCATAACATGGCCTTTGTTGAACCCCCGAATACCCCACTTATTTTGTGGCCCATAGAAATGTCTTGGTTCCATTCATGGGATAGAAGTCAAGACACCATTGTGACAATATCTACAATTGTTCTAACTGGTCTTTTACAACAATTACCACAATTGATTCTCGCTGCTTTTGGATTATGAATTTGAACTTTTTAGGAAAATTTTATTTTTTCTTGAAAGTAACAATTTGACCCTTCAGGCGTCCTATAGAAGAAATCCTGAAGCTGCTACTAGGACCACATTCAGAAACAAAAAGGGTAAACTTCTCATGATCATGCACTCTTTGGATCTCTTTTCTATCCTCGCAATTTAGGTGACTCTTGTATGCTGTACCATTTTACAGGGCAGATTCTCAAGCAGTCCATCATATGACACCTTGCAGGCTTCAGCTAATATAGACAAGTATGTTCAGCTCGTCCTAGTATCTAGGATTCTTCTTTATTGACTTTCTTATGTTGGGTCATTTTGTCTTTAGTGACAACAAATCTTTTAATGATGATAAGCCTGTACAGATGAACATTAGACTTTGCTGATAATATAAGGAGCAGTATCACATTCCATTTCCATAACTGAAGCAGTTGCCCCCTAATTTTTACTGTAGTTTTATTTTCAAATACAATAATGTCACTTAATATAAGTATGGGGTTGAGGATGAGGTCATGATTTCAAAATCCATTGGTGCACATGTAACTTACCAATAAAAAAGGAAAAAGAAGTGCTATACTCTCCTTTATTTTGATACTTCTTGACATAATTCAGAGTTGCTGATGGAAGGCAGTCTCTAGTTCTTGTTGTCTTCATTGGAGGCATAACATTTGCAGAGATTTCCGCTCTTCGATTTCTCAGTGTTCAGGTGTGTCAAATTTGTTGCATATATGGAATCTACGCATCTGGTTTAACAATTTTTTGAATTGTAACATACTGTAATACCTGACCATTTTTCTTCCAAACTTCAAAGTTTTGAAATTTCTGAAGATCATTGCCAGCCCTGATTTGATTAACTGGTGATAATGGTCTTTTTGTGCATGAAGTTATACTGTAAATGGCCAATCAAAGATTAATTTTGTTACAGATACGACAAGTTTCATGGAATTGTGCATCTTGCTTAAGTGTTCCAGACTGATTAACCAGTTACAATGATGTCTATTTTCATTTTTAGGTTTCTATAATGTTTGAGTAACTTGTTCTTGCAGGAAGGGATGGCATATGATTTGATTGTTGGGACAACCAAAATTGTCAGTGGGCATAGCTTAGCTGAAACATTTGTAGAGAGGTTGGGCTAAGGTGAGATTTTGGTTTGTTTTTTCTTTTTCTTTTTGTAAAGTTTTACTGGCTATGAGAGTAGAAACTGAGGGTTGTTGGCCTGACTTGAAGCCCATGTAGGGCATGTTGACATATCTGTTAGCTTGTTGAGAGTAGCGTGTACGGTTTTCTGGCTTCACCTGTTCTGTATTGATTTTGTGAGGTCAAATCCCAGCAACCCTTTGAAGGAATTATTTGGTTTGAATTGAAAGAGAGTATTTCCACATTGTTGTGATTATTTTTCTATGGCTAATGACTTTCAGCATTGCATACATGAAATTGTGAAGAAAGTGTAGAGCATGGTATGCCTTAGGTGATGTTACCAGAAAAATGAAAATGGAGTCCATAATCCTAGTCACGATGATCAGATTTAGAAGCAATCTTTCTTGCTTTTCATCTGCAACCTATATAAAACCTGATACACGCCATCCTTAAAACATATTTCTTCGTACACAACACCAGGTCCAAAAGACTGTTTAAATTTGGGTGAAATACATTGTTGATTTTGAAGTTTCAAATGCATGCTATTAGTTCCTAAATTTTAACAAATAAGCAATAATAGTCCCTCTTACTAATTATGTTAGTTTTCTTGTCTATGTGTCTAATAGAGTGATGACATGGCATGACAATTTTTTATTATAAATAAATCACACACAATCTCGGATCTAACGGAGAAATCTTTTTTATTTGGGTCTTTCCCCAATTCACACCCGTTAGAAGATAAACCCATATTCACACACAAATCCGATAGAGAGAGAATGCGTTGTGTGCTGGCTGATCAAGGCAATTGCATATATTGCTTGGGCTGTTTTTTGGACTTAATATTTTTGCCATGAATGGTCTAATTAATGTAATAATGTTGTTCGTAATGGCTAGTTTAGATTAAGGCGGAGTGGAGTAAAGTCGCCGGAAATTAGAGAATGCAATGGTAGAACAGCCTAGAGGTTGAATGTGGCATTTTTGAATCAATTAAAAAAAAAAAAAAAAAAAAAAAAAACCCAAAATTATTTGCCAACAGCCCATCATCAGTGCAAGCCCGAGACCCAAATTTGGACCAAACTGACTAGGACCTATTGGACCCGAACCGGTTGGGACTAGTGGCCTATAGGTTAGGTTTGGTCAAGGGTTGTAATATACCAGTCCGGTCCTAAAAATTGCAAAAGACCGACTGGACCGGATTGTTTACATCCCTAAACGTGCAATTTGTGTGGAGTGCTAAAATTAATTTTTGTTACCATTTTACAAACTTACCAAAACTATTTATTGTCAATATATATATATATATATATATTGACAATAAATAGTTTTAGTCCAAGAATTGTGGGAAAAATTGTCATGTGAGCAAGTTGTAGCAAAAATTGTGGGAAAAGTTGTAGTCTAAGAATTACTCAATTTGAATATATGATGTCCCATTTTCGTTATAATTGTTTTTTATGATTATGATCAAGGCAAGAAATTAATGTGTGTGTGTGTATATATATTAATGAAGAAAACTAAAGTAAATATATTATATATAAGTACAGTAAATAATAAAGTAAAGTCAAGTAAATAATAAAGTGGTGTTATAAAAAATAAAGTAAATAAGTCAATACTTAAACATAAACAAAATAAATTACAATATTGTCAAAAAATTTCTCCATAAAAAAAATATTGTCAAAACAAACACTTACAGCCTACAGGAAATAGAGGTAGAAACAAGTTTTTCCAAGTAGGAAAGAATGCTTACAAGATTAAATATTTGTATGAAAGCTAAAAATTAAGTTTTGGTTACAATTGAAGAGAAGCAGCCTTTTTATAGGCAAAATTAAGCATTATTTGAATAGTGAATAGTGAACAATAAATTTGACTTTTTTACTATTCAGCAGGTTTACAACAGCTTTGTTAGTATGTGTTAACAATAGTGATGTAAGCAGTAGTTTCAACAATTTTGTTGGTATGTGCAGAAAATAATGATGTAAATAGTAACTTTAGCAATTTTGTCAGTATGTACTGATAGTATCATCTTTTGCAATTATAGAGTTGAAACAAGAAATTAGTCTTCAGCTAAGTTTGGAATAGCAATTGAGTCATGCTCAACCAAAGTCTGATCATAGGGGTAACATGGATTATCATCTTTTGCAACAGAGGCTTCGGAGGATGCTATATATATATATATATATTTGGTATAAGTGAAAGACTTTTTACCTGTTGAGTTAAATCCAGTGAAAATGAATTCCATTAAACAAACTAACAACACTAGATGGAATGAAGTCAGACATGGGCGCAAGAAGCTGTCAAAATTAGAAGTGGTGAAGAGAGCTTCGAACATCCTTGCAGGGTTTCACTATGACCAGGCCATCACGCAACCAACTTGCACAGTTGCACTAGGGAGGATACAAAACGCAGACCACCTGATGGAAGTTATATAAGGTGGACGTGGAAGAAGTTATTTTCAAGTAACAAAGGGAGGTTGGTATAGGAGGTTTGTAAAACAGGTCTCAAAATGAATGATGACATGCCTGTCACTTACCTGCAAAACACTCCTAAGAATGTTTCAAATTATGTAGCTTGGATTGAAGATTGTCCTAGTTCCATTTCTAGTGCAATTTCTCTTGATGTATCCAGTTTACAAATTTGATTGAAACTCATTTTAAATAAATAAATAAATAAACAATAACATCAATACTAGATAGTCTGAGAAATTATTAAAAAAAAAAAAAAAAATTCTTGAAAATAAAAACCAAATTTGAAACTCACTCTAGTGTGAAGGCAATGGAAAAATTATTTGGTATTTGTAGTCAGCTTCTTGGTCTAGGTTTGTAACATGTTCAAAATAATTTTTTAGGATTTTTGAGTGTTGAAATTTTAGAGATATTATAGCAGTACTAATGATGTACCCCAAAAAAAGAGATGGAAAAAAGAATTTAGTGTTCTGGCGTTACCATAACCCACAACAAAGTAAGTATATGTTTGGATTTAGCGTATGCGTCTGCGCGTTTCCTCTTTTTTTTTTTTTTTTAATGCACGCGTTTAAAAATTATTTTGTTACAGTGTTTTTAGTTTTCAGTAAAATAAGCTGTATCCAAATAGAAACTTGCAAGTTGCAACAAAAAATTTAGCTTTTCTAATATTTTCTCACCGTAATAAACACAGACACTTCTACCATAAAGTAACATTTTATTTGGTCATTATGAATAAACGAATATGAAACTTAACTCTTTCTACAACACCATATACAACAACAGAAAATTGATGAAGCATATAGGTAAGAGTTACAAATGTACACCTGACCACCGTATGCTATGAAAGTTCTGTGAAAACGTTCATGCCATGCTGCCCTTTGTTGCAAAAGGCTGGGTCTTGAACATGCTGGTCAGATTTATAAGTGTTCCAGTCGACAATCTTTCCTGCTTTTCATTCCCATATAAGTGATACATGCCATCCTTAAGCAAATTTCTTTGTAGATAAACACCAACTGAAACGCTAAATTGAGCTTTCTTCACGTATAAATTCTTATATAACTAGATTTCCCGCACAGCTTTCTGAAACATATCTAGGAATTAAACTTTTTTCATGCAAAAGATGGCACCAACAAAATCCTAAAATAGAGCTAGAATTGTATGTATTAACAGTAGCACCCACTTCAATTTGGTTGAGGAGCTCTAAAATATTTCCAGCTTTTCTCTTCGCTCTGTCAGTGCCATTCTCTGACAGTTCCTTCAATGCCTCCTCTGCACCAAGCTCCTTTGATAGTTTCAACTGCTCAAAATCACCTGTGCATAATGACCACAATACTGCTGCAGAATTCTCCCGGTTGCGTGGGGAACCAGTTCTTATAACCTCCACTAAGACTGGAATTGGCTCCGCTTGACCAATTGCGGTCTTCCCTTCTGGATGGCTGGCAAGAATGGCCAGAATTGCAAGTGCTTCATCCACCATCCCACCTCCAGCATCCTTCAACAATCTCATCACTGGGGTCACGATGCCAGCCTTTACTGCCCTTGCCTTGTTTCCCTGATAGATCGAAAGATTGAAAATAGCGGTGGCAGCATCCTTTTTCCCTCTTGGAGTCCCCTCACAAAGCAATGTTATAAGAGCTGGGATAGCCCAAGCTGCTCCTATTGCCACCTTGTTCTCATCTATTACAGATAAGCTGAAAAGAGTGGCAGCAGCATTTTCTCTAGCTTCCATGCTGCCATTTTTCAATACATCTACTATATCAGGTATTGCTCCTTCATTCACAATAGTTCCCTTGTTACTCTCATTGATGGAAAGGTTGAGGAGTGCTGTAACAGCATGTTCCTGTGTCCGGGGATCTAGAGAAGACAATAGTTCTACAAGAAGTGGTATGGCATCTATTTTAGAATATTTAGTTCAACATATATATAAAAAAAAAAAATGATGAAAATTATTATGTTTTTGAAGCATTGGCATTGCTTATATGCACCGTCCAAACATCAATCTGCATTTTTTTTTTTTTTGGGTCGAAAAACAATATCAAAGTCTCAACCATAATCATTGTATGTGCAGACTTTCCGCCTGATGGTATGAATGATTGGACTTGGAAGCCACAGGACAATGTTCGTGCAACGATGGTGGTCGGCAATGGATTAGGATCCAGTCATCCGATGGACGGGGTGCAATTCACCCATCTCTTCTTACAATTTTTTTTTCTTCACTTTTTACCTTTTAATTTTCACTTTTTACTTTTTTTTGAATCAATGATTAAAATTGAAAGTTGCGCTTTACAACTATTAATCTTAACCATTCATAAGAATTATATCAAGTGCAATACCTTGATCTCAATCCGTCGGCATTATACTTGTTTTGATTTAGAGATGAAGATGAAGCTATTTCTAAAATTAAAAAAAAAAAAAAAAAAAAAAAAAATTCCTTTGATGCCTTTATTTAAGAGAATTTGGTGGCAGTTTTTGGTCCATGTGCACTGCAAGAAGTATTGGATTGGTAAGATAGCAATAAATAGTTAATCAATATATGTATCTTAAATTTTTTAGTTTGATTATTTTAGTTTTTGAGTTTTAGTCTAAATTTGTTAGTTAGATTTAATTTGTTATATTGAGACTTTGTTTTGATGAATATAAAAAAGTAGGCCCAACCGTACGTATAAATTTCAATCATTTATTGAATAGTGAATAATTGAATTAAAGCCTAATTGTTTTATTAGACCTAATTGAATGGTCCCAATAACTCAAATTTAGGCATGTTATCTTATGTAGGTTTTTTGAGCTATAATAGGCTGGTGATTTCTCAACTTGAGTAGGTCATTTTGTTTGTTTGATGGACAAATGTGCTTTGAGGCTGTGTTCGTTTGAGAATTTCTTAACTCATTTGATAATGCGAGACAAAAAGTTAAAAACTAGTTTATTTTTAACAAACTGAAAGTTGGATTATTTAAAATAAAATTGAGACAAAAAATAGTGTGAGACCAGTAAATAATAGAAAATTTAAATAAAAAATTAGTATTTGATTGGTTGCCAAACGCACACTATATCCTGCTCTGGGCTTGAAATGATCTCGGGGACGTTATCTAAAGATGACTTTATCAAGGCGTAATTGCATATAACATAAATTCAATGTTGTGAGAGGTGGCATGTGGAACTAAATTTTATGAAGTTAAGTTTACTATAACTACGTTAATCGAGGCCAAGTGCAAAATTTTGATTAAAGATAATAGAGGATGAATAAATAATATCCACACTACTTTGAAGTAATACATAATTGTCACTCATTCCTGGAATTTTGGGATAGTTATTCAATTAGGCTTCAACTTCCAATTTATTCAAAATCTTGGCTTCTTTGTAATTGCTTGGTGAGCTGATATATAGCTACCATGTAATTCTGTACGTGCTAAATGTGCGTTAGTTTCTCTCTAAAAAACTTGGACCCTTCTTGTAGCCCTCACGTCCCATGTATCAGATTGAGTTGAAAAATACCTCAAACTCGACTCAATTTGACCCATACACACTTCTAGTGAGCAAAGTACTCAATTTTTATTCACAAGTACGAGCCTCCATAAATAAATGTCTTCTGACAAAATATATAAAAGATATGACAAATTTCTTGATTATATTTGTTTATTTACCCATTTGTAGTTGAGATTTTTTGAAGTCTCGACATGCTTCACAAACAAGAAGCCATCTTCATTTGAGTCTCGAGGGCCAACAAAATGGGAGTGTTGGTTTGTAAAATGTGATTCGTGGGGAGAAAACTTATGAGTTCTAGAGTTTACCATTCAAAATGAATTTTTTTTTCTTTTTTTTGAGAATACTAATTATTTTAACACATATGAGGGGAGAAGGTCTTAAAGAAACTAATAATGGTGTTTATTCAAAATGACATTTTTTGTGAGTATGAAAGGATCGGTTTTGACCACAAAATCAATATGCAGCAGATTAACAAATTAATTACCAATTAATTAAGATATGTGGTCACAATTGTAACATGTTAATTAATGAAACTAGGAAATCGCCAAATTTGTAAAGCATGCAAAGAAAGCAATAAATAACACAGTGATATGGCGGAGAAGTGGAAAACTAATGGAGTCTTCAAAGAAAAAACTACTATAAGAGTAACCTACCCCAATCAAAGGAAATCCACAATAAGAAAAAAAATTATGGATCTAGTACATAATCAAAACTTAAAGAAAACCATTCAACAAATACTACAAATTGTTCAAAACAAAAAATTGACAACACTCATTTCAAAAGAGAAGTCTAGTGACATATCTTTTGCGAGACAAATTTGATGTAATTAATTGTGAGCTAGTGATGAAAAAAAGTGATAGATTCATGTAAAAATGCTCTTCTGCCACTCATAATCAACCAAGTTGTTACAAAAATTATGACAAATAGTGTGGTCCTTAATGAACTATGTTGAAAAAGAATACATGCAAGCTTCATCAATCACTTAACTCTAAAATTTCAAAAGTCATTTCTCTCACTTTATTGACTTCAACTATTAACTAAAAGCAACTAATCGACTCTCCATAATTCCAAATAAATAAATAAATAAATAAAATGGCGGTACCAAAGTTTGAAGAATAATCTCAACCTCCATTAGCATAAGATCAGGGATCATGACTCTACCTCCATCTGCACCACCCTCTTTATTTATCTTCCTCTTGACCACTTTGAAGGTATTAAGAATTCTAGAAGAATAAAAAAAGATTACTCAAAAATATAATCAAATATAAAATATTATGTACATGTAATTTAGATCTTCTATTTCATATTGAAGTCAAAATAATATTGGAAAATAAGAATAGGTTGATGTTATAAATTTAACGAGAGAAACATCTATTGGAGTGGGTGTGTTTTAAACACTAATAAGCCTTTGCTTTGTGTGGAGTGAACCTTGTTATGTATTTATAAACCTTTGCACATTTTACATGATAACTTGAAAATAATGGGTTAGGTGTTGGTCTTGGGCTTGGGATTGGCTTTGTTCATATCTTTGTTGGGCTTTATCTTTATTTCCCTTTCTTTCCTTCTAACCCAATTCTGGTCAGCCCAACACCTGTTAGACATTAACCAAGCAGCTTATTAGAAGCGTTTAATGTGCTGCATTGGGCATGCATAATGACTATTGGAGCAGCCCATAAGCCCTCTGCTTCTTTGCTATAAAACCCTTGTTTTTACTCTTTTCTCTTCAGTTTTTTTCAGCTCCGCACAGCTGCTTCTCTCCCTCTGTTCTGCCCTATTTTTTTTTTGCTTATCTCTATAGAAATTTCAACTTAATTTTTTGGTTTGGGCTTTATCTTTTTTCCCTTTCTTTCCTTCTAGCCCAATTCTGGTCAGCCCAACACCTGTTGGGTATTAACCAAGCAACCCGTTAGGGGCAATTAATGTGCTGCCTGTTGGGCATGCATAGTGACCGTTAGAGTAGCCCATAAGCCATTTGCTTTTTTGCTATAAAACCCTTGTTTTTACTCTTTTCTCTTCAGTTTTTTTAACTCCACATAGTCGCCTCTCTCCCTCTGTTCTGCTCTATTTTTTTTACTTATCTCCACATAAACATCAGCTTAATTTTTTGGTTTTAAGGAAAGACAAATAAGGTTGTTCTTGGTTCTTCTTGTTTGGGTGTGCATCCAACTTGAAGAAATTATTATAGTTTAATCCTGGGGGTTGTTCGGCCAAGAGAGCCAGGGACGGACCGGGGTTTTCAAGCTAGAGGGGGCAGGAGTATAAGGAAAAAAAAAAACTCCAAATAGGCATCCATATAGTATTAATAAATTATAAATACACAAAATTGTTGTTTCTTAATGCATTAAGATGCAATCATCTACCAACAAAGACGAAAAAAAAATGTTTTTTTTTAATACTAGGCTGGCTAGGATTTTTTTTTTTTTTTTTTGTTGAAGTTAGAGCATTCATAGGAGTGGTGCTAAAAAAGTTAGCTTTTAGCACCTGAAAAAACTAATTTATCTATTTTACCACCAATTTTACAATACACCCAACATCAAATGTTCTAAATTTTTTTTACCACTTTATTTAAAATAATATAACAACTTATTAAAATAATAAATGAAGAGAGAGAATTTGAGTTTTTTTTATTGAAGGTAAAGAGATAATCTTAACAAAATATTGTATTTTATTTTTAACAACATGCTAAATATCTTTTTATTGTAGTTGCAAAAAAAAAAATTAGCTTTGGCTTCTCCAATAACACATGATTTTTTGGTGGTAAAATAGTTTTTTTTTTTTTTTTTTTGCTAAAATACAATCACCATTGTGAATGTTTTTTTTTTTTTTTTTTGTTTTTGTTAAGTTTATGGGTTGGACAATTGTTAGTTGGGGGGACCGGGGGACCTGGGCTCCCTTGGGCCCCACCTGGGTCTGTCTCTGAAGAGAGCCATTCGCACTGAATTCTATTCCGGGTGGCATGAATCAACCTTTAAGGACAACGCAATTTGTGTGATTCTATAGTTTGTGAGATCTTTCTAACTCTATCTATTTATTTTTTAGCATTGCTAATTTTTAGGATTTATATAATTGAACCAATACTTATTTTTCATAGCTATATTTTCCAACAACATCATATTACTTATGAAGATAAAGTAATACCTTCAGTTTGCATCAATGAGTCGACAAGAAGAACAAACATTTCAACATAATAAAGCTCCATTAGAGGCTTTTGTTTTTATGCTCTATAATAAGAAAACGTAGAGATAGATAAATAATAAAGAGTGAAATTATGGATTATATAAAAGAAAATGCAATGATACAGTATCTAATCTCCAAAGTGTGTGGTTATCTATCTCACAATGAGTATGTACTTGCTTCCTTCCTAACACTCCAAAATAATCTAGTACATGCATATATATAAGCCAATGCAACTATATTTACAATCTGCAATATTTTACCACTCAAAAATTACCACAATTTATATACCAAGTTCTCGTCACTTTGTGTGCTATGACTAAAATCTTGTATACCCATTGAATATTGAAAAAAAAAATTGTATACCTATTCTTTTGTAATACTCGTTACTTTCTTAGGTTGGTTCAAATTCAATATTCGGGTAATACACGTGTAGGGCTGTGGGGCCCAAAATATATGTTAGGTCTTGGGCCTTGTCCGAGGAGGCTCAGTGGTTCGAGGATATATCAATAGTAAGGAAGATGTAAGACTTTGAACTTCACGAGTAAACTATGACTGTGAAAACTGGGGGAGGTAGGCCGATGAGGAGTTTTTCTTCAGCTAAACAAAGCAGAGGTCAAAAGGAAGGTTCTGTCATCCAAAGTGACGTTTTAGGAAATTCTATTGATAATGATATGCACTGTGAATGTATAGGACATATGGGAGCTGAGAAATATCTAAGGGAAAGTTGCTACCACTGCATTAAATGCTCTGCAGCTAACTCTCTGGCCGCATTAATGAGAAAGTGATACCTGAACAGTAGTTTTTAGCCTTACAGCTATTACCTAAAGACTTCAGGAGGGTGCTGATGGGACAAGGATCAACACCAACAATCTGATCTACACATGGAGGGTAAAGATGAAAGGGGAAGATAGTATAAAATAGAGGAGATATCCTAAGAGAAAAGGATCGAAGAATGGAAAAAGAAACACTGTAGCAATCAGAACTGTATCTGTAACCAATTTCAAGTAATACATACAAGAACTGATCTTCTCGGACTTGGCCCAAGACGAATTTCCTTAGATAAATCTAGTCTACTTTTACTTTATTGTCTTCAAAATACATTCTAACTGTTATCCAACTTATTAGAACCTAGTTTTATAACTCACTCTCTACAAATTTATTGTATTGGGTTTTTTGGGCCTCACTCCTTTTGTCAATTGGGTTTAGGATCCAAAAAGCATCCTTACAATTGGCACCGTCTGTGGGGAATTCTTGTGTGATCGTGAGTGTAACGGTCAGTTATAGTAGGTTCAGGTCCAAAAAGGGAGGAATCCGCAGGGTCCCAACGTGAGGATCACTTCCTTAATCTTGAACGTAGGAGGGATCGGGAGGCTAGTGTACACACCACCCATACTAGTAGAAGCCATTCTCGAGGTGGGAGTCACGTCTCTCATGAGGAGAATGCTAAAGCCATGCAACTAGAGATCGATTAATTGAAGAGGCAGTTGCGCCACCAACGGCGAAAGCGAACTCCCTCCAACTTTGACGTTTCTTCTAGTGATGAGGGGGATGTTAGCTATAGGCCTAGGTCAAGAACTCCACCCAATGAATCTTTCTTGTGTGACGATGATTACCATCATGAACGCAGGTACAAGAGCCCATCTCAGGGAGGCCTGGGGAACGACGCTATGAGCAGGGCATTGAATCAAATTTCCAAGTCGCCTTTCACACATAGAATTGAAGGGGCAGAACTTCCTCGGCGATTCACTCAACCAACGTTCACCATATACAATGGTCAAACTAACCTTGTGGAGCATGTAAGCTATTTTAACGAGAGAATGGTTGTCCACGTGAAGAATGAGGCCTTAATGTGCAAGATGTTCCCGTCCAGCCTGGGGCCTGTGGTGATGAGATGGTTTGATGGCCTAGGAGCAGGTTCCATAGATTCCTTTAAGGAACTCACCCGGTCATTTGGCTCTCGTTTTATTACTTGTAGTAAGGTTCCTCAACCTTTAGATTCTCTATTATCTATGACCATGTGAGAAGGGGAGACCCTGAAGACATACTCGGACAGATATTGGGAGATGTTTAATGAGATAGATGGTGACTTTGATGATGTAGCCATCAGGACTTTCAAGGTCGACTTACCTGCCGAGCATGGTTTGAGAAAGTCTTTGACTGGAAAACCTGCTACTAGTGTACGTCAACTCATGGACCAGATTGACAAGTATAAAAAGGTTGAGAAAGACCAACGATAAGGGAAAGGGAAGGCTAAGGTTATCCCTCAGGAGAGGAAGGATTTCAGGTTGGATCGATACAACAATAACCGGCCTCGGAGAGACTATGCTGGGCAATCGGGGTCCACCAATACTCAGATGGTTAACACGGTGTTCTGAGAACCAGTACAACAAGTTCTAGAGTAGATCAAGAATGAATCATTCTTTAAATGGCCAAATAAGATGGTAGGAGACCCTAAAAGGCGCAATCAGAGCCTTCATTGCCAGCACCACCAAGACCGAAGGCACACCACTGAGGATTGTAGAACTTTGTGGGATCATCTGGACCAGCTGGTCTGAGAAGGAAGGTTGAAGAAATTTTTGTATCATCCCAGTGGCCAACAGGGCTAGACAGGCTCAGAACCCTGGAGAGATGCTTCTTCAAGGCCCCCTTTAGGCACAATTAATGTCATCTTTGCTGCTCTTGGGAGAACCGGTTCTTATCCTTTCAGGGTGATGTTTGTGGCTCAGTTACACGCCGAGGACTCTAATTCTGAGTCGAAAAGGGCTAGAGTGGAGGTCCGACCGGCGTTGAGTTTTTCAGACGAGGACAAGATTAGAACCATACAGCCACATGATGATGCTTTAGTGGTCACGCTCAGGATAGGAAGGTATGATGTGAAAAGGGTGTTGGTAGACCAGGGCAGTGGTGCAAAGATTATGTACCCCGACTAGTACAAAGGGCTTAACTTGAAGCCTGAGGATTTGACAGCCTATGATTCACCTTTGGCAAGCTTTGATGGGAAAGTTGTCATTCAAAAGGGTCAGGTTAGACTACCCGTGCAGGCAGGTTCGAAGTAGTAGAGGTAGATTTCATTGTGGTGGATGCTTATTCTCCCTACACCGCCATTGTGGCCGGACCCTAGCTTCATGCCCTAGGGATAGATTCTTTAACTCTGTGTTTGAAGGTAAAATATCCGTCTGGAGACTAGATTAAAGAGCTTGTTGGGAGTCAATCCATGGCTAGGCAGTGCCTGGTGGCTGCAATTATGCACCAACCTGAGGTTGAGTCCTCGGCCTCTGCTGAGGGGGGTTCATAGCAATCAAGGACTCTGGTGTTACCCGTGAATGGGCCAGCTGAGGAGGTGAAATGTGAGGATTTAGAGAGAATTGCGGTAGGTGATGACCTGGAGAAGTTTTTTCAGGTCGGAGCTCAGCTGCCTCCTCAGGAAAAGGAAGAGCTGATTGAGTCTCTCAGGAGGAATATTGATGTGTTCGCATGAAATGCTTATGAAACTCCTAGGGTAGATCCAAACTTCATTTGCCATCATCTAGATGTCAACCTAACTGCCCTCCTTAGGAAGCAACCACCTCGGTGCTCATTTAAGGAGCATTCTAATGCTGTCAAGGAGGAGGTGAACAAGCTTAAGCAGGTTGGGGCTATTAAGGAAGTTTTCTACCCCGAGTGGTTGGCCAATATAGTGTTAGTGAAGAAGAAGAATGGAAAGTGGTGTGTATGTGTGGACTTCACAAATCTGAATAAAGCTTACCCCAAGGACCCTTTCCCCATGCCTCGAATAGACCAATTGGTGGATGCCACAGTAGGCCATTCTCGGATGAGCTTTCTAGACGCCTTTCAAGGGTACCATCAGATACCTTTGGCTCTGGATGATCAGGAGAGGACAGCGTTTGTTACTCCTATTGGGAATTACCACTATAAAGTGATGCCCTTTGGTTTAAAGAATGCAGGATCTACCTATCATAGGATGATGACCAGGATGTTTAAGCCACAGTTAGGAAAAAATATTGAGGTTTATATAGATGATATGGTGGTAAAAAGTAAGTTAGATTTCAAGCATGTTAATGACCTCGGAAATATCTTTGAGATATTAAGGAAACACAAGTTGCGACTAAATGCTTCTAAGTGCTCTTTTAGTGTCGGATCGAGGAAGTTCTTAGGGTACATGGTTACACACCGTGAAATTGAAGTCAATCTAGACCAGATTAGAGCAATTAACAATTTACAGCCACCTTGGAATTCCAAAGAGGTCCAAAAGTTGACGGGAATGACTGCTGCCCTAAATCGATTCATTTCTCGATCAGCAGACAGGTGTAGGCCTTTCTTTCAGTTTTTAAATCCTAGCCTTCCAGCAATTGATGGAGTACCTATCTCGGCCACCCATTATGCCTAGACCGGCGGTGGATGAGGTTTTGTTTGCCTACATTGCTGTGGCTTCCCATGTGGTGAGCCTGGTGCTTGTATAGGTTGATAGTGGTATACAGAAGCCAGTTTATTATATGAGCAAGTCACTACATGAGGTCGAGATCCGTTACCTACCACTGGATAAGGCCATTTTGGCAGTGGTGCATGCTATGCATAAGCTCCCCCACTACTTCCAATCACACACAGTTGTTATCCTAACCAACTTCCGCTTAGATCTATACTTCGGAGTGTTGATTACACAGGGAGGATTGCCAAGTAGGGTACGATCCTTAGGGCTTTTGATACCAAGTACATGCCTCGCACCTCTGTCAAGGGTCAAGTCCTCGCTAATCTGGTGGTCGAGTTTGCTGAAACCCCATTTGAAGAAAAAGTTGAGAGATAGAACATGGATGAAAAATCAATTGGCATGGTCTCGCTGCAAGACCCTTTATCTTGGAGGGTATACGTTGATGGTGCAGCAAATCAAAGGTGTTAGGACATATGTGGTTCACTTGTTACGAACATATGTCATTCTTTTAGGTATTTTTAATACTTCAAGAAATAAGGTTTCAAGATCAAGTATTGAAGTTATCAAGTCTGTCCAAGAAACAAGCTGAAGAAGTGCAAGTTCATTAAAGCTCGACAACTAGCTCGACAGCTAGCATGTGTCGAGGTTTAGAAAGTTGTCTCAGCCCTGTGTGCTCGACACCTCCTATCTGTCAAGGTTTATGAAATTCAGAATTCTGATATGATTTTCTTGGAATTCGTGAATGTATCTTTGGGCTTTCTTTTCTCCTAACCCTAGACATATAAAATGATTGTTTTAAGGGTCGTCAAAGCGTTCACAAGTTGCACAAGCATTGAGCAAACTCTGTTCAAGCAAATTGTGACTAGAGACAAAGTTTTGCCCTAATTCATCACTCTTGAAGAAGTTGCTGTGTATTTGCACCGAAGGATTTTGTGGCCAAGCATCTTCTTGATCGTCATCGTTGGGATGAAATGAAGAACTTTGTAGCTAACAAACTTCTTTAGTTGGTGATTGAAGTCGCGTACTGGGATCCGAACAATTAGTTAGTCACGTACTTGGGAGCCGTGCATCAAAATGAGAAATTGTCACTACAGAACAAGTCCAATTGGGTATTGGGGTAAGGGTTCAACTGTAGGTTGGTATAAGGTACTAGGATTCCTTTACTTGTAATTGTTTGTTATGATAATAGTAGAATTTCGAGAGTGGTGACCTGAAATCACTCGGTGGGGTTTTTGCTGTTAGGTTTTTCCCATTCGTAAACAAATCACTGTGTTATTTATTTTCTGCTGCATAATTAGATTATCGGTGATTTGTCCTTGTTGAAGATTTGTGCAAGCCCACTAAAGTGAAGAGAGAGACGGTTCATATCCATCAAATTAAGGTAGGGCCTAGTTGGATGGATCCTATAGTGCTATTCCTTAAAAAGGATATCTTGCCCGAGGAGAAATTAGAAGCTGAAAAGGTGCGAAGAAAGGCTCCTCAGTTTTGGCTGTCCGAGGACCAAAAATTGTACAAGCGCTCTTTTTCTGGGCCATACTTGTTATGCATACACCCTGAAGCATTAGAGCTATTTCTTAAGGAGTTACATGAAGGGATTTATGGGAGCCACACAGGAGGCAGATCTTTGTCTCACAGAGCCTTCACTCAGGGGTACTGGTGGCTGGGCATGCAGAAGGAGGCACAAGAATATGTGAAGAAGTGTGACTAATGCCAAAGATTTGCACCAAACATTCACCAACCGGGAGGAGTCCTTAATCCTCTATCTAGCCTTTGGCCATTTGCTCAATAGGGCTTGGACATTGTAGGCCCTTTCCCTAAGGCAGTAGGGAATAAGAGATATCTGCTGGTCGGCACGGATTACTTCACTAAGTGGGTTGAAACTGAACCATTGGCAAATATCAAGGATGTGGATGCCAAAAGATTTGTTTGGAAGAATATTGTTACTCGGTTCGGGATCCCTCATACCCTCATTTCGGACAATGGCCTTTAGTTTGATAGCAAGGTCTTCAGGAGGTATTGTTATGACCTGGGAATTACGAATAGATATTCCACTCTGACTTATCCACAAGGGAATGGACAAGCTGAGATTGTCAATAAGGTCATAGTGAATGGACTCAAGAAAAGGTTGGATGATACAAAAGGAAAATGGGTGGAAGAGTTGTCACACGTCCTTTGGACATAGCGGACTACACCTCATAGGTCAACAGGGGAGACACCCTTTTAATGACTTATGGCGCCGAGGCTGTTATCTCTCTGGAGACTGGATTTCCAACGTTGAGAACGAGTTCTTTCACTCTGAGCAACAATGATGGACTATTAGGGAAGAGCTTAGACTTAATTGAAGAGCGAAGAGAAAATGGCATGGTCCAATTGGCCTATTATCAACACAAGCTTAAGCAAGGGTATGACGCCAACGTGAAGCTAAGACCACTAGCACCTGGAGACTTGGTGTTAAGAAAAGTTTTGGGTACTACCAAGAACCTAGCATGGGGAAAATTAGGGCTCAACTGGGAAGGGCCATATCGCATCACTTCGGTGGTCGGAATAGGTGCGTACTATCTTGAAGATCTAGATGAAAAAGTTGTACCACGCCCCTGGAATGTAAACAACCTGAGAAGGTATTATTATTAACGAAAGTTTCCCTTACCATGTTTTGGTTTATCACATTATGCGTCATGCGTCCTACTATTTGTTTAAGTGTTAAACAGAACCTTAGTCATGCCTGGCTCCCCGGACCACATGCTTTGGGTAAATTAATACTTAATAACATCTTTCTAAGTATTAAACCGAACCTTAGTCATGCCTGACTCCCCAGACCATATGCTTTGGGTAAATTTATACTTAATGACATCTTTCTAAGTATTAAACAGAATCTTAGTCATGTCTGGCCCCCGGACCACATGCTCTAGGTAAATTAATACTTAACGACATCTTTCTAAGTGTTAAACAGAACCTTAGTCATGCCTAACTCCTCAGGCCACATGCTTTGGGGTTAAAATAGATCCCAAGCTATACCCAGCTCCTCGGATCACTTGCCTTGAGAAAGTTAATGTTCTTGGTTATTTGCCTAAGTATATTGTCATTTTCCTCATTATTTATACATGTTTGATTTGTCCGAGTTAGCAGCAATGCATTATTGTTAGCTTTGGTAAAGTCAGGGTGGCAACAATTCACTATTGTCAACAACATCATTAGTTTTAAGTCCTATCAAAAGGAAAAATGATAACTACACCAACCATAAAATAAATACTACAGGGAAAGGAAAGATTCATAAAGTAAAAAGTGCAGCCCTTTTTATTAAATAAAGGAAAAGTACATTATACACAATGGCAAACTGCCACTACGAAGATCAAGATGAAAAACAAAAGGCTAATCTACTTGTTGAACCCCTTTTCTTCTAGCTACAAGATGTTCTACTATCAAGGCTGAAAAATAAGAGGCTAATCCACCCTTGTTCTTGTTAATTTGCTTGATCAATCTTGGATTGTTTTTACATTTGTGCACACATGATATATGTTGCTGAGTGAAACCTAAACTTTGTCGCACCCAAAATCTAATGCTATTTACACTAGCTAGGCCTTGGCTAGAGGAGGATGGTCTTCTTTCTTGCTCGGCTGAGAGGCGGGAGCATCCTTGGCCTTGGGGTCAACCTCTTTGGATTTGGCCTCGGCTTCCTTTGCCTTGACTGCAGCATCCTTGGCCTTTAAAGGAGGCTTGGTCTCCTTACCCTTGCCCTTATCCTTTGCCACCTCAGCTCATTGGCCTTGATCACCAGCTTGGCTGGATCCTTTAGGGGCCTCAGGGAGGGGAGGGAAGGGCCTGAGCAGTCAGAGGCTGGTCAGAGGATTCTAGAGCGAGAGCAGGGGGAGATGAAGGGCAGCTAGGGCTTCATGGATGTCAGGAGGATAGTACACACTCCCAGCCTGCCTTCACTCTGAGGCGGCAGGGACCCCTGCAAGGTTGAGGGCTTCCATCCACGTTTCCTTGCAGTAATCCCTGCATACCTCGGCCAGCTCCTCAGCCAGCCGGATCTCGGTTTCTTCTACCCCGAGGTTGTAAGATGCTTGCCTCAAGGCCTTCGCGGTTTCCTTGGCCATCTAAGCGGCAACTTTGGCTTTCTCCAACTCAGCTTTAAGATCCAAGACCAGTTGCCTTTATATGGCTAGTTCTATCTCAGTGATATAGTGCTTTTTGCGCTGATCTTCAGCCTAGTCCTGGACATTCTTCAGCCCAGCCTTAGCACTCCTCCTCTCCCTCTCCTTAGCAGTTAGCTCGTTGGCCAGCTCTTGGTTCTTTTGCTTCATGGCTCCTAGGGACTTGTTGGCCTCAGCGCGGAGGTTGGCCTCAACCTTGGCCTCATTCCAAGCGTCCTTGACCCATTCCTCAGCTACAAAAACCTCTTGGATAACCTGCACAAAAATGACAAAGAAATCCTATGTAAAAAAGAAAAAGAAGAGAGGATGGAAAGGGCAACTTAGCATTTAATTAAAAGACATGATGGTGAACTTACCATGGCAAGATCCCTTTTTAGGGACATGAAGAGGTCTGGCTGCGTCACGCGCCTTAAAGCCTCCATCTCTTTGGGCAGGAAGAGGGGCAGCTTTATGGCTTCAGCAACATAGGCTGAGTGCCCTCTCTGGAACTCCCTGATGGAGGAATTTCATAGGATGGCAGCGCCATCCAACTCTAGCCGATGAACCCAAGTGCGTTGCTATTGGCGCACCTCGACCCCACTTGGATCCTCCTTACTATTCGCAAAGGATGCCCATTTGTTTTTGGCAGTCTTTTGCTGCTTGGCCTCCTTCTGAGGGATTATCTCACCCTCCTCCCCTTCCTGCTCCTTCCTCTTCTTCTTCAAGTTGGGGATAGGGAGCAAGCCGAGTGTGGTTGTGGGAGGAGGAGGGAGATTGGAAGGAACCTAGGATTTAGGGGCTTCCTTGGAAGAAGGCCCTTTATTCCTCCCAGCCAAAAGGTCCCTCAAACCTTTCCTTGGGTTTAGGGACATTTTTTCTTCTTCCTCCTCGAAGCTATCACCTACACGCGCTACCACAAGGCCTGGGGTGCGAACACCTGAAAGTCTATCGAACTCGTCCTCGGCATCCGATAGGTGGATGATCGGAGCTTTCTATTCCTCCTTCTCTTCCTCGAGTTGGAATTGGTTTATTTCCTCCTCGAGTGATAGACTTGAGGAAACTGTCTCTTCCCTCGGGGCTGCTGCTTTAGGGAGAGCACGGTGAAGGGGTAGTTCGACTGGTGAGAGATCTTTGCGGGCTAGAAAACTGGGCACTAAGACGTCAATACGGGCTAGCCGAGGGTTGCCTGCTCTTATCACGTGGCCCACTTATTGAAACTTGTTCGACAGGGGCTCAAATTCCAAGATGAGATGGACGGCTCGTAGTTGCCTGTCTTCACTCACGAATAACTCGAATCTCAGTACCTTGTTGAGACCCACGACATCTTTCAAGGCTGAGTCTGGGAGCAACGTGCATTTTATCTGAAAAAACGGCCGAGGAGCAAAATCACAGTCAGACCGAGAAAAAACCCATCATCATAAAAAGATGAAATACTACAGGGAAGCAAAGCTAAGGAACTAAATCCCATGTTAAGGGACCTAACCCTAAGGTACCCCACCTAGTTCTCCCTCCGGAGTTGGGCAGTGAAGACTGTCGTGCCATTCCCCAGAGGCGATTAAGTAGTTGTCCTTCATGCCCTTATTGGACTTGGGAGGACACAATACAAGCCTAACAATGTTGGACTTAGACTTGAGGTAATACCCCGCGTTAACAAGGGAATGTCACTCGTACATGCGGATGACATCGTGCCATGTGAGTCCCAAACCCATCAGTTCGTTGAAAGCATCGTCGTTGCCCAAGACCTTAAATAGGTTGGGCGCACACTGATAAGGGCACAACCTGTGGTTAAGTAGGTAGTCCCGGGTTATCCTGCCCATAGGGAGTGTTATCCCCCCTTCTATGAAGGCGATCATGGGAATGACCACCTCCCCCACTTCCCTATCGGTAAGTATTTGGTCCGGGGGACAATACTTCTGGGATACTCCCAGAGGAATGTGGTATTTGGCCTTAAAGCCCTCCATAGCAGCGGGAGAATGTACAAGGTGTTTGAATCTACCCATCTAAGCAAGCTAAGGAGAAGTAAGGGAAATGTTTTTGAAAAGGAACTGAGGATTAGAAGGCCGAGGAGGTTGGCCAAGAAGAAAAGAACTTAAAGACGTAGATACTTACAAGAATAAAAACGGGTGACACTTCAAGAGCTTCTTGAGAGTTGGGAGATTTGGGAAGTCTTGAAAGCTTGAGAGTTCGAGAGATCTTAAGAGTTCACAGGTTTGTGAAGTAAAGAAAAAAAAAACCCACTAGGCGCCTTATATAGGAGGCGGAATTAAGTGGGAGTTATCCCGCACAAAATTCGAGAAGAAACACCAGCCGTGAGATCTTCATCTCACCATAGGATATGGGGAACAGAACACCGCCTAAAGCATTTAATGAGACATTTCGGACTTCAAAGCGTCAGGAACAGTTATGGGATACGCGAAGTGACATTCTCATGTGTGGAAATCAAAGGAGCGTGTGGGATTTATTTTTACATCAAAACCCCAAATTTCTCCTCGGATAGGAGGGGAAAACCGGAGTTTTGAGGGGCTATTGTAGGACTGTGGGGCCCAAAATATATGTTGGGCCTTAGGCCTTGTCCAAGGAGGCTCAGTGGTCCGAGGATATATCAATAGTAAGGAAGACGTAAGACCTTGAACTTCACGAGCAAACTATGACTGTGAAAACTGGGGGAGGTAGGCCGAGGAGGAGTTTCTCCTCAGCTAAACAAAACAGAGGTCAGAAGGAAGGTTCTATCATCCAAAGTGACGTTTTAGGAAATTCTATTGATAAGGATATGCACTATGAATGTATAGGACAAATGGGAGCTGAGAAATATCTAAAGGAAAGCTGCTACCACCGCATTAAATGCTCTGTAGCTAACTCTCTGACCGCATTAATGAGGAAGTGATACCTGAACAGTAGTTTTCAGCCTTACAGCTACTACCCAAAGACTTTAGGAGGGTGCTGATGGGATAAGGATCAACACCAACAATTTGATCTATACGTGAAGGGTAAAGATGAAAGGGGAAGATAGTATAAAATAGAGAAGATACCCTAAGAGAAGAGGATCGAAGAATGGAGAAAGAAACATTGTAGCAATCAGAACTGTATCTGTAACCAATTTCAAGTAATACATACAAGAACCGATCTTCTTGGACTGGGCCGAGGACGAAATCCAGTATACTTTTACTTTATTGTCTTCAAAATACATTCTAACTGTTATTCAACTCATTATTACCTAGTTTTACAACCCACTCTCTACAAATTTATTGTATTGGGCTCTTTGGGCCTAACTCCTTTTATCAATTGGGCTTGGGATCCAAAAAGCATCCTTACAACACGCATTGGTGGCAATCTTTCATTTTGCTTGCTGCTAGCAAAAATAAAATATCTAAATGGACAGTGACTTGCTTCTTTAATTAGTTTGGTTTGTGATTTATGATATTTACTTGTGTTACATTAAGTCTTGTAATTGTGTTTGACTCTTGTAATTATGTGATGTCTTGTCACAGAATTATAAAAGGGGGAGATTGATTATTATGGTTTAGATGTTGGCTAATTCCAATTGACAAATATAGTGTTAAGGGTTCAAATCTATTATAATTAGTTTAGGTTGTGTTAACATATGTGGTGTTAAGAGCTACTTAAGAATCTAAATACCAAAGAATTTCAATCGAGTGAAAATTGAACTCACTCAAGTGATACATTAAAATGGGCAGAAAGTTTACACGACACTTGCTCCACTCTCACTCGAGCAAGATTGTTGAAATATGAATTTGAATTCTACTAGAAGAGTGATTACTCTAAAGAGAGAGAGAGAGAGTAACCACAAAGTAGATCTGAAAATTTTTCTCCTTAAGCAAAAATTTATAATCCCTTTTTGTGTATTGGTCCTAAACAAAAACTAATTGTGTAATTACTTCATCTTGAGCTTTAGGGTCCGTTTGGTTGGAGGGGTGGAAAAAAAAGATGATAGATTATAGTGGGAGGATGGAAAAGTGGGAGGATAGAAAAAATTTTAATTTCTCTCTTTTTTGTTTGGTTGAGAGTGGAAAAGTGGAATGACGTAAAAAGTAAGTTTGTATAAATTTACGCATATACCCTTGTTAAAAAATGATGCCTAATTAAAACCAAAAAAATGATTAAAAAAAAAACCAATCACCTAAATTTATTTAAAAATAAAAATCATGTCCAAAAAAAAAATCACATCTAAACAAAATTAAAAATTAAAAAAAAAAAACACAAAAGAAAGCAAAAGAAAAAGAGAAAGAAAAGAAAAGAAAAGAATATGAGCACTGGACAAGCTGACCCAGTTAAAAAAAAAAGAACAAAAAAAGAGAGGAAGAAGTAGAAGAAGCAATGTCCAGCAAGAGGAAGAAAAAAAAAAGTACATAAGAGCAACGTGGACAAGCCATGTGCAACTACACATGGGTATTTTCATCCATAAATGATGTTCAATTTCTCCCTTCAATTTTTTCCCAATTTTGAAGAGTAAACTTTTTAGTGGGTCTGGAGAGAAAACACATGGGTCCCACTATTTATTTTCCTTTTTTCCCACTCAACCAAACACACTACAAAAAAGTTTTTCTTCTCATTTTCTGTCCAAAGGTTTCCATCCACCTTATTTTATCTCCAAACAAACACACCCTTAAGCTATTTTTGAAACCACATAATAATTCTCCAATGGTGGGTCACAATTGCTAAGTTCAAAAGCTCTGGGTCGCAAACGCTATTTGTCAATAGATTATACATAATTGTTTAACTTTTAGCGAATGAGTAATTTTCATTGAAGAAATTCTTGATTGATTCTCCACTTCATTACTAAAATCTGGGTCCCTTTTAGTGCTTTCATTAATCCTGCTTTAGGTATATATATGGTGATTAATTATTGAGGTTGAATTGTGTGTTGGATTATTTGTTTGAAACATTCTATTTGTTGAATTAATGGATTAGGATCTGGTGCAATACCTAGGGTATTTCATTAGGTGCAATTCACCCTACCATATTTCACAAAAAAAATTTACTTTTTACATTTTTAAGTTTTACTTTTTACTTTACTTCAATTTTTTTCTTAACATTTTTAATCAATGGTTGAGATTGAAAATTGTTTTTTGCAACTATCAATCTCAACCCTCCATAGGAATTTCATCAAGTGCAATACGTTATTGCATTTGCACCTTATCTTAATCATGAATTAATCCCCTGTATAAGTGTTTGGGGGGTCTAAAAAAAAACATTTTCATTTACATAAACAATGATGTTCTTAAAAATCAATTCTAAATCACGGCTCCAAACTAGGTTTTCCAGTATTCATACAAAACATTACTCTCAATTTATTTTCTAAAAATTCATGGCAAAAAAGGTTATTATTATTATTTTTTTATAAATAAAAAACAGTGATTCATGCCTACATTATAGCAAGTTGATCGGGAGCCATTATAGCAATTACCAATGACCAAAGGATTGGCGGGGGTTGACAACGCCGAAGAGTTGGTTCAAATACCAATCTTGCCGTATACCGATAGATGGTTCCAGATTAGGAAAAGTTTGCCTACTATAGACTGAGTAGAGATTTTGTTATCGCTGATACAGAATATGGACGTGTTTGCCTGGAGTCCATATGAAGTGCCCGGGGTTGACCCGAATTTTATTATGCATAAGTTGAACGTAGATCCCCAAATCCCACCAAAGAAACAAAAATCGAGGAGGTCTGCGAAACCTCACGTGGAGGCAGTAAAGGAAGAGGTAGAAAAATTAAAATGGTCGGGGCTATAAGGGAGGTGTTTTTTTCTGAATGGCTAGCTGACACAGTGGCGGTTAAGAAGAAGAATGGAAAATGGAGAGTTTGTGTTGATTTCAACGACCTTAACAGAGCGTGCCCGAAGGACCATTTTCCAATGCTGAAGATAGATCAGTTGGTGGACGTCATGGTCGGGCACCAATGGATGAGCTTTCTGGATGTCTTTCAGGGTTACCATAAAAAAGTGTTGGCTCCTGAGGATCAGGAGAAGACTTCCTTCATAATGCCTGAGGGGAATTTTCATTACACGGTGATACCATTTCGATTGAAGAATGCGAGGGCTACGTACCAACGGATGGTTACACGCATGTTCAAGGAACTGATCGGCAGAACAGTGGAGGTCTATATTGATGATATGGTGGTGAAGATGAGGGAGAAAGTGGGGCATGCCTATGACTTGGTGAATGTCTTTGATATTTTGAGGCAGCACAAGTTACGCCTTAATGCAGAGAAATATGCCTTCGGGGTAGGATCAGGCAAGTTCTTAGGGTACATGATCTCCACGCGTGGCATAGAGGTGAACCTTGACCAGATAACGGCCATCCAACAGTTACACCCGCCTAGCAATCCTAAAAAGGTGCAAAAGCTCATTGGCATGATTGCTGCATTAAATAGGTTCATGTCAAGATCGGCAGACAAATGCCAACCGTTTTATTAGTTGTTAAAGGAGTGGAATTGTTTTCATTGGACAAAAGAGTGTGATTTGGCGTTCAAAGACTTAAAGTCCTATCTTGCCAGCCTACCCATTTTATCACAACCCGAGCCAAATGAGGATTTGTACATGTACTTAGCAGTCTCCGACCACGCCATTAGTTCGGTGTTGATAAGGTAACATGAGGAGATCCAAAGGCCTGTGTATTACCTTAGCAAAACTTTGGTGGATGTAGAGACTCGGTATTTGCCATTGGAGAAAATGGCCCTAGCCTTAGTACATGCCATGAGGAAATTACCACATTACTTCCAAGCTCACATAGTATGGGTGTTAACTAAGTACCCTTTGCAGTCATTGTTAAGAAGATCAGATTTTATGGGGAGGATAGCAAAGTGGGGGACGAGACTGGGGACGTTTGACGTGCGCTACAAACCGAGGAATTCCATTAAGAGACAGGTGCTTGCAGACTTTGTGGCTGAGTTTACCCCTCCTCTCCAGGGCTCGGTAGGAGTATGTTAGGTTCAAGTCAGACGATAGAAAGTGTTCGTGGATGGAGCATCTAATGCAAGGGAATCGGGGTCGGGGGTCGGGATAGTATTAGTATCACCCGAAGGTGTAAAGTTGGAGAAGTCGCTTAGATTGGGCTTCCGAGCCTCGAACAACGAAGTAGAGTATGAGGCCCTCATCACAGGACTCCGGGTAGCAAAGAAACTTGGAGCGAAAGAAGTGGAGATGTTCTCTGATTCAAGACTGGTAGTAAGTCAAATAGAGGGAAGCTTTGAGGCAAAGGATCACCGTATGTCACAATATTTAAAGTTGTTCGGGAATCTACGAGTACATCTCCAGAAAATTAGTGTGTTAGAGTGCTGAGAAGTCAGCATAGACATGCCGATTCTCTGGCTACGTTGGCATCCTCTTTAGATGACTGCATACCCCGAATGATTACTGTAGAGTTGTTAGAGGAATTGAGCATTAAATAGTAGACATTGGTGGTAGCTACGTCAAAACTAAAGCCAAGTTGGTTGGATCCATACATAACCTTTTTGTCCGACAGGACCTTGCCGAATGATATTAAAGAAGCAGAAAAGGTACGGAGAACATCCGCTCGATTTTGGCTGTCCAAAGATAGGAGGTTGTACCGGCGTTCATTTGGAGGACCTTACCTGTTGTGTCTTCATCCCAGCAAAACTGTTGAGTTGTTAGTTGAGCTTCACAAGGGAATATGTGGTGGCCACTCAGGGGGTAGGTCACTCACGAGCTATGACTTAAGGATTCTGGTGGCCGAATATGCAACGAGAAGCGGTTGATTATGTTAAAAGATGTGATCGATGCCAAAGACATGCACCTATTTGCACCAGCTAGGGCAAAATCTCAACTCGATTATCAGTTCTTAGCCTTTCGCCCAATGAGGGCTAGATATAATCGAGCTGTTCCCTCGGGCTTCAGGGAATAGAAGATATGTGGTGGTAGCAATGGACTATTTTACCAAATGGGTGGAAGCCGAAGCCTTTGCAAATATTAAGGATGTGGATGTGAAGAAATTCGTTTGGAAGAATATCATTACGAGGTTCGGGGTTCCTCAAGCACTGATGTCTGATAATGGGCTGCTGTTTGATAGCAAGATTTTTCAAGAGTACTATGGTAGCCTCGGGATAACCAACAGGTATTCGTCGCTCGCATATCCTCGGAGCAATGTGCAGGCCGAAGCGACGAATAAGATGATCGTTAACGGTTTGAAGAAAAGACTGGAGGGGGCGAAGGGAAACTGGGTAGAAGAGCTGTAGAATGTTCTATGGGCATACCGAACAACTCCTAGAAGGTCAACAAGTGAGACGCCCTTCTCCATGACCTATGAAACAAAAACGGTTATACCGATAAAGATCAGCTCATCGAGTTCAAGGGTTGCAGGCTTTACACAAAGCCATAATGATAAGTGTATGATCGGAAATTTGGATACCCTGGAAGAACGAAGAGATGTGGTATTTGTGCAGCTTACTGACTCTCAACAAAAGTTGGCTCAAGGATATAACAGGAGAGTAAGGCCTCGGGAGTTTGTGCCAGGAGACCTTGTTTTGCGGAAGGCTGTTAAGAGTATGAAGGATCATAATTCCGGTAAATTGGCCCCGAATTGGGAAGGACCTTACCGAGTAACAGCTACGGGGGGAGCATGAGATTATTACTTGAAAGATATGGAAGAAAGACCCCTACCTCGACCATGGAACGTCTGTAATTTAAAGAAAGACTACCCGTGAATGTAATGTAGCGTGTGGGCTGCATTACTGAGTTTGTAAGCTAATGTGAATAGTGAAGGTAGATGAAATTTAGTTAAAAGATCTTGTGTAGAGTATGAGTAAACAGTGAAGCATCTGTGCATGCAATTAATATATTCCTAAGGACAGAAACTTGGCCTCGGCCTGACTTTGGTCACTGGCTAGGCGGAAACCTTAATATACCCTTAAGGACAGAAACCTGGCCTTGGCCTGACTCCTGTCACCGACTAGGTGAAAACCTTAATACATATTCATAAGGACAGAAACCTAGCCTCAGCTTGACTCCGGTCACTGACCAGGTGGAAACTTTAATATATCCCAAAGGACAGAAACATGGCCTTGGCCTGATTCCAGTCACCGATTGTGCAGGAACTTCAATAAATTTACTCGATTCAGAGTACGAGTCATGGCATAAACTCATCCTTTAATCACCGAACATCCCTACATGTAACTAATGATCAGGGAATATAAAGTGCGTCTCCGATACTAACTAATGAAGACACACAAGAGTGGTGTACCATGAACATTGAAATTATTTATGGCATTATCGAACAATAACACTTAAGTAATTTTTTAGCATTACTATCAAGATGTTAATGCTGCTACCGAACGTCGAAATTATTTGTTGTGCTATCGAACGATAACACTTAAGCAGTTCTTAACGTTAATATCAAAAAGTTGATGTTGTTATTGAACGTTCAGATTATTGCGTTACCCAACGTTAACACTTAAGCGATTTTCAGCACGAACGTCAAAACATTGATACCATTACCGAATGAGTAAAAACTTGATGAAAGTAAGTTGTTGGCATTAACCCTTCTCATACAATCACAATAGAATAAGGAAAAAATTAAAACCATCAGTCTCGAATAAACTTAGCAAAGGAAAGAGAGTTTAGTATGCGCGTACCGATCCATTTAAGAAAATACATAGAATTTCAACCAAATATATATATATATATATATATAAAATAAAAAAATACAAATATTTATGGTAAATCTAGATGCTGGGGATATTGGTAGCCGGGGGAGTTGCTGTGGGTGCTTCCTAGCCAGTTGGAGGGTTAGTGGGCGGAAGGTCTGAGGTGACTACGGGCTGCACAGCGTCTGGATTTGATGTGGTAGTAGCAGTTCTCGGGTTGTCGTAATCCAGCACCACTACATGGGAATCGATCTGCTTTGATAGGTCCTTGGCCTTCGAACTCTCTGTGCCCTCCTCTTCATCGCTGCTGTCCTCGCCCTACTCTTCAGCCTGGGTTTTGAACTCAGGGTCCTCAGACAGCAGGACTCAGTCAACACTCTTGAAAGGGGAATCCTCTAGGAGGCTGATGGTGTTAACTACAGCCATCCAACCCTTCATGAACCCGAACTTCTGGGCCTGGAAAATCAAAGGACCAGCTGAGTTTTTGGCATCCCTGAAACCCTTATTGTAGTAGGTCTGCTTCTGAGCTTTCTCTGCGCCTTTAAGGTCGGTGAGTTCCTTGTCCCGGGCAGAGAGGATGCTAGCTGTCTTCGAGAGCTTAAGCTTGGTCTCCCCAAGCCTACCTTGAAGATCACTGGCTTTCTGCTTAGCCAACTCCAGTGCCTTCTCGGCGGTAGTCGCCCCGCTCCATCACATTTAGCCCTAGAGTTTTCTCTTGCAAGCTGGTCTCGACTACCTGTTTGAGGGCCTTTTCTTTGTCGGTCTCTTCCTGTGCCTCCTTTAGCCGACCCTCCACCACGTGGGTCAATTGGGTAGCTAGAGACAACAGAAAAGCAAAGCAGGATTATTCAAACCCAATTGGTAACACTTGTAAATTGAGAAGTATGCAAAGGAAACGAAAGGGACCGAGACAATAAAATAATTATAATTCGAACAAATAAAAAGCTTACTGCTATAGTGTGCCATTTTAGCACGAGGTCCTCATCTTTGCAGTTGGAGTAATGCTCTAGATTGGCAGGCAACAGTAAGGCCTGCTTGAGACTGTCCGATACTGGCCCTCCTTCGCCACTCCTATATGTCCGGACATAGGACTCCGAGAGCAGGACCTTATCCCCCAAATGGAAGGAGCACTCCTATCCGATACCAAAACCTGAGGAAGAAGCCGCTACTTGAGAGCCGATTATGACAGGCTACGTCTCTTAGGGGGTCTTGCCGGTCGGTTGAATGGTTGCCCGACCCAAGGCCGGAGTGGGGAGGTGGGCAGCAGGGGGAGTACCACTCCCAACTGCAATGCCGTCGACACCCTTTTGCCGCTTCCTTCGCTGTTGGGAAGCAAGGGGCGTAGTTTGTTGGAGAGTAGGTCGAGCGACAACCTAACCTCCCGAGGCCTGCACAGTTGGAAACCAACGGTCCAAAGCCATAGAGCGCTTTTGGACCATTTCTTCTGCCACGTCGGGTTGAACGGGCTCGTTAGGAATTGCCTCCTCAGCAACTGGACCCTCTTTTGCAAGATCTCCTAAAATGGGGTCTCCAAAGGAACGTGTACCGCTCGACCTTGGAAGACGGTATCTCTCAAATCGTCTTATATAGGTTTAAGGGAATCGTGTCTGACTAGTCGGGGACCTAAATGCCTGGCTTCCTTAGAAGTGAGCCCTTGTGGCAGGAATCCAGGCAGCCGAACATCCAAGTACGACAATAGCGGGTTGCCGACTGTCAAGGCGCTCGACAAATCCTGGTAGCTTGTGTAGGAGGGCATGCAACCCAAGATCAGGTGAGAAGCTCTTAACTGTCCGTCATAGTGCACAAATATCTCTGAGCGAAGGACGAAGTTAAGCTCCTGGACACGCACTACGTTTATATCTGGCCAGAATTTCTTGGAAACTGCAGTTGGGGAGGGGGTGCGAGTTAGTGAGATGCCGAGAAAGTAATAAAAGAAAAAGAGAAACATATGTACATAAAATGGATGAGAAGTAAATGACAATGGGCATATTAATAAAACAAAAGGGAGGGAGACACGATTTATGTATGTTGAGGAATCAGGGAAAAGAAAAGTACCGACCTGACGAGGAGAGGTCTGGCAGATCAGCTCACTATTCAACCAATTCCCGTTCACCCTCACATACTCCCCCATTAAGTTCCTATTGGAGTCGGGGAGGCAGGATATCAACCTAACCATTGTGCTTAGGGTCTGAAGATAATACCTGAGCTTTAGACCCCCCCCCCCCCCGAATGGTGTACAAGAAGTTGATGTCATGGTGGGTAAGGCTAAGGCCATACAATTGGTTGAGACACCCCACACAGCTGATTACCCTATAAAACTTAAGCAAACACTGGTCAGGGCTAAGGTCGTAAAAACTAAGGGTCCTAAGAAACAAGGGATCCACTGGGAACCTAACCCTGCCCTCAAGTATGGACATTAAAGGGAAAAATACTACATGGGGGAGCCTCTGGTCCTCTATGTCTCCCTCGTGACTATACGAAATTTCAATGTCACGAGGAATGTTGTATCTAACTCTGAAAGATTCTACATTTGCTCTAGTTTTCAAAAGGTAAGCAAAAGACATGTTTTTGAATCTAACTAAGTTACGAGAAGATAGTTAAAGGGAAGAAGACTTACTGAGTGACTTCTCAAAGAGGAGAGTGATCTTGTAGGGAGGTTAAGGGCTTGGGAACAGGAAGAAGGCAATATTCTGAACTTAGAAAAAACTAAAGAAAACGAAAAACATGAATTAAGGGAGGTATTTATAGAAACAAGGGTCATTAATTGTAACTGCCTAAATACAATTAATGCATACCATCATGTCGCCTCACGAGCGCCTCAGTAAGCGAAGCGTCAGGCCATTTGGACCATCCGATACTTCATATTCTGCTACATATTTGAAAAGAGCAAGTTATCTTGTCCATTACATTAAATGGTAGACTGTTGATCTTCCCGAGGTGTAACCATCATTTTTCTTGGAAAGGGTAAAGCAAAGGCCCTGACCACGGGGCAGGAAAACCCAAATCCTATCTCTATTTTGTGGAAACAAGATCGTGAGGGGGCTATTGTGGGGGAATTGGGCTCAAGCAACCCATGTCTGCCCACTTGATCAAAACCCAACATAAGACCTAAAGCCCAATAGACTAGTTAAGCTTAGTACACAGGGAGAGAGTTGACCCTGGGCCCTATCATAATGGGCCCAATCTTGAGGTCGGGATTATGGCCGAGGAGACGACCACTTGAGGGAGTCTTAAGTGGTCAGCTAAACATTGACCAAGAACGAAGGAAGTTAGGGTGAAACATGAACCTAGCGAGATTGGTAGCTGATGACTGATAATGCCATTGGGGAACCACCACCGAACACTATTAGGCGTCTGGAACAAGTTCCAAGGGAATCCTCTAAAGTCATGAAGATCCCTTGGGATTCTAATGAACATAGGAATACGTGTCAAGTGGGAAAATAATAATGATCACCTCACTAACAAGAGACTATAAAAAGGGGAAGATGGTAGATGCTTGGGGTTTGGTAAAACTGAGGAAGTGAGAGACAGAGAGCAGAAACACCGGGAAACACTAGGAAGTTAGGAGAAACCAGGTGAAGTTTCAGGCCTAATCTGTAGGATTAAGACTTAACCCACAGACAAATAAATTGTGTCCCAAACACTATCTTCGAATCAGTCTTGGGTTACTACACCTTTAATAAACTCATTCGAGTGAGAGCAAAGACTTGGTTTTAAAGAAATATATACAATTGTGTCTACCTTTAGGTTTTTTTTTCATTCAATTGTAGGGCCAAAAAGATCTCTATTTTGGCCTTTCCTTCTACTAATTAGGCATTTTTTTCAATAGAGGAAGACTTCTTCTTCTTCTTCTTCTTTTTTTTTGGATAACAAGCAAGAAAAGTTCATGATTAGATTGTTTTGTCTTAACAAAATTTAGGAACTGTTTCCCTGCCATATAGACCAACTAGGAACTTTCAGCTAGAACAAAATGAGGGACTGATAAATTACAACCGAGGATGTTGACTTGTGATGTATTTATTTATTTATTTTAATGGAGGAAGACCTACAATAACATTAGTGTTAGTAAAAAATGGATTGAGTTCAGGTGTGATACCCTAGATGCAATTAACCCAATTTCTCTCACAAATTATTTAACATTTTTAATGTTTAACTTTAATTTTTTATTTCCTTTTAATATATTTAATTTAATAGTTGAGATTGAGTATATATACCCTAAGTATTGCACTTGATTTCAATAGGTAGAAAAATGACATCTATCTAATCTAATATATTAGAGCAAAGCCTTTATTGGGACTCCGCCATATGTCATATATGAAGGTCTTAACGCTTGACACGTGGTGGACTATTTTGTACACATGTCAATTTTATTGGCTATCTAAAGGTGTCAACAATAATTTTGTAAGATCCGAACGAAATAGAGGAGCAGATGGTTGCCCGTTCCTTGAGTGTGGGTTGAAAATCCAAATACAAGATTTTGGAAAGTCTGCACACTTGCTTGATTGTGTTTTGAGGCATACAACCAAGCTGTACAGGTGGAGAAATATCATGCAAGAAAGGTGCAAACAGCTTCTTTGACAGCAAGCAGTGATAACACATGTTAGGGATATTACACAAAGTAATAATAGAAGAACAAAGTTAACACAAAAGACAAATAGAAAATAGATAACTTGGAGGCACAATATCATTTTCCTTAGACAATATTTGTCCCCCCACACTATTGTTGCTAAAGGATTATTGCAAATTTGTCCCTAGGATACAACCAAGATGTTGGGTTCTACAGATAGCAATTCTAGTGTTTCTAGTAGTGTATATTCTGAATAAAAAAACAAAAAAAGAGTTTGTGTTTCATTGCAGGCCATAACAAAAAGAAATAGTCCTTACCAATATCCTTTCTCAAGTAGCCAGTTTAAGCATAAACTCTCATTTTTTAAATTTCTAAGTCAGCCACAGGTGATAAGCAACTGTCAAACACACTTGAATCCCTAATCACATTCACCCAAAAGTAAGTACTCTTCAAATTATGAATACTTGGCAGCTATGTCAGGTAAGAACTCAAAGAAAGTCAATTATAAACAAAAGAAAAGAAAAGAAAAGAAAGAGGAACTTGCAAAAGATAGAACCTGAAAAACCGTTGGAGCTTTTGCCAATGTTTGTTTAAATTGTTTAGAAACCAAATCTAAAAATAGAAGAAGAAGAAAGAAGAGGATGTAGAGTTAAACTAAATGTCTTCAATCTGAAGAAGAATGAGAGAGATTGACGAGTTTGTGGGTCTTTAAGTATAGGAGTTTTAATTTACATATTTATCCTCGTTAGTTGAAAACTTAGAGGTGAGTATGATGAGGGTAGTTTAGGTATCAAAATCGAAGAATCCAAACAAGAAAACCCCTTAAATAATAGTATAAAAAAAAATGATATGAGTAGAGATAATGGGCCCATAAATAATTTGGGCTTTGTTTTGTGGAGGGTTGTAGAATACTCCAAAAAAATGACCTTAAAAAATAAAAATTCCGAAATTCTTAGAGCCTAGAACACACGGGGCTTTCAAAGTCGGGCTGGATTACTCTAACTCTAACCTTCTAAAAACCGCATTTCTAAACGGCCCGCTTGCATAAGGGTGAATTGGTAAATCAACACAATAACCTTTATTTTTTTAATTTTTCCTTCTCCGCGTCCGGGGTGGAGATCTCATGTCATGTGTATTTCTCTCTCTTATTTAAGCCGACCCGACCTACCCTAACGTAAACTACCACCAATCTCTCTCGCTAAAGTTTTGAGTTTTTGTCTCTTACAGATTTGATTTTCCACAGAGAACTCAAGGTAAAGCCTTCTTCTTCTTCTTCTTCTTTCTCTCTTTTTATGGTTATGATTTAATTTGATTAGTATTGCTTAGATTATGGACAATACATTATTTGATTGACTGGGCATGTTTATACAATGTGTTTCAAAGATTTTAAGGGCTGATTTATTTATTTATTTATTATATTAATCATTGATAAACAGTTTGATCGCTTAGATTATGTAATTTTTTTTTTTTTGGTTATGTATTTGCGATTTTGGGCGTTTTGATTTGCTAAACGGGTATTAGAGTAAGAAGTTAAATACGTTTGATTTTAGACATGAGTTTGATTAAATTTGATGAATAATTCATTAAAAGAAGCTTTAAGGTGTGGGGGTACAATGGCTCTTGTTCATGTTGCATCTGTGTATCTTGATATTAGATTTAAAGTTCCCTATTCAGCTTTTTCAAGCCTTTTTTTTTGCCACTCTGTAAAATTCCAGATTTTGTTTAGGATTAGTGTATGACTCCTTGTGTTAACACTTCACAAGTACCTTTGTAATTCCTTCTCTGTGTTATGATTAAAAATGTGTTACAGATATCAAAGCCTACTTTTGGAATAATAAACAACAGAGTTTTTTTTTGGAAGCCTAGGACTTTTAGATTGAGAGTTAACATCCATAGCTTTAATATTGAATTATGTTTCAATATAAATGGACTTCTCTAAGTAAAGTTACTGTGAGATTTTTTTTTTTTACAGAAATCTTTCTAGTACAGATTTGAGTTTGTCACCTTAATAGAATTTTGGTAAATTATGGAGAACTACTTTTGAGCTGAATTTTCAGTGCTAAATGGTTTAAATGTAAGAGTCCTCTCTATGAAAATTATAACCTATCTGGATAGCCCTAAATGGATCAAACGAATTCTACAAAAGGGCTGACCTCTACTCAATTCAATTGACCTGGGATCAGCCTGAAAGATGTAGGAACCTGATGGATTTTTAAAATGTTAATTTGGAGCAAATCAAATCATAGACATTATCACACACCAATCAACAGCGATTGACATATGGTCCATTAGCGTTGTCCCCATTCATCTCACCTCACTAATAAGTCAATTAGTTTTATTTCTATTCTTCATTAATATTTTTGACAGAAGATTGTAGTGACAACTTATCTTATTAGTAAAATTTTATTATTTATATCTTTTGCAGAAGCTTTCCTGTGGTGACTCTAGTCTTTGATCTAAAGAAAGATGGAAGCCATCTTTTCAAATGATGATCTTGCAATGGAAATATTATCCCGATTTTCAGCTGTGCAACTTTCGCGTTTCAAGTGTGTCTCCAAGAGGTGGAAGAACCTTATATCTGATCCATCCTTCTTACGTGTTCACCACCAAAGGTCCCAACTCAGGGGCATCACAGCCCTCCTTATTCAGCAGTGTGATGATCTTACTGGTGATCGTTTTAGATTTAGGACGACGTTTTTTAGTACCTGTGGAACTCCTTTTTTTGAAGACGACCTTAGTGTTCCAATTATGATACAATGTAGTTTTCCTGCAGATAGAGTTGTCATAATGGGTTCCAGTAATGGACTCGTTTGTTGTAGAAGTCGTCAAACTTTGGAACAGCCAATGCTAGTGATCTTCATTTGCAACCCAATTACAAGGGAATGGATTTCCCTTAGACCCACTAATTGTCATGTTGGTCACATCTTTGCATTTGCTTTCTACCCATTTGGCTCTTCATCAAACAAGGCCTCTTGTTTTAAAGTGGTGAGCATTCAGTGTCAAAAATATGACCAGAATTCTTATTCCTTCGTTATTTACTCATCAGAAACTGAAAAATGGAAAACCTCCATGGAAGTCTGCCATTGCAAGGACGATCTTAACGAGAACAAATATATTCATGTCAAGGGAAGGTTTTATTGGTTGACCCAGAAACAGAGAATAATCACTTTTGATCTGGAAGAAGAGCTGTCTGGAGTGATCATAGCACCAGGTCCGATGTTGAGATATGGCGTTCGAAATAGTGATTGCCTTGGGGATTCAGATGGGTATCTTCATTACGCGTGTGTTGATGAGTCTGATCTTAGAGTATGGATGTTAAAAGATTGTCACAAACTTGATTGGGTTCTTAAGCACCGGTTGAATTTAGATCAGTTTCGTGTGGAAGGTCAAGTAATGACTGACTATCTTCAGTTCAGTATACGTCGTGTTGGGTGCCTTCCTAAGGATGATATTTTTGCACCTGGTTATTCAGCACTAGGAATTTTGACTTTCTATGATGAGGTTATTTATATGATGAGATGGGGCAGGTTGGAGTCATATAATTTTAGGAACGGAGTCCTAAAACGTCATTATATGTTAAATGCCTCTTTTTTGGACCATTACAATTATGTACCTGCGACTGTGCTCCCATACTCGGCTACTTTGGCAGCAAATGGTGTTCTAAAGGTGAAACAGAACTCCATTGATGATTTGATTTCAGTCCCAGCAACTGTGCTCCCATTTTCAGATACCTCAGCAATGAGTGGCCTTCTCGGGCTAATAAAACGTTCCTGTGGTTTTGTTGCTTCAAATTCTAGTTCTTATCAAGGAAGGCGAAAAAGAAAAAGAATCAAACCTGTAAGGTCACCACATTTATAAACAGGTGCCCATTGAATTGGAATTATCTGTATTTCTTTTGCTTGAATTGGCAGCATCAGCCTACCAACTTAATGAAGCCTTAGGTTTTTTGGCATGTACAAAGATATTTGACTTCCTTAATTCTTACCATCTTAACTATTCAGGCATATTTGTGTTTGTTGCATCAAGTGCTAAAGTTATCAACAATTGTTTTTTTCATTTTGGTATCTCATTTTTTACCAAGTGTGCGTTTAGGTCTTTTATGCGGTTGTCTTGTGTTGAATATAAATTGATGAAAACCTGGATATAATTTGATGAAAACCTAAAAGGATGCTTGGTTTGGGGATAATGGCATTTGTTGATATTGTATATGGATATCCTGACCTTAGATTAAACACTTGTTTGGGTGTTATTTGGCTGCCATATAATCTAACCAGTTATCCACTGTTTATGCCTAGTTGTGCAAAATTCTAGTACTTGCCTGTTAACCCGTTATATTTAACGGTTTGTTAAGGATAGTGTATGTTTTTTATAGAATGAGAGCACCAAATCTTGTGTTGAATTGACATTGATTGAATCTTTGTTAGCCATTTATAAAATTAGTTTGTAAAATGCATAATAGAAACTTGGTGGATTGAATATCTCTTTGTGGGTCAAACAAATTTTTTAGAGTGCTGACTAGTAGGCAATTGACCTGGGAGTAGCCTAATCCTGAAAAAAGTTTGGCTTCAAACAAATTTAGAGCTGTCTTACTTCAACCTATTATGCGGCAGTTGAAGAGAATATTTACGTGTAGTATTAATCACATGAGATTTTTAATGAGTCTTATGACTTGTTTAAATAATACACATAGATAGTCTTATAATTTGTCAGAAAATGGGTTTGTAAAAAATGGGTTGGGATTGTGTCCAGTGCACTAATGCACTAGACATAAGCCGTGTTCATAAAAAATAGCATCAATAAAGTTTGGAGTCAAAGTTTATTCTTATAAATTAGTTAATACTTAGTTACAATTGGCCATCCCCCACACGTCTTATTTATGTTCTTTGTTAGAAAAGTCTGATTACAATTCTTTTATTTATTTATATATATTTTTATAAGTATTATGAGGACAATTTATGTTGTTTGTAAAATTTTATTATTTACATAATTTGCAAAAGCTTGCTGGTGGTTAATCGGGTCTTGGAGGCAAAGACGGAGGCCATCTTTTAAAGTTATGATTAGGCAATGGAAATTTTATGCCTGACGGTCAGTTTTGGACTGAAGGTTCAAGTGCATTTTAAGAGGTGGGATACCCAAATATCTTCTTTAGAGATTCACCAGCAAAGGTTCAGACTCAGACACATCTTAAGCCTGTGTGTTCAACAATGTTTTAAGTGTTGGGGAAATTTTACTAGGATGCGGTTATCCATTTTCACTCATCTTCTTGATGATTATTGCATTCCAAATATAGTAAACAAGAGTTTTCCTTTAAAGATGATTGTCAATTTGTCATCATGCGTTCTTGTGCTAGACCTAAAACAAACTATTTATAATAATAATGTTTAGCTCCCCTAAAACCTGGACCCGTCATCAAGTATATCCTAACCAACCCGTAGACCTTTTCTCTGTTGAGCACAAAGCTTGTCACACCGATCACCTAACCCCATGCTTTGGTGGTGTTGTGCTTACCTTAGCAGCGCCAGTAGCTTCGGCCCACCGTCAGTTCGTTTTGACGGAGGAGAAGAGAGGGTGATGATGATAATTGTAGGGACTGGGATTTGGGATTGGGAGGAGTATAGGTGAATGGGAGCTTTATTAGTCAATTTTCACCTGAATTTTTTATATATAAAAAGAAGTGGTGTCCCAACATTCATGAGTTTATTGAACTTGGAACTTAAGGGTTTATGTCATGCTTTAGATTTATGAGTCCACCGCGTGGATAAATCTGGATTCTACAATTTATAGGGTTTGATATTTGGATTGGCTTCAATTAATAATAGAGCAATTTGTAAGTTCTGTGATTAAGAATAGATTTGGGATGATAATTTACAAACACCACTTTACATTCTAAACAACCAACCTCACACTTTTCAAGTCATAGCTTTCCAACTAGTCTATAATTTATAATCTATGAGTACTATATAACCAAAACCTTTGACTATTTGTCGATCTTCTTATATTGTGTCATCTCAGTTTTGCAGCCTCCACAAATTTACACCTCATTATTTCTTTTTAAATAAATTAAAATTTTAACTTCCCACCAATAAACTACCTCTCTCCTCTGGTGTCCCGATAAACCCTTCCTTCTCCTTCTTCAGCTCTCATCTTTCGCTCATTCTAACAATGTTGAAGAAGCGCGATAGCTAATTCCAAACCGGGGCCATTGAAGGCAAGAGTGACAGTAGAACGACAGCTTTTCTCTAATTCGTATTTGCCCACCTTAAAAAACAAGGGCGGCAAATTACAACTTACCCACATATGTTTTGACCGAAATTTAAGTTGCCCACTTGTGATTTGAAACTTGACATTTTACCTACTTGAGGTTTGACTGAAATTTAAGTTACCTACCTATGATTTGAAATTTGACATTTTACCCACTTGAGGTTTGACCGAAATTTAAGTTTCCTACTTATGGTTTGAAATCCTATGATGCAAGTATTTTGCCGGATTATTTTTTATCTTATTTACCACCGCAACACCGTCTTCCATGGGAAATTTAATTTTCTAGTGCAGGGTCAACGGTACTGCCCCCATGGTATGGATCAAGGCCGCCCCAGGATCGCTATGTATGGTGAGAAAGCATTGACCACGATGAAATTAACTTCCACTTCCTTTCCTTTGGTTACTATCGACAGCTTTATCTACCCCTCGAGAGTCACGATTTTCCTGTCAAACCCCACAAGTGGGGTATCATATCTACTCAAATCCTCAGATTTTAGCCCCAATCCCTTGTAAAGATCAGGATACATTATCTCTACTCCACTCCCCTGATCTACTGTGACCCTCTTTACTAAGAAACCTCAAATCTGGGAAGTCACAACTAAAACATCGTCGTGCAGTTGAGACGTTCCTTCCAAATCTGCTTCACTAAAGGTAATCAGCACAGAGGCCCTCTGAGGCCTCTTATCAGGTTGGTTTGAGGCCTCTACTTCATATGGGGATACCACGCTAAGTACTCCCCTTTAGCTATTCAAGCTTACACCCCGAAAGGTTGCATGAATGACCTCAATAATTCCCAAAAGAGTTAGGAGAGCTCGATTGTTTCAACTTCTTGACCCTTGACCTACATTTGCTCCTTCCTGTTCGACCAAGAACTCCTTGAGATGCCCGGCCTTCACCAACTGCTCCAAGTGATCCTTCAGCACACGACATTGCTCGATAGTATGCCCTTTCTCTCTGTGGTAGGTGCAATATAAGCTTCGTTTCCTTCTCATCGGGTCTCTACCCATCTCTCCTGGCCATTAGAAATAAGGGTCATTCTTGATGCGCTCTAGGATTTTATAGACCGGTTCCTTAAATGTAGCATTAACTCCCTCGGCACATTACTTCGAGCCCTCCTTAAGGGCCCTTGGCTCTCTCCTGTTTCTTTGCTGGAATTTTTCAGGATGATATTCTTTACGATATTGCGATGAGGCCAGGGCTTTACCTTTGCCCTGCAGGTGGTCGTCTTCCAACCTCTTATGCTCCTCGATCCTTCTCATTATCTAGTGCATGTCTTCGGGGGGCCGCATAGTTAGCGAGTCTCTCAACGCTGACTCTTTAAGGAGGCCCATTCGAAGAGTGCTGGCTGCCACTTACTCATTACCCCCTCCTATCTCATTGTAAAGTTCCCAATATATGTTCATATAGGATCGGATGGTCTCACCGCTTCTCATCCTCATAGAAAACAAAGAACCTATCAGTTGAGGAACCTTGCTACATGTTATGAATCATGCTCCGAACGCTTGTATCAATTCCCCAAAACTTCAGATAGACCCCTTCCTCAAACCGTTGAACCACCTCATTGTTGTCGGCCCCAGACTAGATGGGAATACTTTACACATCAACCCGTCATTGTGTGAATAGAGAGACATCATCTGTATATAGTGACTCATATGTTATACAGGGTCGGTTTTTCCATCGTAGATGGTGAACGGAAGTCGCGCGAAGTGCCTTGGCATTTTCGTGCATTCGATCTCATTGGTGAACGGTGAACGGGCAACTCTCCTCAATGCCCGGCTCATTGCATCCATAGCTACATTACGGTGTCCTTGCCTTTCGCGATAGGGGGATTCATGATAACGCCCCACGGTGATTAGTCTCTCCATCGATGCGAGCCACTACCCCAAGATGACCAATCAGCAATGTAGTTGGGATCTTCAGATGAATCCTCCCAATCTCTTCTATGGTTCTGTCCTCTTAGCTCAAACTCCAAATCATTGACTTGCTTCCGCAGATTCTCTAACTCCTTCAGTTGATCACTACGATGTGGCTGTTTAGGGATATACGACACAGTTTGTTCCCCGTGGGAAGATCCCTTATTAGAGTATACCCTCGTCTCTTGCCCATCATGCATGTGCTGCTATTCCCTTCTACGCTCCCTTTCTCACCTCCTACAACCCCTTGAGGAGGCCCTTGATTGATTTCCTCCCTCGGAACCCTCTCCAACACGCGGACCTTCCATAATTGGACTGTACCAAGCTTGCTCAAAGCATTGAGTAAAGTAGGATCCCCACAGACGGCACCAATTGTGGTTACCAAATATTGATGTTAGTGATAGTATTTGGGTCACAATCTATTTATACGTGGGACAATGCTCAATCCTACAGATGAGGCCTCAAACTTCCCTTGGTCCCTCTCAAATCCCCAGTGTTTCCTTGTGTTTTTCTCTCTATTGTTCCTTCCCTCCCTAGTTTTTCCAACCCCTAAGCTTTTACCTTCTTCCCCCTTTTATAGTCTCTTGTTAGTGGGATGATCATCATTTTTTACCCACTTCACACACATTCCTACGTTCATCAGAATCCCAAGGGATCCTCACGACTTTAGAGGATTCCCTTGGAACTTGTTCCAGACACTGAATAGTGTTCGGGAATGGTTCCCCAATGGCACTACTGGTCCTCAGTTACTGATCCCAAGAGGTTCGTATTTCACCCTAACTACCTTTGTTATCGGTTAGAGTTTTGCCGACCACTAAAGAACCTTTCAAGTTGTCGATCCCTCGGCCAAGGTCCTGATCTCGGGGTTGGACCCATTGTGATAAGGCCCAAGTCTGATTCTCTCCAAACATACCAAGTTCAATTCATCTGATGGGCCTCAGGCTTTATGCTAAGTTTTGATCAAGTGGGCAGACATGGTCACCCAAGACCAACTCACCCACAGTAAGATAACAGAAATCTAAATTGGGGTGTTTTGAAACTTAGGGGACTTAAAGGAAAGAAGGCAAATTTAAACGACTAGGGATCTGTTTGGATACCGCTTATTGCTGAAAACTGAAAATACTGTAACAAAATAATTTTTAAATGTGTTAATAGTGCCGTAAGACCAAGTTTTAATGAAAATTTTGGTGAAAAGATTACTTGTGGGTCCCGTGAACAGTGCACGGGACCCACTAATAGAAACGCAAACACACTGAAAAACGTTTTCAGCGCAATCCAAACTAACACTGATATGAGTGGGGTTTTCTTGAAGGAACATATATGTTATACTTAGGGTCTAAACAATTTTTAGAAATTTTTAATCAAAAATAAAAAAGTAATTAATTTCTTTTTTAGAATTTGTTAATTTTTTTATAAAAAATTTCTTAAAAGAGGCTTTACTCGTTGTTTCCTTAATAAGTGTGTGAATAGAACAACATTCAGTGTGTTTGAATGAAAGTGAGATTTAGTGCGGCAGTTCCTACTCTTTTCAGTTGCAAAAATCTGATGTGGCGCGTTAATATTGGGGGCGTAAAAATCCACATTGGGATAGATTTTTTTTTTTGGTAAGAGGGATAGAATTTATTCTATTGTCAGTGATTCAATGATATTAAATGTAGTTACAGGTCACAGGTGCAACAAAAGACTTGAAATGTGGATTCAGATCAGATGCAACACCTAGGGTATTGCACCTGATGCAATAGCAATACACGGTTGAGATTGAAAGTTTAAAAAAGAACTTTCAATCTCAACCATTGAATAAAAAAAAAGTTCAAAAGAAGTTCAAAAAGTTAAAAAGTTAAAGTTAAAATTAAAAAATGAAAGTAATAAAAATTAATGTGAGTGGGTGCTTTTTTGAAGGAACACATACGTTATACTTAGGGTCTAAAACCATTTTTAGAAAAATTTTACGCAAAAATAAAAGATTAATTAAATTTTTTTTAGAATTTGTCAATTTTTTTATAAAAAATTTCTTAAAATAGGCTTTACTCACTATTTCCTTAATAAGCGTGTGAATAAAACGAGATTCAGTGTGTTTGAATGAAAGTGAGATTTAGTGCGGCAGTTCCTACTCTTTTCAGTTACAAAAATTTGATGTGGCACGTTAATATTGAGGGCGTAAAAATCCACATTGGGACAGAAATTTTTTTTTTTTTTTTTTGGTAAGAGGGATAGAATTTATTCTATTGTCAGTGATTCGGTGATATTAAATGTAGTTACAGGTCACGAGTGCAGCAAAAGACTTGAAATGTGCAATAGCAATACACAGTTGAGAATGAAAGTTTAAAAAAGAAACATTCAATCTCAACCATTGAATAAAAAAAAGTTCAAAAGAAGTTCAAAAAGTTAAAAAGTTAAAGTTAAAGTTAAAAAAAGAAAGTAGTAAAAATTAATGTGAGTGGGTGTTTTTTTGAAGGTACATATATGTTATACTTAGTGTCTAAACAATTTTTAGAAATTTTTTATGCAAAAATAAAAAAGTAATTAAATTTTTTTTTTTAGAATTTGTCAATTTAAAAAAAAAAAAATTCTTAAAATAGGCTTTACTCACTGTTTTCTCAGTAAGCGTGTGAATGGAACGAGATTCAGTGTGTTTGAATGAAAGAGAGATTTAGTGCGGCAATTCCTACTCTTTTCAGTTGCAAAAATCTAATGTGGTGCGTTAATATTAGGGGCGTAAAAATCCACATTGGGATAGAATTTATTTATTTATTTATTTTTAGTAAGAGGGATGGAATTTATTCTATTGTAAGTGATTTAGTGATATTAAATGTAGTTATAGGTGACGGGTGCAACAAAAGACTTGAAATGTGGATTCAGATCAGGTGCAATACCCACCTGATGCAATAGCAATACACGGTTTAGATTGAATGTTTAAAAAAGAAACTTTCAATCTCAATCATTGAATAAAAAAAAAAGTTAAAAAGAAGTTGAAAAAGTTAAAAAGTTAAAGTTAAAAATGAAAGTAGTAAAAATAAATGTGAGTGGGTGTTTTTTTGAAGGAACATATATGTTATACTTAGAGTCTAAACAATTTTTAGAAAATTTTATGCAAAAATTAAAAGTAATTAATTTTTTTATTTTTAGTTTGTTAATTTTTTTTATAAAAAAATTCTTAAAATAGGCTTTACTCACTATTTCCTTAATAAGAGTGTGAATAGAATGAGATTCAGTGTGTTTGAATGAAAGTGAGATTTAGCGCGGCAGTTCTTACTCTTTTCAATTGCAAAAATCTAATGTGGCGCATTAATATTGGGGGTGTAAAAATCCACATCGGGATAGAATTTTTTTTTTTTTGGTAAGAGGTATAGAATTTATTCTATTGTCAATGTTTCAATGATATTAAATGTAGTTATAGGTCACGGGTGTAGCAAAAATCTTAAAATGTGGATTCAGATCAGGTAGGGTATTGCACTTGATACAATAGCAGTACATGATTGAGATTGAAAGTTTAAAAAAGAAACATTCAATCTCAACCATTGAATAAAAAAAAGTTCAAAAGAAGTTCAGAAAGATAAAAAGTTAAAGTTAAAGTTAAAAAATGAAAGTAGTAAAAACTAATGTGAGTGGGTGTTTTTTTTGGAGGAACATATATGTTATACTTAGGGTCTAAACAATTTTTAGAAAATTTTTATGCAAAAATAACAAAGTAATTAAATATTTTTAGAATTTGTCCATTTTTTTATAAAAAAAAATTCTTCAAATAAGCTTTACTCACTGTTTCCTTAATAAGCGTGTGAATAGAACGAGATTCAGTGTGTTTGAATGAAAGTGAGATTTAGTGTGGTAGTTCCTACTCTTTTCAATTGCAAAAATCTGTTGTGGCGTGTTAATATTGGGGGTGTAAAAATCCACATCAGGATAGAAATTATTTTTTTTGGTAAGAGGGATAGAATTTATTCTGTTGTCAATGATTCAATGATATTGAATGTAGTTACAGGTCACGGGTGCACCAAAAGACTTAAAATGTGGATTCAGATCATGTGCAATACCTAGGGTATTGAACCTGATGTAATAGTAATACACGGTTGAGATTGGAAGCTTAAAAAAGAAACTTTCAATCTCAACCATTGAATAAAAAAAGTTAAAAACAAATTGAAAAAGTTAAAAAGTTAAAGTTAAAAAATGAAAGTAGTAAAAATTAATGTGAGTGGGTGTTTTGTTGAAGGAACATATATGTTATACTTAGGGTCTAAACAATTTTTAGAAAATTTTTATGCAAAAATAAAAAAAGTAATTAAATTTTTTTTAGAATTTGTCAATTTTTTTATAAAAAATTTCTTAAAATAGACTTTACTCACTGTTTCCTTTATAAGCGTGTGAATAGAACGAGATTCAATGTGTTTGAATGAAAGTGAGATTTACTGCGGCAGTTCCTACTCTTTTCTATTGCAAAAATTTAATGTGGCGCGTTAGTATTGGGGGGGTAAAAATCCACATCAAAATAGAATTTATTTTTTTAATTTTTTTTTGGAAAGAGGGATAGAATTTATTCTGTTGTCAATGATTCAATGATATTGAATGTAGTTACAGGTCACGGGTGCAGCAAAAGACTTGAAATGTGGATTTAAATTAGGTGCAATACCTAGGGTATTGCACCTAATGTAATAGTAATACACAGTTTAGATTGAAAGTTTAAAAAAGAAACTTTCAGTCTCAACCATTGAATAAAAAAAAAAGTTAAAAAGAAATTGAAAAAGTTAAAGTTAAAAAATGAAAGTAGTAAAAATTAATGTGAGTGGGTGTTTTTTTTGAAGGAACATATATGTTATACTTAGGGACTAAACAATTTTTAGAAAATTTTTATGCAAAAATAAAAAAGTAATTAAATTTTTTTTAGAATTTGTCAATTTTGTTATAAAAAATTGGGTAAAATATCATTTTCGTCCCTAAACTATCACAAAAGTTCGTTTTTCGTCCCTAAACTTTCAAAAGTTTGTTTTTCGTCCCTAAACTTTTCCAAACGTATTGATTTTCGTCCCTCCCACATCCGCACTCCGTCAAGGCCACGTCAGCACTCCGTCAAACGGAGGGACGAAAATCAATTCGTTTGGAAAAGTTTAGGGACGAAAATAGAACTTTTGAAAGTTTAGGAACGAAAAACGAACTTTTGTGATAGTTTAGGGACGAAAATGATATTTTACCCTAAAAAATTTCTTAAAATAAGCTTTACTCATTGTTTCCTTAATAAGCGTGTGAATAGAATGAGATTCAGTGTGTTTTAATGAAAGTGAGATTTATTGCGGCAGTTCCTACTCTTTTCAATTGCAAAAATCTGATGTGGCGCATTAATATTGGGGGCGTAAAAATCCACATCAGGATAGAATTTTTTTTTTTTTTTTTTGGTAAGAGGGATAGAATTTATTCTGTTGTCAATGATTCAGTGATATTGAATGTAGTTACAAGTAACGGGTGCAGCAAAAGACTAGAAATGTGGATTCAGACCAGGTGCAATACCTAGGGTATTGCACCTTATGTAATAGTAATAGACGGTTGAGATTGGAAGTTTAAAAAAGAAACTTTCAATCTCAACCATTGAATAAAAAAAGTTAATAAGAAATTGAAAAAGTTAAAAAGTTAAAGTTAAAAAATGAAAGTGTAAAAATTAATGTGAGTCGGTGTTTTTTTGAACGAACATATATGTTATACTTAGGGTCTAAACAATTTTTAGAAAATTTTTATGCAAAAATAAAAAAGTATTTAATTTTTTTTTAGAATTTGTCAATTTTTTTATAAAAAATTTCTTAAAATGAACTTTACTCACTGTTTCCTTAATAAGCGTGTGAATAGAACGAGATTCAGTGTGTTTGAATGAAAGTGAGATTTAGTACAGCAGTTCCTACTCTTTTCAATTGCAAAAATCTGATGTGGGGCGTTAATATTGGGTGCGTAAAAATCCACATCAAGATTTTTTTTTTGGTAAGAGGAATAGAATTTATTCTATTGTCAATGATATTAAATGTAGTTACAGGTCACGGGTGCAGCAAAAGACTTGAAATGTGGATTCAGATCAGGTGCAATACCTAGGGTGTTGCACCAGATGCTGTAGCAATACATGGCTGAGAATGAAAGTTTAAAAAAGAAACATTCAATCTCAACCATTGAATTAAAAAAAGTTCAAAAGAAGTTCAAAAAGTTAAAAAGTTAAAGTTAAAGTTAAAAAAAGAAAGCAGTAAAAATTAATGTGAGTTGGTGTTTTTTTAAAGGAACATATATGTTATACTTAGGGTCTAAACAATTTTTAGAAAATTTTTATGCAAAAATAAAAAGGTAATTAAATTTTTTTTTAGAATTTGTCAATTTTTTAAATAAAAAAAAAAAATCTTAAAATAGGCTTTACTCACTGTTTTCTTAGTAAGCGTGTGAATAGAACGAAATTCAGTGTGTTTGAATGAAAGAGAAATTTTGTGCGGCAATTCCTACTCTTTTCAGTTGCAAAAATCTAATGTGGTGTGTTAATATTAGGGGCGTAAAAAATCCACATTGGGATAGAATTTATTCATTTATTTATTTTTAGTAAGAGGGATAGAATTTATTCTATTGTCAATGATTCAGTGATATTAAATGTAGTTACAGGTGACGGGTGCAGCAAAAGACTTGAAATGTGGATTCAGATCAGGTGCAATACCCACCTAATGCAATAGCAATACATGGTTTAGATTGAATGTTTAAAAAAGAAACTTCCAATCTCAATCATTTAATAAAAAAAAGTTAAAAAGTCAAAGTTAAAAAATAAAAGTAGTAAAAATTAATGTGAGATTAATTACATGATTGAGATTGAAAGTTTAAAAAAGAAACTTTCAATCTCAACCATTGAATAAAAAAAAGTTAAAAAGTTAAAGTTAAAGTTAAAAAATTAAAGTAGTAAAAATTAATGTGAGTGGGTGTTTTGTTGAAGGAACATATATGTTATACTTAGGCTCTAAACAATTTTTAGAAAACTTTTATGCAAAAATAAAAAAGTAATTAAATTTTTTTCAGAATTTGTCAATTTTTGTATAAAAAATTTCTTAAAATAGGCTCTACTCACTGTTTCCTTAATAAGCATGTGAATAGAACGAGATTCAGTGTGTTTGAATGAAAGTGTGATTTAGTGCGGCAGTTCCTGCTCTTTTCAGTTGAAAAAATTTGATGTGGCGTTTTAATATTGGGGGTTAAAAATCCACATCAGGATAAAATTTATTTATTTTATTTTATTTTGGTAAGAGGGATAGAATTTATTCTGTTGTCAATGATTCAGTGATATTGAATGTAGTTACAGGTCACGAGTGCAGCAAAAGACTTGAAATATGGATTCAGATCATGTGGTATTGCACCTGATGTAATAGTAATACACGGTTGAGATTGGAAGTTTAAAAAAGAAACTTTCAATCTCAACCATTGAATAAAAAAAGTTAAAAATAAAGTTAAAAAGTTAAAGTTAAAAAATGAAAGTAGTAAAATTTAATGTGAGTGTCTGTTTTGTTGAAGGAACATATATGTTATACTTAGGGTCTAAACAATTTTTAGAAAATTTTTATGCAAAAATAAAAAAGTAATTAAATTTTTTTTAGAATTTGTCAATTTTTTTATAAAAAATTTCTTAAAATAGGCTTTACTCACTATTTCCTTAATAAGCGTGTGAATAGAATGAGATTTAGTGTGTTTGAATGAAAGTGAGATTTACTGCGGCAGTTTCTACTCTTTTCTGTTGCAAAAATTTGATGTGACGCGTTAGTACTAAGGGGGGGGGGGGGTAAAAATCCACATCAAAATAGAATTTATTTTTATTTATTTTTTTTTTTGGAAAGAGGGATAGAATTTATTCTGTTGTCAATGATTCAATGATATTGAATGTAGTTACAAGTCACGGGTGCAGCAAAAGACTTAAAATGTGGATTCAGATCAGGTGCAATACCTAGGGTGTTGCACCTGATGTAATAGTAATACACGGTTGAGATTGGAAGTTTAAAAAGGAAACTTTCAATTTCAACCATTGAATAAAAAAAGTTAAAAACAAATTGAAAAAGTTAAAAAGTTAAAGTTAAAAAATGAAAGTTGTAAAAATTAATGTGAGTTAGTGTTGTTTTGAACGAACATATATGTTATACTTAGGGTTTAAACAATTTTTAGAAAATTTTTATGCAAAAATAAAAAAGTAATTAAATTTTTTTTTATAATTTGTCAATTTTTTTATAAAAAATTTCTTAAAATGAACTTTCCTCACTGTTTGCTTAATAAGCATGTGAATAGAACGAGATTCAGTGTGTTTGAATGAAAGTGAGATTTAGTGTGAAAGTTCCTACTCTTTTCAATTGCAAAAATCTGATGTGGGGAGTTAATATTGGGGGCGTAAAAATCCACATCAGGATAGAATTTTTTTTTTTTTTAATTTTGGTAAGAGGAATAGAATTTATTCTATTGTCAGTGATATTAAATGTAGTTACAAGTCATGGGTGTAGCAAAAGACTTGAAGTGTGGATTCATATCTGGTGCAATACCTAGGGTATTGCACATGCTGCAATACCTAGGGTATTGCACCTGCTGCAATAGCAATACACGGTTGAGATAAAGAGTTTAAAAAAGAAACTTTCAATCTCAACCATTGAATAAAAAAAAGGTAAAAAGAAGTTGAAAAAGTTAAAAAAATAAAGTTAAAAAATGAAAGTAGTAAAAATTAATGTGAGTAGGTATTTCTTTGAAGGAACATATATGTTATACTTTGCGACTAAACAATTTTTAGAAACTTTTTATGCAAAAATAAAAATAGTAATTAATTTGTTTTAGAATTTGTTTATTTTTTTTTTATAGAAAATTTCTTAAAATAGGCTTTACTCGTTGTTTCCTTAATAAGTGTGTGAATAGAACGAGATTCATTATGTTTGAATGAAAGTGAGATTTAGTGCGGCAATTCCTACTCTTTTCAGTTGCAAAAATCTGATGTGGCGTGTTAATGTTGGGGGCGTAAAAATCCATATCGGGATAGAATTTTTTTTTTATTTTTTTTTTTTGGCAAGAGGTATAGAATTTATTCTACTATCAGTGATTTAGTGATATTTAATGTAGTTATAGGTCACAGGTGCAGCAAAAGACTTGAAATGTGGATTCAGATCAGGTGCAATACCTAGAGTATTGCACCTGATGCAATAGCAATACACGGTTGAGATTGAAAGTTTAGAAAAGAAACTTTCAATCTCAACCATTGAATAAAAAAAAGTTAAAAAGAAGTTGTAAAAGTTAAAAAGTTAAAGTTAAAAAATGAAAGTAGTAAAAATTAATGTGAGTGGGTGTTTTTTTGAAGGAACATGTATGTCATACTTAGGGTCTGAACAATTTTTAGAAAATTTTAATGCAAAAATTAAAAAGTAATCAATTTTTTTTTAGAATTTGTTAATTTTTTTATAAAAAAATTCTTAAAATAGGCTTTACTCACTGTTTCCTTAATAAGCGTGTGAATAGAACGAGATTCAGTGTATTTGAATGAAAGTGAGATTTAGTGCGACAGTTACTACTCTTTTCAGTTGTAAAAATCCGATGTGGCGTGTTAATATTGGGGGTGTTAAAATCCACACCAGGATAGAATTTATTTATTTATTTATTTATTGGTAAGAGGGATAGAATTTATTCTATTGTTAGTGATTCAGTGATATTCATTGTAGTTATAGGTCACGGGTACAGCAAAAGACTTGAAATGTGGATTCAAATTAGGTGCAATACCCTAGGTATTGCACCTGATGCAATAGCAATACACAGTTGAGATTGAAAGTTTAAAAAAGAAACTTTCAATCTCAACCATTGAATAAAAAAAAAGTTAAAAAGAAGTTGAAAAAGTTAAAAAGTTAAAGTTAAAATATGAAAGTAGTAAAATTAATGTGAGTGGGTGTAGTGTAATTGCAAGATACAAGATAGAAATTCTACTCTAGCCTAATCTAAGTGTATATGTGTGTGAAGTTCTCTACTGGAGACTTGAACCCTGGCCCTTGCCCCTCACACCCTACAAGTACTTATACTTGTAGAGTGACCATCGCACTAATAGTGTGCGGTGGTAGTTGTAGGGTTAATGTTGAAAGTCTGCTTTGCATGACGCATGCGACATGATGTGCATTTTTAAAGTAATCTAAGATTCTCGTCTTGTTCCAAAAAAAATAAAAAATAAAACCATTTTCTCTTATTAGAGAAGAAGAGAGAGAGAGAGAGGCGTCGGTGACTCTGGTCGGATCCAATTTGAACTCTCTCTATTGATATTCGTTCTGCCTCTATAAGATCAAAAAGGATCAACTGTCGATGGAGCTGTTCGGTTGGGAGCGCGACATGGATTTCATTAAATCTTCCGGGTAATGATTTTTCTTCTATTGCCGTATTTTTCTTTTCTCAGTTTAGGTTTTCATTTATTTAATTATTTATTTATTTATGTTTTTTTCTTTCTCATCAAGGAATTTTATCTCGGATTTATACTGCCTAACTATTAAAATCTAATCTAATCTTTTCCAAGCACAGAATTTTATATGAAAATTATAATTGAAGCCAACTTTTTAAGGTTCAATATAGTGTTATCTCCTCTTATTTTAAACCGTATGAGTTGATTATAACCAAAGAGGAGGGCTTGTATTTTATATCAAGGGTTGACGACTTATTTTGATATGGGTGTTTGGAATGTTGATGCAAGAAAGCCATAAGTGGATTTCATTTTGGAATTAAGGATAAAGAGAAAGACACATTCTAATTGATTATTGATGAGATTATTATTATTATTATTTTTTATAATTCTGATTTAGAACCTAGTTTTCTTTGTGGTTTTTCTATTTAATGCAGTATATAAAAGCTAAAGTCGATGATGATTTTAGAGTGTTTTTTTTTTTTAATAGATATAGAAGCTCAGCTAAAGGCAATTAAATCTTGATAAATGTAATTGTTTTCAGCCAATTTTTCTTTGTTTGGTCATGTTCTTTTTTATGATGATACTAATAAATAATTTCCTTTCATTAAAATAATGAAATGGGTATTTCACATTCGGGTGTTAATATATTGATTGTGACAACAAGTTGGTTGAGGAAGTATTTAGAAAGTTATTTGAATTTCTATACTTTTGGAGTAATAATGTATTTTATGCTTTAAATTATCATCTATAGATTTCAAAATCATTTAATCAGTTTAATTTCACTCAATTATAAACTAATTATAGGACAAAAAATATTATAAAATATGAATTAAGAAGATAGAGTTTCAAAGTATTAAGTAATATTGTGGAAAAATATAAATATTAGGGGAAAAAGCACTTTCTCCCTTTTATGTTTGGAGTAGTTCACAATTCCCCTCTTTATTTTTGAAACCAACAAATTTCTCTCTCTAATATTTGAAAAATAAGTAAATACCTCCAATTTGTTACTTTATCAATTAAATCTAATGACTCTTTTTGAAGAAATTTTTAGTTGAACAGTATAAGGAAGAGAAAAAGTTGAAGATTGCACTTTTGTTTTCTTAGATTGCATTTGTAGTCATTGTAATTTCATTGGATTTAACTGAAAAAGTAGCGAATTTGAAGTATTTGCTAATTTCCCAAACATAAAAAAGGAAATTGATTAATTTCAAAAATAAGGAGAAAATTGTGAATTACTCCAGAATGCTTTTTCCTATATTATACAACAAAATGAGTATTACATATAAGCATTAAAAAACATAAAAATCATTTCAAAGGAAATTGCCAAGTATCAATGCAGTGTGGGACATCATCTAGTTGGTAGCTTCAGTCACTGGCCAATGGCGATTTCACCTTTTAGCAGTTAATACATCATCTAGTCGGTATCCTCAATCACTGGCCAATGGCGATTTCACCTTTTAGCCCTTAACACGAGGGTTGATTGACCAAAAAACCTTCAACAGCTTACCTATAATATTTATGTATTTTTTATGCTTTCCAGAATTAAAACTTTTTAACAGGGCCAACATATGTGCCACCATGTCTAAACTTCCCAATCTAAGAACTAGTTCATGGATAAAACCTAGTTCTGCTCTGCTGTTTCATCTTAGTCCAAACATGATTAGGATCTAGTGCAATACCCTAGATCTCACTATTCTCACACAATTTTCTTACTTCATTTTTTAACTTTTACTTTCTCCTAACATTTTTTTTAATGGTTGCAATACCTTAACTATTGCGAGTCCAAATCTTCTGTCCCACTTTTTCTGCTCCACTCTATACTCCACTAATAAATACTTGTCACGTGTTCACCTAATTAATTAAATACTATCATTATTGACTTATTAATACTACAGTTATTAATTAATAGTAGTATTTAATTAATTAGGTAAACATGTGGCAAGTATTTATTGGTGGTGTATAGAGTGAAGCAAGAAAAGTGGGACAGAAGATTTGGACTCAACTATTGCACCTAATCTCAATCTGTCTAAATAAGAAAATAGAACTCTAAATATTTTTATATTACAAAATCTCATGTAGTGGTTACATCCATTGTTAGAGAAATAGAGCCTTAACAAATATGAATCCTTTGTATCACATTTTGTTCCACTAATCACAACTTGTTATACTTCCTCAAAAAAAAAAAAAAAAAAAAAATCACAACTTGTTATGTATTTGTTTGACCTTCCTGATAAAATAATCAAAGCTTAAAATGGAAAAAAAAAAAAAAAAATCAAATACTAGGCAAGATGTGATTGGTGGAACACAAAAAGTAGTATAGATAATTTGTATTCACCCGTAAACGTTGAGCTTTTCCTATAAATGTTTTTCTCTTTTTGAAAATTCAATAGTTGGGGGAGAGATAATTTAAATTTTAAATATCTTTGTTAGAAAACCACAAAACATTAGCTAAATTATAAGACCCTTCAAATTTAATTATGGAATTTATGGTTGAGTTTTTGCAATAAATAAATTTGATTGAAAATAGTTTTACTATTTATAGTGTTAAGGAAACAAAAAAATGTCAAAATGCAAAAGACAAAATTTGGCTATAAATTTGATTGTAACCAATGGCTACAAATCCCTCTAAAAAAAAGTAAACAACTACACATTTTGAAAATCTAACTATTGGATTGCATGTTCTAGATGTTCTTAACATGGATGTCAAATTTCATACCAATTGGATGTTATTTACTATTTGATTCATAACATTATTTTTTATGCATAATTTTAGATTACAAAAACTTGAAATTTAAACATTTGATTGATAAGATAGCTATTAATCTTTGATCTTCTGTAAATTTTGCGAGTATAGAGGATATATGTAGAAAATCTAATCTAAAGTTGGATTTGGCAAAATTCACATCTAATAAAAAAAAGGTTAAGTGGATTTGTAGCCAAACTTTTTCCAAATGGAAAATTTATTTTGTATAAATTAACTATTTTGGCAAAGTGATACTAAACTTATGGAAAAAGTTTAGCTCCAAATTAGTTTAGAGCTATCTTCCTCCAACCTAAAACGTGGTGATTGGAGAAATCATCTATGTATAATTTTAAGCATATGACTTTTTAATGAGTCATTTAACTTATTCAAACTAGTATGTAGCCCCGTTCTACCGCACGGGAATGGATATATTATTAATCATGAGTTTATTCATGTTTAAAAGGCTCAGTTAAGTCTAAATTCATATTATTAACCAGAAAATTTCATTAACAAAACTTAGCAGTATATATATTTTATACATAAAGATGAACCTTGGTGACAATGTTTGTCCAAAAGATCCATTCATACTTTTGAATCTTCAATCTCTATTGGTGATTGAAATTTTCGTAACTTAAAAAAATTAAAAAAAAAAAACCCTCAGAGTTGTACTCATTTTGTAGTTTTATGATGGGTCATTTTGTAACATGATGGGCATTTGTGTGAAGAAAAAACCTCTGAAGTTCCATGGCTGATAAAAGAAATTCTCTCCAATCTCTTTTTATATATAGATGGGTTTGTGCGTGTTTTTATACATCTTTCATAGTTGTATTATCACGAAGCAGGTCCAATGGATTTAGATTGGTACTACCGATTCCCAAAGCATAATTGTTTAATGTGTTAATTTCATCTCATTGGCTTCTACACATGACGGCAAAATTAAAAATAATTAGATTGTACACGTGTATAGTAAAATTGGACTCCAATTTCATATTCTAATTGAACAATTGGAATGATAATATATGATAGTAACAACAATGGGAAAATTCAAATAAAATTTCAGATTAAATTGTAACAATCTAAATAAAAAATTCTAGTAGAAAGACAAGGTGGAGTGATCCACTCCAAGAAGGCGACCAAACTTGCGTAAATATAGAATAATAAATCTCTCTCCGGAAAATTTACATTGTTCATAACCTTTACCTTCACTGAAAATTTTAAAAGCATAGTGACTCACATCTACCATCAAGACATCTACAGCCGGGTCCTCTCCAATTCGGGTGAGATTCCATTGATCACTAAGTTCCTTTGCATCCTACAAAAGGTATCATTCATCGGTCCATAGCAGTGCTTTCTTCATTGTTATAGGTGTCAAACCTGAACAAAAAGCCAAATATAAGGATAGTGAATTTTAGGCATAATGTGCATCTAATCACATATTAGCAATTTATAACAAATGTAAAGATGCAAACTTTGTAAGTGAATAGTAAACAAAACTCAGTGTCAGAACCAACAAGAAAGCACTTCAATCCGAAACTCAGTGCAAATGTAAAGATGCAAACTTTGTAAGCAATTTATAACAAAGATGCAAACTCTGGCTTTGCTATCTTTTTGGAAATTATGCAATGTACCCAAACCAAGCTCTTATCACCGATATTAATCTCTTTGGTTTTGACGTTTGACTGCAAAATCAAGAAAAAACTTAATTAGCACAGTAACTCACTTGACCCAATACATAGAAGTGGTTTTAATGAGAATGAACCCACATACATTTAGCCACATGATGCAAAATTCAACTTCAATTTCACCGATATTAATCTCTTTGGTTTTCACGTTTGACTGCAAAATCAATAAAAAACTTAATTGGCACAGTAACTCACTTAACCCGATACATAGAAGTGGTTTTAATGAGAATGAGCCCACATACATTTAGCCACATGATGCAAAATTCAACTTCAATTTCAGATTCTAGACACATGGCACAAAATCATATTCTAATTTAGTGTGTACACGTGGCACACAATTAGAGTTCTAATTTGGAATTCAATTTCACACTCTCTCTGCTTCACCTATTATTATATATATAGATAATACACTTGAATGGTCTCATAAATCGTCATGTACTTAGCTAGAGGAGATTTCTACAAATTGGTTTGAAGTTAGTCTTTGTACCTTTTTTTTTTTGGATAAGTTTTTGTAACTAAACTTAATTGTTTTAGTGGCAAGAGCTTTATAACTCAATTGTCACCCTTTCGGGTTTAAATATTAATTATTTTAGTTATATATATTGTGTTGTCGTGGTGGTGGTTGTGTGTCTTGCTGCATTATAATCTGATCACGCTAAATATCCATCTCAATTCTCATTTTAATAGACAAGAAGGATCGTTGCATGGTTTACACTTCTCCGTTTTGAATATCCTTAATTACACGCTCCCGAATAAAGTCATGAATCACCCTAGTACCCAAAATAAATTTCGCTTATGTTAACATAATCGTGGTCAATCCTCTATTTCAATTAACATGAAGTCCATATCTCTTTGTATTAGTGATAGATGAGCTCACTAAATTGAATTAAGAGGAAAACCCTTGGTTACACTTTTTGCAAATGATATAGTTTTAGTGAATGAAATTAGCAGTGGAGTTAATGCCAAATTAGAAATTTGGCAAAATGTCATAGAATCTAGAAGTTTTCATTTAGGTAGAACCATAACAAAGTACATGAAATGTAGGTTTAGTAAATAAAGAAACCGTGATGAATTAGAGATAAGACTTGATTAGATGTGGCAAAACGGGCGAGTCGAATCGGGTCAATCGGGGTGTGGGTCGGGTTGGGTTGTCCCGTATTTTTTTAACAATTTTTTTTTCCGCCAATTATAAAAACAAATCAATAACAACCTATTTAGAGAGAATGAATAAAATCAATTAAGAAAATAAATTGCACTTAATGCCACTTGTTAATATCCTTTCAATTCTGAGTAATTCACACACATGATAGCAAACTTGTAAAAAGTATATTTTAAGTTTACATCACTACTAATATCATTCCCACAAAAGAAAAGAAAAAACTACGGGTGTGTTTGGATTAGACATGGCAAAACGGGTCAAAATTTGAGGACCCGACTAGCCCGACCCAAAAAATACCTGACCCGAACTCGAATTGTTTGACCCGAAGCAAAAAACAAGTTGACCCGTGACTCAATCTGATTTTTTACGGGTCAACCCGACCCAATCTGGATAACTCGTGACCCGACCTATTAAAAAAATTCGCTAAAAAATATTTTGACTATTTGAGCTTCACAAGCCAATAAGAGCTTTTGACATGAGAGTATGAGAGAAGAAAATATTAAAAAAGACAACCATTAAAAAAAAATAAAAAAATCTCATTCAATTTGAGTCATTTGACTAGCTGACTAGTTGTAGTCCAATTCCAAAGGCACAAAAGTGAAACGTGCCGACCACAAAAGTGAAACGTGCCGACCACAAAAGTGAAACGTGCCGACCACAAAGGCCAAAGCATCTGTTCACACTTTCACACATTTGACATTTCACACTTTTTCAGTTTCACACAAAGCTTGCGCGCCTCTACCATTTCACTTTCAGCTTTTCACACATAGATACTGTTCGCGGATCCACAAAAGTCAGCAAATAAGTTTGGGTCCCACAGCATTATTCATACCTTTAAAAATTATTTTGCTACAGTATTTTTAGCAATAAGTTTTCAGTTTTCAACAAATAAGCGGTATCCAATGACCAAAGCAGTTTTTATGGCAAGGTGAAGGGTTTCCAAAAGAAGTTTTTGGAGGAAGTTAGGGATTATTACCTTAATCTGCAAAACAAAATGATAAGCATCAGCATCAAGTCTAATTCCATGGTCATTCCAAGCAAGCCTACTCCAAATGGCCTATCGCAGTTATCTGAGATTGATCAAGCAACATAGTGGACTCATGCACCAGTCATACACATTTACAAACCCAAAACAACATCCCATCTTCATTCGAGAAGACGAAAAATGCCTTAAGTCCTGCATTGGTTCACTTCTACCCCCTAGCTGGCTGGCTACGCTGGAAAGAAGGCGGCCAGCTAGAACTTGATTGCAATGCAATAGGAGTGCAAGTATTGGAAGCTTATGTTGACACAAAATTGGATGATATTGGAGATTTTGTGCCTACTGGTGTAGTCGAAGATCTTGTCCCCAAGATTGATTATACTACTCCAACTGAGGAGTGGCCTTTATTCCTGGCACAATTGACAAGATTTAGCTATGGTGGCATTTGTGTTGAACAGCCATATCTCATACCATGGTTGATGGACAATTTGCAATTAACTTCATCAGCTCATGGGTAAAGTTGGCTCGAGGATGCGATTTGGAGGACGATGAGATACCATTTCTTGATCGAATTGTGTTGAAATCAAGTGAACTGCTTATGAAGCCGTGCTTTGATCACATAGCATACACCACAAAGTCACCACTCATGATCGGGAGCCTGAATGCCAAGGAAGAGCAAAAGAAGGAAACTAGTATGGCCTTATTAAAACTTACAAGAAAGCAAGTTGAGGGACTAAAGAACAGAGCCAATAATGAAACCCCATATCAAGAAAATGGGGTGTCGACAATAAGGCCTTATTCTAGATACAAGGCTATTTCCAGCCACATGTGGAGGTGTGCTTGTAAGGCACGTCGTGCAATTGATCGCGAAAATCAACCTACAAGAGTTCGCATTGTGGTTGACGTTCGCAACCAGTTAAATCCACCTCTCCCTCAACAATATTTTGGAAATGCAATTTGTACTCCAGTGACATCAACATGTCTCTATGGTGACCTCTTGTCCAAGCACTGAGTTATTCTGTTGGAAAACTAAGGAAAGCCATTGAGATTGTGACAAATGAGTATATAAGGTCTAATCTTGATTTTATAGCAAGTTAGAAGCATGTTAATGGTCTGAGGTTCAGCTTCGACTACACCAGTAGGCGCAAAATCAACAATATAATCCAATTTTTGCGTCAGCATAAGCTTCCAATACTTGCATTCCCAATATATTGCAATCAAGTTCTAGTCAGCTGCCTTCTTTCCAGCGTAGCCGGCCAGCTAGGGGGTAGAAGTGAACCAATGCACGACTGAAGGCATTTTTTGTCTTCTTGAATGAAGATGGGATGTTGTTGTTGGGTTTGTAAATGTGTATGACTAGTGCATGAGTCCACTGTGCTGCTTGATCAATCTCAGATAACTGCAATTGGCCACTTGGAGTTGGCTCGCTTGGAGTGACCATGGAATAAGACTTGATGCTAATGCTTATCATTTTGTTCTGCAGATTAAGGTAATAACCCCTAACTTCCTTTAAAAACTTCTTTTGGAAACCCTTCACCTAGCCATAAAAATTGCTTTGGTCATTGGATACCGATTATTTGCTAAAAATTGAAAACTTATTGCTGGAAATGCTATAGCAAAATAAGTCTTAAAGGTGTGAATAGTGCTGTGGAACCCAAACTTATTTGCTAACTTATGTGGGTTCATGAACAATACCCATGGACCCACTAAAAAAAACATAGATGCACTGAAACGCGCAAACACGCTATCCAAACTCACACTACATTGCATCAAAAAAAAAAAAAAAAAACTCACACTACATGTGTGAAAAGCTGAAAGTGAAATGGTAGAGGCGTAAGCTTTGTGTGAAAGTGTGAACAAAAGCTTTGGCCTTTGTGGTTGGCACATTTCACTTTTGTACCTTTGGAATTGGAGTACAGCTAGTCAAATGACTCAAATTGAATGAGATTTTTTTTTTTTTTTTTTAATGGTTGTCTTGTCTAATCTTTTCTTCTCTCATACTCTCATGTCAGAAGCTCTTATTGGCTTGTGAAGCTCAAATAGTCAAATTGAATGTGAAGCTATTGTCTTATCTTGTCTGTTGTCTACTTGTCTATATATATATAGACTATAATCTATTGACTATTGTTCTAGTGCTTTGTGCTTTATGCACCTAGTATCAGGACGTAGTCTAAATATTTTTTTAGCGAATTTTTTTTAATGGGTCGGGTTGGGTCGGGTTGACTTGTAAAATCGGGTCAGGTCATGTGTCAACCTGTTTTTTGTTTTGGGTCAAAAAAATCGGGTTCGAATCAGGTATTTTTCGGGTCCACAAATTCTAACCCGTTTTTCCATGTCTAGACTTGTTGGCGAAGAGAAACTAAAGAGCGAGAATTGTCAAAATCATGGATTAATAATCCATAAATATTGAAAGATTTAAGAGAATGTGAATCATAGGATAACAACAAGGTGGATGAAGAGGAGAAGCGCATTAAGAGTTTTGATTGTAGAATACCTATTATTAAGTTAAAGGAAAATTTTTATAAATCTGTTATACGACTAGATATGCTCTATAGTACCAAATGTTGAGTTGTTAAAAAACGACATATTCAATAAAATGAGTGTAGATAAAATGAGAATGTTAAGATGGATAAATGAGAATACAGGGAAAGATAGGATTTGAAATGAGGAAATCCCCTCAAAGATAGAACCCCTATTGATGTAACAATGAGAGAGGGTTGCTTGAGACGATTTGGTCATGTTCAAAAGAGAACGATTAATTAAATTGTAAGAAAAAATGAATTGTTCCAAATTAAGAGAACAAAAAGAGGTAGGCGAATGCCAAATTTAACATTAGTGGAAGTAATAGAAATGATATGTCAATTAAAGAAATAATAGGGAGATTGACTTCAGATAGAATAGAATAGAGAAAGAATATATGTGGCCGACCCTAACTAACATATCTAGTATCCATAGCAAACCTGGGACGAATCCACATTTGGGCCAAAGGAGGCCATGTGGCCCGACCTCTGCAACCTTTATTATTTTGCAAGATTAAAATTCTTAAGAGAATAACTTTCCAAATAGATATTGTATCCCCAAAAAATACTATTCTTTTAAGGTACGTACTTTAAAAAAAATTAAAATTTTGTAGTATCTCATAAAAAATAACAAAATAACAAATAGAATATAAAATTTTTCTATGCCTAAGTGCTAACAAATATAAAAATTTTCTAAAAGCTCCACTTAAATGTACTACTTTTGTGAAAATAATGAATGAAACTTCATAAGTGATTATAACACAATCATATTCAAGGTACGTAGCTAAGGAAAATTTATTGTTAAATCTAAAATAAAACATTTATTTCATATGATATATGTATAAATTATTTTTGATAAGTAAGTGAAGAAATTTATTAAAAAAATAGCAAATTCCCCCGGTACACAAGAAACGTGCTGAGAGTATAGAATAATTACAATTGACAAGAAATTTAATATGCTTTATTTTTATAATTTTCTTGAGTACTCAAATATTATTTTCTTCAATTTGTTGTTATTTTTCTTATTTTTTTGTTATTTTAAAAAAAAAATGCGATAGGAAAAAGTGTAAATTCACATGAGATATGAGTTGAAAAGAAAATCTGAGTTTTTTTTTTGATTGGTTATAACGGCAGTTTACCAAATCATTCTTTTTTGGTGTATGGCTTTGTTATTTTGAATCAAATAATTGTGGGTCAATAAAGTAAAAATTATCTCATACAAAACTAAAAATATTATGTGAAAGATAGTATCTCGACAATACTTACTACATTAAGAATTTTGAAAAATAAATTCAATTTAGATTTTTCTTATAATTTTGGTTTAGTTATCTCTCAATAATTATGAAAATTTTACTCATATTTTTAAGTAAGTAGCAAACACATACATAACTACATAAGAGAGTAAACTGTGTGATGTGTTGATCCTAGAGGTCGACCCTTCTAAGGGAGGATTTCTAGTTCTGTCCCTAGCTAAGTCCCAAACATTAAATTTAGAATTAAAACTTTGTTGTTGTTTTCAAGCTCAAAATGTTCTCTCAACAGTGCATTTGACTGATGAATGCGCATGAATTTCATGCATACCCTTGGTGGGCTTTTATGACTGAATTCTTTTAGGTGATATCATACTATCATTCACGTTTGTATGGCCCACAATATCTTTTCCTGTTTAGATATTTCGCGTCTACCAGGAAATATATATTTTTTGGATAGGACATTAAATTAAAAAATGAAATCCCAATATGAAAAGAGTAAAAATAATAATCATATTAATTATATATGAGATGGGTTCAAGTTACATCTGATGTAACTTGAAAAGAGTTACATCTTTTTATAGCCTTTGATTCTTATAAGATCTAACAGTGAGAAAGACACAAATTTTCACATCATTAATATATTAAAATTTAATTACATAACTACCCCCGAAATTAATGTACATCACTTAATTATTCATTTTTTTACAAAAATTATTCATCTTCTCTCTCTAATTCATCTCTCCCATGGCTCCACCTTATTACATTGACCACAAAACCAGCAAAGGAACAAAACATACTTAACCAATTTTGTGGAGGTTGTTTTTCTCAAAAACAAAATTTTTTGGAGGTGGTTTTAATTCTTAAACGAGTTGGGTTTTTCAAAAAGGGTGGGTCTCGGTAAAACTCGACTGTGGCAGGAAAGGCTTGGTCCTTGGTTAAAAATGATGGTTTTGGTCTAAACCCATTATCACTTTGTAATACATATGCAGCTATCAATTAGAATCGTAAAGAAACTTAAAATGTGCGGGGACTATCACCATGTGGCAAAATTGGTGTCCAAAGTTTACAACAAAGAAGTAATTGTTAGAGACAAAACTTGATGATTTCACCATTTCAGGCTTGGTTTGTGTTCATATACATAAAGATATTGGTGAGAGCTTAATAAATGAGATTCTGTAAATTATTGATCCAGTTTTTTCTGTGTGTACATCTGCTTCTAAAGGGCAAACAAAATCAATACTTCCTTTTCAATCTTTAACCATGAAGTCTGAAGAGACAATACTTATAGCTAGTATTTGTGAGGGTGGGTCTCCATCTGAAACCCAACTGGTTTAATACGTTTAGTTCTTTAACCTAATCATAAACCCAACTGGTTTAATACGTTTAGTTCTTTAACCTAATCATAAACCCAACTGGTTTTATGCTGAAGAGGATGGAGCTGTGGTAGAGGTGACTCCAAAAAGAGAAGGGAATTTGAGAAAATAAAGAATAAAATAATATACATTTATTATGGAGGCAGCTAAGTTATTAATCCCTAGAATATTAATGATAGTAGAAATTACTTTCTTTCTCACCACTAGATTTTATAAAAATCAATGGCTACAAAAATGTGTAACTCTTTTGAAGTTACACTAGGTGTAACTTGAACCCATCTCATTATGTGTATATATATATATATAAATAAAAAAACGTAAGCTAGAGAAAGCTAGCCAATGTACAAGGAATTTAACAAATCCGGCAGTCCCTCTATCGAAAAGGATACAAATGGTGAAGTCCACCCGTATAGGGTCTTCAAGTTTAAAAACTTAAATTTTACAATACTAATTTCTCGATCATCAAACGCATTACATGAGACACAATACTAATTGCTCCAGAACTTCTCCTACCAAACCATCCTCCCAAAACTCCCCTAGCCCCAACACTAATGAAACCAAGGAAGAGAATACCGTATCATACCGGCTGGGATAAACGGTATGTACCATACTAGTACGTGCACAAGTATAGAAACGCCAACATTTTGTACTAGATTAAATACCGAGCATATCGGCCTTGTACCGAGTGTACTGGCCGATTTTAGGTGTTTCAGCCTGTACCCGGCATATAGGATGGAGCAAAAAAAAAAAAATTTATGTTTTGTAATTTAAGGGCAAAACTACTCACTTTTTCTCACAATCTCACGTCGTCTCTCTCAATCTCTCGGTCTTTTTTTTGGCTAAATCACTCTCTCAATCTCTTGGTCTTTCTTTCTCTCACAGTCTCTCTTTCTCTCTCAGTCCATGTCAATATGAGATTTGGTTTCTCAATTCTCATCTAAGCCAAAGCTAGAAGTTGCAGAAGATGTAAAATTTTGTATTTTGTTTTCTTAGTATGCAATGAACAATTAAGCTTTCTATTTTTTATATTTTGTGTTTTTTTTTTTTTTTTCTTTTAGTTGTTGCTAAATTCTAAACCCATGAATAATTTGTTTTGAATTAAGGTAATGTTTTATGGTCAACTCTTATTTTTATAATTAATATTTATAAATATAAAAAAATAGCGGTAAACCTGAAATAGTACACCGGTACCGAAATATATCGTTCCACTGGCCAAATCAGTATAGCCTCTAGTACGAGATTGACTCCCTTGGAAGAAACTCCCAACAAGGAAAAAAAATCATCTAACATGACTCCCTAGCAAGTAGCAACATCATAATGGAGAAACAAACCGCCCTCCCTATAACACTAGCCCCATAACACACGACTCACATCTAGTGATTCTTTCCCTTCTTTCCTTTGTTCTCTCCATTTTTGTAATTGATTTTCTTCTTTGTTCTTTCTTTTATTTGTAATTTTTGGTTTGCTTTGTGCTCTTTATGCATAAAGTAGCCTTTTGAATATACGTCTTTTTTACTTATCAAAAATAATAAATAAATAAAATAACACTAACACATCTTTTTTTTTTTTTAGTATTACTTGTTGGTGCGTCCACCAAGAAATACTTGCTACATAAAAATAAAATAAATAAAAGATTATACCAACCCGCCACAATTCAAAATAAAATGTTCTTAGATTTTGTTATAGTCAAAAGAACTCTAAAAACAAATAATTTTGTTAACATAGAACAATAAATTTTCTAGAATTGGTATAATTTTATTTGTAAATTTTTTTAAAAGGCAAATCTAAGAAAAATCGCCCCACCCCACCTTCTCTCTCTCTCTCTCTCTCTAAAAAAAAGAATCAGGATGCTTTCCACATGCTAGCAAGCCCCTCTAACCCTCTTTATCATAAAATAAATAAATAAAAAACCTTAAAACATGTTACAGTTGGGTTTGTCTATCTTGGATATGGAAGTTTGTTGAACAATTTTGAATTATTGTTTTTTTTTTAAATTTCTGAACTAGTAAATGTGTTTATTTAATATTCATATTGTCGAAAGTTTTTTTTCTTATACTTATTTGATAGTATAGTTATAAATTTTCTTCTGAAAGGAAAAAAAAAATAGAGCATAAATTCTTGCATAGATCCTTTGATTAGAATCTCTCCTTCCCTGTATTCAATAGTAACTTCTCATTCCAGCCAGATAGTATTATGTTGATTTAAACCTTTTTTTTAAGGAAGAGATAAACTTTCTTACAGTAGATTGTTTATTTAATATTTAAAGGAATAACCTAAAAATTTATTCTGTGACTACAAGTGACAATGACTTACAATAATCTAATATTAATATATCAAAACGAAAGCTAAGAGAATACTCAATATTGAATTTTAGAGTGTCTCACATTGATTCTCAAAAAAAAAAAAAAAAAAAAAAAAAGAGTGCCTCACATTGTGCCCAGTGGTATAATTAACTTCACACAATACTATGGTCCTATAATCTTAAGACTTCGATTATGTTCAATTGTGAAAATTGTAGAGTGCCTCACATTATGTCCATTGGAAGCATTTCCGATTAAAACGTTTTTTAATTGGGTTCATACAACAAATTGTAACACACTTATAGATTTAACAAAATCACTTGTATCCTATGCATAGTTTTTTGTATTCTTTTAGGTTAAGGAGTGCTCACAATAGTGAGCATGAAATAATATATTTTATTAATAAATTTTATTATTTATATAAAATAAAAAATAAAAAAAAAGTTCCGCAACTAAAGTGAAATATATTACCTTTCCAAAATTGTAAACAGATGGATGTAAAAGCTTTTAAAAATAGCAAACTGACCCATAGAAAATAATCAACAATGGATGGCGAGAGATGCAGCCACCCTATGGAATTTTTTTTAGTAATTTATATTCCCTCCGTCCCATTTTTTTTGTCCTCTATTCCATTTTGAGATGTCCCAAAATATTGTCCTGTTTTTAAAAATAAAAGTTATTAATTTACTAATGTTCCTATTACACCCCTATTAATTTACTAATTCAATTTTTTAATAAATTTTTTTAATGGTAATTTTGAAAACTTATACATTTTTAAAAGGTAGACAAGATAATAAATGATGTTCCCTTAAAAAGTTTGACTTTTCAAACATGACAAAAAAATTGGGACGTAGGAAATAATAAGAGTACAAGTAAGAGATACAGCCAATAATGCAACGGTAGAGATTAGGGCAGGGTTTAGAGAAAGTGTAACAGTGCAAGATATTGGTTTCCTCTGGGTCCTAACTCGGAAATTTAAACAGGACTATTAACATCCCCTCAAGCCTTTAATAACCTTGTGGCGACAAAAGCAAAAATTTCTAGAGTAAAAGGGGTCCAAAGAGTATGTAACTTGGGTATGATTGGTTGCATATATTCTGGTTTTAAAGCTTTTTTTTTTCCTTTTTGGCAAATGATACAAAGTATATTTGCCGTATTTAATTATCATGGCTTTTGACTAGAGTATGTTTGTGTTAGAACTTAGAACCTCTCGTTCTATTTTCTTTATGTGTATGTTTGTTTCTAAAAAAAAAAAATTGTAAAAGACCCCTCCTTTTCCCCTTGAGCTTAATCCCAAGGCCACTACCTACCAGCTTGAAGAAATGGATGTCTCAGCGGTTTTAAAAAGACGGTCTTGAAAATGCGCTTTTAATTAGCTCAATTCTTGTCATTCCTTAAATTTATTGTCAAGAACCTCATAGCTCCTTGGCAATTTTTCTTTTTCCTTCCAATTTCCCCACCCACATTATTGTAATTGTTGAATTAAAAAATCTTATTATATCATATTTGTTTTTTTTTTAATGAATATCTGATCATATTTTAAATTGCCTTGTAACATTGTGAGATTCTCTTTGTACCAATTCTTAATCATTTTTTATTGATCTTAATTTCATTTTCTTTTAGATTTCACGAAAGCATAGAGTTTCAAGTCCTAAGACGCTGACTGTACTACTTACTTCCAACTAGAGAAGCAGAGACCAGAGCAATGTTTGCTGAGATCGTTTTGAGTTTCTTAACTTCTAAATCTACTTAAATTTTTAGTGTCATTTAAATGCTGAACTATTTTACTGTTCGTTTTTAGAATGTTATGACCTAGTTCCTCTAAAAAAAATTTAAGAAGAATATCTCTCATTAAAGGACCCTCTTTTATTAAATAATACAAATAAATGATAGGAGAACACACTAATTCTTTCTACTCTCATGTCATAGTTTTTTTTTTTTTTTTTTTTTGAGGAAGAATGTAGCTTATTTTATTGAAAAAAAAAAAAAGACTAACTCATGCAAAAAGAGGCACGAAGTAGCCAAAATAATTACAAACAAAAAATGACGTACAAGAAAAAAGAGAATCTATAAACAATATAATGGAATTACTAAAAGTGAGTTCCCAAAGATGAGACTAATCAAACTAAGTGCCTAAAAACAAGGCTATAAGCTGGTCCAACTCTCCAAGTCCCCGAATGTTCGAGTATTAGCTCTCTCCAAATGATCCACGACACACACAAGGGTTCCAAGCTGACAAATGTTTCCCTAACCAAAAAAACAACCGCCCTCGTCTGGTAAACCAAAGAAACACCGAAAGATCTAAAAACAACACTCCATAACCAATGTGCCCCCTCACAATGAATCAAAAGATGATCCATAATTTCCTCAATACACCAGCACATACAATGCCATTCCACTATGATAAAGCTTCTTTTCCTCAAATTATCACCAATAAGTATCCTCCTTAGCACTGTCATCCAAACAAAAGAGGAAACCCGCTGAGGTTGAAGTGTTTTTACATAAAATTCTTACAAAAAGTATTTTCCTTTACATATTTTTTTTGTCGTTTTCTCTACAAATTGCAAAAGGATAACTAACGGTTCGTTTGGTTGAGAGGAAAAGAGAGTGAGGGATAGAAAATAAGGTGAGGATGGAAAAAAATTTAGTTTTCCCTTATGTTATTTGGTTGGAGGGGTGAAAATGCGGAGTAATGAAAAACTCTTTTATTTGGTTGAGAAAAAAAAAATGAGAGAATAGAAAATGTAAATTGTTTACATTTACTTTCATGTCCCTAGTAGATAATTTTTTTTAAAGATATATATTTTTATTAGGGGAACAAACCGAAGTTGGGGTACATTGAATAAAGCCAAACATGTAAGAAAAAGAATTAAAAAAATTTTAAATTAAAAAAAAAATCAACATTACATATATGTGAGGGAGGACTAGGGCTAGATGGGTAATTTCCATCAACCCCCCTCTTCTTCCCCATTTTCTCATCATTTCGAGGGATTGAGTTTTTGTAGGCTCAGGGAGAAAACTGTCAGACCCCACCAGTTTCTCTCCCCATTTCCTCTCCTAACTGAATACATCATTACCCATTTTTCCTCCCTCATTTCCTATCCCCTAGTTTTTTAAAATCTACATTTTTTTCTTTGTTATTTTATTTCGGTGGTTAATTTTGAGATTCATAAAAATTGAAAACTGGTTTTTTTTTTTTTTTTTAGGTGGCATTTGGGTATTGATGAAACCAAACGTGTTTGCGTTTGCGTTTCTTTCTTCTTCTTTTTTTTGAGCGTTGAGAAGCGCGTTTCAGCTAGAAAGTGGTCTGTCAATGGGTTCCATACACTGTTCACGAAACCCATAAACCTCTTTATTTAGCAACTTTTTCATTAAAAATAAGTCTCACAACACTATTTACACATTTAAAAATTATTTTGCTACAATGTTTTCAAACGGACCCTTAATTTAATGATTCAATAGTCAGGAAGGGGGTTTAAACTCTTGATGTTTTTATTGGAAGCACTAGAAGATGCTAATTACGATTGGAACGCTGAACGTTCCCGTTGAAAATATTAAAAGATGTTGATGAAAGAATATTAGAACTTAGAAGAGGAAGAGTTCACATTATTATTAAAAATAATCCTACGGATCTACTTTATGGTTTATAAAGCCCATTCCTCCATCAATCTGCCCATGTATATCAGTGTTATTCACTCGGTTCATGAACAACAATTTGGGATAACTACCTCAACTTGCCGTCTAAAATCACGGTTAGCCTTGTTTGTGTTATTTGAGCATTCTGTAAACCATGGGCTTCATTTGTTGCACCACTGAGCAAAATGCTCCAGTAGGCAAGTAGCCTTGGGCAAAGGCATTAACACACGAGACTAACATTCACCAACATTTCAAAGTTCCTAGCAGTTCCCAAACTAACCGAGGGAAGGGGAGAGCACTTTTATCTGTTGTGCATCATTTGTTTTCACATTTTGTCAACAAGCGCCATTGCCCTCAGTTTATACATAAGGTCCGATTCTGAGATGTTTGCCTTAGGCAAAGCCACACCCTCTGACTGATGGCAAAATATTCACCTCCAGCAAGATACCTAATAATCATTAGATTTGTCATCCCTACTGGATGTAATTGCATTCCCCTCTCCCTCATTGCATAATTTGTATTTGCAGAGGTTGCTCATTCTCTTGTGGGATCTTTAAATATCCCAAGAATGTGTTCTGCAATACTTAGCAAATGTGTTCAAAATCACAAGATATATAACCTATCAATACAAGCCATTCCCACAACAAGACACATTCACAACCTGTCAAAGGAAGGTACAGCTCATTCAATGTAAATCTACGCACATTCACGAGGCACAAGTAGCTTTTCAATTCCAAATGCATGTAATTTATAGTATCATGCTTCCTTACAAAATATGAGCTACACTAACCAATTGTAGCAAGCTGATCAAAAGCAAAATATAATAAAAGTGGTTTAAGTGCAGCCTAAGTACATACTCATAGCCTAGAAACAAGGAAAAATATCATCCTAGGGAGCAGCCCCACCACACATTACAACAAAGTTCCAACAACATACATGAACCCAATAGATAAAAGAGAAATGACGATCAAAGCAAGCCGTAGGTGGCATCACCATTCAAGATTGCCTCATCTGGAATACTTTCTTGCAACTAAACCCTCTTTGATAGCATGAAAGCAAGCTCTGCCTTCCACTTGGAAATCTGGTTCTTTAGGAACACTATCCGAGTCCAAATGAACCACTCCTTGGCAATACGATGAAGGAATGTAACAGCCATACCAAGCTTGATCAAGTCTCTAACTGTACCCCTCCATTCAAAGAGGCATACCTTTGTCAAAGAGGCAACAGGGGTACTTTTAATATCCATAATTATTGCAGCCAGCAAACTTAACAGAAAATTCCCTGTTCCCGAGCCAACTTCAAGTTGACCAACAAAATCCTCATGTTTAGACCTAAGTTGCTCTAGTATAAGGGCACTCTCCAAGGGAACCGAGAACCTTTGGATGCTTGTCTCTGAACCTGTAAATTTGAGGAAATGAGAAGCTAGAAATTAAGAGAATGAGAATTTGAATAATAACTTTGAAATTTTAATTATACCAAAAGAAATTAGAAATATATAATGCATATTGACAATAATTAGAAAAATATGTACCATTTCATAAAAAAATAATATCAATAAAAAACGATAAACTTATATACTAGTAAAAATAGAGTAATGGAAATTACTTTTTAAAATTGTTTAATTTTTAGAGAAAACAAATTATCTACGATAAAATTTAGAGAATAAATTATACATATTTAGTATAAGTTTTTATTATCATAATAGACCGATACATATTCAGTATAAATTCAAATTTATACGTAAGATTTCATCCCAAATAATAGGAACATCAAAAGTATTAAGTATATATAATTCAATTTAAGTCCCAATTAGTCCAAAATGGAACGAATGGGACAAAAAACCCTAAATAACACAATTTGCCTATAACTACTTTCCCCTTTCTCTCTTGTAAGCTCACTCCCGAACATCCAAAAAAAGGAATTACCAACTCCTCTACCTGGATGTGGAAAGCTCCTCCGCTCAAACTAAGATGGCGATACCCAATGTAAGTTTAGTCATTCCACACCATCCATCTTCTTTACGAAGATTGTTCTTAGTATAGTTCTTTGTTGTTTTCGGCAAATGAGTTGGCTCTGTTTTAATAGTGTGTAGACTTGCTGTCTTTTCAGGTTGTAGGCATTCAAAACATGGGAAATTCTTGCTTTATGGGGGCAACATTGCAAATGGTTGCTCACACACAAGAAATTAGAGAGATAGTAGCACGGTATAGGTGTCGGTGTAGGGGATTTTGTTTGCTTTGTCTGCTTCAACCATTGTTGGATGCAATCCAAAATGAGCAAGTGGATGTATTTTCGCCCATCAACCTTTATGAATTTTTACTTGGTTGTTTCCAATCTCTTTAACTTTTTTTATAATTTTTTTAAAATAAATTCTAATTAGGTTACCTGGTTGTTTCCAATCTTTTGCAGCTTTTGTTAACACGAATTCCCAAGGAGACCAATTTGATTTAGTGGAGGTTTTCAAATTTTTTGTTACTCAAATGGGAATAGATGCATCAGAGATTGAACCCCTTTTTGGATTGAACCTCTAATACAGACAATCTCATTTGAGTAACAAAAAATTGGAAAAACTCCACTGCATCAAATTGGTCCCCCCGGAAATACGTGCTAACAAAAGCTACAAAAGATTGGAAACAAACAGGTAACCTAATTAGAATTTATTGTTTTTTAAAAAAATTATAAAAAAGTTAAAGAAATTGGAAACAACTAGATAAAATTAATAATGGTCGACCGGCGAAAATATATCAACTTGCTCATCTTGGATTGCATCCAACAATGGTCGAAGCTGACAAGGCAAACAAAATCCCCTAGACCAACACCTATGTCGTGCTACTATCTCTCTAATTTCTTGCGTGTGAGCAACCATTTGCAATGTTGCCCCCATAAAGCAAGAATTTCTCATGTTTTGAATGCCTACAACCTGAAAAGTCAGCAAGCCTACACACTGTTAAAAACAGAGTCAACTCCTCTGCCAAAAACAACAAAGAACTAGACTAAGAATAATCTTCGTAAAGGAGATGTATGGTGTGGAATGACTAAGCTTACATTAAGTATCGCAATTTTAGTTTGAGCGGAGGAGCTTTCCGCGTTCAGGTAGAGGAGGAGCTGGAAATTCCTTTTTTTGGATGTTCAGGAGTGAGCTTAGAAGAGAGAAAGGGGAAAGTAGTTATAGGCGAATTGTGTTCTTTAGGGTTTTTGGTCCCATTCGATCCTGAAAACTTATGTATAATTTGAATTATAAGTTTTTTATAACAAAAAAACTTATACTGAATATGTATCGGTCTATTATGATAATAAAAACTTATACTAAATATGTATAATTTATTCTCTAAATTTTATTGTAGATAATTTGTTCTCTCTAAAAATTAAACAATTTTAAAAAGTAATTTCCATTTCTCTATTTTTACAAATATATAAGTTTATCATTTTTTATTAATATTATTTTCTTATAAAATGGTCCATATTCTTCTAACTACTGTTAATATGCATTATATATTTTTAATTTCTTTTGGTATAATTAAAATTTTTAAGTTTCAAAGTTATTATTCAAATTCTCATTCTGTTAATTTCGAGCTTCTCATTTCTTCAAATTTACAGGTTCAGAGACAAGCATCCAAAGGTTCTCAGTTCCCCCCTATACTAGATCAATGCCCCTATACTAGTTCATTTGGATACAGATGGTTCATTCAGTGGGTATTTTAGTAATTATACATATATAACCGGGTCGGGCCGGGTTCTGTAAAAACCCAAACCTGACCCAGACCCACTTCGGGTTTTTTTAAAAACCCAAACCTGACCCTATTTTTAATCGGACCAGGTAAAATTCAACCTGTTAGGGTCAGGCCGGGCCGGGTATCGGCGGGTCGAGCAAAAATTGTCATCCCTATTTTAATGCTTCATTTTGACATCCTAATTTAAGCCATCCGTTGTACTTTATATACTTCATGTCTCTAGCTACATTTGGTAGCTCAAAGCTAACGAAAAATACTCAATAAATATCAAAGAGATGTCTAACTCCTGTATTATCACTTCGATTGTGAAAGCACAAAGCATAAAAAATGAATGAGCTAAGATATCCTTCCCTCCTAATAAGTTGGGAGCAATCAAACTGAGAAAATGAATTTGTGAAGTTAAGGTAAAGGAACCAATACGAACAAAACTTAAAAAATTAAAAATTACTAAATCACATAAAATCACAACATTTAACATGCTTTGCAACACCATGAGCGGTGAGCCCACTCATACAGACACACAAATTTAAAGTCCTCAAAAATTAACACAAAGGTCAAACGATAGGGCACACTTGCACAAAAGTTCAAAGATGGAAAATTTCCAGTAGGACAGCACAATAGGTTAACTACCAAACTGAAAAACTGCTAAGAATATATGAAAGTTCAAGAACATGACAGAAATAAATCAATTACAAGCAGAGACTCACCCTCTTAGCAAAATGAACAGCAGTTTCTTTTTGATTAGTGAGGGGTGAAACAACAGGAAGGTATTCTACCTGTTCAGTCCAAATAAAATGTCTCAGATTAATTCAAATCAATACAAAAGTTTGCAAAACCAGACAATGTAGTAACCCAGAGTTCAAACCCAGCAGGGACAACATCCCTCCATAAATTTGTGAAACTGTGTGAACATCCTAAACATGAGCATTGCCAAAGAGATATTCCCCCTATGCAAAATGGCATACCACATTACACAAGGCTTGTAAGGTACCATTAGAGACAGCACCAAAATGAAATTCAACGCAAGAAAAGTGTCATACCATGATTGGTCAAAGTGCACATGAGGATAACGGACAATTACAGGTTGGATTGGGTAACCAGGGATGAATGCACCAAGTTGGAATGACATAAGGATCCTTCCATTAGTTGTGGTTCCCTCAGGAAATAATAGTACACGAGAAAAACTATCGCTAGAAGCCTTTCTCCGTATTCAGATCCTCGAAAGCACATTTCTGTATCAAATAGCTTATAAATTGATAAAAATCTTTTGACTTTGAGTTTCTAAAGTAAACCTAAAATGATTATGAAATCAGATATGGTATGCAACTGCTTCCGTTGCTAAGTTTAAAATGATTTTTGAAAAACATATTCATATTTATGCAAAATTAGAATGAAAATGGGTGACAAATTTCACAACCATTTCATAAGGAAGGCACGTGATCCTAGAGAGGAACTGAACAATCTCAGGACATAAAAATCAACATATAAAACATTGAAAGATATGGACAATCATTAATGTCATATAGATCAAAATAAAGATAAGACAGTTAAAATTATAGAAGTTTTCTACCATTATTTCATTGACGGCATGCTTCCTTGATGGCGGTGAGAACCTATTGACATATATCACCTGAGAACATAAAATCCAACTCATTGGAGCTAAATTGAAACAATTCAAGCATTAAAAATAAATAGTTTCAGTGATTGCAGAAATGAAATTACCTGCATTGCTCTGATACAGAAATCACAAGAAATAAGGTTTTCCTTGCAATCAACCATCCAACATCCCACCTCAAAAAGACCCAAATCAAAAAAAAATTCAAAACAAAACCCAGACATACAGACTCATCCTTCTCAAACCCAAATAGTTCCAAACATCCAACATCACATGATTTACACCTCAAACCCAAATCAAATTTAAAATAAAAATAAATAAAAAATAAAACTCATACCCGCGACGGCAAGTTCTACTTGATTGTGACCTTGCAACCGCAGTCCAACACTTATCATGACTCAGCAACAGTCGTCTATCAAGTTCTACTTGATAGAGCTTGAGACTGACGGTGACAGAGCTTGAGGCCGACGGTGAGATCGTGTGATGGCGACGGTGACAGAGGTCAGAGCTTGAGGTTGAGTCCGTGAGTGAAAGTGAGTGAGAGAGGGAGAAGAGGGTGAGTCCGTGAGTGAGAGAGGGAGAGGAGAGTGAGGCTGTAAGGGAGATGGATGGGGAGTGGGACGGCTAAGTGTGGGATATGAGAGGAAGTAGGGTTTTTATAGTTTTTATATATATATAAGGGGTTTTTGGTAATTTTATACTTAAACGGGTTGGGTCTGGGTCCAGGTTCGGGTTCGGGCCAGGTATGACAAAAACTCAGACCCGACCTGGACCTGCTTTTTTTTTTTTTTTTTTTTTAAAGACCCATACCCAATCCTATTATTTATTGAGCTGGGTAAAATCCAACCCATTAAGGTCACGCCGGATCGGGTATCCGCAGGTCGGACTTTTATTGCCATTCCTACACCAAAACCCAATTAAAAAATACAATAACTTTCTTGTATTTTCCTTCAGTTTCTCATCAACCAAACAACAAAAAAAGCTAAAAGACCAAAAATGATATACCCAAAAGAGAAGAGAAATACATCTGGCTGAAATTCTGGTGATCCACATGATTCTAGACCTCCAAACGGGCATAGGACTTTGCTTATCTTTCCAACCATAAAGAGTTACTTTGGTGGCCACAAAACCAATCAACAAGCAAACCCCAAAGAGGACGAGCCTAACAGCCGCAATAGGCAAACAAACCACCAACTTCAACCACTTGTACAACCCTTCGATCTGACTTGTCTTGTTTAAGAATGGGTCAACTGTGGATGACCCACATACCTCCAGACCCTTAGACCCTAGAAATTCAAATAGGTTTTCTGTGCTACTAATAATAATACTGGTGTCGTTGCCATTGCCATTGTTGTGGTGAGAGTTTCGATGATTGTGATTTATACAACTCTCTCTGTTGTTTCTGTTGTTGTTGTTGTTGTGAGAGATGGAGTCGTGGATGGTGAGGATTAGATGAGGGGGATCGGAGGTCTAGGAAGAGAGGAGAGGAGAGGAGAGGAGAGATTAGGGTCCGCCATAGGTGAAGAGTTTTAGATAGACTAATGGTCGTTTGGTAATATTATTTTAGTAACTTTGTTTGTATTTTTTAGAAATACGTGTGGGTGAAAAAGTGTGTAAAAATAAGTGTAATATTGTTTAAACACTGAAAAATGTTACTCAAAATACACCAACAAGTCCGAATACAGAGGCAGAAGACAACAACGTTAATGGGGGGATTGGAGTAACAAGTTAAAACTAGGTGTCTATACTATGTGTTGTTGTGTGTCTCTGATTGATTTGTTTGTTTGAAAACTTTCCTTTTCTTTTCTTTTTTCTTTTTTTAAATTTTTTTCACTGTGTGTGGACTGTCATAGTGTCAGTGGTGGTGGGATTTTCTTTATCTATTTGTTTGGTTATCGAGAAAAAATTCTGTTTTTATATATTGTTGCCACATGCTGTACATGGGGATTTCTAAATTCTCTCTCTTCTTCTTTTTCCACGATTTTCTGAATCTGCTTTTGTCATGTTAATATTGATATTATTTTGGAGTTATTTTGGAGATCTAACATATTTATTAAGGGCTTGTTTGGTGGTAGATTTCAAACATCGTTGTTTAAAATGATGTGAAAATTGTAGTTTAAAAACTGTTGTTGAAACACGTGTTTTTAGTGTTCATAAAACAAAAAATGTGTTTGGTAACATGGTTTAAATAACACGTTTCAGTATTTGAAAAACATAAAATACGTGTTTGGTATATGTGTTTGATTTTAAAAAAAGCTGACGCCATGTACAAAATAATATTTTTTATTTGAGGAGAGAGAAGAAATCCATTTTATCCTGTTGCCCTTCTTTTCTCATCATTGTTCCTTCTTTTTCCCTTCTCTTCCCTGAGAGCAGAAAACCAAATCCACGCCGTCGCGGAGTAGCCATGGGTGGAGTGAAATCCGTACAAGACGAGGGTCTTAGATTGGGTCGGTGACGGTTGGGGATCTTTGTGAGGGGCAGTTGGGCAAAGAATCCTATTTCTGAGCAAGGATTTAAATGGGTTTGACTTCTTTTGCTAATGCGTTGTGAGGGAGAGAGCTTTTACAAGAAGCCGCTGATGGGTCGGTGAGTTATGGCATTGATGGGATTGAAATGACTTATAAGTTATGATTTGTTGTAAGGGAGAGAGTTTCGTTGAGTTTTGTGAGATGGGTTAGTGAGGAGAGTTATGGCACGATTAGTGTGGGTTATGGCGTTGGGTGAGTTATGTGAGATGGGTCGATGATTGCTGATGGGTGAGAGTTAATGCTCTGTTGTTGATGGGTAAGAGTTGTTGATTGGTGAGAGTTAATACTCTGCGGATTCAGCATGTTGAAGATGAGGGCAAAGGCAGGTCTTATGAGAAGAAGAGAATAGAGGGAAGGTTTGTCACATCAGGTGGGAGCCACGGGTCTGAAGGTATTTACAGTGCTGTCACTGGAAAGCGTTGTTTGTTGTTTAAAAATAGGTCCCAGGTGATTTCAAAACACATTGTTTAAAAACCATATTTTCAACAACATTGTTTAAACAACACTGAACACAGATACCCTACAAAACACGTGTTTTTTTTTTTTTGAACACCAATGTTCAGTGTTTAAACACTAAACACTGGTGTTTAAAATCGGTGACCAAACGGGCTCTAAAATATTGCACCACTTAAAATCGTGTTTTTAAAAAAACAAACTAGATTCTTTAAAACAATGTCAATAATAATAATAATAATAACTAGTCGCTACCTATTTGTGAGGTAGATTAAAATAATTTTATAAAATCTTAAATTGACTAAAAAACTACATCATTGCATAATTTACTCTTGTATGACTTCAATATGTGTTACAATTTGATGAAGAAGGCATTACTTGAACACGTAATGGCTTACAAAAAATAAGAAAAAAGTACACGACCCCACACTAAAAAATGTTGAGCAAAAGCCCACGTTGAAATAATGAAAGTCATACCTCCTCTTAATATACTTTCATATTGTGAGGTGAAGTAAAAACATAGGCAATAGCAACAACCTTAAGGACTCGTTTGGGAGGAGAGGAGGGAATGGAATGGAAATGAATGAAAATAATAATTTAAAAATATTATTCTCTTTCTTTGTTTGGGAATTGAGAGTTTTAATGGAAGGAATGGAAAGTCCATTCCCTTATTTGGGAGTTTAAATAGGAGGGAATGAAATGGGTAGAAGAGAACACACATTCCTCTCTATTCCCTTCAAATCTCAAATTTTCATTTCCCCCAAAATTGGAAGGAATGGGAAGAATGAAATTAGATTTAATGATTTTTTTTTAACTAAAACTCCCAAAATACCCTTATATATTCAACCCTTTATTTTAAAATAAGGGTCTAATAGTAATATTATTATAAAATGATTCCATTTCATTCCCTACATGTTACTCCCAAACAAGATTACTTACATTCCATTCATTTTTATTCCTTTCCATTCCTTAATTTTAAAACATCCAATCAAGATTACTTAATTCCATTTCATTCCATTCTTTTCCATTCCTTTCATTTACTTAAATACATTCCATTCTATTAAATTCATTTCCATTTCTTTATGATCATTCTATTCTATTACATTCCCTTATAAACTCCCAAACGAAGCCTAAATTTTAATTATTGCAAACTTTTTTATCTTGTAAAAAGCGGTTAAAGAGAGTTTGGTGGTTCATGTACGAATTTTTTTTTTTTTTTAAAATACATAAAAAACCATAAAATAATTTTTTTTTTAACAAAGTAGAGGAGAATAAAATAATAGAAGAAGAGCTTATACCTCTACTTGGCTTTTAAAAAAAAATATTGGGGTTTACACTACTATTGTAGTGTTTATGATTAACATTGCAAAAATCTTAAGCCATATTTTAAGCCATGTGGTTTTATCGAACAAAAATCTTGTCTAATGTTCTGAATCTATGCTCCATCTACTGTATTATGTGAGATGAGTGATTTTTCTTTCCTTTTAAACTTGATATTAAAAAAAAAAAGTTAAAGTAAATCATTTTTTTTTGGAGAAATTATAATAAATCATGGCTAAACATAAAAAAGGAACACTACATAGAGAGGGGAGGCATAAATTTTATTGAGTTTATCCTAGGAAATGGTAATTGATCAATTATCTATGAAGAATGGCAATACACCAAAATAAGAAATGTATATACTTTGAGTTCGAGTTTAAGTTGGATTTGTTAGAGAGATAGAGTTTCACTCCTTGTTAAATTATTAACGTTTGAGTTTGAGTTTAAGTTGGACTTGTTAGAGAGATAGAGTTTCACTTCTTATTAAGTTTGGACTAAATAAAAATAATTGTGGTGAAACATTAAAACTAAATAAAAATAATTGTGGTGAAACGTTAAAAAAAAAAAAAAAAAGGTGATGTGGAAAATTTTGAGTTACATATTAGAGTGTTGTAACATTGAACTAATTTTTGGTCTAAATTATGCCTTCGGTATCAAATTTTTTTTTCTTCAATACGAAAAACCAACTGCCATGTATGCATTATCCCTCAAAAAAAAAAAAAACTGCCATGTATGCATTCACAACATATATAGAGGAAAGTATAATAAGAAATAAGGTTTTATGGGAGTACGAGGTCTTCATTGATGAGGAAACAGTCAAGCTGGTCGTCCCAGCCATCATGAAGGTTTTTCTCCTTGACCAAATCTCCAACGATGATGTGGCGGATCTAGGTAGCCTTTGTTAATGCAGATCATGTCGTTGTCTTGCTTATCCCGGGTGATTAAATTCTAAATAATTTCTTATTTAACCATCAAAGGTTTTTATTAGTTGAGTTAACCAGAACTCACAACTTTATATAACATTTGCAAATATGCTAATAACTACATCACATTTATCAGTAATTTTTATGAATAGCTCAAACAAATTTCTTGTTTGCTTAAGGTTGTAAAAGAACAATGTTATGTAGGACTAACTCGAGTTTAGCTACTCATCAAAAAAATAAAAAAATCGAGTTTGGCTTAAGAAAAATCTTGTTAATGTATATTTGTTTAACAAAAAAGTCAAATTCAAACCTAAACAAGTTAAGCTCAAACAAAATAATAACTTCCTGAACAAACTCATTAACATTAATATAAACTTGATTTAGATTATATATAATATTATATTTTAATATCTATACTTGTCTCAAAATATTCTTCAATAGACTTAAAATTGAATTATGTAAGTTTGTAAATATATTCATACGATATCAAATTACTATTATTTATCATTTATTAAAAATATAAATAGTCTATTCGTAGTTAAAATTTATAAAAACAATTTTAAGGATTTGTTTGGGATCCGCTTATTTTACTAAAACTGAAAACTTTTTACAGAAACTACTGTAGATAAAGGTAAAAGTTAGTTGACATAGTATAGTGGGACCTATACTATGTCAACATGGTAAAGCCCAAAACATGCATTTCCCTTTATTACTTCTTCCCTCTTTCTCGACAACCAAACATCAATCGAAACGTAAAACAAGTCAATTCCCTTTCAGCTCAACCTAACATATCTACATTTATGCAAAATTAGTATAATTCTATTCAAATTTTCTCCATCTTCCCAAAAGACCCACAACAGTATAAAACGCAAAACTTCAACTTTCCATTCTCCATCCATTTCCTCCACACTCTCAGCAACCAAACATAAATTTAAACAAATAAATAAATAATTTTTTTTCTAAAGCTAATTAAGTTTTCAAATCATGCCCCAAGACACCAATAATTTTTTCATTTTTTGGTAAGTAACAAATTTTATTCAGAAAAAAGATTGCACCCAGTGTACAGGACCTATACTAGATGTATATCATAACTAAGCTTGGAGATTACAAAGATCTTCCAAAAAAAAAAATCTTTTCCCTAAAATAAAGAAAAAGAAAAATCCAAACACCAACCATCTTGTACCAATACATATTTCAATTATACAAAATACAAAACAAACCATCAATACAAATTACATCGGCTAAGCAAACCGTCTATAGTACTAGCAAATTAGCAATACAGAGCAAAGCAGCCATCACAAATTAATGGAATCTAAAAAAACTTAGGATTTCATGTTTTCATACGAGGTTAAATGGAATACAAATTCGTTATTGATTACACAGGTTGCGTTTGGAACCAGTTCTTGCATTAGAAATTTCATAGTTAGATGGCATAACTAAAAATAAACAGATATTTAATTCATAACAAAAAAAATGTCATTTATATTCCATATGAAAGATATTTTGGCGGGAGTGGCGGGTCACAGACAAAAGAAAAGTAGAGAAAAAAAAAGAGAAAAGAATAAGAAAAAAGAAGCAAAAACAAAATGAAAGAGTGAAAACGTACCTGCGAGCTGCGAAGAGTGAAGTGTGTTGGAGGGGATTTTGGGGGCTTGTTTGGGGTGCTCTAATTTTGTTTGATTTGGAGCACCAATTGGATTTTTTTTTTTATAAATTCCTTATATAGTTGGCCGCCTTTTTTTTTTTTTTTTAAATAAAGTTTTAACCTATGAATTATGATTATTACTCAATTTTTGGTGTAGGCGGTGATTAAATTCTAAATAATTTCTTATTTAACCACCAAAGGCTTTTATTAGTTGAGTTAACCAGAACTCACAACTTTATATAACATTTGCAAATATGCTAATAACTACATCACATTTATCAGTAATTTTTATGAATAGCTCAAACAAATTTCTTGTTTGCTTAAGGTTGTAAAAGAACAATGTTATGTAGGAACAACTCGAGCAATAAAAAAATCGAGTTTGGCTTAAGAAAAATCTTGTTAATGTATATTTGTTTAACAAAAAAGTCAAATTCAAACCTAAACAAGTTAAACTCAAACAAAATAATAACTTCCTGAACATACTCATTAACATTAATATAAACTTGATTTAGCTTATATATAATATTATATTTTAATATCTATACTTGTCTCAAAATATTCTTCAATAGACTTAAAATTGAATTATGTAAGTTTGTAAATATATTCAAACGATATCAAATTACTATTATTTATCATTTATTAAAAATATAAATAGTCTATTCGTAGTTAAAATTTATAAAAACAATTTTAAAGATTTGTTTGGGATCCGCTTATTTTACTGAAACTGAAAACTTTTTACTGAAACTACAGTAGATAAAGGTAAAAGTTAGTTGACATAATATAGTGGGACCTATACTATGTCAACATGGTAAAGCCCAAAACATGCATTTCCCTTTATTACTTCTTCCCTCTTTCTCGACAACCAAATATCAATCGAAACGTAAAACAAGTCAATTCCCTTTCAGCTCAACCTAACATATCTACATTTATGCAAAATTAGTATAATTCTATTCAAATTTTCTCCATCTTCCCAAAAGACCCAGAATAGTATAAAACGCAAAACTTCAACTTTCCATTCTCCATCCATTTCCTCCACACTCTCAGCAACCAAACATAAATTTAAACAAATAAATAAATAATTTTTTTTCTAAAGCTAATTAAGTTTTCAAATCATGCCCCAAGACACCAATAATTTTTTCATTTTTTGGTAAGTAACAAATGTTATTTAGAAAAAAGATTGCACCCAGTGTACATGACCTATACTAGATGTATATCATAACTAAGCTTGGAGATTACAAAGATCTTCCAAAAAAAAAAATCTTTCCCCTAAAATAAAGAAAAAGAAAAATCCAAACACCAACCATCTTGTACCAATACAGATTTCAATTATACAAAATACAAAACAAACCATCAATACAAATTACATCGGCTAAGCAAACCGTCTATAGTGCTAGCAAATTAGCAATACAGAGCAAAGCAGCCATCACAAATTAATGGAATCTAAAAAAACTTAGGATTTCATGTTTTCATACGAGGTTAAATGGAAGACAAATACGTTATTGATTACACAGGTTGCGTTTGGAACTACTTCTTGCATTAGAAATTTCATAGTTAGATGGCATAACTAAAAATAAACAGATATTTAATTCATAACAAAAAAAATGTCATTTATATTCCATATGAAAGATATTTTGGCGGGAGCGGCGGGTCACAGACCGAAGAAAAGTAGAGAAAAAAAAGAGAGAAAAGAATAACAAAAAAGAAGCAAAAACAAAATGAAAGAGTGAAAACGTACCTGCGAGCTGCGAAGAGTGAAGTGTGTTGGAGGGGATTTTGGGGGCTTGTTTGGGGTGCTCTAATTTTGTTTGATTTGGAGCACCAATTGGATTTTTTTTTTTTTATAAATTCCTTATATAGTTGGCCGCCTTTTTTTTTTATTTTTAAATAAAGTTTTAACCTATGAATTATGATTATTACTCAATTTTTGGTGTAGGCAGTGATTAAATTCTAAATAATTCCTTATTTAACCATCAAAGACTTTTACTAGTTGAGTTAACCAGAACTCACAACTTTATATAACATTTGCGAATATGCTAATAACTACATCACATTTATCAGTAATTTTTATAAATAGCTCAAACAAATTTCTTGTTTGCTTAAGGTTGTAAAAGAACAATGTTATGTAGGAACAACTCGAGTTTAGCTACTCATCAAAAATATAAAAAAATCGAGTTTGGCTTAAGAAAAATCTTGTTAATGTATATTTGTTTAACAAAAAAGTCAAATTCAAACCTAAACAAGTTAAGCTCAAACAAAATAATAACTTCCTGGACATACTCATTAACATTAATATAAACTTGATTTAGCTTATATATAATATTATATTTTAATATCTATACTTGTCTCAAAATATTCTTCAATAGACTTAAAATTGAATTATGTAAGTTTGTAAATATATTCATACGATATCAAATTACTATTATTTATCATTTATTAAAAATATAAATAGTCTATTCGTAGTTAAAATTTATAAAAACAATTTTAAGGATTTGTTTGGGATCCGCTTATTTTACTGAAACTGAAAACTTTTTACTGAAACTACTGTAGATAAAGGTGAAAGTTAGTTGACATAGTATAGTGGGACCTATACTATGTCAACATGGTAAAGCCCAAAACATGCATTTCCCTTTATTACTTCTTCCCTCTTTCTCGACAACCAAACATCAATCGAAACGTAGAACAAGTCAATTCCCTTTCAGCTCAACCTAACATATCTACATTTATGCAAAATTAGTATAATTCTATTCAAATTTTCTCCATCTTCCCAAAAGACCCACAACAGTATAAAACGCAAAACTTCAACTTTCCATTCTCCATCCATTTCCTCCACACTCTCAGCAACCAAACATAAATTTAAACAAATAAATAAATAATTTTTTTTCTAAAGCTAATTAAGTTTTCAAATCATGCCCCAAGACACCAATAATTTTTTCATTTTTTGGTAAGTAACAAATGTTATTCAGAAAAAAGATTGCACCCAGTGTACAGGACCTATACTAGATGTATATCATAACTAAGCTTGGAGATTACAAAGATCTTCCAAAAAAAAAATCTTTCCCCTAAAATAAAGAGAAAGAAAAATCCAAACACCAACCATCTTGTACCAATACAGATTTCAATTATACAAAATACAAAACAAACCATCAATACAAATTACATCGGCTAAGCAAACCGTCTATAGTGCTAGCAAATTAGCAATACAGAGCAAAGCAACCATCACAAATTAATGGAATCTAAAAAAACTTAGGATTTCATGTTTTCATACGAGGTTAAATGGAATACAAATACGTTATTGATTACACAGGTTGCGTTTGGAACTACTTCTTGCATTAGAAATTTCATAGTTAGATGGCATAACTAAAAATAAACAGATATTTAATTCATAACAAAAAAATGTCATTTATATTCCATATGAAAGATATTTTGGCGGGAGTGGCGGGTCACAAACCAAAGAAAAGTATAGAAAAAATAGAGAGAAAAGAATAAGAAAAAAGAAGCAAAAACAAAATGAAAGAGTGAAAACGTACCTGCGAGCTGCGAAGAGTGAAGTGTGTTGGAGGGGATTTTGGGGGCTTGTTTGGGGTGCTCTAATTTTGTTTGATTTGGAGCACCAATTGGATTTTTTTTTTTTATAAATTCCTTATATAGTTGGCCGCCTTTTTTTCTTTTATTTTTAAATAAAGTTTTAACCTATGAATTATGATTATTACTCAATTTTTGGTGTAGGCAGTGATTAAATTCTAAATAATTTCTTATTTAACCATCAAAGGCTTTTATTAGTTGAGTTAACTAGAACTCACAACTTTATATAACATTTGCAAATATGCTAATAACTACATCACATTTATCAATAATTTTTATGAATAGCTCAAACAAATTTCTTGTTTGCTTAAGGTTGTAAAAGAACAATGTTATGTAGGAACAACTCGAGTTTAGCTACTCATCAAAAAAATAAAAAAATCGAGTTTGGCTTAAGAAAAATCTTGTTAATGTATATTTGTTTAACAAAAAAGTCAAATTCAAGCCTAAACAAGTTAAGCTCAAACAAAATAATAACTTCCTGAACGTACTCATTAACATTAATATAAACTTGATTTAGCTTATATATAATATTATATTTTAATATCTATACTTGTCTCAAAATATTCTTCAATAGACTTAAAATTGAATTATGTAAGTTTGTAAAGATATTCATACGATATCAAATTACTATTATTTATCATTTATTAAAAATATAAATAGTCTATGCGTAGTTAAAATTTATAAAAACAATTTTAAGGATTTGTTTGGGATCCGCTTATTTTACTGAAACTGAAAACTTTTTACTGAAACTACTGTAGATAAAGGTGAAAGTTAGTTGACATAGTATAGTGGGACCTATACTATGTCAACATGGTAAAGCCCAAAACATGCATTTCCCTTTATTACTTCTTCCCTCTTTCTCGACAACCAAACATCAATCGAAACGTAGAACAAGTCAATTCCCTTTCAGCTCAACCTAACATATCTACATTTATGCAAAATTAGTATAATTCTATTCAAATTTTCTCCATCTTCCCAAAAGACCCACAACAGTATAAAACGCAAAACTTCAACTTTCCATTCTCCATCCATTTCCTCCACACTCTCAGCAACCAAACATAAATTTAAACAAATAAATAAATAATTTTTTTTCTAAAGCTAATTAAGTTTTCAAATCATGCCCCAAGACACCAATAATTTTTTCATTTTTTGGTAAGTAACAAATGTTATTCAGAAAAAAGATTGCACCCAGTGTACAGGACCTATACTAGATGTATATCATAACTAAGCTTGGAGATTACAAAGATCTTCCAAAAAAAAAAAATCTTTCCCCTAAAATAAAGAGAAAGAAAAATCCAAACACCAACCATCTTGTACCAATACAGATTTCAATTATACAAAATACAAAACAAACCATCAATACAAATTACATCGACTAAGCAAACCGTCTATAGACCTAGCAAATTAGCAATACAGAGCAAAGCAGCCATCACAAATTAATGGAATCTAAAAAAACTTAGGATTTCATGTTTTCATACGAGGTTAAATGGAATACAAATATGTTATTGATTACACAGGTTGCGTTTGGAACTACTTCTTGCATTAGAAATTTCATAGTTAGATGGCATAACTAAAAATAAACAGATATTTAATTCATAACAAAAAAATGTCATTTATATTCCATATGAAAGATATTTTGGCGGGAGTGGCGGGTCACAGACCGAAGAAAAGTAGAGAAAATAAAGAGAGAAAAGAATAAGAAAAAAGAAGCAAAAACAAAATGAAAGAGTGAAAACGTACCTGCGAGCTGCGAAGAGTGAAGTGTGTTGGAGGGGATTTTGGGGGCTTGTTTGGGGTGCTCTAATTTTGTTTGATTTGGAGCACCAATTGGATTTTTTTTTTTATAAATTCCTTATATAGTTGGCCGCCTTTTTTTTATTATTTTTAAATAAAGTTTTAACCTATGAATTATGATTATTACTCAATTTTTTGTATAGGCAGTGATTAAATTCTAAATAATTCCTTATTTAACCATCAAAGGCTTTTACTAGTTGAGTTAACCAGAACTCACAACTTTATATAACATTTGCGAATATGCTAATAACTACATCACATTTATCAGTAATTTTTATGAATAGCTCAAACAAATTTCTTGTTTGCTTAAGGTTGTAAAAGAACAATGTTATGTAGGAACAACTCGAGTTTAGCTACTCATCAAAAAAATAAAAAAATCGAGTTTGGCTTAAGAAAAATCTTGTTAATGTATATTTGTTTAACAAAAAAGTCAAATTCAAACCTAAATAAGTTAAGCTCAAACAAAATAATAACTTCCTGAACAAACTCATTAACATTAATATAAACTTGATTTAGCTTATATATAATATTATATTTTAATATCTATACTTGTCTCAAAATATTCTTCAATAGACTTAAAATTAAATTATGTAAGTTTGTAAATATATTCATACGATATCAAATTACTATTATTTATCATTTATTAAAAATATAAATAGTCTATTCGTAGTTAAAATTTATAAAAACAATTTTAAGGATTTGTTTGGGATCCGCTTATTTTACTGAAACTGAAAACTTTTTACTGAAACTACTGTAGAGAAAGGTAAAAGTTAGTTGACATAGTATAGTGGGACCTATAAATAGTACCAAAAAGTGTAGTGAGACCTATGAATAGTAGCAAAATAAACTAAAAAATAATCATGCCAAACATACACTTAGTCATGAGCTTTTTGTGAACTTATTTGATAAAAGATGTATAGATTTTTTTTTCTTCAAAATAACACAAAATTTCAAACAATTTTGTTAGTTAGCATAGTTTCCAAATTGATGGTGTAATGAAAATGCACAAGTCTTATTTCGTCCGTAGTATAGTGGGACCTATACTACGGATGTAGTATAGGTCCGTAGTATAGTGGGATCTATTCGTAGTTAAAATTTATAAAAACAATTTTAAGGATTTGTTTGGGATCCGCTTATTTTACTGAAACTGAAAACTTTTTACTGAAACTACTGTAGATAAAGGTAAAAGTTAGTTGACATAGTATAGTGGAACCTATAAATAGTACCAAAAAGTGTAGTGAGACGCATGAATAGTAGCAAAATAAACTAAAATATAATCATGCCAAACATACACTTAGTCATGAGTTTTTTGTGAACTTATTTGATAAAAGATGTATAGATTTTTTTTTCTTCAAAATAACACAAAATTTCAAACAATTTTGTTAGTTAGCATAGTTTCCAAATTGATGGTGTAATGAAAATGTACAAGTCTTATTTCGTCCGTATGGGTCGTCCGTCAGAAATAAAGGAAGAGATGGGACTTGTAAAGCGTGCTAGTCCCTAATAACTTCGTCCGTCCTTTATTAAGGACGAACGTAGATACGTCAATCCATAATAAAGTATGGATGAGTCTGTTGGACCATGAGCATATTGAAGCCAAGTCTTCCAAACTTACCGTTATGAAACACCGGCACAAATGAAGTAACTTCCTTGACAATTATGGAAGTTACCTCCGAATCTTCTAAATTTCTCGACAATAGGAGTGGTTATTAAACAAAATAACCATTCCATGTGCACTATATAAGCATTTTCTTACGAAGAGGTAAGAAAAGAGATATTTTTTACATAAACAAGTAAATTCTGAAAACTCTTCCTTTTACTTGAGTTATAAACCCACTAACTTTACCATCGGAGGATTTTTGGCCGGCCTCCACCGGTCTCCTCTGATTTTGTATTTGTTCTTTCAGGACTCAGCCTTAAGATCATCAACGCCCGAGATTTTCAGCCTACTGATTTTCGAAGATCTATCACAAACTATTTAGAAAACTAACATCTCAAGTATTAGAGACTCGGTTTCATTGTAGCAACTCGAGTATCACAGAGTCTATTTCTATGAAAATCAAGTCTGTGAGACTCGAGTTCCACAACAAAACCCATAAAACAAAGATCAAACCGCGAAACCCACAAAGAAAGATCAAACCCAAAAACCCAAAACACAAAGACCAGAAAACAAAGATCAAACAGAGATCAAACCATAAAACCCACGAAAAGAGATCAAACCTAGAAACCCAAAACACAAAGGAAAAAAAAACAGAGAAAGATCAAACAGAGAGATCAAACCAAAACACCTTACAAAAAACAGAGAGATCAAACCAAAGAGATCTTTCTAACGAAACCCAAACCACGGGCCAAAATTGGAATTTAATTTCATTTTTCAAATAATATAGTTAGTAGGTCACGTCTTCAAACTATATTTTTTACTAGCATCTTGAGTCTAAGAGACTCGATTTAGGGCCTATAAATCGAGTCTTTGAGACTCGATTTACATGGGTTGATCACGTCAAATGTGGTATTTTTTTCACATGGCGTCTACATGGAAATCGAGTCTCTAAGACTCGATTTATAACCCATTTTATAATTACAATCATTCATACTCAGAAGACGCAAAAACAGCAAAAACGTAGAAAGAAAGAAAAAAAGAAAGAGAGAGAGAGAGAGAGAGAGAGAGAGAGAGAGAAGAAGAAGAAGAAGAAGAAGAAGAAATGGAGATGCAAGCTCAACCACCGACCCAGGCCGACCTAGGCCGCGTTGCCTCGGCCTCGCTGACCCAGGCCGCGCTGACCTAGGCCGTGCTACCCCGGCCGCGCTGCCTGGCCGCGCGACCCAAGCCGCGCTGCCCCAGCCGCGCGACCCAAGCCGCGCTGCCCCAGCCGCGCGACCCAAGCCGCGCTGCCCCAGCCGCGCGACCCAAGCCGCGTTGCCTCCTATCTGACCTGGGTCTCCAGATCTTTCTCTCTCTGATCTGATTGTGTTGTGATTGTTATGTCTTTGATTTGATTATGTTGGATTGTTGCGTTTCTTGGATTTTTTTTTTTGTTTTGTTGGTATTTCTGGGAATGGCTGAGAGACTTGAGTCTTTGAGACTCAATTTACATGGGTTGATCACGTCTAATGTGATATTTTTTTCACATGGCGTCTACATGGAAATCGAGTCTCTAAGACTCGATTTATAATCCATTTTATAATTACAATCATTCATACTTAGAAGACGCAAAAACAGCAAAAACGTAGAAAGAAAGAAAAAAAGAAAGAAAGAGAAAGAGAGAGAAGAAGAAGAAGAAATGGAGATGCAAGCTCAACCACCGACCCAGGCCGACCTAGGCCGCGTTGCCCCGGCCGCGCGACCCAGGTCGCGCTGCCTCCTATCTGACTTGGGTCTCCAGATCTTTCTCTCTGTGATCTGATTGTGCTGAGATTGTTATGTCTTTGATTTGATTATGCTGGATTGTTGCTTTTTTTTTTTTTTTTTTTTTTGGTATTTCTGGGAATGGCTGAGAGACTTGAGACTTAAAATTTTTTTTTGGTTTATAAATCGAGTCTTAGAGACTCGATTTCCAGGTAGATGCCACGTGGAAAAAAAAATACCACATCAGACGTGATCAACCCATGGAAATTGAGTCTTTGAGACTCGATTTATAGGCCAAAATCGAGTCTTTGAGACTCGAGATGCTAGTAAAAAATATAGTTTGAAAACGTGGACTACTAATTATAATGTTTGAAAATCAGGGTTAATTTCTCATTTTGGCCGAAACCACGAAGACAAAAAAACAACAAACTAGAAAAATCAAAACCAGGTGGTGACAGCGGTGATTGAAATCAAGATCTCAGGGTCTTTGGGTGAGTTTCTTCGTTCTTGTTGTTGATTTTCTCTCTGGGTCTTAATCTATCACCAAAGTTCTCCCTCTAAGCTTCCCTAAGTTTTGAATTCTTCTGTGAAACTCGAGTTCATAAGACTTGATTTTCACGTGATTTTTCATAGAAATCGAGTCTGTAATACTCGAGTTGTTACAGTAAAATTGAGTCCTATATACTCGAGATGTTAGTTTCTTAAATAGTTTGAAAATAATGTTAACTAACAAAATTGGTTGAAAATTGGTGTTATTTTGAAAAAAATCCAAGATGTACCAAGCTTTAATATTGTTCAGCTCGGTTCGTTCCCAAGCCCAAATCATGAAAGCCCAAGAAACAGGGTCCAGGCCCATTCGAAGCTTTCAACTTCTGCGATTGTCTTCTTGTGCCAGCGAAGAAAAGAGAAATTCCCAGCACAGAGAGAAATTTCGCTCCAATGGCTCAGATTCCGAACCTAGACAATGCTCCTCTCAATCTCACATCTCTCAGGTACGCTAAACCCTAATTTTTCCACAGCAATCAACTTCTATAACAACAATTCAATTCTCGTTTGCTAATTGGTCTTTGGTTCATATTCAGAGAACAGTCACAGAAGGAGCTCCTAAACATCCTCAAGAATGTGAGTCTCTCTTTCTCTCTATCTCTTTATCATTTCTCTGTTTGGTTCCCGAGAATAAATTATATAGTTAGTAGAAGTCTGTGGCTGTTTTTCAGTTATAAGTGGAATCTATGCTTTCCTGGCTCCCAAACATTGAGGAGCATAGGATTTAGGATTCTAATTCAGTTAGCATTGCTTGTTTATCACTAGGAACATTCTAGTGTTTGAAATTTTGTTGAAATTGATGATAAATATTGATTTATCTTATTTATTTATTTATGATAAATTTTCATGGATTTACAGATTCGAGGGAAAAAGTGCTTGGTTATTGATCCGAAGCTCGGGAGTTCTCTCTCATCGATCATACAAACATCGCATCTTAAGGCATTTTCTCTCAAACTCTACTTACATCTTCAATGGAATTTAGATTATATGAAGAAATTTACACTTAGTCATTACAATGTGCACTTGATGTTAGATTTTTTTTTGGAATCATTATACATAGCCTTGTTTAGATTCAGTATTTTATCTTCGAAAATATTTTGCTGGTGAAAAGTATAGCCCGGCTGAAACTAGCAGAGCTCTAATGAATGGGAATTATTGATAATAAGTAGCTGCTATTTTTGAGAAATTTCTGCTAATTACAAACAGGAACATGGGGTTGAGTTGCGGCATCTTTCAGCTGACCCCCTTCAAACTGACTGCGCCAAAGTGGTTTACCTTGTCCGTTCTCAGCTCGATTTAATGAAATTCATATGTTCGAATGTTCACGATGATGTATCAAAGGGACTTCAAAGGGAATACTTTGTTTATTTAGTCCCTCGCCGCACAGTTGTATGTGAGAAGGTAAATGTTTGTTGGCAGTCTTTCTGTTTGTAAAACCCAAGCTATGTGTATGTATTTATGGTGAGTAGCTTTTGGTTTTGCAGATCCTTGAAGAGGAAAATGTTTATAATTTGATGACTATAGGGGAGTACCCATTGTACATAGTTCCATTGGACGAGGATGTATTATCATTTGAACTCGACCTTGCCTATAAAGTACGAAAAAATTTGTTTTTGTCCGATCTGCTGATTTATATTAATTATTTGTGCTTCTGATGTCTTATTTTATTTTTTGATTTTTATTATTTTTTTTCCGTACATCTTAGGAAAGCCAAGTCGATGGTGATACAAGCTCACTTTGGCATATTGCTAAAGCCATTCACAAGCTTGAGGTAGTGAGATTTTACTGATGTAATTTAGTTAATTCATATAAGGGATGAAGCCTTAAAATAATTTGACCTATAAAGAGAGAATACTTATTTGAAATATAATGAATCTCTTATGAATGCAGATATTTAATATGGTTGTATGCCCTTCTTGTATATTTTTGCATTTACCTGAAAGGTTTGCATCGATTTATGTATTATAGTTTTCTTTTGGAGTGATACCAAACGTGAGAGCCAAAGGCAAAGCATCAGTGCGTGTTGCAGACATTCTAAACCGTATGCAAGCAGAGGAACCTGTTAACTCACCTGATGTAATTATCTACAGCTTTAACCTCCTTTTTATGCAAACTAAGTTGAAAAAAATGCATTTTTATAAAATGATGCACACTTCACTGCCTCCCACTAATGTTTTGTTCGTTACTACAGATGGTTGTGCCAGAGATAAATACACTCATCCTTTTAGATAGGGAGGTAACCTTTTCTTCGTTCCCTCTATTTTACCGTATGTTCTCTGATGTTAAGTCATGCTAGTTGCAAATGATATGCAACCATGTGTTTAAAAATTGTGTATTTTCTTAACCTACCTTATGCCTGGAGGACAAACAAATTTTAAAACCTTGTCGAATTAGAGAACAAGCCATGTATGGTTGGTCCTAGAATTAATCCAATAGAGAGATTAAAAATGACATGAAATATAAGCCAAAAGTTTACTAAAGACAACTCAGTGCACTACATGTCAAAAAAAAAAGGGACCAAAAATGACATTAAATTGAAAAACCTATATTCCAAAAGATGACTAAGCACAACTAACTGCACTATAAGCCCAAAATGAAAATGAATAAAAATACCCTTTACATTAAATTAAAAAAACCAATACTTTATATGCTTACTAATCTAACTTCATTAAAATATTGACTTGTGGGTTTGGTTTTAATTTGTTTTAGAGTTGAATCTGTATTGTTATTAAAAATGAATCAATTTCCAAATAATTTATTTCTGTAGGCTCTTGTCAAGAATTTCAGATTTAAATGCTTACTCTGTTCTGTAATACCACAAATCCAGTTTCTTATCGGAAGAAGAATGTAGAGAAATATATAGAAGTTGATAACAAAGAAAGGAATTATAAGTTCTTATTAAGAGCTGGCAGTTTGGCACACTTCAAAATCTGATTCACATATTAAAAAAAAGAGAAGGTTTTAAACTAGTTCTCATTTTTGAGCTACTTTTGCAATGCTTAGTTGTAGATTTATAATGTCTATGATATTATAGATCCTTGCTGTTGCTTAGAGTTGACTATTCCTCGGCTGCAGGTGGACATGGTTACTCCTATGCTGTCTCAATTAACATATGAGGGGCTACTTGATGAGGTAAGCAGAGGAAGTTGGCCCATACTTATGCAACGCACAATTGTTACCTGGCATGATAGTTATGACCCTGGAATGATGTGATTGACAAGTTTAATGATTTATAGTCCTCATATTGTCCTTATACAAATTCAATTAGCTTGGTGAAAACTCCTCCTCCATTAATAATTTGACTTTGTTTTTAACATTGTGTTTTTCCTTTATCTTATATCCATTCTGGTCAAAATTACATTACCTGGACTTGTGAGACTACTGAACCTCTAATTGCATGACCATCAGATTGTTTTAGTTTTATTTATGCTCAAGCTAAATCATTAAAGCTCAATATTTTAAGAGGAATTATTTTTGTTACTTTCTTGCATGGGCCTGAAATGGGATACCTATTGGTTCTGGTTATATTGATTTTGTTATAACCTCTCTAATTCGTTTACTGCAGTGTCTGCATGTCAATAATGGTTCTGTGGAGCTGGATGCATCTATCATGGGTCTCCAACAAGAGGGAAAAAAGATAAAAGTTCCACTTAATTCAAGGTAAATTATTGTCTCTGCTTGATATATCTTGCTGCTCTTGACAACAACGACCAAGTCTTAGTTCCAAAATTATGGGGTCATTCACAGATCCTCAATAAACTAATCAGGGTTAGCGACATGATTCTTTTCCTCCATCTATTCAATCCAAAGTCATGTTCTTTATTCTTTTTAATTTTTGTTTCTAGTTATACTGACTTTTTTTCTAAGATATGGCTAAATATTACGTTCAATGTGGTGGCTAAGCCTCAAATTCTCCATGAAGCTATGTATGTGTGTGTATGTAGTTATGTATACTGTTCGAAAATTGTTTCTAAACTTATCGTACTTATGGATCAAATAATTGTATTAGAATATGATATGCATAATTTACTAGAAAGGCATACAAATGAGGGAACAAAGAGTACAAAATTCTGCAGATCCTATGAGGATAGCAATAAAGAAACCTTTGGTTTCACATGAGCATATCACAAAGCATCTTAAGAATTCCAAAAATTGAGTTTCAAAATGTTTATGCTCTTTCTGTTGTCTCTCTCTCTCTCTCTCTCTCTCTTTTATTTTTTATGAAATGCTTATTTTCCAGAATAACCTAAAGGATGAAAAAGCTAATATCTCTGTACTATATCTAATCACTAATATTCATGAAATTTTACTCCCCCGGGGGGGGGGGGGGGGTAATTAAATATTAGATAATATTTTCCCTATCGTATGACTAATATTTAACATTCAATTGTGGCAGCTAAGCCTTGGATGTTCTAATGTCGTGTGGAGTGTCCTTTTTTGTAGATTCACTTCCACAGTTCCACAAAGCCCTTTAGTCCTAAGATAGTTATTATATTACTTCCCTAGTTTTTACAGATGCTCCTTAGAATGTTAGATGCTCCAACTGTTTAATGTTGTTGATATCTTGCATACCATCTGTTAGTTGTAGGTACATAAGGGAAAACATCAATTTGGTGCCAAACTATTATTTATTTACTTATTCTATTTTTCTTGGATTATATGTTGATGCAAGAATTGCCAGTTGTCGCAAATGCTTTCACTAAATATATCTTTTCCTTCTTGGTTTTTTAGTTCCTTTCCACTTCTTTATTTCCACCTTATTTCTCTTCTTCCTTCTTGTCACATTCACTTACTGCTGATGGTCTAAATTTGTTAGTGACAAGCTGTTTAAGGAGATACGGGATCTCAACTTCGAAGTTGTTGTCCAGGTTGATCTATTTAAACCAGTTTATATTACTTGCAATCATAGCTTATACTTCAATTTCCAAATCTGTCTCTTGTCAGTTGTTTAAAAAAAAAATCCCTTTATTCTTCTTGGAGTTCTATTTTCTTAATTGCCATCTGCAGTATGATTGCAGATTCTACGTCAGAAAGCAACATCCATGAAGCAGGACTACACAGAAGTGACAACAACTGTAAGTGAATGGTTTAACATCTGAACATTGCTGTCTCTTTTGTGTTTATGATTGATGCAAACTTGAATATTTCCTTGAAACTGATGTTAGTGCTAAAATACATCTGTCCAACTTCGCTGCTATAAAATTCAAGTACCTTAGTAAAATATGTATTAGCTATAGTTGTTACTTTCTTGTTTGGATGTAATTGCATGCATGGTTGAATAGTTCAACCCATAATTGCGGGGATTAAGATGATTGTTATGTGATCGTTTACTTATGAACAAAAAGAAGAAGATTATTTATGTGTCAGATGATGCGCACTTTCAACTTCTTGTATTATACCAAATATACAGTTCTCTCCACAAAACACAATCACTATCTCAATACCTTCCTTTCTAGACTGTTAAATGATTTTGTAAATGTTTTCTAATGGACTGCTATGTTGTGCACAGACACAGTCAGTTTCTGAATTGAAGGACTTTGTCAAAAAGCTGAACTCGTTGCCAGAAATGACTGTAAGTATTTTCCTACCTTTAATTTTTCATTTTTGAGATCTATATGTGTGTTTCCAATTGATTTTAATTTTCTGGAATTTGTTGATTCAGAGGCACATAAATCTTGCTCAGCATCTGTCGACATTCACATCAAAGCCAGCCTTTCTTGGGCAACTTGACATGGAACACACAATTGTTGAGGCACAGAGTTATGACATGTGAGCACAATTTCTACTGTTATCTCCAACTTTTGGAGACCTAATGTGTTGATTATATGCTTTTCGCTTTATAATATATGTGAATATACTCAATGCAAAAGCATGCTGATTGGGTAGTAAATGGTTTACTGAATTTCAGGACTAAGGGTTGATGCACTGCTTATGGCCATGTAGTTATGATGTTATTATCATGTTTACTGAATTTCAGGACTAAGGGTTGATGTGCTGCCTATGGCCATGTAGTTATGATGTTATTATCATGTTTGTTTGTTTAACAATCAGCTTATGGTCTTTCTGTTCCTGACACATGTTTGACTTTCCAGAAGCGCCAATTGTTCTTAACCTAAAACCAGATTATTGTTTGTCATCTTTGGAATGCATCAAAGCTATCCAACCACTCTACTCAAAGAATTTTTTTTTTGTTGGATTGACGAACTGTGCTGGCATCTTTTAGGTGCAGCACCCTTCAAAATTCAATCAAGTATAAATAATAAATGTCCCCCCTTTTTGATTGGTGATAGTACCTGTTCTGAGTCCTCTGACCTGTGCTACTTGTATCATATGGAATAACTGAAATGGCATTCTTTCTTCTTTTTATTTTTTTATTTTTTTTAAGCAATTGTATTTATAATCTTTCTTTGGTTACTAAAATCTATGCATTTTTGGTATCTTCAAGTCATTTCTCAAGATCAACTCCTTTCAATATGTCATAAATACGAATTATGGATTCTCAGTCCCCTATCCTAATTTCCAAAAGCATGAAACTAATGCAGATGCTTTGAGTACATTGAAGAATTGATCCATAAGCAGGAGCCTCTTGTCAATGTCCTACGCCTTCTCATCTTATTTTCCATTACAAGTTCTGGGTTGCCCAAAAAGCAGTTTGACTATTTGAGGCAAGACTTCATGCATATTATCATTACTGTTAATTCCTTGGGGTCTTCCATATTTTGATTTTGTTGGCAATTGAATTTTGTAGCAATTTTTACCTATGTACTTTTGTGGATGTGTATTTTTATTTATTTATTAGTTTCAACTCTTGGTCTAGGAGAGAACTACTCCACAGCTATGGATTTGAGCACATGGCGACACTGAATAATTTAGAAAAAGCTGGGTTGCTCAGAAAGCAGGTTTGGTGTCATTTTGCCTTTATAATCTAGCATTTCCTACTTTTGATTTTTATAGTCAACTGGCTATGTTAACTGGATTTTATCAAATTATTGGATTCATGGTAACATCATCTGAACCTTGCAGGAGTCAAAAAGCAACTGGCTGACAATTAAACGTGCTCTACAACTTGTTGTTGAGGACACTGATACAGCCAAGTATTATTCTATTTGACCTTGTGATTCGGTTCTTCTTCATAATTGAAAATATTAAGAGTTTGGTCCACATTTACATCTAGGGTGGTGGGCTCATAGCTTGCATGTCTTACATTCCTCACACTGATTTGTGCCCTTTTAGTGTACCCAGATTTCGTAATATGGCACAAGTGAGCACCTACATTATTTACTCATCACTGGGGTGGCTCATCTGATAGAATTATATGACCTTATTGTTCATGGTGTGCAAAACCAAACACTATGGGGGGAATGATGCACTGTACAGCATCATAGAATTTTTATAAGAATAAGCTACTTCGGTAGATGCTGAAACACTTATTAGGTGGGCAGAAGCAAACTATAATAGCAAGATGGACTTGATAAGCTTGATATTCGCTTTTAAATTCTATATACGTCTTTTCATGGTGGATTTCATATTTCAGTGCTTATATATTTAGAAGTTTTTCTCAGAAAGCTGTATGATGATGAATTGTGGATATGGCTGCTCTTTCTTTAGCCAGTTTTACGATTCATATCTATTAAGGCTCTCCTTCCCTCTCTCCCTTTATCTCTTTTGATTCTCATCTCTTGGTGTCACTGAAACAAATTCTGCGGTTTCTGGAACTACTTGCATATTCTAGCCATGTAAAATGTTTTTAGGTTATTTTATTTTATTTTATTTGTGTGGGTGTGTGTATTTCCCCATAGCACTGTTGTGTTTCTTACTAACTTTTTATGTGCTTTCTTATGTAACAGCCCGAATGATATTGCCTACGTATTTTCTGGATATGCACCTCTTAGTATTCGACTTGTTCAGCATGCTGTGCGGTCTGGATGGTCAGATTGATTCTTATTTGCTAATTTTTTTTTTTTTGGATAGGTCATTTTCTAAGTTTCTTACAAGTTCTTGTTGTCAGCAATACATATTATTGCCTTTAACCTAGGAAAAAAAGATAGATTATTGCCTTAATTCATCAATTCTCTTTAGCCTAATTCTTGTTACAAGTTGACTTTTGGGGCGAATAATGGGGAAAAAAAAATAAATCCTGGTCTTATTTTAGTATTGTTGTTAATATTACTAAATTGAAAAAAAGAAAAAAAAAAGAAAAAGAAAAAAGAGGAAACCTTATAATGTTCAAACCAAAGCAAATCCAATGTGACTGGCAGCAGCCTCTTGAAGTGGATCGGTGATCCCATCATGCTTTAATGATTTATATTAAATCATCATAGTTAGTTCTAGGTTCCTTAGAACCTTACAATTCAAAAATTGCCACATTAAGTGATAAGACTCCAATAAGTGTCTTGGTATCAAAGCTCACGCATCATGTGATACCTCAATTTCTGGGGGTGTCTTGATTGTCTTCATAAATACCATATGAAGGTTTTTTTTCCCCAGATTTTCACACGCACATTTAAACTCTGCCATTTTTTTATATTGAGAGCATTGCTATTATTTTGTTGACATTTGAAACATGTTGGACACAGCCTCTTCCTTGAAGACCTGTAACAGACAAGCTTATTATGCTATCATGTGTAGAGTAACCGAGCAAGGATGGCTCATTTGTATTTGTATAATGTTTACACATGTTTGGTTCTGCAAAGAGTGATGGTTGTGATGAGATCTAAGGCTGTTTTTTTTTTTTTTTTTTTCTTTTTTGTTTCAATAATAATTTTATAATTTTATGTTTTTATGCTTTTTTTGGCTAAAAGTTCTCTAACACTCGTTTTGGAGTTCATAAAGGAATGGAATGGAATGAGTAAATCATGGAATGAAATGGAATAGATGGAATATAATGAATTTAAGTAATGGAAAGGAATGAAATGAAATTAAGTAAAGTTGTTAGGAAGTTTTAAAATAAAGCAATGAAAGGTAAGTAACCTTGTTTGAGAGTAACACAAAGGGAAATGAATGAAACCATTTTATCACAATATTACTATTAGACCATTGTTTTAAAATAAATGGCTGAATATATAAGGGTATTTTGGGAGTTTTAGTGAAAATTTTCATTAAACTTCATTCCATTCCCTTTTATTCCTCCCAATTTTGGAGGGAATGAAAATTTGAAGTTTTGAGGGAATAGAGAGGAACGAGTGTTCCATCTTTACCCATTTCATTCCCTCTCACTTAAATTTCCGAACAAGGGAATGGACTTCGTTAAAACTCTCGAACAAGGGAAAGAAAGGAATATTCTAAAATTATTCTTTTCATTCAATTCTATTCTATTCTTTCCCTCCTCCCAAACGAGGTTTAAGGCTATGTTATCTTTGTATGTGGCGTAGTAGCTAAAGTCTTTTGGTCTTAGGTGTCTGAGACAAGTTTCATTACCCGACAGGTGCCTAATGTTGATCTCTCGATCCTATGGCATTGGAACATGGCCATAACATGGCCTTTGTTGAACCCCCTGAATACCCCACTTATTTTGTGGCCCATAGAAATGTCTTGGTTCCATTCATGGGATAGAAGTCAAGACACCATTGTGACAATATCTACAATTGTTCTAACTGGTCTTTTACAACAATTACCACAATTGATTCTCGCTGCTTTTGGATTATGAATTTGAACTTTTTAGGAAAATTTTATTCTCTCTTGAAAGTAACAATTTGACCCTTCAGGCGTCCTATAGAAGAAATCTTGAAGCTGCTACCAGGACCACATTCAGAAACAAAAAGGGTAAACTTCTCATGATCATGCACTCTTTGGATCTCTTTTCTATCCTCGCAATTTAGGTGACTCTTGTATGCTGTACTATTTTACAGGGCAGATTCTCAAGCAGTCCATCGTATGACACCTTGCAGGCTTCAGCTAATATAGACAAGTATGTTCAGCTCGTCCTAGTATCTAGGATTCTTCTTTATTGACTTTCTTATGTTGGGTCATTTTGTCTTTAGTGACAACAAATCTTTTAATGATGATAAGCCTGTACAGATGAACATTAGACTTTGCTGATAATATAAGGAGCAGTATCACATTCCATTTCCATAACTGAAGCAGTTGCCCCCTAATTTTATTTTCAAATACAATAATGTCACTTAATATAAGTATGGGATTGAGGATGAGGTCATGATTTCAAAATCCATTGGTGCACATGTAACTTACCAATAAAAAAGAAAAAAGAAGTGCTATACTCTCCTTTATTCTGACACTTCTTGACATAATTCAGAGTTGCTGATGGAAGGCGGTCTCTAGTTCTCGTTGTCTTCATTGGAGGCATAACATTTGCAGAGATTTCCGCTCTTCGATTTCTCAGTGCTCAGGTGTGTCAAATTTGTTGCATATATGGAATCTACTCATCTGTTTTAACAATTTTTTGAATTGTAACATACTGTAAAACCTGACCATTTTTCTTCCAAACTTCAAAGTTTTGAAATTTCTGAAGATCATTACCAGCCCTGATTTGACTAACCGGTGATAATGGTCTTTTTGTTCTTGAAGTTATACTGTAAATGGCCAATCAAAGATTAATTTTGTTACAGATATGACAAGTTTCATGGAATTGTGCATCTTGCTTTAGTGTTCCAGACTGATTAACCAGTTACAATGATGTCTATTTTCATCCTTATTTTTAGGTTTCTATAATGTTTGAGTAACTTGTTCTTGCAGGAAGGGATGGCATATGATTTGATTGTTGGGACAACCAAAATTATCAGTGGGCATAGCTTAGCTGAAACATTTGTAGAGAGGTTGGGCTAAGGTGAAATTTTTGTTTGTTTTTTCTTTTTCTTTTGTAAAGTTTTACTGGCTATGAGAGTAGAAACTGAGGGTTGTTGGCCTGACTTGAAGCCCATGTAGGGCATGTTGAACTGATCATATATCTGTTAGCTTGTTGAGAGTAGCATGTACGGTTTTCTGGCTTCACCTTTTCTGTATTGATTTTGCGAGGTCAAATCCCAGCAACCCTTTGAAGGAATTATTTGGTTTGAATTGAAAGAGAGTATTTCCACATTGTTGTGATTATTTTTCTATGGCTAATGACTTTCAGCATTGCATACATGAAATTGTGAAGAAAGTGTAGAGTATGGTATACCTTAGGTGATGTTACCAGAAAAATGAAAATGGAGTCCATAATCCTAATCGCGATGATCAGATTTAGAAGCAGTCTTTCTTGCTTTTCATCTACAACCTATATAACACCTGATATACGCCATCCTTCAAACATATTTCTTCGTACACAACAAGTCCAAAAGACAATGTTTAAATTTGGGTGAAATACATTGTTAATTTTTGAAGTTTCAAATGCATGCTATTAGTTCCTAACTTTTAACAAATAAGCAATAATAGTCCCTCTTACTAACTACTTATGTTAGTTTTCTTGTCTATGTGTCTAATAGAGTGATGACATGACATGACATGACAATTTTTTATTATAAAAAAATCACACACATGCTTGGATCTAACGGAGAAATTTGTTTAATTTGGGTCTTTCCCCAATTCAAACCCGTTAGGAGATAAACCCTTATTCACACACAAATCCGATAGAGAGAGAATGCGTTTGTGTGCTGGCTGATCAAGGCAATAGCATATATAGCTTGGGCTGTTTTTTGGACTTTATTTTTTTGCTATGAATGGTCTAATTAATGTAATAATATTGTCCGTAATGGCTAGTTTGGATTAAAGGAGAGTAAAGTAAAGTTGCCGGAAATTAGAGAATGCAATGGTAGAACAGCCTAAAGGTTGGCATTTTTGAATCAATTAGAAAAAAAAAAGAAAAAAAAGAAAAAAAAATCCAAAATTATTTGCCAATAGCCCATCATCAGTGCAAGCCCGAGACCCAAATTTGGACCAAACTGACTAGGACCTATTGGACCCGAACCGGTTGGGACCAGTGCCCTATAGGTTAGGTTTGGTCAAGGGTTGTAATATACCAGTCGGGTCCTAAAAATTGCAAAAGACCGACTGGACCGGATTGTTTACATCCCTAAACGGGCAATTTGTGTAGAGTGCTAAAATTAATTTTTGTTACCATTTTACAAACTTACCAAAACTATTTATTGTCAATATATATATATATATATACTTTCTAAAAAATATATATATATATATATTCAATTAAGGCTAATCAAAGAGACTGCCCCAGTCAGCACATCAAAATTACATAAAGGATTATTTTAACATAAAGGTGTTCGGCTTGAAGATGTCTTGCTAAAACAAATATGATGAGCTTTCTATGAGATAGATTCTTATTATTTGTGCTTTTTTTTTTAATAGAGGGATTCTTCTTCTTTTTTTATATACATATAATAAAATTTGAGTAAAAAATGTTAGGACCACAATTTTTGCCACAACTTACTCATTTGATAAGTCTAGAGTTATGGATCCACTACTTTTACTTTACCACTTACAACTTGCTATGTGAGCAAGTTGTAGCAAAAATCGTGAGAAAAGTTGTGGTCCAAGAATTACTCAATTTGAATCTATGATTTCCCATTTTCGTTATAATTGTTTTTTATGATTATGATCAAGGCAAGAAATTAATGTGTGTGTGTGTATATATTATATTAATGAAGAAAACTAAAGTAAATATATTATATATAAGTAAAGTAAAGAATAAAGTCAAGTCAAGTAAATAATAAAGTAATATTATAAAAAAATAAAGTAAATAAGTCAATACTTAAACATAAACAAAATAAATTACAATATTGTCAAAAAATTTCTCCATAAAAACGAATTATTGTCAAAACAAATACTTACAACCTACAGGAAATAGAGGTAGAAACAGGTTTTTCCAAGTAGGAAAGAAAGCTTACAAGATTAGATATTTGTATGAAAGCTAAAAATTAAGTTCTGGTTACAATTGAAGAGAAACAGTCTTTTTATAGGTAAAATTAAGCATTATTTGAATAGTAAACAGTAAATTTGACTTTTTTACTTTTCAGCAGGTTTCCAATAGCTTTGTTAGTATGTGCTGACAATAGTGATGTAAGTAGTAGTTTCAGCAATTTTGTCGGTATATGCAGACAATAGTGATGTAAGTAGTGACTTCAACAATTTTGTCAATATGTACTGATAGTATCATCTTTTGCAATTATAGAGCTGAAGCAAGAAATTAGTTTTTAGCTAAGTCTAGAGTAGCAATTGAGTCATGCTCAACCAAAGTCTAATCATAGGGGTAACAAAGATTATCATCTTTTGCATCAGAGACTTCGGAGGATGCTATATATATATATATAGTTGGTATAGGTGAAAGACTTTTACCTGTTGAGTTAAATCCAATGAAAATGAATTCCATTAAACTAACTAACAACAATACTAGATGGAATGAAGTTAGACATGGGCGCAAGAAGCTGTCAAAATTAGAAGTGGTGAAGAGAACTTCGAACATCCTTGCAGGGTTTCACTATGACCAGGCCATCACGCAACCAACTTGCACTAGGGACTAGGGAGGATACAAAATGCAAACCACCTGATGAAAGTTATATAAGGTGGAAGTGGACGAAGTTATTTTCAAGCAACAAAGGGAGGTGGTATAGGAGGTTTGTAAAACAGGTCTCAAAAGGAATGATAACATGCCTGTCACTTACCTGCAAAACACTAAGAATGTTTCAAATTATGTAGCTTGGATTGAAGATTGTCCTAGTTCCATTTCTAGTGCAATTTCTCTTGATGTATCCGGTTTACAAATTTGATTGAAATTCATTTTAAATAAATAAATAAATAAACAATAACATCAATACTAGATGGAGTCTGAGAAATTATAAAAAAAAAAAAAATTCTTGAAAATAAAAACGAAATTTGAAACTCACTCTAGTGTGAAGGCAATGGAAAAATTATTTGGTATTTGTAGTCAGTTTCTTGGTCTAGGTTTGTAACATGTTCAAAATAATTTTCTTAGATTTTTGAGTATTGAAATTTTAGAGATATTATAGCAGTACTAATGATGTACCCCAAAAAAAAGAGATGGAAAAAAGAATTTAGTGTTCTAGTGTCACCATAACCCACAACAAAGTAAAACTTGCAAGTTGCAACAGAAAATTTAGCTTTTCTAATATTTTCTCACCGTAATAAACACACACTGCTACCATAAAGTAACGTTTTAGGATTCAGATCCTTTAGAGTTCCTAAAGTACTCTACCAATAGATTTTCTTAAATCCTAATCATTCTTTTATTATTTAAGAGTCTATATCCTGCCATATCAGCATTCCACTAACAATACTTTTAAAATAATATAATAATGTTGCAAATAAAACAATTAAGATTATTATTAATGAAATACTGACATGGTAAAATCTGGACCATTAAATCATTAAAGAATGGTTAAGATTTAAGTAAATCTATTTGGTAGAGTACCCTAGGAAATCTAGAGAATCTGAATCCAACATTTTATTTGGTCATTATGAATAAAAGAATATGAGACTTAACTCTTTCTACAACACCATACACAACAACATAAAATTGATGTAGCATATAGGTAGAGTTACAAATGTACGCTTGACCAACCGTATGCTATGAAAGTTCTGTGAAAACGTTCATGCCATGCTGCCCTTTGTTGCAAAAGGCTGGGTCTTGAACATGCTGGTCAGATTTATAGGTGTTCCAGTCGACAATCTTTCCTGCTTTTCATTCCCATATAACCGATACGTGCCATCCTTAAGCATATTTCTTTGTAGATAAACACCAACTGAAACGCTAAATTGAGCTTTCTTCACGTATAAATTCTTATATAACTAGATTTCCTGCACAGCTTTCTGAAACATATCTAGGAATTAAACTTTCTTCATGCAAAAAAATGGCTCCAACAAACTCCTAAAATACAGCTAGAATTTTATGTATTAACAGTAGCACCCACTTCAATTTGGTTGAGGAGCTCTAAAATACTTCCAGCTTTTCTCTTCGCTCTGTCAGTGCCATTCTCTGACAGTTCCTTCAATGCCTCCTCTGCACCAAGCTCCTTTGATAGTTTCAACTGCTCAAAATCACCTGTGCATAATGACCACAATACTGCTGCAGAATTCTCCCGGTTGCGTGGGGAACCAGTTCTTATAACCTCCACTAAGACTGGAATTGGCTCCGCTTGACCAATTGCGGTCTTCCCTTCCGGATGGCTGGCAAGAATGGCCAGAATTGCAAGTGCTTCATCCACCATCCCACCTCCAGCATCCTTCAACAATCTCATCAATGGGGTCACGATACCAGCCTTTACAGCCCTTGCCTTGTTTCCCTGATAGATTGAAAGATTGAAAATAGCGGTGGCAGCATCCTTTTTCCCTCTTGGAGTCCCCTCACAAAGCAATGTTATAAGAGCTGGGATAGCCCCGGCTGCTCCTATTGCCACCTTGTTCTCATCTATTACAGATAAGCTGAAAAGAGTGGCAGCAGCATTTTCTCTAGCTTCCATGCTGCCATTTTTCAATACATCTACTATATCAGGTATTGCTCCTGCATTCACAATAGTTCCCTTGTTACTCTCATTGATGGAAAGGTTGAGGAGTGCTGTAACAGCATGTTCCTGTGTCCGGGGATCTGGAGAAGACAATAGTTCTACAAGAAGTGGTATGGCTCCTGCCTCAGCAATGCATACTCTATTATCTGCATTCCTCTTAGCAAGCAACCTGAGCTCACCAGCAGCTGCTCTTTGCTGTTCTGTATTCCCATTTGCTAGTTTTTCCAATAAGGCATCAATAGCAGCAGGATCACAGTCTGAAACCCTGCCTCCTCCTGATTTCTTGCTTCTACAATTCGCTTGCTTTTTTGGAAGCTCAACACCATTGCTTTCACACCATAAAGCAATCAGACTCTTCAAAACGTAGTTAGGAGTTAGGGCTGTGTGCAACAGTGTCTGCTGTGTCTTAGGACAGGTTTTATGTCCTGCATCAAGCCATTTTTGAATGCAAGACCTTTCATAAGTCTGCCAAAAAAAAGGTAAATATTTCTTTAGTAATGACTACTGATAGTCTGATACAAATAAACTGTTGTAAACTTAAAACTGTGAAGGCAGCTGCCAGTTTATACCTGTCCAGTAGAGACAATCACAGGATCTTTCATCAATTCAAGAGATATTGGACATCTGAAATCATCTGGGATAACAGGAGATCTGTGTTTAATCAAGCCCTTTTCACCCTCAGAGGTCTCCACTTGAGGATTTTCAGTCAGAACCCAGTCCTTAATCTTCTTAAAGAGGGATGACATTTTTTCAAAGCAGTCCCCTGGATCTTCATTGCTTGAGATAACCATTTCATGGAACGCAAGTGACTCTTTCTTTATATCATTGATAGTCTTGAGATGCAGCTTTTCAGAAAGTCTTTTAAGTACTGCTGGGTCAGGTTCTTTTTCTTTCTGTGCTGTAGCTAAATCAATGTCCAGTTGTAAATCAAGTGTGTCAATTCTTCCCTTGGCTCTTTGGAATTGAGCATGTACTAGTTCAATCTGAAAGAAATAGAAAAATGTCCCACCAATTGTTAAAACTTTCAAATAAACTAAATGTTACTTTTTGTAAAAATTCATTTATGAATAGTATTTTAGACAACATTTAGGACTATATACTCTTTAAAATTGAAATTAAAAGGGTAAAGACTATGGCTGAATTATATGCTGTTGCTTGTAAAAATTATATGCTGTTAATTCTCTTCAAAATAAGTTGGGTTGTAAAAGTACCTGTTCGCGAACCTCCTCAGATAAATTAAGTTTATCATAGTGAATCTCACTCAATGCTGCTTCAATTTGTTCTGTCACCAGGTGGAACTTTTGAGCAATCTTTTCCCTTTGAAGAGCCTGTGACAAGTAAGACATTTCATACCTCAAAACTAATGATTTAAAATCAACTTGTTGAGAAACAAGAATAGAAATTAAGCCAAATTACACACAGTAAAAGTATCATACGACTGGGTGGAAAATGTATTTAACAGTTTGTAGTATTGATGGTTATATTAGTTTGTACTAGGCGACCTGAAAAAAAACAAAAATGCCCATATCTAGTTCTAGCTAAGCAAATCACGGTTCAAGTACAGAAGCAACTGTAATCAGCATCTCCCTTTTTCACTGAAATGCAGAACTCATTCATCTAAGGAAAGAAGAATTCATTTCTCATTTCTCAAAGCACCCCGCCCCCTCCCACCAAAAAAGGAAAAAAAAAAAAAAAAACCAAGCTTTGTGGAATTCGTTTCTTAACATGCATATGCAAATCCGACTTGATAAGACAACATTCATGTACATTAAACAGAAAAGGAACTCCAAAATCTATAACCATATCAGTTTTTGTTAAAAACAAGGTCTTCCTCCAACCAATTACATGGTGGTTCATAAGACCATCCATGTGTATTAAACTCATTAAATCATTTATACAAGTCACATATCTATTAAATGGGTCGAGATTATTCTAAACTGGTTCATAAGAAACTTAGGTCCTAGTTTTAATCTCTTCCTAAATTCAATGGGCACACTTGGATTCTTATTTTTAACTCTCTGATCTCCCATATACCAAAATCACACTTTGAACAAGAATATAGACATAAATATTCAACTTTTATTTATGCGAGTCAATTCCTCATAAACCACAAACTATAACATATACCCAACTTTTATTTCTGTTCAACAATTCCTTGTGTGTGTGTGTGTTTTGACTTTTGAGTTAAAAACTAAAAAATTATTATTAAAAAAAAAAAAAAGTTTTGAGCTTGAGAATTGGATTGGTTGGGAAATATGTTTAGGAATTGAAGGGTATAATTGGAAAGATCAAAAACACATGAATTTTTGCAGAGGTTGTCTGAGAATTCTGAAACTGAAAGAAAGATAGGTCTTAAGGTTGTACGGGGCAGAGAGACTTGAGGTTTAAGATTTATGTAAGAAAGAATGGAACAAAGATTTATTTAAATTTTTTTAATAGTAATATATAAATAAATAAATGGAAGTATTTTTAACATGTAATCATAGCCTTAGGAAAGTTTCATAATTAATTATGGGATTATTAGAAATTTTTAGAAGCACAAGTTGGGAAATTGGTTACTTAAGTCTTTTTGATTTACTGTTGACCAGTTTGGTGAGGAAGTTGGAATGGAGGGAGATGGTACCAATATTTTATTTATTTATTTATTTATTATTTTTTGACAATATTGTCCTCTGCATATGTGTTGTTTTTTTTATTTTCATTTTTCACATGTGGATGTTTTTGTTGGTTTGTTTGTCTTTTACTTCGGGAAAAAAAACATAGTTTTGGAAACAATAATGTGGACACGATGTCCAGGGTTTCTTTTCTTCAAGGTCAAAACTCATAAGTCAGAACTAGAACCTTCTAGAATTGATTTTTCTTTGTGTTCTTTGAATGGAAAGTAGTTATTTGAATTTTTATAAAAAAGTACATAGTAATAATAATTCTAAGTTTCCCAAGATGTAAAAACAATTTTTGAAGCTCCCTACCGTGTGAAGCCAATGGGAGTATTAATTTGTATTTATCCCCGAGGGGATTCGAGTAATAGGTTTTTTGGTTTGAAGTGTGACGTAAATTTGAAGGCTTTAAAGTTCAATTCACTACACTACATTATTGGCCTATAGAATTTTTGTGATGTTTCATGAGTAGGGAATAGATTAATTCGGTAAAAAAATGCCGACTTCCTTTTATACACACACACACACACATGTGCACTTAGCTTCTTAATCTAGGTTTGTAACTTTTTTGTACCATGTTCAAAATAATTTTCAACGATATTTTTGGGAGATTTTACAAATATAGCTCTACCAATAATATAGTAAAATGTGGGTTCCAGTTAGCTCAACTAGTAAAATCTCTGATAGTTGGATAAAAGATTTGGAACTCAATCTCCGCCTATATCAAAAATTGATTTGTGTCTTGACCTGATGATAAAAAGTTATTATTAGGAGTAGACGTCATAGGTTGAAAACCTCTAAAAAAAAGAGTTTGGTTTACCTCCAATACTTTTTAAACTAGAGGCGTATTTTTGTTTTAAATACATAATAGTAAGTGGTGGTGAGTTTTAATCTTCACATTTTATTTAGTTAGTGTGTGATGTGACAATTTCTCATTAAAATAAAATGAGATTCTAGTTAAAAAAGTACTGAAAGTAAGGAAAAAAAAAAGTAAAATAATTTTTCTATAATCACACATTTTACCACAACTTAATTACATGTACAACTGTGGTTAATGAACTATTATTTTTACGCATGAACCTACTTTTTTTTTTTTTTTTTTTTTTCCACACTTGTGACAAAAGTTGTGTCTATCTTATTTCTCTTGACCGACAAAAAATATATAAAGGTTTAACTTTAAGGATTTAAGCAAAACAAAAGGAAAGAGAAAAAGAAAAAAGAAGGGTATATTGGACCATATGAGGAAAGCAAATGTTGTGGACCAGGCAGCTTTTGCGTGTTATCATCAGAGTAGTTGCCTTTTCTTCCCGCGCAGAATTGTCAATTGGACGGCCAGAATCTTTCCAGGTACCAACCTCGAAAGACTTGGCTACACTCGACTTGAATTTAAGCCAGACCATACTAACCAATAGCTAATTGCCAACTGGACCATATTATTATTGTATGGTCTATAATATAATATAATGATGGTGAAATTTACATTTAAAAAGTTAACGGTCGGGGGGCTGTTTTATGCAGGAAGACTTTGCTATTTTTGATCTTCTTTTTACTGCTGCTGTCAGTATGGCTTCTGTTGCTGTGTAGCTATTCCTTTTGTGTGTAATAATATTTCCCTTTTACCCAAAAAAAAAAAAAGTTAACGGTCATGTTTCATGCAATTTTAGATTTTTTTTTTTTTTTTTGCTGAATATGCAATATTTAGTTGGGTCCATAGAAAATAATGAAACTTTAATGTTCATGACCTATGACTCATTATTGTTTAAATTTAATTCATCAAAAAAATAACTGTGGCGGAAATATTATGCATTTTTTTAAGGAAATGTTATGCATTGATTAAAAACTAAAACGTAAACAATGAGGGGTATTTATTAAATTAATTAATATTGGTTCAATTCTTGACTTGATCAAATGTATATAATATATATATATATATATATATATATCAATGCTGCAAAGCAACCATCAGATAATTTAAAAACTATTTAATTAAGCATTTCTGAATTGTTCCAACCATACAAAACATTTTAGAGTGTCTTTTTTTGTTTTTTTTTTCCACAAAATATAAGATATATACAATGAGAATTTAAATACTTATGATATTGAAAACGTAGTAATGTCCTAAACTTGTGGAGAGGTAATTGGTATAATCATTTTATGTTATGTTAATGTAACATGAAAATCTAAGGAAATATGATTCAATCACTCATTGCTTATAAATTTTTTTTATGCTAACCCCACAATTTGAACTATTTTTCTTTTAAATCCTCAAGAATTTTGTACATAGAAATATGTCAATTAAACTACAAGATTGCTATGAGTAAGTAATATCTCTTTACATTTTTGTTTACAAATATTTCTTTAAGTTTCAGCTTTTATTTATCTTGTTACATTATAAATGTGGAATTGAACTTGAATCTTTAAAGGAATAAATCAAAATGAAAACAAGCCAAAGATTTAGGTGAAAAACAATATTATAAGCTAAGATAACATATTTGATGCGTGTAAAATGAAAACAATAACACCAAATGATTTGTTTAAAAAAAAAATAACACCAAATGATTAAAAAAGAAGAAGGTGGAGATAAGTTAGGTGATACATTGAACTTTGTAAACAACGACCGACTATAGAAGCTACGGAGTGCAAACGTGTCAAGATGGGTTTGGTCAACAACGCGTTAAAAACTAGCCTTGTTGGCAATGGGGTGGGTGCGCCAGCAAAACATAACATGCCACACAGACAAACCACAACATGTCATGTCAGCACATATCTCACTCTTGATCCATTTCGAAGCGGCCACGCACCTTGCCCAAAAACTAGCTGTGACGTGGACGGCATATCGGGCTTATGGGCCCATGTATATCAACCATATTGGGGTCTTGTCTTTTGTTTTAACTTTAATCTGTTATTTGGTACGGAAGAATTCACATTATTTTTGATATTCATATTTTTAAAAATATGATTTTTTACAATTTGGATTTCTAAAAATGTAAGTATTCCTATATTTGATTTCATTGGGAATCTATTAAAATTCTTAGGAATGTGAGATGATAATGTTTGGTACGGAAGAATTCACATTACTCCCGCAATCCAGATTCTTAAAAATGTGATTCTTTACAATTTAGATGCCTAAGAATGTATCCATTCCTATGTTTGGTTTCATTGGGAATCTCTTAAGATTCCTAAGAATATGAGATGATAATGTTTGGTTTATTCCTAGGAATGTTAAATGAATTATTTTGTTTCCCATTCTATCCTTAAATTTGAATGTGAACTACCAAGTCATTTAAAAAAAAAAATCTTCCTCTAAATAAATAATAAAAAACAAAATATAAACTATTAATAATTTGGAAAGCAACATACACACAACAACAAAAGTGAATACCTGGTAATAATAGAGGGCTCCCTTCAAACTTTTTTTTTTTTGTCCACACGTGAAACCTAAATAGAATTTTGTTAAAGAATATATCAACAAAGTTGTTTATCCTGTTTATGTTATTTTGGTGGGAAAAGATAAAGACAAAGGAAAATATATTAATAATTTGTTTTACATTTTATCTTAATTACTTAAATGATAAGGAAAAATGGTTAAAATTGTCAATTTATAAAAAATACAATTTTCTTTAAATTTGAGAATCTGGATACCCACATGTTTTAAAGAGAATCTACATTTCTATTGAGAGGGGTTTAAAGGAGGAATCCAGATTCTCCTCGCATTTGATTCCTTGGCATGATTTGCAACCAAATATGAGAATCTTTAAATATTTCTGAGAATCTTAAAACATTACCCCGTATCAAACGCCATATAAGTAATATTATATTATCTAATAACTTTTTATCAAGTTTTGTGTCAATTAAATGCCACTTACTATTTGATCTAGAAGTCCATATTTTATGAAGAATTTTAAATGCAAAATTTTAAGGTTTAAACACATGCCTAATTTGATCTAAAACCATCTTAAAATTTTGCAAGCATGTAGACTATAAAAAGATAATATAATTCAACAGTGGCTTTGTTAAAATTTGCATCCAATAAATAAATATAGAGTGATGTAACATAATTTAGAATCATACCAGGTTTAACTTGAATTCAACCACGCATATATATATTTTGAGAAAATATGGGGGTAAAAAAAAAATGTTGAATATCTGTGGGGTCTTGTTAATGGTTTGATATGGACAGTAAAGTTATAAGTTATATAAATTTCTCAGAAAAAAAATGGTTATATAAATTTTTCACAAAATATTTAATGATAAGTCCTTTTAATAATAGATGATAGATAGGATAGGACCAAGCCAAGTTTCATGTCAAATACCAAATGGACCAAGATGAGATCTAGTAAAAATCTGTTAGATTTAAGTGTTATATTGTTAGACATATATTAATTATTCAATAATATATGCTCAAACCCAGTTTTACTTTGTGTACAAGTCAAATTTTTATTTGTGTTACAAATCTATTAACTATAGTTAGTTAAAAGTTTAGGCTTTTATAGATTTGTACTTCAGATATAGCTCTTAAGGCGTTAGATTGAATTACATAACCCTTGTATTCTTGTGTTACTCTATATTATGATTCCCTTTGGCATTTATTTTAACATATTTAGTATAACATATATATAAAAAAAAAATTTATGAAAATTATTATGTTTTTGAAGCGTTGGCATTGCTCATATGCACCGTCCAAACATCAATCTGCAATTTTTTATTTGTTTTGGTCAGAAAACAATATCAAAGTCTCAACCATAATCATTGTATTTGCACATTCTCAAAAAAAAAAAAAATTTATTGTATTTGCAGACTTTCCGCGTGATGGTATATAGACATGGCAAAACGGGTCAGGATTTTTCTGACCCGACCCGTTTGACCCGCAACTCGATTGACCAGACCCGACCTGCCCGTTTTGCCACCTCCACCAACGTTGAGTAGATTGAGATTGAGGTGTAATTCTTATAAAATATTTACTTATTCTTCTTCACTTAATATGTTATTTACTCTATTATAGTTTATCATTCTTTACTTGCTACTTTCATTTTCTCTTCTAACTTTAAACAGATCGAAAATTATACCAAGATTAGCTTCTAGAAAGCTGGAACAAGAGTTGCACCAAATTTGGGTATCAAGTGTTTAGTGGTAATTGGTAAGTGGTAAGAGTATCACTAGTGAAAATCTAATCACAGTTAAGAAACTCAGAAACAATTGACAAATAGCATCTATTTAAAAAAAAAAAAAAAAAAAAAAACTTGTTTGAAAAATACGGGTCAACTTGACCCATCCCGCAACCGGATTGACCCGCAACTCGATTGACTCGTTTAAAAATGACCCGTTTTGACCAGTGACTCGTTTTGACCCGCTACTCGATTGACCTGACCCGATTTGCCACGTCTAAATTGGTATGAATGATTGGACTTGGGAGGCACAGGACAATGTTCGTGCAACAATGGTGGTCAACAATAGGTGCACCAGGTGCAATTCACCTATCTCCTCTTAAATTTTTTTTTTTTCACTTTAATTTCATATTTTTAACTTTGATTTTTTACTTCTTTTAACTTTTTTGAATTAATGGTTGAGATTGAAAGTTGCCTTTTGCAACTATCAATCTTAATCATTCATAGGGTATTGGACCTGATCTCAATCAATCGGTAATATACTATTTCGGTTTAGTCTTTTCTTTGGAGCCTAAAAAGATGAAGATGAAGTTATTTCTTAAAAAAAAAAAAAATCCCTCTTATGCCTTTATTTAAGAGAATTTGGTGGTAGTTTTTGGTCCATGTGCACTGCAAGAAGTATTGGGTTGGTAAGATAACAATAAATAGTTAATCAATATATGTATCTTAAATTTTTTAGTTTGATTATTTTAGTTTTTGAGTCTTAGTCTAAATTTGTTAGTTAGATTGAATTTGGTATATTGAGACTTTGTTTTGATGAATATAAAAAATTAGGTCTAACCGTACGTATAAATTTCAATCATTTGTTGAATAGTGAATAATTGAATTAAAGCCTAACTGTTTTATTAGACCTAATTGAGTGGTCCCAATAACTCAGATTTAGACATAGCTTATGTAGGTTTTTTGAGCTACAATAGGTTGGTAATTTCTCATCTTGAGTAGGTCATGATGTTTGTTTGCCGGACAAATGTGCTTTGAGGTTGTGTCTGTTTGAGAATTTCTTATTTTCTATAACTCATTTGATAATGTAAGACAAAAAGCTAAAAACTAGCTTATTTTTAACAAGTTGAAAGTTAGATTATTTAAAGTAAAATTGAGACAAAAAGTAGTGTGAGACTAGCAAACAGTGGATAATTTAAATAAAAAACTAAGCCAAACACTATGTCTTGCTCAGGCTTAAAATGATTTGAGGTTGTGTCTATTTGAGAATTTCTTATTTTCTATAACTCATTTGATAATGTGAGACAAAAAGCTAAAAACTAGCTTATTTTTAACAAGCTGAAAGTTAGATTATTTAAAATAAAATTGAGACAAAAAATAGTGTGAGACTAGCAAACAGTGGATAATTTAAATAAAAAACTAAGCCAAACACTATGTCTTGATCTAGGCTTAAAATGATCTCGTGGACATTATCTTAAAGATGACTTTATCAAGGTGTAATTGCATATAACATAAATTCAATGTTGTGAGAGGTGGCATGTGGAACTAAATTTTTTGAAACTAAATTTACTATAACTACGATAATCGTGGCCAAATGCAAAATTTTGATTAAAGATATTAGAGGATGAATAAATAATATCCACACTACTTTGAAGTAATACATAATTGCAAGGGAAATAAGTCCGACCCTAAGATAAACTACTTAATTATAAGGAAAAGATAAAACATACATTGGAAAGAAACTTACTTGCATTAACGTAACTTGACAACATAATTAGTGCTAATTTTAATTTAGAAAGGAAAATACAAAGATAAACAAGTAGAGAATATAGGTGTTTGATGATGTGTCATTTTCTGACATGCAAGCCTTATTAATGGCCAGTTTGGATTGAGGAAAAGGGAGAGGTATACTGTATAGAGTAAAGTTGGCTGAAAATTGGCCTAATTTGCAGCCAACTCGACTCTACCCCCTTAATCCAAATTGACCCTAGTAATTAAGGCTGACGGTTATGAGCAATTGTTGTAGACCACATGTCACGTTTATCTTGATTCTTTGGGATACTCGTCTCGATATGTTGTCACTCATTCTTTGATTTTAAGGATACTTATTCAATTAGGATCCAACTTCCAATTTATTCAAAATCTCGGCTTCTTTGTAATTGCTTGGTGAGCTGATATATAGCTACCATGTAATTCTCTGCACATGCTAAATGTGCGTTAGTTTCTCTCTAAAATACTTGGACACTTCCTTGTAGCCCTCACGTCCCATGTATCAGATTGAGTTGAAAAATACCTCAAACTCGACCCAATTTGACCTATACACATCTCTAGTGATCAATGTACTCAATTTTTATTCACAAGTACGAGCCTCCATAAGTAAATGTCTTCTGACAAAATATATAAAAGATATGACAAAGTTCTTGATTATATTTGTTTATTTACCTATTTGTAGTTGAGATTTTTTGAAGTCTCGACATGCTTCACAAACAAGAAGCCATCTTCATTTGAGTCTTGGGGGCCAACAAAATGGGAGTGTTGGTTTGTAAAATGTGATTCGTGGGGAGAAAACTTTTGATAGGGGTGACAATTCGTGTTCATGTATCGAGTTCGGGTCGTGTCAACTCATGAGTATCCGACTATATGGATCAACACTAATCCGACATGTTTATTAAACGGGCCAAGATTCATCAACTCTAACACGACCCATTTGTTAAACAAGTCAGTCGTGTCGACCTTTTTATCAAAATGAAAAAAAAAAATATATATATATATATATTTTTAATATAAAATTCAGAACTAATGAGTAATTGCATCACAAATAATCATTCAAAACTAAAGTATATCTCAATATCACAAATAATCAATAACATTATGTCAAAGAAAATAAACCACAACAATTAATAAGTTTATATACCTAGGGTTTAAAGGGTATATTAGTAAGATGTCATTTAATTAAATGAATCAGATGGGTCAAATGGGTTCTATAGGTTGAACACTAACCCAACTTATTTATTAAATGAGTTAGTCGTGTCAACCTGAATATGACACGAACCCATTAAGCCTCAACTCATAACTTGTTAATTTCATGTTGTGTCGTGTCGTGTTCACGGGTCGTGTCCAATTTTGCCACCCCTAACTTTTGAGTTCTAGAGTTTACACTTCAAAATGAAATTCTTTGGAGTATGAAAGGATCAGTTTTGACCACAAAATCAATATGCAGCGGATTAACAAATTAATTAAGATATGTGGTCACAATTGTAACAAGTTAATTAATGAAACTAGCAAATTGCCAAATTTGTAAAGCATGCAAAGAAAGAAATAAACAAATAACACAGTGATATGGCGGAGAAGTGGAAAACTAATGGAGTCTTCAAAGAAAAAACTACTATAAGAGTAACCTACTCCAATCAAGGAAATTCACAATAAGAAAAAAAATTTATAGATCTAGTACATAATCAAACCTTAAAGAAAACCATTCAACAAATACTACAAATTGTTCAAAACAAAAAATTGACAACACTCATTTCAAAAGAGAAGTCTACTGACATATTTTTGTAACATAAATTTGATGTAATCAATTGTGAGTTAGTGATGAAAAAAAAGTGATAGATTCATGTAAAAATGCTCTTCTACCACTCACAATCAACCAAGTTGTTACAAAAATTATGACAAATGGTTTGGTCCTTAATAAACTATGTTGAAAAAGAATGTATGCAAGCTTCATCAATCACTTAATTCTAAAATTTCAATAGTCATTTCTCTCACTTTACTGACTTCAACTATTAACTAAAAGCAACTGATCGACTCTCCATAATTCCAAATTAATAAGTAAATAAATGGCAGTACCAAAGTTTGAAGAACAATCTCAACCTCCACTAGCATAAGATCAGGGATCATGAATCTTACCTCCATTTGCACCACCCTCTTTATTTATCTCCCTCTTGACCACTTTGAAGGTATTAAGAATTCTAGAAGAATAAAAAAAGATTACTCAAAAATATTATCAAATATAAAATATTATGTACATGTAATTAAGATCTTCTATTTCATATTGAAATCAAAATAATATTGGAAAATAAGAATAGGTTGATGTTATAAATTTAATGAGAGAAACATTTGTTGGAGTGGGTGTGTTTTAAATACTAAGGGTCCGTTTGGTTGGAGGGGTGGAAAAGTGGGAGGATAGAAAATGGTGGGAGAATAGAAAAGTGGGAGGATATAAAAAATTTTAATTTCCATAATTTTTGTTTGGTTGAGAGTGAAAAAGTGGAGAGATGGAAAAATTAAGTTTGCATAAATTTACTCATATACCATTGTTAAAAAATGATGCACAATTAAAACAAAAAAAGTAACAAGCAACCAAAAAAGAAAAAGAAAAAAAAGAAATGACCCAAATTATAATAAAAAATAAAAATCATGTCTAGGAAAAAAAATCATGTCTAGTTAAAAAGAAAAAAGAAAAAAGAAAAACAAAACTAAGCACCATGCCACAGCTCCAGGAAATTACACACCAAAAAAGGAAAAAAAAAAAGACATACGCCTAGTGAAGCAAAATGCTATTAAAGAAGCAACAATGTGAAGCCAAAGGCTAACAAAACAAAAAAGAAATAGAAAAAAAAAGAAGTAGCAGCAACGTTAAGCCCATGTGCAAGTTGCACATGGACATTTTCATCATTCAGCCATCATATTTCCCCTCCCAAGTTTTCTTTCCATTTTGGGGAGAAACTTTTTGGTGGTACCAGGGAGAAAACATTTAGGCCTCACTATTTATTTTCTTTTCTCCCCACCTAACCAAACACACTTCAAAAAAGTTTTATTTCTCATTTTCTTTCCAAAATTTTTCATCCACCTTATTTTACCTCCATACAAACACACTATAAGCCTTTGCTTTGTGTCCCACATTGGTTAGGAGTGAACCTTATTATGTGTTTATAAGCCTTTGCACATTTAACATGATAACTTAAAAATAATGGGTTAGGTATTGGTCTTGGTCTTGGGCTTGGGCTTGGCTCTGTTCATATCTTTATTGGACTTACCTTTTTTCCCTTTCTTTCCTTCTAGCCCAATTATGGTCGGCTCAGCACCTGTTAGGCATTAACCAAGGAGCTTGTTAGAAGAATTTAATGTGCTGCTCGTTGGGCATGCATAGTGATCGTTGGAGCAGCCCATAAGCCCTTTACTTATTTGCTATAAAATCCTTATTTTTACTCTTTTTTCTTCAATTTTTTCAGCTCCACACAGTCGCCTCTCTCCCTCTGTTCTACTTTTTTTTTGCTTATCTCCATAGAAATTTCAGCTTAATTTTTTGGTTTGGGTTTTATCTTTTTTCCCTTTCTTTCCTTCTAGCCCAATTTTGGTCAGCCCAACACCTATTGGGCCTTAACCAAGTAGCCCGATAGGGGCATTTAATATGCTGCCTGTTGGGCATGCACAGTGACCGTTGGAGTAGCCCATAAGCTTTCTGCTTTTTTGCTATAAAACCCTTGTTTTTACTCTTTTCTCTTCAGTTTTTTCAGCTCCACACAGTCGCCTCTCTCCTTCTGTTCTACTCTATTTTTTTTGCTTATCTCCACATAAATTTCAGCTTAATTTTTTTGGTTTTAAGGAAAGACAAATAAAGTTGTTCTTGGTTCTTCTTGTTTGGGTGTGCGTCCAACTTGAAGAAATTATTATAGTTTAATCTTGGGAGGTTGTTCAGCCAAGAGAGCCAGGGATGGACCGAAGATTTCAAGCTAGAGGGGGCCAGAGTATAAGAAAAAAAAAAAAACTCCAAATAGGCATCCACATAGTATTAATAAATTACAAATACACAAAATCGTTGTTTCTTAATACATTAAAATGCAATCATCTACCAACAAAGACAAAAAAAAAATGTTTTTTTTAATACTAGGTTGGATAGGATTTTTTTTTTTTTTTTTTTAAAGCTAGAGCATTCAAAGTAGTGGTGCTAAAAAAGTTAGATTTTAGCACTTGAAAAAACTAATTTATCTATTTTACCACCCCACTTTACAATACACTCAATATCAAATGTTTTAATTTTTTTACCACTTTATTTAAAATAATATAAATAACTCATTAAAATAATAAAGGAAGAGAGAGAATTTGAGTTTTTTTTATTAAAGGTAAAGAGATAATCTTAATAAATTATTGTATTTTATTTTTTAACAACTTGCTAAATACCAGTTTACTGTATTTGCAAAAAAATTAGTTTTGGCTTCTCCAATAACACATGGTTTTTTTTGTGGTAAAATAGTTTTTTTTTTTTTTTATAACTAAAATATAATTACCATTGTGAATGTTTTTAATGTTTTTGTTAAGTCTTTGGTCGGGTTGGACAATTGCTAGTTGGAAGGGAGCCTAAGGTTTTGGAAGGGGCCAACTACAAAAATTATATATATATATATATATATATATGTTGGATTGGGGGCATGGCCCCCCTTGGGCCCCCACCTGGGTTCGTCTATGAAGAGAGCCATTCACACCGAATTTTACTCCAGGTGGCACAAATCAACTTTTAAGGACAACGCAATTTGCATGATTCTGTAGTTTGTGAGATCTTTCTAACTCTATCTATTTATTTTTTATCATTGCTAATTTTTAGGATTTATATTATTGAACCAAAACTTGTTTTTCATAGCTATATTTTCCAACAACATCATATTACTTATGAAGATAAAGTAATACCTTTAGTTTGCAACAATGAGTCGACAAGAAGAACAAACATTTCAACATAATAAAGCTCCATTAGAGGCTTTTGTTTTTATGCTTTATAATAAGAAAACGTAGAGATAGATAAATAATAAAAAGTGAAATTATGGATTATAAAAAAGAAAATGCAATGATACAATATCTAACCTCTAAAGTGTGTGGTTATCTATCTCACAATGAGTATGTACTTACTTCTTTCCTAACACTCCAAAATAATCCAGTACATGTTGTAGACATCAAAATTTTTATTATGTACCCACAATGGTCCAATTGATCATGATCGAGTATCTTTGATCAAGTTAACTTTCAATTGATGATGTGGACAATCAGCAAATGAAATCAAGCCATGTGGCAATATCAAATGAAGAAAGCCATGTGGCAGCGTCAGAAGAAAAGACTTATATGGAAGATTCTTATTAAATGGAAAACCAAAATTAATTCATAATTCATAATTAACTCTCAATAAATACTAAGAGAAAATTCCAAATCAAATACTATTGAGTTGCTTATAAATAAAGGCGTCTTATATGAGAAAAGGACAGAGACTTAGAGAGAAAACCCTACTAACACTCTGCCAAGATAGAGAGTCATCTCTAAGTCCACAAGTATTCTATTGTTCATCAAGGCTTATTCCAACTTCTTCAAATCAAAGTATGGATTCTCCTTTAATCCAGTTCGAGATTAAGCCAATGGCCCTTGCATCAAATCAAGTATGTTCAACTATTCATTCAACTTGGAGACATCAAAGCACGATTCAAGATCAAGCTTTATAGCCCCCTATGGATTGTAAAGTTTCTTGGAGATCGAATCAGAGGAGTTTATTGTACTTTTTCATTGTAAAGATTCATACAAAGGATTGTACTTACATATATACAAATTAATACAAATTGAGTATTTGTTACACTATTTCGTGACCGTGTGATTTATCTTTTACGAAAATTGTGTGTACAAATTTTTAGCATGCCTGGTGGGACCTCTCTACCTCTCATCTCTTTCTCCATCCTAGAAATCTTAAAGTCTCCAATCTACTAAGATCAATAGCCTCAAAAAAGTCTCAGATGTCCAAGAATGCTACCAAAAGCGTTGGAGGGTCAGCAAGCAGTAGTACTTCCACGGGTCCTATAACTCAAAACAAAGCCAAGGCAATGAGATTTTTCACAGCAAAAGAAGTTGGTGGGAAAGCTCCTGTGACCAAGCTCACCAATGATCCACCTTAACCAAAGACAATTATCTCCTTAAGCACTCTGGGGGCAAGAAAGCACCTTCACAAAGGCGAGAGATTCAACATTCATTTTAGAGAACTCAATGTTAGGGGACAAGTCTCCTTACTCTACATCAAATGTTGAGTCAAGCAATACTTCGTGGCTGGGTTCTTCCCTAGGATCCTCTCAAAAGGTTACCTTTTCAATCTTCTTGGGAAGCTCATCTCGTACGATATTCATGTCGACCATGATGACGGAGACTACTACTGTTGATGAAAAGATTACTGAAATGGGGTGTGCCATCTCTAAACTTACCAAGACTGTGGAGGGGAAGGACCTTCAAATTGCCACCCTTATGAACAAGCTTGAGGTTCAGAATTGAGGGGAGTCTAGCAATGGCAAATCTCAAAGTTATCAGCATATGTTGCAAGGGGCTCATACATCTTCTCCAAAGAAGGCTAACAACTAACAAGGAAGCTCTGCCTTTATCGAATCTCTATCAGTCCAGCAATTGCAAGACATGATAGCAAATACTATTCGAGCTCAGTATGGTGGCGCACCTCAAAGTTCTCTTATGTACTCAAAGTTGTAAACAAATAGGGTTGACAACTTACGATTGCCTGCAGGTTATCAACCTCCCAAGTTTCAACAGTTTAACAGAAAGGGAAATTCCAAACAACACATTGTCCACTTTGTCGAAACTTATAGCAATGCTAGCACAGAAGGAGATCTCTTTGTGAAACGTTTTGTTCGTTCCCTTCGAGGGAATGCCTTTGATTGGTACACTGATCTTGAACTTGAATCCGTTAACAGTTGGGAGCAAATGGAAAGAGAGTTTTTGAATCGCTATCACAGTACTCGTCACACAGTGAGCCTGATGGAACTAACAAATATGAGGCAATGGAAGGATGAGCCTGTCGTCAACTACATTAATCGTTGGCACTCCTTAAGCCTTGATTGCAAAGATCACCTTTCAGAAGCATCTGGGGTGGGAATGTGCATCCAAGGTATGCATTGGGGACTAATTTAAATCCTCCAGGGGATCAAGCCTCGTACCTTTAAAGAACTTGCTACTCAGGCACATGACATGGAGCTTAGCTTGTCTAGCCGTGGAGAAAAAGGCCTACCCGCTGATAAAGATACAAAGAGAGGTGACAAGTACTCCAAGTCTACTATTGAGGAGTCTCTTGCCATCACTACAGAGCCTATTCATTACAAGAAGAACACAAGTCTACCATAAGAAAAGGAACGGCATCAACCCATCTTAAAAGAGATGGAAGAAAAGACATATCATTTTTCGGACTATGATGTTTCAGGAATGTTTGATGACCTCCTAGAAAAGAAGATAATTAAGCTACCAGAATGCAAAAGACCAGAAGAAATGGGTCACACCAGCGATCTAAAGTACTGCAAATACCATCGAGTTGTAAGTCACCCGATGGAGAAATGCTTTGTTCTGAAAGATATCACCATAAGGCTTGCAAAGGAGGGTAAAATCCTTTTGGACCTGGATCAAACGGTTAAGTTAAACTATACCACGTCCATCACAACATTCTTAGCTTTAACAAAGTCACCAACTCCAACAAAGACACTGTCACCTTTAGCTTCAACACTGGGGGTATCTGGCAAGCATATTCAATTTGGAACAATTAGAAATTTTCACATGCCATGCTTAGGTCCATTAAATGAAGCTAAAATAAAAGGCAAGCCAATGAATGAAGATGGGAGTTGGGCTCTCATAACTCGAAAGAAATCTTGGAAGCAATGCAACCCGAAATCACAAGTGATCCATGCAAAAAGGCGATATCGAAAGAACAATCCAAGACGACCTCGCGAGAAGGTAAAAAGGAATCCAAGCATCCAAAATGAAGAAGTTCATGACGACAAATTGTTGCAACAAAGAAGCAACATCACCCTTCATGATTTTTTCCCCAAAAGTTATTTCAAGGCGAGAAATGATGGCTTGAGAGTTGAAGAGTCGAAAGCATGTGATGAAAAGCCTCAAGATCAAACTTCCAAAGCATTCAGCAAAAGAGCTCGCCCATATACATCCCAAGTAGGATATTTGGCACTCGCAACGTGACGACCATTTAATATGTTGTCCAAGAAGTCTACATCAAAATGGGATGGTCCATAAGTCATCCAAGAAGTTGACAAATATGGGCAAATGGTTAGTCCCATAAAGGCAAAACGTCACTAAGTTTGAAAATATGATGTACTCCTTTGTAAGAGCTTAAACTACCCACCAAATAAAATTATTAAAAAACAAAATCCCACTAGGTTGAAAACCTAGAGGCGACCTAAGAAAAAGTTAGGGATAAAAAGAAAAAGAAAAAAATCCCGCTAGGTTGAAAACTTTAAAAGAGGTGACCTAGGCAAAAGTCAATGACCCCCAAAATAAAATAAAATAATAAAAAAAAACCCCGCTAAGTTGAAAACCTTGAAAAATGCAACTTAGGCAAAAGTTGGAATAAAAAAAAAAAAAAAAAAACCCTTGAACTACGTTATAACTTGATCTCTTATTGGGTACGTAGGCAACTTGGTATCACTTACTAAGTTCAGTCACATATCTTTAAAAAAAAAAAAAAAAATTAAAGTGCAAATCCAAACAATTTCAAACCAATTGGTCATGCTAGCAAGTAGCAATGTTGAAGGAGCTGGCCGGATGTGTAATTTACAAGGCCATACTCATGATCCATATGAGGACAAAGGCCTAAAGACCTACTTGATCACAATCGCTTGAAAAAAAAAAAATCAAGCACGTAGAGATTGTGATCCAAGTGGAAGACAAAAATTGGCTGAATTGACTCCCATTTCGTTGTAACCACTCCTTGAGAATGTGAAGATTACAAGTAAGCTTGTAAGAGAAGAAACGCAGCCTGACCATATCTTAGCATACACCTGTGAGCAAAGTCATACAAAAGCAGTTTCTCAAGTCACAAAATGTCAAGTTGTGTGTAAGTTGTAACCAAAAAAAAAAAAAAAACAAAGACAAGAAAGACACGTAGAGGTTTGCATGTACACTATCCAAATTTGAAAACCATGTTCATGGCTTATTAGTTATTACGCGTGGTGTTAAAATTCAAGGCTACAAGGAAGCCAGGTGTTCGCGTGGGGCATTGAAGCTTTAGGCATGTATTTAATGTGCACCTTAGTTGTCACATGAAGATGAAGGCCAGAACACTATAGTCACGTATAGAAGCAAGAGGAGACTATTAACAAACAAGTGCTTGTTCTTACGTGGTGTCCGCTTCGGGTGAATTCGAATCCACACAAGTCGATTGCTTTTGGAGCTTCAAGGACAGCGCAACTCCTCCTTTAGCTATGCGTATGCAAAGAATCAACATGAAAACATACTGCTCATAAAGACGTGGTTGGAGTGCACAAAATCAAATGCAGTGCGTCATAAACTTGCAAGTGGAAACTAAAGAGCTTTAGACGACCTTTACTCTTGGGCATGGGTAAGGATAGGCAAACAAAGCTGATAGACCCAAAATATACTTGACCGTCCATACCTCGCTTGTGGACGACTAATAAGAACGAGAGTGATTGCCCGGACTTACAAGTTAGTCGTCCATACACCTGTCACGACCATCCGTTACAAAATGAACAATAAATATCAATACCGTTGAAGAAGTATCTGTCATATTTACTACCCCGCACGGGCGTTGCAAAATCAAGGAGTTACATCCTCATTATGGCAGAACCAACGGCTAGAAGGATACTGAAAACAACCTATATATATACCCAAAACAGGATCCGGAAGAGGTACAAGAAACACTCACTAAAAATTTCATTACCAAAATATATTTTGTTCTTCCTTGAGATAAGAGGATCTTTCCTAACTTTGGCATCGGAGACTTTGTGGCTGGTGCCACACCGGTGACCATATTCATTTGTATCTGGGAATCTTATTTGCAGGATCTGGAGCGAAGGCTGACGATATCATTCTGGACGAACATCTCTGCTGACGATCCTAGCATCATCAGTTTGGCGCCGTCTGTGGGGAACTATTCCTGAGCCTTCGGTTCAAGGGTACTGTTCTATTCTAAGGAGATGGAGTCCAGCTGTATCCCAGATCCCGCTGCGTTGTCCCTACAAATTCAAGCACTTGCAGCCACGGTGGAAGAGCTCACCAAGCAGAACCAAGAAATGAAACAGCGACTGCAACAAGGAGACAACAACACAGAAGTCAATGGGAATGAGGACGGAGACAGTCATGGGAGACGAACCGGCACTCCAGAAGAGCCAAACTCAAGTTTCCTCAGGGAGATGAGGAAAGAGATGGACGAGTTGAGAAGCGCAATAAGAGGAAAAACGGATCAAGGGCTGGACCGAATCGTCAGGAAAACTGATTCCCCTTTTTCCGCAGCCGTCCAGGAGTGTTCGGTACCCTCCAAGTTCCGTCTACCCCAGCTCGAGCACTTCGACGGATTGAAAGATCCGTTGGATCACCTGAATACTTTCAAGACGACTTTGGGACTTCAACAGCCTCCTGACGAGATTCTATGTCGATCCTTTCCCACAACCCTGAAAGGAGCCGCCCGAGAATGGTTCACAAAATTGCCCACATCTTCCATCGATAATTTCGAACAGCTAAGCAGTTCGTTTGTTCGTCATTTTGTTGGTGGACAACGTCCAAAAAGAACTGCCGATCACTTGCTCACGATCAAACAAGGGGAGAAAGAAACATTGAGGTCCTATGTGACACGTTTCACACGAGGAATGCTGGAAGTAGATGAGTCTGACGACAAGGTACAACTTACGACCTTTAAAGCAGGACTGAAATCCCGGGACTTTGTGGTTTCTGTGGCAAAAAACCCTCCCAAGACGATGGCCGAAGCACTGCTGAAGGCGCAGAAGTATATGAACGCTGAAGATGCCCTGGCAGCCATAGACGGGACAGAAAAGACAAAAGAAAAGAGGAATGAGAATGACGATCGAAGGGGGCAGAAGAGAGACCGAGTTGACAGACGTAATGAAGACAGGAATAGACGAAGGGATGACAAAAATTCTCGGCAAACAAAATTCACGCCATTAGTGATGCCCGTCGATCAAATTTTGGCGGAGATCAAAGACGAACAAAGCCTTAAGTGGCCCAGGCCACTCCAATCACCACCCGGTGTACGTGACAAAAAGAAATATTGCCGTTTCCACAAAGACCACGGACACTACACGGAGGATTGCAGAGACCTGAAGGAGCAGGTGGAAGAACTTATTCAAAAAAGGAAGCTTCAAAGGTACGTGAAAAGGGGAGAAGCCAGCAGATACAGTAAGAGGGATCCGCCTGGAGGTTTCCAAAGAACTGAAGACCAGCCACCTCGTCCGCAAAATGCAAAAGGAGAAATAAAAACCATCACGGGAGGACCGTCCACAGGAGGGTCGTTCAGATCCCTCAAAAAGTCATACCAAAGGCAAATAAACAGTGTTCATAGCTTACCTCCCGCCAAGCAGTGACGAACGAACCAAGACATGTATTTTTCAGAGGAAGATGCCAGGGGGATAAAGCAACCTCATGACGACCCACTCGTCATAATGATCATGATTGAGGGATTCAACACGAGGAGAGTTCTGGTAGATAACGGGAGTTCAGCGGACATTATCTATATGTCTGCCTTCCAGCAATTGAAGGTGGACCCGAAGAGGCTTCGTCCTTTTGAATCACCCCTCGTCAGCTTCAGCGGAGATAAGGTGTACCCCCGTGGGATAGTGGCGTTGACAGTCACAGCTGGCTCATACCCCCTCCAGGTAACCAACAAACACAATTTTCTGGTTGTAGACTCACCATCGTCTTACAATGTTATCATAGGACGACCAACCCTTAACCGTTGGAAGGCTGCCACATCCACGTATTGCCTGAAGGTAAAATTTCCAACAGAGCAGGGGGTCGGAGAAATAAGGGGAGATCAGGTATTGGCAAGAGAGTGCTACCAGGCCGTCCTAGCCTCGAAAGAAAACCATACGTGGGTGATCGAGGATAAAACACCTGAGATCGTGGAGAAGCTAGAAACAGTGGAACTGGTCGAAGGGGATCCGATAAAGACGACTCAGGTAGGAACGGACCTAAACCCGAGGACGAGGGCAGAAATCATTGCTTTCCTGAAAAACAATCTCGATGTATTTGCTTGGAGCCACGAAGATATGCTCGGGATCCCAGCAGGAATCATCCAACACCGCCTAAACATAGATCCGGAAAAAAAGCCCGTCCAGCAAAAAAGAAGAGTTTTCGCCCCTGAACGAAATAAAGCTGTGATGGACGAAGTAAGAAAGCTACTTGATGCAAACTTTATTCGAGAAGTTTATTATCCGGAGTGGTTGGCCAATGTCGTCATGGTCAAGAAGGCAAATGGAAAATGGAGAATGTGCGTTGACTTCACAGATCTAAACAAAGCCTGCTCGAAGGACAGCTTCCCATTACCCAGAATCGACCAACTAGTAGATTCTACTGCCGGGCACAAACTTCTCACTTTCATGGACGCATTCTCGGGGTACAACTAGATACAGATGGCAGAAGAAGATCAGGAAAAAACTGCATTCATCACTAGCCAAGGGCTCTATTGCTATAGGGTCATGCCCTTCGGTCTAAAGAACGCAGGAGCCACATACCAGAGGTTGGTAAATCAAATGTTCAGCCAGCAGATTGGGAGAAATGTGGAAGTGTACGTTGACGATATGCTCGTCAAGAGCAAAGAAGAAGAGGATCATATGGACGATCTTAAGGAGACATTCAACACACTCAGGCAGCACAGCATGAAGCTAAACCCCTCCAAGTGTGCTTTCGGAGTCTCCTCAGGGAAGTTCCTCGGGTTTGTGGTTTCACGAAGGGGAATTGAAGCAAACCCAGAAAAAGTAAAAGCCATCATTGAAATGTCCTCACCGAGGACGATCAAAGAAGTATAATCGCTCACAGGAAGAGTAGCGGCACTTAACAGGTTCGTCTCTAGAGCAACGGACAAGTGTCTTCCATTCTTTAAGACCCTGAAGAAGATTTTTGCCTGGACGGAGGAGTGCGAGACGGCATTCCAAGAGTTGAAACGGTACTTAAGCAATCCCCCGCTCTTAAGTCCATCCAAGGAAGGAGAAGATCTGTTCTTATATTTGGCAGTGTTTGTCACGGCAGTAAGTGCAGCCTTAATCAGGGAGGAAGACAAGGTACAACTCCCTGTATATTATGTTAGCCAAGCTTTCCAGGGGGCAGAGGCTCGATATCCCCGGATCGAAAAAATTACTTTCGCCCTAATAATGGCCTGCAGAAAGCTACGCCCGTACTTCCAGGCTAACCCGATAAAGGTAATGACGGATCAGCCAATCAAGAAGGCGATGAACAAACCCGAGGCAGCTGGACGAATGGTACAGTGGGCGATCGAACTTAGCCAGTTCGATATTGAATACCGATCGAGAACAGCCATAAAAGCTCAGGCCTTGGCAGACTTTATAGCAGAATTCACTACCAACGGGCAGGACGAATCGAGGGAAGATATCTGGACGATCAACACAGATGGATCGTCCACACAGAAAGGGGGAGGAGCAGGCGTTGTGATCGTCTCTCCCCAGGACGATGTCCTCAAATATGGGGTCCAGCTGAAGTTCCCCATAACAAATAACGAGGCAGAATATGAAGCTCTGCTAACAGGTCTCCGACTAGCTCAGGCATTGGGAGCTGAAAAAATTGTGGTAAAAAGTGATTCACAGCTCGTCGTAGGGCAAGTCAGGGGGGATTTCGAAGCAAAAGAGACGAGGATGCAAAAATATCTAAAGTTAACAAACCAGCTGGTAAGCAATTTCAATCAGGTGGAGTTTTTACAGGTTCCACGGGAACAGAATACAGAAGCCGACGAAGTAGCTCGCAGCGCATCAGCAGATCTTCAGGACAAGAATTATGACTGGAGACTAGAAGAGCAAAGTCTCCCAAGCATCAAAGAGTTGCAAGCCTTCTCTGTGCATACACACCAGGGATGGACGAGTCCGATCCTTGCTTTTCTTAAAGACGGGCAACTGCCATCAGACACTGAAGAGGCCAGGAAAGTCCGTAGAAGAGCTGTCCGGTTCACTATCTTGAATGATCAACTATTTAGAAGAGGTTTCTCCCAACCGTATTTAAGATGTGTAGAAGACGAGGAGGCCAGGTATGTCCTCGAGGAGGTTCACGGAGGAATCTGTGGAGATCATATGGGGTCAAAGTCACTCGTCAGAAAGATCATGAAGTCAGGTTATTTCTGGCCCACGATGCAGCAAGACGCGGCCGACTTTGTAAAAAAGTGTGACAGCTGTCAAAGATATGGGAACGTTCAATGAGTCCCAGGTGAGATAATGACGAGCATTTCCTCTCCCTGGCCATTCGCTCAATGGGGAATCGATATCGTCGGTCCCCTGCCACAGGGAAAAAGACAAATGAAGTTCCTGCTCGTCGCGATTGATTATTTCACAAAGTGGGTCGAAGCAGAGGCGCTTGCAACGATCACAGAAGCTAAGGTACAAAATTTTGTGTGGAAAAATATTGTTTGCAGGTTCAGGATTCCTAGGACGATCATATCCGACAATGGTCGTCAGTTCGATTGCCAAGGTTTCAGATCATTCTGCTCAGGCTTAGGCATCAGAAACAAGTATTCCTCACCAGGGCATCCTCAAGCCAACGGACAGACGGAAGTAACGAACCGAACCTTGCTCAAGATAATCAAGTCTCGGTTAGTGGGGGCAAAGGGAGCATGGCCCGAGGAACTACCAGGCGTCCTATGGGCTTACAGGACGACGGCAAGAACACCAACAGGAGAAACCCCCTTCAACCTAACCTATGGCACGGAAGCAGTTATTCCCGTCGAAGTGGGGCTCACTAGCATCAGGAGAAACTTTTTTGACGAAGAAGAAAACAACGACCAGTTGAGGTTAAACCTGGACTTCGTGGACGAAGTTAGAGATCAAGCCTCGCAAAGAATGGCCAAATACCAGCAAAAGATGGCAGGATACTACAATCAAAGAGTGAAGCTAAAAAGATTCAACATCGGTGACCTCGTCCTCAGAAAAGTAACTCCTGCGACGAAAGATCCTGCACAAGGCAAACTAGGCCCAACCTGGGAGGGACCCTACAAAGTCGTCCATTATTCACGACAAGGAAGCTACCACTTAGAAGACCAAGATGGGAACAAGTTACCTCGTCCATGGAATGTCGAGCACCTAAAGAGGTATTACGAGAAAGAACCCATGGCCTAATTGTATGCAGTTAACAAAATTTGATTCCATGCTTTCTGTTTATTCAAATTAATTTTATGTTGTCTACCACAAGTTATGTATTTATGCAAGACTATATAAGTAATCGTTCAGGGCTCCATGAGTGGTTATTCAGCACTCCTCGCCTTCTAAAATTGCCTTCTCAAAATTTAAAACGGCTGATAGCCCAGGTCGAAAAGACGATTAAATCCTACGAAAGGATGTACATCGTCCAGATCAAAAAGGCCATAAAACTCACTACAAGAGTTTACGTCGTTTAGACCTGAAGAGACGATAGAACCCTGCGAAAAGATAAGCATTGTTCAGATCTAGCAGGTCCTAAAAAGCCTTGAAGTAACTATCATCGTCTAGATCGAAAAGATGATGAGATTCCCGCAAGGAATGCTCATTGTCCAGATCAAAATGACGAGGGAATCCTTTAATTGACCAAGAACATTCAAGCAAAAATCATCTAAGTCCACAGACGGACGAAGAGAATGAATACTTCAAGAAACGAAGAAATAATTTCAACTCAAATTCTTCTAAGGCTAAAGGGGAGAAACGATTAAAAGAAGCATAAAAAAACAACAACAAACAGTACTCATATATATAAGCACAAAAATGCAAAGTTGTTCAAAGAAAAACCCCAAAACATACGGGGACCTGAAGTAGTGTTTGTTCAAAAAAAAAAAAAAAAAAAAGGCCCTAAGTGTTTATGCTGGAGGAGCCTGGCCATCACCCTCGTCAGTTGCTGGAGGGTCCTCACCCGAAGCTCTTGAATCTTGAGCTGCCAAAGCAGCCTCGTCCGCCTCAATCTCTTTATCCACAACTTCAAAGTCCAGGTCGTCCAGATTGACTCCTTGCCCATGTTTGATCATGTATCTTCTTAACAGCTCAAAGCCCTTGAAGTACCACTGGAACAGCACAGTATTGTACTCATCTGTCGACTGGAAGGCAAGGACGGCCTTGGCTACAGCAGCCTTCATCTTTTGGCCCGCGAATGCAAGGAGATCGTCTTTCTGCTTCACCTTCGCCTTTTCAGCTTCAAGATGCTCAGTCAGGACCTTGATTTGCTCCTTGGAAGTATTATTGGCGTCCATCGCCGCAATCAGATCCTTCCTCAAGCCCGAAGCCTCAGCCTCTAAGGCTTCCACCTTCGAGGTGGCCATAACAGCTTTCTCCTCACTTGCCAAGAATTGTGAAGTAAGGTGCATCGTTTCTCCCAACACCTAAAAATATTAGCTTATGAGTTTTCTGAGAAAACAATAAGATGACGATAATATGATGATAAGGTAAAAAGAACATACCTGCACGAGTTTATGAACGTGCTGGTTCACCATTTCATGAGAAGGTACGAGAGAAATCTCCTTTCTCTCTTCAGGAGTTAAAAAATCATTGGCCCGGGCTACGGCAGCCTCTGCATCGTCCCAAATACTGGAACCCACCTTCTCTTTACCTTTGTGCGATGTCTTTCGCCTTTTTGGTCCAGGGACCTCTTCAATTGAAACTGCAGGAGAAGCTGTCCTTGCCTCGTCCTGAGTAGGGGTAGACGACCCCCTTTCCACCGTATCTTTCTCTTTCTCCTTTTCTTTCTCTCTGTCAGTAAACTTCAAAGTTTTCTGACCAATGCTTGAAAGGGGCTCGTTCTTCTTCCCCTTGATTTTCGCATACAGATCTTTGTTGAATTTGCTCGTCATTTCTGGAGAAGAAAGCTAAGGAAAGTTAAAAATATATATATATACATATACACATACGTATCATACATGTCTACTCACGTTTTTTCTGCTCCCGATCAAGAACCTGAAGGACGTAGAGTGAAGGATCAGGTCCCAAACAGTGACGAGCCAAAGTACGCGGATCGATAAGTTCGTCGAAATCTTCGATCGTCCTTGAGTATTTGATCGCTTCTTGAACTCTCGCTTCAAATCGGCTGTCGAGACCAGGGCGCTTCTTCACTGCACAGCAAAAAGGTAACTCAAGGTCACACTGACGATCAAACAGAAACTAACGATAAAAAAAAAAAGAAAAAAAAAAAAAAGAAAAAAAAAAAAAAAAAAAAAAAAAAAGACAAACGCACCAAGGCCAGGGATCTCCCACCGGCGCAGCAACCTGGGGACATTTCCCCAAACTTCATCTGACAAGGTCTCCCAACCATCTCCGGACACAAAAAAATATCTTGACTTCCAATAACGAAAGGACGAAGGGAGATCAGCTACCAAACGTAACCTCCTTTCCCAGGGGACAAGCTCATAATACCCAAATTCCCTAGACTCTTTTAGACGATAGAGATTGGTAAGCTCGTTCACCGTGATCATCTCTGCATCTACTATAGTCGTCCAGATCACCATACAACTTATGACAATTCTCCAAGAATTGGGCATAAGTTGCCCAGGAGCAATCCCCAAGTGATCAAGAAGCTCCATGATAAATGGATGGACGGGAAACCTTAGACCGCACAGGAAGGCCGCCTCGTAAAAGCAAACCTCTCCGTGGGCAAAGGCACAAGCTTTTTCACCCTTCTTGGGGAGACGAACCCTAGTTTTCGCTGGAAATTGAAACCTATCCCTGAATCTACTAAAAACATTGACCTTCAAATTGCATCTTTCCTTAAGAGCGTGGAAGGGACGAGGGACAACAGCGGAAGACGAAGGAAGATTTGACAAGGGAGAATTGGACGAAGGAAGCGCAGAGGTAGCTGTGTCCAGCACAACCCCGTCCACGGCCGCGCCAGAAGAAGAACTCCCTTCAGGACCATTCGACCTCACCGCGGAACCCATCTTTTCCCTCTCAAAGACCCCGCGAACAGATTTAAACCAAGAAAAAGACTGCTGCAACAATGGGTGCAATTCGCTCAACGCTAAGTCTAAACCACCCCCCCCAGCCACAAAATCACCAAGGTATAGACACCGGTCACCGGAAAATTCTAAAAAACCTCCCAGACGCGCAAAAAGAAAAGTAATAGAGGGACAAATTTGCTGAAATGCTGTGTAGTCCACCATTAAAGGAGGGATACACACATAACGAAAAAAGGAAACAAAGCAAAAACAAAGCAGGAAAAAGGGGAAAGGATCAGAAAAGAAGGGATACGCACCTGAAGGGAAGGAAGAAAATCGGAGGTCAAAAAAAGGCAAGGCAGCCGCGGCAGCAAGACTCAGAATCAAACACAGAGAAGACAAAAAAGAAGAAACCCAGAAGAAGAAAGAAAAACAAAGAAATATGAAACGAAGGAAATGGAAGGAAAGAGAAAGGTCAAGCTAAAAGGCATGCTTTGGAAAACCGCGAAAAACCAAAAAGACACTCACCGGAAACGATGTCTCCCTGCCAGTCAGAACTAGACACGTGGCCACGACGCACGCCACGCCGCCAGAAGGCAATTAATGCGGAGGGCACTTTCAAAAAAAAAAAAAAAAAAAAAAAAAAAAGACCTTTCGTATTCCTAGGACCGTTCGACATATGGACGATCTAGGAATAAGGGGGCAGCTAATAGACCCAAAATATACTTGACCGTCCATACCTCGCTTGTGGACGACTAATAAGAACGAGAGTGATTGCCCGGACTTACAAGTTAGTCGTCCATACACCTGTCACGACCATCCGTTACAAAATGAACAATAAATATCAATACCGTTGAAGAAGTATCTGTCATATTTACTACCCCGCACGGGCGTTGCAAAATCAAGGAGTTACATCCTCATTATGGCAGAACCAACGGCTAGAAGGATACTGAAAACAACCTATATATATATACCCAAAACAGGATCCAGAAGAGGTACAAGAAACACTCACTAAAAATTTCATTACCAAAATATATTTTGTTCTTCCTTGAGATAAGAGGATTTTTCCTAACTTTGGCATCGGAGACTTTGTGGCTGGTGCCACACCGGTGACCATATTCATTTGTATCTGGGAATCTTATTTGCAGGATCTGGAGCGAAGGCTGACGATATCATTCTGGACGAACATCTCTGCTGACGATCCTAGCATCATCAAAAGCTCACACAGATAACTGGGGAGCGAAGTTAGTCCGATGTCAATGCGGGCGAAAGAGAGCGACTGGTTCTTGAACCCGACGTTAAAGAAGAAGAACTGAGCACTTCAACTTGCTACTCTTGCGCTAACATGTGAAGGAGGTTTGGAGATGAAGCGGAGATCTCACTACGATAGCACCTCCAAGAGATGACAATTGTTGTTTGTATTCGGCAACAACAACTGTGAAATTGAAGAATGAAACACACGAAGGAAGCTACACGGTAGTCTCAAGATGAAAGCAATGAGAGGGCTACGCGGACGAAGCTTACACGCTGATAGCCACAAGACGATCGAAGGCGATGGCTACACTGATGAAGCTCTCAGAGACAACGAGACCGTCGATGCTTGAATCCTTTGAATGCTGAGACGAAGATTAGAACCCCACAACTCGTTCTGGACCATGGCGCGGAGGACATTGTTGGAGTGTGTGTGTGTTTCAAACACTTTATGTATATTTGTGTCCCACATTGGTTAAGAATGAATCTTGTTATGAGTTTATAAGACTTTGCACATCGTTGGAGTTAAGCTAGTCTCTATCTCTCTTGGGCCTGATTCTTTTCTCATTTCTTTTGGTTTTAGCCCATTTAGGTTCTGCCCGTTGGGGCATTTATTGTGCTGCCCGTTGGCTGCACAGTGTCCGTTGGTTCAACCCATCAGCCCTCACTACATTAGCTTATAAACCCTACAACACACATTATTCATTTCATCACATTTTTCTCCTCTTCTCCAGCCGCAAATCCCCTCTGTTTTGCTCTGTTTTTGCTGCACAGAAAATTTCAGCTACAAAGAAAAAATTTCAGCTTCATTTTTTTTAAGGAAATGAAAGGCAAGTAAGGTTGTTCCTAGTTCTTCTTGTTTGAGTGTGTGATCAACTTGAAGAAATTACTATAGTCTAATCTTGGGGGGTTGTTCGGCCAAGAGAGCCATTCACACCGAGTTCTACTCCGAGTGGCATGAATCAACCTTTAAAGACAACGCATTTGCGTGATTCTATAGTTTGTGAGATCTTTTTAACTATATCTATTTATTTTTGTCATTGCTAATTTTTTAGGGTTTGTATTGTTGAATCAAAACTTGTTTATTTAGCCATATTTTCCAACAGACATTGACTCACAAAGCAGGGCAGCAACAAAAAGGTCTAAGATGAAGCAGCTGGTACTTCAATCGGCAAGACGATGAAAGAAGAAGAGTGTAGTTCAGAGATGGCAATTGTAGCTTTGAATTTGATATGTGGCTGTCTCTATGCTCCGGCGCCAACAACTGTGAGGCGGAGTCGACGGATGCGTGAACAAAGCTACGCACCTATAGTTGTGGAACGAGGACAGTAAGTGCAATCTGTTGGATATTAAGACGAAGAGTTGAACATGATGACCTGGTCTGGACTTAGTGCTGACTTAAGAAGGTTGTTCAATGACGAGGCTGCCAATGCTCGAATCCGTTGGACGCCAAGACAAGAAGGACAGGAAGACGCAACTCGCTTTGAACCTTCGCGCTGACTTTGAAGATAATTTAGAGACAGCATGACGGAGGTAGTTCCAAGAGGAAGCAATTGATGCTTGACCCACACCGTGCCAACTTTTATGTCCTGCACACCAAGCCACTAAAAAAAAATGTAAATAAAGAATGCTCAAAAGAAAAGGAAAAAAAAATTGATGAGTGTAAAGACTAGATTTATACTCTCAGCCCAATGGAAATGGATGATAGCCCAACAATCCCAAAACAATATATTTGTTGAAGAATAGATTTCATAGGGAAAAGACTCAGTAAATTATGTTTAGGTCACAATGGATTGGATTTGTGCTAAAAAGGTAAGAAAATACAATTTTAATGTGGTGGCAGCAGCCTTCTTCTCATATATTTCTTAGTTTACTGTTGACTCATTTCTCTGAAGCTTGTCCTCAAAAGTATGGTTGCCTCTTATTGTATTCTCTAGGTGGCCAGGTGCCAACCTTCAACAATGCTTCCCCAGGATGTTTAGCTCCTTTGGAGACACCACTTGTTCGTTGTTATTTGTCCTTGTCCTCGGCCCATTAACCCATATACTTATCTTACTGTTTGATCATCCTCGGGCTCCTCTGCATTCTCAAGCATGGCCCACGGCCCAATACTCCTACTCGGTTCTTTTATCCCCATAATAAGCATAAACTTCCTGCCATAGTAAAGAAGAGTCGACTCCAAGAGAGGCACTCAAGGTTTACTCTCAATCGTTGAAGCATCAAGTCCTTTTATAGAGAAATGTTAGCAATAAACCCTAGTCAATCCGTGAAAGTTGCGGCCAAGAAAAAAAAGTTTTTGCGCTGCCTCTTGAATCCAAGCCTAAGAAGGGTTCTTCACTTCTTGCATAGTTGCATGCCAATCGTGACCTAAGTGATTTTGCCAATTTTGTGGCCCATGCAAGTCATTTTTGGAGGGCTCTTAGAAGGCCAATAGAACATATTCATTGAGAACAGAAGCCCATTTTTCACATTCACATTGGTGAAGGCCTTGTCTACCCATAGAACATGTCCACTAAAAAAAAAAAAAAAAAAACCTAAAAAATACTTCAAGCCTCGTCTTCCTTGCATCAGAAAGATGCAAAGCCAAATCTTGAAGTGGGAGCATTAGTAGACATCAAAATTTTTATGATGTACCCATAACCGTCCAATTGATCATGATCGAGTATCTTTGATCAAATTAACTTCCAATTGATGATGTGGACAATCAGCAAATGAAATCAATCCATGTGGCAACATCAAATGAAGAAAGCCATGTGGCAGTGTCAAAAGAAAAGACTTATATGGAAGGTGATGATCACAGAAATCAGTAGACTGAATGTTTCGGGCGTCAATGATCAGAGAGCACTTGATAGTCCTGAAAAAGCAAACACAAAATTAGAGGTGACCGGGGAAGACTGGCTAAGAATCCTCCAATGATAAAGTTATTATTTCTGGGATTCCAATTTTTATGGAAGTGTCTGAATGAATTACCTTCTCATGGATGAATGCTTATATAGCACACGCTTTGGGACAATTACTCGTTTAGTAACTGCCCCTATCATTGAGGAACTCGAAAGATTCGGAGGTAACTTCCATAACTGCCATGGAAGTTACCTTATTTGGGCTATTCTCCATAACTGCCATTGGAAATTGACTATGGTAATGAAACTTGACCTTAGTGCTCCGTGCTAAATGAGACGCTCATCCCAAGCAAATATGAGGAGGGGCGTCAGGAATGCAGGGAGGTTGTTCTTTTCATGGACGACCTCATAGATAGACGAGCATATCAAAATGCAGCCCATTTGTTCTGTTTGTCCTTCTTCCCTTTGGACGACGTCAATGGACGAGTTTGGAGTTGGTACGTTATATTGCACAATCAGAAGGTTCTTATTAAATGGAAAACCAAAATTAATTCATAATTCATAATTAACTCTCAATAAATGCTTAGAGAAAATTCCAAATCAAATGCTATTGAGTTGCTTATAAATAGAGGCTTCTCATATGAGAAAAGAACAAAGACTTAGAGAGAAAACTCTCCTGACACTCTGCCAAATAAAGTGTCATCTCTAAGTCCACAAGTATTCTATTGTTCATCAAGGCTTATTGCTACTTCTTCAAATCAATGTAGGGATTCTCCTTTAATCTAGTTTGAGATTAAGCCAACGGCCCTTGCATCAAATCAAGTACGTTCAACTATTCATTCAACTTATAGACATCAAAGCACAATTCAATATCAAGCTTTATAGCCCCCCTTTGGATTGTAAAATTTCTTGGAAATCGAATCAGAGGAGTTTATTGTACTCTTTCATTGTAAAGATTCATACATCGGATTGTACTCACATATATACAAATCAATACAAATTGATTATTTGTTACACTATTTTGTGACTGTGTGATTTATTTTTTACGAAAATTATGTGTACACATGCATATATATATATATATATATATAAGTCAATGTAACTATATTTACAATCTGCAATATTTTCCCACTCAAAAATTACCACAATTTATATACCAAGTTCTCGTCACTTTGTGTGTTATGACTAAAATCTTGTCTACCTATTGAATATCGAAAAAAAAATGTATACCTATTCTTTTGTAATACTCGTTACTTTCTTAGGTTGGTTCAAATTCAATATTCGGGTAATACACGCATTAGCGGCAGTCTTTCATTTTGCTTGCTGCAGCTAGCAAAAAGAAAAAGTCTAAATGGACAGTGACTTGCTTCTTTAATTAGTTTGGTTTGTGGTTTATGATATTTACTTGTGTTACATTAAGTCTTGTAATTGTTTTCCCTCTCCCATAGTCACACTCACACCCCTCATCCCAACAAACTTTATAATTTCTTTGCCTAATATAATATTGTCCCAACAACTTTATAAAATTTCTTTGGCTAATATTATCCCAACAACTTTGCTCACACATATAAATCCCCTTCAAAAAAAAAAAAAAAAATCAATTAATAAAACTACAAACGCAGTAAATAAGTAGATCGGTTATATTATCGTCCTGTAAATTACTGTTAGTAAAATAGTAAATAAAATTTTAGTTTCTACTAAGCCTTAATTATTCCTTAAAATCATCTAGATTCAACGTTTTTTTTTTTTTGGTGGATAAGCAAGGCAAAAAGCACCAAATAAAGACAATAAAAGCGTAAAAGAAGAAGAAAAAAAAAATACTAAATATATGTTTTGTCACAGAATTATAAAAGGGGGAGATTAATTAGTATGGTTTAGATGTTGGCTAATTCCAGTTGGCAAACATAGTGTTACAGAGGGTTCAAATCTATTGTAATTAGTTTACGTTGTGTTAACATATGTACGATGTCAAGACTCAAGAGCTGCTTAAGAATTTGAATACCAAAGAATTTTGATCGAGTGAAAATTGAACTCACTCAAGTGAAACATTAAAATAGACAGAAAGTTTACACGACACTTGCTCCACTCTCACTCGAGCAAGATTGTTGAAATCTAAATTTGAATTCTACTAGAAGAGTGATTACTCGAGAGAGAGAGAGAGTAACCACAAAGTAGATCTGAAAATTTTTCTCCTTAAGCAAAAATTTATAATCCCTTTTTGTGTATTGGTCCTAAACAATTGCTAAGTTCAGAAGCTCTGGGTCGCAAACGATATTTGACAATAGATTATACGTAATTGTTTAACTTTTAGTGAATGAGCAATTTTCCATTGAAGAAATTCTCGATTGATTCTCCACTTCATTACTAAAATTTGGGTTCCTTTTAGTGCTTTCATTAATCCTGCTTTAGGTATATATATGGTGATTAATTATTGAGGTTGAATTGTGTGTTGGATTATGTGTTTGAAACACTATTTGTTGAATTAATCCTTTGTATAAGTGTTTGGGGGGTCTTAAAAAAACTTTTTCATTTACATAAACAATGATGTTTTTAAAAATCAATTCTAAATCACGGCTCCAAATTAGGTTTTCCAGTAGTCATACAAAACATTACCCTCAGTTTATTTTCTAAAAATTCATGGCAAAAAAGGTTATTATTATTATTATTTAAAAAAAAAAAAAAAAAAAAAGTGATTCATGCCTACACTAACCGACAAGGCCACAAGGCTATACATTTCAGTATCGGAAAACCCACCTCCCTCTTTTTATTTTTTCCTTCTCCTAATCGGCTAATACTAATAGAGAAAGAAGTCTTACATAGCTAGGAATCATAGAGAGAATAGGACTACTTTGTGATTAAGGCCTATAGCTCTCTCTATATATACCATACTTGCCCACGCTTGTATTCTCTATACTTTGCATTCTCTAGCTGTAGGCAATACAATCTTCTAGATTCACTTGCGTAGGGTTTCCTTTAGCATACATATTTCTAGCCTGTAAGAAGAGTATGGCTTTGAAGTTGAAGAGCTCCGACAATAAAATTTTCGAGGTTGAAGAGCTTGTGGCTGTGCGGTCTGAAACCATCAAGAGCTTGGTTGAGGATGGATGCGCCGACAACGATATTCCACTGCCAAACGTGGATAGCAAAACCCTAGAGTTGGTGCTAGACTGGTGCAAGAACCATGTGGACATGAAACTTGACGAGGAAAAACTGAAGGAATACGAGTACAAATTTATTGATGTTGATCAGGCAGTTCTCTACGATCTTCTATTGGCTGCAAACTATCTCGATATTAAGGACTTGCTGAACCGAGCGTGTCAGAAAGTTGCGGACATGCTTAAAGGAAAAAAACCCGAGCAAATTCGAGAGGCGTTCAACATCGTGAATGATTTTAGTCCAGAAGAAGAGGAAGAAATCCGAAAGGAGAACCTCTGGGCCTTTGAAGAGTGATTGTTTTTTCTGTTTACTTGATTAGTAGTCTTTAAGGATCCTGAAGATTTTTGTTTTCTTTTTTCTCTGTAGTAGTAGTATTTTCTTTGAATTTCCTTTGTTAGCAACCGATGAAACTTCTTAATTTCGTATAGATTGTGGCCTTGTCGGTTAATGTTGGCATGAATCACTTCTTCTTCTTCTTCTTCTTTTTTTTTTTTTTTTTTTTTTTTTTTTTTAATTTATTTATAAAAAAAAAAAAAAAAAAAAACCTTTTTTGCCATGAATTTTAAGAAAATAAACTAAGAGTAATGTTTTGTATGACTACTGGAAAACCTAATTTGGAGCCGTGATTTAGAATTTATTTTTAAAAACATCATTGTTTATGTAAATGAAAAAGATTTTTTAGACCCCCCCCCCCCCCCCCAAACAAACACTTATACAGGGGATTAATTTGATTAATTCAACAAATAGAGTGTTTTAAAGACATAATCCAACACACAATTCAACCTCAATAATTAATCACCATATATATACCTAACCTTCTGTGGTATTTTTAGGTAATTTGTTTCCATTAATCTCACCTTGTACAACTGTAGTTGATGATCTATTGGTTGTCGGTGACTTGGTGCTTTTGTCTCAATTTTCATATTTGAAATTTGAAAAATGCCAATTTAGTAGTTTTTTATTGATGAATTTTAGAAGAAATGGCGTTTGTAATAATTGGTTTAAGACATTACTAAGCACCGATTGAATCCTAAAAATAATCGCTTTATGGTTGCTTCATTTTAATTTTTTCACCAAGAATGTTATATTTAACGTTTAAAAGATATTTTAATGTCATCAACGGATAATCTTGTTGGGTATCTACATGTGAGTAAAGTCTCACATTAAGTGTTTGTTTGGCTAACTTATTTTTTGCTAACTTATTTTACTATTTAACTTATTTTTGCTACTATTCATGAGTTTCACTGCACTTTTTAATACTATTCATGGGTTCTACTATATTATTTCAACTAACATTTACCTTTATCTACAGTACTTTTAGCAAAAAGTTTTCAGTTTCAGCATAATAAGCGGATCCCAAACATACTCTAAGTGTGCGTTTGGTTCCAGCTTAAAAAGCCAGTTTATTTTACTATTCATTTTATTTTTGCTAGTATTTATGGGTCCCAAAGCACTTTTTGGTACTATTCATGGGTCTCACTGTACTATTTTAGTTAACTTTTACTTTTATTTACAGTATTTTCAGCAAAAAGTTTTCAGTTTCAACAAAATAAGCAGATCTCAAACGGGCACTAAGAGCCTGTTTGGGAACAACTTATTTAGCTGAAATTGAAAACTTTTTACTGAAAGTACTGTAAATAAAACTAAAAAGTAGCTAGAATAGTACATTAAGACCAATAATATTATTAAAAAGTATAATAGGACCCATGATATCAAATTTGCATTTTTAAGCTAATTAGTAAAAAAGCTGCATTTTTTAGCCAATGCCAAACGCAACCTAAGTGTGCGTTTGGGATGAGCTAAAATTTTTAGCTTATCTTCACTTTCAGCTTATTTTTGTTACTATTCATAGGTTCTACTATACTTTTTGGTACTATTTATGAGTCTCACTACACTATTCAACTAATTTTTAATTTTATTTACAGTACTTTCAGTAAAAAATTTCCAGTTAAATAAGATGTTCCCAAACGAACACTAAATACTAATGAGAAGAGTGGGTCATTAATATAACATATAGTTGGCCCAAACTAATAAGTTTAAACTTTGGGTTAAGTAGTGTCTCTATATGGTATATTCACTACTCAAATTGAGACTCTCCAAAGAGTTACAAGGTGGCGAGGTGTTCAGCGTGGCAAAAAAATTGCTGTATTTCATCTACTGTCCTAGTATAGAAGGGCCTTGCTTTGTAATCTGGTCTGTGTTAATAATATTCTTTCTGATTCAATAAAAAAAAAGAAAGAAAGAAACATATTCTTATATGATATCAAATCTTACTTATTAAAGTATATCCTCGGAAGAATTCGTCTAAAGTCTTCATGAGTTCATGTAGTACAAGTTAGAAATACCATGGAAATTGGCTACCCCTATATATTTTGCAAGCACATTGCTCCAGTAAACATAGAATCGTAGGAACTTACATACACTGATAGAGTATAAACCTCAGAATGGATTGGAGTTGGAGTAGTTCATATTTATCAAAGCAAAGCAAACAGGCTGAAATCGATGATGAATATTGAATTAGTTTTTTAGTTTTCTGGTGGGAAATGGCAAACCAGGATCTTGGTTGTTTCTAACAATTATAACACAAGCATCATTGCAGGCAGTTTCACATGCAGCAGGACCTACATTGGGATTATCTTTCAAGCACTGTGGCTTACATTGATTGGTACATTCTTTTAATAATTCTTCCTCTGTCTGGGCACACACCATCACAACCAGCAGGGAGACAATAAGGAGCATGGAAATGGTTTTCTTGGTGCCCATGTCTTAGTTATCCTTGATGTTTAAGAAAATATTATTGGAAAGGATGAAGAAAAGTTATGGTGACTTTGGATCATATATAAAGGGCATACGGTTGCACCAGTAAAGGAAAGATCATATATACGTTCCTCCTCACTTGGAGGTTAAGCTAGATTTTCTAAATAAAGGTCATCCGGAGAAAGATGATGGTAAAACAAAGATGGTGGAAAATGATTTTGAATTGGTCACCATTGTAATTTAGTTAATTAGTTATGGATGCCTAACCAAAACTATCTAAAAGTAAAAATTTCACGAAACAGAGTAGTTTAAATTGAGCCTGAATTAATCTCCAAGGTGATCTAGTTAATCAGTTGAGTATGCCTAGCTAAGCAAAAGAATCTAAAGTAAATTAAAAATCTCGAATAGTTTGATAGTCTTTGAAAATTAAACATTGACCGTATTATTGTTTTAACCGTACAAATGTATTTGTAACGAAAGAAGAAAGAAAAAAGAATTGAAAGGAACATAAAGGAAAACAAAACCATAGGAATTATAGTTGATGATGCATGAAAAATCAATAAGTTACTTTTTCCTTTGGAGGTGCTGGAAGACCTACAAGAAAGAAGAACGCTACCGGAGGGCACCAATAGGATGCCAGCCTAAACTTCTTCGAAATTGAAGTTAAAAGACTCATATGAACCCAATAAAACTCAAATGGTAGTAGTGTATGGATTTTGTCACATGCACCTCGAATTGAATGAGGTCTAGCCTTTATACAGGGGATACTAAGTGGGTCTCCTTGTTTTGTGTCACTTTCCTCATGAGAGATGGGTTGGTTAAGTGGAGTTAGTGGGAGCAAATTACAAGAAGATTGCTCCCATGCTTTGAAGTAGTGGATTTGTAAAGTAAATTCCGTTTGTCGTACCTAAGTGTGATTAAATTTGTCTAAGTGTGGAATGATCATCATTGTGGACGACTATGCTATGGACAAGCCTTATGACATGGACGTTTGTTTATGGTTGTCTATGTGAGTAGGTGACATTTTCCGTATAGACAAACAAACACATGCTGCATGACAAGTTGGATGAGATTTTCATTTTATTTTGAATCAGATACAGAGTGTGATAAATGTCAAATGATTAATATTGTATGTTGGATGAGTGTAAATTTATTGCCAGTGTGTCGAATGGGTTCTCATGAGTATGCTTTCGTAAGAGTTTTCATCATTTGGAGGGTTGGATGAGTGATTGGAGGAGTTGGATGACCTGTGTGACGGATTGCCTATGTTGGGTGGCTTAAGGAACTTGTTGGACTATTCTTATTTTTATTGGATGTGGAGGTTGCTCGCTGGAAGAGTCTTAGTTGTTAAGTAGAAAGGTCATCACTTTCAGTCTCATTTGGAAGAGCCCAGTTTAGAAGAGTCGTCTCTGAAAGTCTGTCCTTTGGAAGAGCTAACATATGTTGGACAAGGTCATTTGGGAGACTTTCCCTTTTCAGATGGAAGGTATCATGGTTGTCCATGGGGTTGGAAAAATCACTTTGGGTGGTGACGATGGTGGACATGTCAAATGAGTCTATTGTAGAGTGGCAGATAGTTCATTTAAGGAGTGAAAAGACTATTCTTATCAATAGTATTAAAAAACATTCACCAACCCAATCACAAATTTAGAATCGCTAGTTGCTGTAAATTAAGAGAAAATATCAAAAAACAAAAAATCTTCGTCAATCCTAAACCATAATGAACGTCGATGTCGCTAGTACTAACTCATTAATCAAGTCTAACATCAAAAATAGAAATTAAATCATTCTCTAGCAAGCAGAGGGTATGTCATATCATATTAAAACTGACTATCTCACACTACGTATCTATCACACACTGATTGTACACACTCTAATTGAATAGGCTGTGGCATTGTGAGTGTACCAAGTCTGCGTTTTAGTAGGAATCAAATCACTAACGGAATACAACTAGCTCAAAAAGATATTTTTTTTAAAAAAAAAATTTAAAAATTTGGCAAGAGATACACTTCATGCATCTATTAAATAAGTTTATTAAATAAATAAATAAATAATGTTTAAGTTTTCAGTTATTATACTCCCCTCCCCACATTTACATTTCTAAACTTACAAACAATTTACATTGATATCCTGGATGACAAAAAATAAAATTTGAAATTTTTTTAATTTTCTATTTTATCATCTACTTAAGCTATCATCCACATCCCATCTAATAGAAAATTTGGTATTTACTAAAGCTTTTTATCTTTCGTGATTATTTAAAACATTTTTTCAATCATCTAAGGGAGGTTAGTGTAAATAGTTTACATTTTAAAGAAAATTAGTGTCTTAATCCAAACTAGAGAAGACATCAATATTGTAATATTTTCAGAGGAGGTGAGTGCAATTTCCCCAATCCAATACACTTATTCTTGGCCATGAGGCCCATAACCAATTTATGGGATATAAGTATGACGTTTGAGCTTGGGCTAGACTAGAGGTTTCAGTTGTAAACGTGAATTTTGGAGGGGTATCATCTAAATGAAGTGGCAACCTCTCATGTCTACCAGACTGGTGCATTGTCCCTGTTAGCAAGTATAAATTCTTTGCTACATTTAGAAGGATTTTGCCTCAGGTGGGCTTCAAAACTGAGCTCCCCCGCACCTATTAGCTGGATGTGCCAGTCGACCGAAGGGCAATTGGAAATAAATATGATATCTTCTTGGGAAAGGTATGAATTGCTGAATTCTCTCTCTCTACCACTGAAAGCAAACAATAAATGTGTTACTTCAAGTTTCAACTATATTGTTGTAAGTTTTAACTTCAAGTTTCAGTCATTATGTCCAACTAAAAGGATTGATTGAGATCCATAAACAATTAATAAGAAGGTATTACATATCTTGCGAACAGAAAGAAAGAGTATTATGTATCTATAACACAATATACACAAGCTGAATATTACAGGCAGATAAATGGTTCCCACAACTTGAGCAGCTATAAGTTAATTCAGTTTCAAAGGTTCTGCATCATGAAGAGGCCGGGCGGGGTAGTCGCTTGGCAATTTCCTGCCAAAAGAAGGAACAAGCATTCAGTATTCCAAGTATATAGGAATTTCTTTTTATGTGACAGCTAGAGATAGTGGGGGAGGGGGAGGTGCACCACAGCAGAATGCGATTATCATTGGGCTATCACTTGAACCCAATATATAGGAATTGCACAACTATAGATTCCACAGACAAGCCTATTTGCAGGCCCAACTAATAGCCTTGACAATAGCAACATAGTCTGTCAACAAAATGTTTCATTTAAAGCAAGTGCTCCACGATGAAATGGTGCATATAGTCTCACAGAGTACCAAATTACAATTGACTTGTATTTAGTGTACCCTGTTTATACCACCAATAATGAGAGAGCGCTTCTAAAAACTACTGTCAGTCTCAATCATTTAGAGTTGTAGATGGTTTATATTGTTAGCACTAGCAAATACAGCTGCTGACAGAAACATATATTCTAAAATTTCAATGTCAAAAGTACCTCAAACAGCTGATTTATATTATCTGCTGTCTTTGCAGATGTCTCAATAAAAAACATTCCATTCTTCTCTGCATAGTCAATGCCATCCTGCAAGCCAAATAATGCATGCGTTATATCTAGAAAATGGATATAAATTTGTGGTATACAGAATGCATCAAACTGAGGAGAATTTCACTCACCTGAACCGGTATTTCGCGCTTCTCATTAAGATCAGCTTTGTTACCGACTAAGGCCATGACTATATCAGGGCTACCATGTTTTTGTAGCTCCTGTAAAATGCCAAATCCATCAATTGGTTGGAAAAGCATATTAAACTGCAGCCATAGGAAATTACCAAACTTAAAAAGAAATGCAGTTTATATATCCACACGTCTTTCTGAGTACAAAGATCCCATCTATAAGCAAGGAGCACTTGAACCACACAACTATATAACAATCCAACTATCTCAAAGTAAGTTAAAGTTTTTCCTTTTTCACCACAGCTCTTGGAACTCCAAGGGAGTCTGTAAGTCAAAAAATTTTCAATTGATTAAAAATTTAAAAGAACAATTTATATTCATCCAAATCTAGATATTTGTTGTCAGCAAGTCAATCTCTAGATTCTCTATAGTGTAGAGATTAGACAAGAATTAATTAAAGGGCACATGCACATGAGTACATCAGTACACACATAAAGGTAAGCTCACTTCCTTTTAATGAACTTTGTGATAGACAAACCCAGGCCGTTATGTACAATTTTCACATAGTTATAACCACTTGAGTCCTCGTAAACACAATTAGTAATATTATTGAACTTGAAAAACCTGCAATCTGTTTTAATTGGAAAAAGGAGAACGTGAAATTGTTGAGAAGAAAAGAAATAGATAATATAAGTTAATTCAGTAATGACTACTGACCAACTATTACTCTATCAACTTCCTGATAGGATGTAATTGCAAACTGCAGGATAAATGATACACCCTTTAAGCAGCTCATATTCTCTATTAATGACACTATCAGCATGAGACAGACATGCAACCTAGATTATTGGAAAGCATGTTGATGATGCATTACAAGCTAGGTTTGGTGTCATCTTTGAAATGGATTACTTTTTTAATACAAAATATCACAACAGAATTCCTCCCTCTGTCATAATTGTACTGAGAACAATTCTGTACAAATTTGATTTTAGGTATGTAGCCCATTAGATGAATTTAGAGCATTGTTTCAGAGTAATGAGAGTTTCTAAAAGAAAATTACTAAAATAAATATTCCAAAATGAAAAGTCATAACCTGCGAGAAAAAAGTATTATGGCACATAGGTGAACACAGATATTCATCCAACCAACTGATCAACAAACCTAATAAGCCGTCAGTGTGATTTCCCAACTTAAACTATTGCCAACCAAGACCATGCAACCATATCATGATTAAATTAGCATATTTAAGTAATATACAGTGAGAACTAAGATGTCAAGATCTTATTCAGGCAGTACAAGAAGCATCGATGGGTTTTTCCCTCTAAGAAACTTCTATTATTAAAAGTTTATGTACTGCTATGTTCCAGTAAAATTAGACTTATTCCATTCACATAACATTAGTGCATACACTGCATTTGATCTTTATTTTATTTTATTTTATTTTTTTTGATGACATAGGGAACCTTTCTAAAGAAGAGCCCTTTGGACTTGCCTCTAGCCAGTAAAACTTATGGGCAACTAACCCCACCCACCAAAACCAATTGTCACGAAATTCAGGGGCATTCACCCCCTGCATTAAATCTTTGTTACCAGCCCAAGCCGCCACTTAAAACATATCTGTAAACAAAGTTTACCAGATAAGAATACCTCCACCAGATTCTTTTGTTTAACACTTTATGCAATAAAGAAAATTAGATTAGAAGTGGTGTTGCACCAACACATTTTCTTTATACTGGTCTGACTCAAAGCTGAGCACCTTCCAATGTTTTTAGTATCAAGGGGACAAAGGGGGGCGGGGGCAAGAAGAATATTAGGAATAAACTTGGAATTTCTTTCTCATGTCAAGCCATTAAGAAAATTATTGATAATTAGAAGTTTTAAAAAGGTTTGACCATCGATACAAATAAATTATGGCTCAAACTTCAATTCTATATTAGGTGCTTAATCATCAATGTACAACCCCATGATCATAGTAGTTTTGTACCCTCATAAAAAGGTTATTATATGGCTTTATCCTTTCCATAATTAAATGTTGCAGGGAAAAAGAAAACAAACAAACAATAAAATAACTAACACTAAGCAATCCCTGAAAAATCTACCTTAACCCAATATTGTGCTTTGGCAAATGATTCTGGGCTTGTTATATCATATACAACAACTGCAACTGCAGCACCTCGGTAGTAAAGTGGCGCCAATGCAGCATACCTGAATAAGACAAAATCAACAATTAATTTTCTCGTGCAAAAAGTGGCATGCATGGGCAAGGGAGATGGGGTAGACGTCCAATAGAAACAAGGACCTTATAAGATGAGCTTGTTCTATGATATATAAATCTTAAACTTTTTATATATTGAAGCATGATTTGACCACCATACCTCTCTTGGCCAGCAGTGTCCCATATTTCAAACTTAACTGTTGTAGAGTCTTGTAAAGCTATTGTCTGTGATAAGAATGAAGCTCCAACAGTAACCTGAAATTACTTAAACCACCAATTGTAAGTGTATCATAAATTAACCTCCAGGGCTAGGAGGAAGGATAGACACCCATATCCATTCACATAGATCATTATAAATAAATAAAGCTAACCATTTTTTTATGTAGTTTACTAAAATACAAATTTACTTTAACATATTTTACTTATCAAAAAAAAAAAATTGCTTACCTTGGAAGTTGGGTCAAACTGACCACGAACAAAGCGAAGAACAATACAGCTTTTACCAACACCAGAATCACCTAACAAGACCAGCTGCACACAGTGACAGATGCAAAGGTGAGTTGCATTTACTCATAACAGGATTAATACAATAAGATCATTATCAATTTCACAAAGACCTGTAGGTTTATCTCAACCTCTTTCTCCTAAGCCCCAGCATGGAAAAAATTAAAATAAAAAAGCCTTTCAGTTGGCAAATTAATTTTGTCTACTACCATACTACATTGTGAATCAACTGGAAGCAATAAAGCTGAAATATGGTACCAATTGCAAATAGCCCAATCTTTACACTTTTTTTAATTTTATTTTTATAAATGCAAATAGTCCAATCTTTACACATTTTTTGCACAAGTAATTTTAAAGATCAATTTTGTTCTCAGTTCAACTAGACTAAGCTTTCATCCCAACTAACTAATTCAACAGCATATATCCTTTTCCAACAATATTGTGTCCAGCAACATATATCTTTTCTCATATAATTAGATCTTTGACCATGGATCCTAAGGGATATTGATAATAACCACTTCTAGGGAAATTTAAAACTAGCCATTATCACTTAAGTAGCTAAGTCAACTTACTTCCACAAATCACACATCAATTCTATTTCAATTGGACTTTATCAATACAAAAAATAACAAAAATGAATAAATTGTCCCACGATGTCCGTCTCATTTCATTTACTCAACCAATTGCAAAGTTTCTTGAAAGGGCAAGACTTAGGTACAATAGTTAGTTGTTGTTCCTTAAGTTCCTTTTTTAAATTCTGCCATGTAGATTTTTTTCATGAGATGGAAGTTAATTTTTTTAGTAAAGTAGCCACATGACTGAATCATAAGAGAACCGCACTAAGGTAGTGTAACTAAGTTTATCCTTCTTGAAAATATAAAAAACGTATAAAAGCCACAAGTCGATATCAACTGAACCTAAAGATTTGACTAAAACAGTAGCCTTTGAAAACACTTTGCCGCTAAAAAAGTACCTTCACACGGAGATTTTTGGCGTCAGACACTCCGCCATTCTCTGAATTCAGCCCGGCCAACTGCCCGGAAGACCTGTCTGCAAACATTAAAACCCCAAACAATCAGACTCACCATAATCGCCATTAAGAGTCAGTAGCAACCAAATCCACAGAATGACAACCACCCTATTGAAAAACCCATTTCCCCAGCTTTTCACTAAATCAATCTCGTTCAGCTCAGAAATTCAATAAATCAACCAAATTCTCAAAACCCAGATGATAATCTACAAATTTGGGTACAAAGATTCCAATTTACAAAGAGAATATTCAATTCAACCAATCTGATCCGAGAAAAACCCTAGAAACACACGACTCCTAGCTCTTCATCAAATAAGTCCTTTTTCAGCTCAGAAATTCAACAAATCAATCAAATTCTAAAAAACCATATAGAAATCCACGTATTTGGGTTCAAATCCCCAAATTTCGGTTTTGACCAAATCTGAAACAGAATAAGAAACCCTAGAAATTTCAACAGGAGGACAAAATTAAGTATTACCTGGAAGAGAAGAGGAGCAACCCATGGCTACCAGAGACTGTAGGCTTGTACGTATAGTTGTATTTCTATAGTATATGATTAGGGTTTATGGTGAAAAGGGTATTGTCAATTGTGAGAGAGTGAATGTGCAGAAAGAGAAAATGGCTATATGGGTTTGTGTGGAATTTTAAGGTCGTTAATGGCTGATACACTATAAATTTTTAGAGACCCCATTAACCCATTTTATACGTATCGTGCCACAAAAGTATGTACCCACCACCGAATTAAAAACCAAAATAACTGAAAAAACTAAAAAAAGAGAAGTTTCCCTCAGAAAAAACTAAAAAAGAGAAGATGGTGATGATGAAAGACAAGATTTTATCGGAAACCGAGGTTGTATCTTGTGTAACGGTTACATACAATGCTCGTATAGGCTTATATCTATGTAACAGGTACCTTTGTATGTAAGCTTTATAATTTGTTAAAGTTTGTCACACATATATTCTTTTCTTTCCCTTAAATACTTATTCAAAAATAAATTTAACCGATTGTATGGAAGTAATAGATCAATTCAAGTTTTCATCCATTAAAAATATGGGGGTGGTAGATAAGATTTGAGATTCAGGTATTGTGGAGTGCATAAATTATTTACCAAATTATCAATATTGCTAACATAAATAAGTTTGCTAAACTGCCAAGAGTCTTATAGCTTAATTAGTTAGTACTTCTTGATGTTTCTAATGGGGATATCTAAATATTTAAATCTTTTCTTTTTAGTTGTAACTATCAAATTATAAAATAAAATAATAATAAAATAAAATAAAGCTTAAACCTTTCAAACAAAGGAGAACATAACCCCTGTTTGGCTTGTAGCTTTGGGGAAAGTAGAATTCTCTAATGGTTTGTATATAGGTATTTTACTGAGAGAATAAAAGCATTGCTTAAATTGCAAGTTGTTAAGAGAGAGAGTCATGACTCATGATAAGCCCTTAACTAGATTGGCCCAACTTGTCAAAAGCCCAAACAATTGCTAAACCTGGAAAAGGCCTAAATCAAAACTATTAATGGGACATTCGAAAACTCTAGTTTTAATGTTTTTTTACACATTTTTAAGGACAATTGGCAGATTATTGTTAAAGGGAAAATTATTTAAATTTTTGGGATTTAAAGGGAACAAAATATAGATATGAAGATCTGAAACCCTTTTGTTCTCCAAATTTTTTTTTTTTGGTTACAAATGCAGCTCCAACTTTTTTTTTTATCCAAAGTAAATCCAAAAGTTGAACATCCATACCCACTTTTTTAGTTTGTCTTTCCCAATGTGATTTAGATGTTCACCATTTTTTTTTCTCCACTCTCTCCATATTCCCCCCCCCCCCCTCCATTCTTTCCAAGAAGCCCATATGCATAACCAAAGCCCACCCTACCCCCTAACATCACCAAAGCCCATATAGCCCAAAACCCAATTGTTCACGAGTCCACACCAAAGATCCACCAATCAGATGATGACCAACCACACCCAATTATTGCAGCCCACTGATCGGCTTTTGCTAATTATTTATTAAATTTTTTTTCCAAATTATGACCGACAACAATCTTTGAGGAATTAATGATTATGGACTGTCAACGAGATTTTTTTTTTGTTGGAAGTTTCTTCAATTTCTTTAATTTATGTGGCAAATTGTTTGTGCATAATTCTGAAAATTGTAGATAAATTATTGATTTATTATTATTATTATTATTATTATTATTATTATTATTTTGTCAAAAAGTTTGTAGCTAAATTAGTTGGCATTTTTTAATATTTTTAACGAAAATATTCAGGATTCAAATTTTTTCTCCCTTGTTGTAACTATTATATTTAAAAAATAAAAAATAAACTTTTTTCCCCTATACAACATTATTTGATTAAAAATAAAAATTTTGTGCATAGATATAATAATTTCATCTCTATTTGAATTTTTTGTGCTAGGGTTATTATTTTGAAAATTATTAATGCATAATATTTTAGTAGCAATAAATTACTTTTAAAAGGGAAAAAATACATTTTACAAATCAATTACAATTTCATTTTGCATGAATATTTTTAAGTAAGAATTTGAGGAATGATACCAAAAGCACTATTTCTTAGAAGATATATATTCTACGAAATTTCATTATTTCATAATTCCTTTTTGCAAAAAATCAAAATTTAAAGTCTGTAGTCACCGTGGGTTCCAGTTAATTCAACTAGTAAAATCTCTAATGATTGAATAAGAGATCTGAGGTTCAATCATCGGCTACAAAAAAAATTGATTGGTGTCTTAGTCTGATATTAAAGAGTTATCATCAGAAATGGACGTTAAAAGTTGATACTCTCTTAAAAAAAAAAAAAAAAAAGTTGTAGTCACCAAATGCACCTTCTTCAATCCAGCTCATCTTATAACAAAATAGCCTGGGTTTTGTCGCTTTATGTTAGAAAGCGTCCGATTTTTGTAACTTATTGGCCTCATCCTCATGTACAATCTCACTCCATAAAACATAACCAATTTACTTATCATTACTCATGAGAAAAAAGAGTTTTCCACTTGACTATGGCTCCGTCAAGTAAAAAAACAACTTTAAGCTAAAATTGCGAATTCTATACAATTTTTTTTTATGATAAAATACTATTTTGATTTCTAAACTTAATTAAAAAAATATTTTTCATCCCTTAACTTTAAAATTTTTTTTTTTTTTTCATTTTTAAACATGGCAAAGAGGTTTTTTTTTTTTTTTTTTTTAATAGTTTAGAGATAAAAATATGGATAAAAAAAGAACTCTCTTCAATAGTTTATAGTTGAAAATTTAATTTTTTTATAAATATTTTAAGGAAATAAATTAAGTAAAATATTTTTAATAGTTTAAGGATAAAAGACAAACTTTTCAATAGTTTAAGGAAAGAAAAATGAACTTTTTAAAGTTCAGGGATAAAAAAAAAAGGTAAAATTTAAAGACTAAAATGATATTTACCCTATTTTTTAATATAATATTCAGTACCCACCCATTTTAAGAAAGGAAATGAAATGATGCATAATAATAACAATAACAATAAAATTAACACTAATCATTAATTTGATTCAAATAGGAAAATACTATTATATACTCGTTAATCATTTCTCACATTTAAATGCTATTTATCCCTTCTAAAAAAATGCTATTTATCATATTGATTATTATATGAGTATAATAATTTCAAAGCATTTAATCACTATGTTTGCTATTGTGTTGTGGGTCAGATTTATGGTGGTGGTGGAGGGTTAACATGTTGGTTGTGGTTGTTGGTTGAGAGAGAGAGAGAGAGAGAGAGAGAGAGAGTATTTAAATAAAATGGCCAAAAAAAAAAGTTTGAGATGTTGGATGTGTTGTAAAGTGGCTTGGTATAGATAAATTAACTTTTGAGATGGTAAAATGATATCATTTTTAGAAACTAAATGCTAATGCTCTTAAAGTAATCCATAAATTCTTTAGAGAGAAAAATCTCTCAATGTACTAGTTAAGAGACTCAAATCTGGGACCTCGAGATCACATGAAGCATGAAAAGCACAATCAATTAACATTTGATTTTAATTTTTAATTTTTTTTAAAGAAGAAGGAAAAGAACAAAAACAAGAAGAAGTGTGGGGGCGAGATTTGCGGTCTTCCCTATCTCTTGATAGGATATGTCGATAGAGAAATTGGTGGTGGCCATAGCCCACAGCAGTGGAGATCTAAAAGAGACCTTGATATAATTAAGAAAGTTGCTATTGGTCAAGTCAAACATACCATCATAACTAATAATTTCGCATTGCAATTTCATACATACAAAATTATGGCAAGCATGAGTGCACGATGCAGCATATTTTATGTGCTTTACAATTTGCATATATGTTAAATTACATAATTCACCTTATTGATTTTTTTTGTCAACTTAAATATTAAATTTTAAAGGTTTTCAAATAAAATCCGAAATTATTAATTTTAAGTGTTTTAATTAATCCCCTCAATGAATCATTATGCAAAAACTATACGTGATGGAAATTCTTTTATATATATATACACATTTGTTATAGTGACATTTTAAGGGAAGTATCACTAGTGGATTTCTAGTTGAAGAGGAGTTGCCATTTAAACTTTAAAGGCAATGTATAATAATGTGATTATGAAAGCACCCAATTGAGTTTTATAAACACATAATTTCATAATTTCAAAGCTTCCTACCCAACTTTAGAGGGGTGTTGGAAAGTAGGAGTATTTATTTTCCATATTAACAAGACTAAGTCATGAATGAAAGGATATGAGACAATTATAGGATTTGAATTAATCAATAATATTGATTTGTAATTTTTTTTTTTTTTTTGAGAATGTATTGATTTGTAATTTAAATGCAAAATGGGTAGCCAATTTATAGTTAATTAAATTCTTTTATAATTTATTGTAAACTTTTTTTAAGAGACAATTTATTGTAAATTGAGCTAAATGAAAATACAGCCTTTTTGAATTTTTGACTTTTGAGGGTATAGACATAAATCTTAGTGGCATCTCTAGATACATGTTTATTATTTACTAAACATGTATACAATTGTGTCTAGGAAAAATAAAAGTTTAAAAAAAAAACTTGTATAATAAATAAATTAACATTTTCTAGACTTATATATATATATATATATATACACACACACACATTGGCTTTTATTAACATTAATTAACAAATGAGAAAATTAACACCCCACCTTCTTCTAGGGGAGCCCTTAGAACATAACTAAAAGAACAAAGGAAATTGGGATATTTCCCGTAATATCATAATTAGAAACCCACCTAGTAAGAGAATTTGAGGCTCTAAATATCATTAACTTATTATTTGATATAATATGTTATTCCAAATTAAGATTAGGTGGTATTTTCTATAACCCTATCAACTTCAATTTGGTTTTTTTTGTTTAATAATTTTGATTGAAAAGACATTGGCGAGTCATACCAAATAACTTTTAAGGAGTATAAATTTTGCCGAAGCTGAAGAAAGGTGTGCATTATATATGCAAGAGAGATGGTGACTCACGTCGCATTAAGCAGAGGAGCCCAAAAATATTAAGGTAATCAAATGTAGACATGTTTAGGTGGTATCTGAAGCTGTTGATTGGACTATTAAACCTGCCAGGGGACACACCCACCTGAAGTTTGGAGATAATTGGGGTCCATCATTTTGGGCTATTTCACTAATTTCTAAGCAATTTGTTAGACATTTCTTTCCTTCAGTCCTTGTAATTCTTGATAACACCCCAATCTTTTCACAAAAATAAAATCTATCTTCAAACTGGTGTCACTCACGTCAAAGTCTAATAAAGGTCATGGAATCACTTGATTAGTTGAGTGTGTGTGCAAGTTTGAGTAAATCTTTTTCTTTTTTTCCTTATCTTTTCCATATATGATTTTGTAAATTTTTGTACCAAATGATGTGATTTTTAGGCATTTAGAGCATTTACATCAGCATGTATATTTTACACATTTATTTTTACACTAAAAACCTACTTTTTCTATTTTACACATCCACTTTTACAAAACACCTACATCAATTCATTTATTTTACAAGTTATTCCAATAAAATATACATTATACTCTATTTTTTTATTATTTCTCACCAACCAACTCTCTTAAATACGCGCCCTCTCTCTCTCTCTCTCTAAACCCATTTTCTGATTTCTCACTCTCTCACTGTCTCTCTCTCTCCCTCTCTCCATCTCTCTGGCCTTCCTCCCAAATCACAAAACGCCATATTTCCTCTCCGATCCGCTCCGCTCCACTCCGCTTCGCTTCGCTCCGATCCGATCCACTCCGATCCACCAAACGCCATATCTCCACTCCGATCCGCTCCGCTCTGCTCCGATCCACCAAACGCCATATCTCCAATATCCGCTCCGATTCACAGTCCGCTCCGATCTCCGCTCCGATCCACCAAACGCCAGTTCTCCGATCTCCGCTCCGATCTACGCTCCACTTCCATCTCCGCTCCGATCCACCAACGCCACATCTCCAATCTACGCTCCGCTCCGCTCCGATCTCCGCTCCGCTTCACCAAACGCCACATCTTCGCTCCATCAACGAGCTCCGATCGTTCCAGTCAAGCTCCGATCAATATCTTTGTTGTTTGTCTGGTGTGGGTTTGCTTGTGTGTGGGTGTGTTTATGTATCTCGTGTTTTTTTTTTTTTTGAGCAAGTGAACCTGTGTTGATCGGAGCTGTGTGTGGATGTGTGTTTGTGTGTATCTGAGGAAAAAGAAAGAAGATGAGAAGTGGTGAGATTGTTGAGCCCGGAGAAGAGAGAGAAAAAAAAAGAGCGAAAAAAATTAATAAACTAATCTATACACGAGCTACAGTAACCGTGTAAATTTACACGGTTACTGTAGCTCGTGTATAGATATACACGATTTTAGACATTTTTAGAGGGACTGATGTAGTGTAATTTTGAGCCAAAATGTGTAAAAACAGCTTCTTTTTCTATTTTACATGATTTTACCTACACTGGTGTGAATGCTCTAAGGCGATAGCTTTAAGTAAGCATTGTCTTGTTGTGCAAGTACCAATTTGATAGTTTTTCCTTTTGTGAAATTTTCATTTTTTTTTGGGGATTATTTTGTTTATTGTCAGTCAAAGATTGAGTGATACAATCACCCAATAGCCTCCTTCACAAGTAAGGCTCCTTCCCTGTTGCAAAATTTTCTTTTTGTTACCGTTCTTGTAATGAACTCGCTAGTATGTTAGCTTGTTAAGTTTCCTTTTTTTCAACTTAGAAAACCTCAATCCATCTCTTCCATTCTTCAATGGGTCTTTTGTAAGGAAATTGATGGGCTGGTTCCCCCCATTTTGTCTTTGCCTTTTTTTGGACCTGGGTCTCCCGTTTTGTTTTAATAATAATTTCTTACTTATCTAAAAAAAAAAAAAAAAAAAAAGTAAAGGCAGATGTGATTAAAATAAAATTAACAATAAAATTTGTTTTAACTCAATTGTGTATCAAAGGGCATAATAAAAAAAGAAAAAGAAAAAAGAAATAAACTTACTTATCTGAAGTGACGTGTGAGTAAATGTAAGGATAAGGAAGAAAAAGAGTGGCTTGATGATTACTTGTTGGCAAGAAATGCTTGTAGGGATGGATTTGAAGTGTATGTATGAGTAGTTTTATAGTGACTGGTTGCAAGAGAGAGAGAGAGAGAGATGTATGGGTTTCTTTCATTTCTAGCCAAAATTAAAAAAAATTATTTTATTATTTTTTTTTTTATATAGTTCTGGGGGGAGGGGGGTCTATGTTCAAATGAATATTCTCCAATTAGTACCTTCCTAACAAAAAAATAAATTTCCAATTAGTGTCAATGGAAATTGTTTAACCTATCTTTGAAAGGCTTTATTTAGCCAAAAGCCCAAAAGTCTTATTGCTAAACGATATTCCCGTGTTTTTATTTTTCATGAAGGAGAATTTAATTTCAAATCTCCCTTCTCTTACTTGTTATTAACAAAATAAAAAAGTTTTAATTAAAAGATTGGATATCACTTCTATTCTCCTTTGCATCCTTTTCTTCCCACATTATTCTAATTTTGGTATATTATGCGATAAAATTGCTGCACTTAGGCATGTTCCAAATAAGGCCCTCTTTAAATCCACCCCTATTTGGTACAACATCAAAGTTTGTGTACCAAATTGAAAGGAAAAAAGAAGAAGATAAGAGGGTCAAAATGTAAGCGTATAAAAGTTTAAGTTACTTTAGGATTACAACCAATCTCATAACTATTCTATGTGTCAGATGGTGATTGGTTGTTTGTTAGTTTCACATAGGCTCACTACTTTTTTTTGTTATTCACAATCAATCAAATCGGATAAATGTAAAAAATATGTGTGGATTTGGTTGTGATTCTAGAATTTTTCTAAAAGTTCAAGTGGTCTAATTGCATTTTACCCAACAAAAAAAAAGTACACACATAACAACCAACTATCTTATGAAAAACACTGAAGGCCACAAAAATAAGATTCCATTGATTTTGAGCTGAACATAAGGTTCATTTAGTTGGGGTGAAAAGTGGGGGGAGAAGAAAGGAGAAGAGAAAAGTGTTTTTGGTTGGGAAGGGGAGAGGGGAGCAGAGTGAAATTGGTGGGGTTTAGAAGTTTTCTCATTAAGTCTACATTTGGGGTGAAATGGTTTTCTCCCCAATTTGGGGAGAAAATGGGAGGGAAAGAGTGGGTTTGATGCAGTGGCGAAGCCACACACTTGGCCCCCCAAAATTTTTAATAATTATTTTATAGTATTTATATTATTTACGTTTTAAAAAATGAAGCATGTGAAAATTGAAGTCCCCCCCCCCCCAAAAATTTGAGGCATTTCAATGGTACTCTTAAAAAAAGAGAAATTATATTAAAATCATATAATTTAAGAGGTTTAACAAATTAAACTATGTAAATAATGATAAATTTTTGTACATGTCTAATAGAAGAAATACATGACTTTTGTATACTCATTAAAATTTAGAAGATAATAAATTCTCTTAATAAATTAATTTATATGTGTGTGTGTGTGTGTAGAAGTTTGTTTTAACTAATATATTAATATTACAACTTGGCCCCTCCAAACCAAAATTTCTAACTCCGCCCCTAGTTTGATGGGAATTACCCATCTGTCCTTTCCATTCTATTCCACATTGTTTGCCTTTTTTTTTTTACAAAGTTTAACTACAAAATTAGTTATAGTATAAAGTTACAACCTTACTTAATATTTTTTTACTGGAGGTGAATTTTGACAAATCCACTATTGGATTAAATATTCTTTTTATATCCTTCAAGTTTGCAAAATTTCTAGAAATTTAAATATCAATAGCTATGTTATCAATAAATTCTTTAAATTGTAAGTTTTTGTAGTTTAAAATTATGCATAAAATATAAGCTTATAGATCATATAGTAAATAATATCTTATTAACACAAAATTTGACATGTGTATTAATAGCATAAGGAACATGTAATTCAACGGTTAGATTTTCAAAATATATAGTAATATTTATTTTATGGTATAAGGTTATAGCCTAAGGCTACAACTAATTTTGTAACTAAATTTTGTCTTTTTCTTTTTTCTTTTTCACCCCCTATTACGTTTAGGTTCCCCCCCTCCCTCCAAACTTCTATTTATTTATTTTTCTTTATATACTAGTATTTTTTTTCTTAGTATTAAGGGCACATGAGTAAATTTATACAATTTACATTTTCTATTATTTTATTTTTCTTCTCAACCAAACAAAAATATTTTCTATATCTCCACTTTTCCATCACCTCAACCAAACACCATGAGAGAAAACTAATATCCCTTATATTCCCTAACTTTTTTCTTTTTAATTATTTTTTTAATCTCCCCTCTATTTTTTATCTCTCTATTTTTTCACCCCAACAAAATGGAGCCAAGAGCGGTAGTCGCTGCATATTGCAGGGTAGGCCCAAAATTTTTAATTTTTCACTCATGCTTTTAAATGCAAATAAAGACTAGGTTTGAATAGCACTTCTTTTTACTTAAAGTGGAGTTGTGTTTTCTGTTTTTTTTTTTTTTTTTTTTGCCGGTTTTCTTGACTTTTGAGAGAAAAAAATACTGTTCATGACCGTGCGTGTACTGTTCACATAATAAAAAAATATTAAAAATGAATCCCACAGTACTATTTACACATTTAAAAATTATTTTGCTACAGTGTTTTCAGCAACAATTAGTTTTTAGCAATTTTTAGCAATAATAAATTGTATCCAAACGGACACAAAGAAGATGCCCTAGCCCAAAAGAGAAACTAATAGGTCACCCCACTTTTTCATATCTTCTCTGTTTTCAGTTTTTCCACTTTTTTACTTCCAACCAAACAGATAGAGCTGTAGTCGCAGAATATTGCAAAGTAGGTCTAAAATTTTAAAATTTTCATTCATGCTTTTAGAGGCAAGCAAAGAAAATGGCTATAGGCCAGAAGAAAATTTGAATTTTGAAACTCAAGCAAGAGGTCAGCATGTGGGGGTCATTGGAATTGTTGAATAGACTAAACCAAGCCACTTTCCAGGGGACAACGACAATCCTATGTGAAGTTTGGAAGCAAATAATGGGTCCTTTGATTCCAATATTATTTTTTCGTGAACAATTTAGGCTTCTTAGTACTTTTGGTATATGTATATTCTCGGTGCCTAATCTCAATTTTTACTATGAGGTGTTTAGGAAGCGTTTAATAATGTTTGAGAAAAAAAGGCTTAAGGATAGATTTGATCAAATTACACATGTTTTGGACTTCGGAGCAATTGAGAACTCACCTGCTTGTCATATCCGGCGACACAAACTTTGGAATCACTACGGTTGCAAGTGCAAAAGGTGACTGAGCCCAACTCATTTTACAGTACCGTTTGAAGAAAGTGACAATAGAAAAAAGGAGAGCTTGCCAGTGTGGTCATTGCTATCGTCCACTTAAACCTTGTCATAATTCGAGTGAAGTGGAGCTTACCACTCTTCAACTTCTATTTTTAAGCTCGTAAATGTAATAGATCATAAGAACTTTCTCACATTGCACTGCTTGGGATTCCTTCTTTCCAATTTCAATCAAAGGAGTGCATAAAAATTCAACTGATTTGACACCATGTCATTCAGCCCTCTCACATCGCACGTGTCAAGCATGGAAACTGGTCCCTCGTCTAGGGAGTTGGCCATGACTTGTATTGATGGTCAATGAAGACATGAAGTTTAGATAATGATGAATTTATGAGGCGCTAACACGAATTAGTAGAACAAAAATAGAAAATGATTATCAAAATAGAATAAAAAATAAAAAATTAGTCTAATAATAATTTTGTGTAGACATACTCAATTTTTTAACTTATTGAAGTAATTCATTGTGATTATTGGAAAAAAAAAGTGATTAGCCCACGTAAAAGTAATTATCCACTATTGTTAGTCCAACTCCCTCCAAACGACTATGATCAATAGTACAATTGTGTTTGTCCAACTAATTTAAAAGGACTCAATTTACTTGTTAAAGCCGCTGTATGTTTCGCAAAAAAATAAAAAAATAAATAAGCAGACCGAGTACTCATTCAATGCACTACAAACTTTTGGCATATAGAAATATTGGAGGAGCTTATGATCGAGGTTACACAAATTTTAATGTTACAAACTTTGCTGCAACTATCTCATGTGGTTGACTGTCAGTAGTGAAAAAAAAGTAATAATTTTATATGAAAGTGATAGAAAGTTTAGTCACAATTTGCTAAATATAATAGTTGTTTGTACAAAAAAAAAGTGGCTAATTTATGGTTCGAGAAATAGAGCACTCACATCAATGAGTGTATAATAGAAAAATTTGTAAAATTGACACATTTTTGCTTAAAATGACTGATATTAGTGAATGTATAATTGTGTAAATTTATAAGTTTACTATAATAATTGTATAAATTTACAAAAATACTATTTATTTTGTATTTTATTTTTTATTAATATTTCTTTCTTATCTCGAAGATGAAGGAAAAAAATAAATAATTGTTGTTATGTGTAAAAAACAAAGCAATTAAAAAAATTTAATATTTTAATAAAATAAAGTGTAAAAAAGATAATATAATATTAACTGTTTTGAATAACAAAAATTGAAAAAGTAGTATCTTTATACTAAAATAAACAAAAACTTTTGCACGATACTCGCAAAGATATGATTCTAGAATAGTCTAACAGTATACGTGTGGGTTGGGTTGGGGCTTAGTATGGGGAAAAGTGAGAAAGAACGAAACGCACGAGGGGGCAATCTAATCAAACGTGTGGAACCGCGCATGGGAGTGAAAGCGAGTTAGCAGAGTACTAGTGTACGTGTCACGCTGTTTCAAGGGATTCTCGTTGTCGGCCTTTGCTTCCTTCAATTTTCTCTCTGTTTCCGATAATTTCAGATCATCATCATCATTTTTTTTTTTTTTTTAACGTGTCAGCTTATTAGTGTCTGTTTAGTATATGTATTTAAATAATTATTTTTAAATAAAAAAATTATATAAAATTATATATAATGTTATTTAAAAACTAAAAATATATATTTAAATTTGCGTAACAAACAAACCGCACCTTTAAAAAGTAGATTCCACTTTTTTTTTTTTTTTTTTTTTTTGCCTTTTTTTGTAGCATAAGAACCAATTCCGTTTACGACTTATTTTTACGAGTATAGATAGTTACCGATCAATGTGTGTGAACAACATAGGATTCGATTTGAGTCATATAAACACTATCAGATTCCACGGAGAGTGAAAATGAAAATGTATTTGCATTTTATTTACATCTTAATTTATACGATTTTCACAATGAGCACCAAGTTGTTACTAATCAATACACCATCACCAGAAAAGGCAGGGAGTGAGAATATAATGGAGCTAGAATAGAATATTTCAAAATTCTAGCATATTGATCATGTGATAAGACTCACAAAAAGAACTGTTCAACCATGTGATGAGTAAGAAATCCATTACACTTAGCCAAAAAAAAAAAAAAGACTCACTGTTTGGTGGAATATCTGATTTTTTAAAACCACCGTTTACAAAATAAAATTTAGAGAAATCAGGTAAAACCCATGTATCAAAGCGTTTAGTTTTCAATTGCAAAACTAGGTAAGAATATAAATAGGAGTAATTTTCTAATTAAGCAGGCTTTCTGGACAAGGTGGAATATTAACCAAAATCCACCTATACTTGCATCATTCTGACCTTTCAATAATCATCAAACAACCAGCATATATACCAAAAGAAAAACAGAAAAAATAATAATCAAATGTAAAACCCACTTCTTGAACTATCAAATATATTACAACAACTTCAAAATTTTAGGAATAATTTCTCTAAAGAACAAGAAACTTAAATATTCTTAACAAAACTCTCTCATAAGAACCAAAATTCGTGATTTAATTATAACAGATAGAACATTTCAATATGAGCTACAATTCTTTCTTTCTTCTAAGTAAAAATCCTCAGATTAATCCTCCTTTAATGTATATACTATCATATATATACACTCAAATAATAGATGGCTAAAAAATTATGTCATGTATTAAGAATCACCACGCTCATGCCAACACACAAGCATGGTGATGCATCTCCTGAGTATATAGAACCTTGCTCTTTGCTCTTTCACCAACATACTGCATCTACGGCCAAAAGATTTACATGGGTCTCTCACATGCTTGCCACAGAAGCTTGTGTTTTCTTGCTTCATTCTTCTTCTTCTTCTTCTTGTGGCAATGATATTGCTAGAATTATTGCCTTGCTTCAAATTGAAAAAATGAAAAACATAGAGATGGGAGAGTGTGTGAGAAAATTTATGATAGTTTGGTAGAGGAGTGAGGGGGTTTATGGCCTTATATAAGTTGGATTAATGGTCATGGATATAAGATAAAACGATGGCGATTGTATCTCACAAATACCATTTTGTCCCTATTGGTATTTTTAAGGCAAGGATAATAAGGTAATTAATGTGCACAAATATGCTGCCCTGGCCTCCACTATAAACATGGTAGCTCCAATTTTGTGTTTTTTTTTCTCTCTATATTACTTTTTATTGATGTATTTTTTAAGTAATTGAGAAGATGGCAGTTAGAGAATAACGAGGTTATCACTAACTGAAATTAATTACTATTATTTTTCTTGTTTTCTTCAAAAAACAAATCTGTATTATAGGTATCATTAAGATTTTCTTTCTTTTTCCTTATTGTTTTTTGTGAAGGGAGAGGTGCACGGTGTTGACTGATGACCCCGTTATCATTGAGTAGGAAGACTTCAGCATTCTGATGCTGGATTAATTTGATATTGACATATATCTTGCTCGCATGTTCTTATTGCTTTAGCACCTAGCTATAATCATATAGAAATAAAATAAAATAAATATTTCTCCCTTATTAATAATTACTTTGTTTATAAGAAAGTTTAATGGAATAGTGAACCATGGTTTTTTTTTTTTTTTTTTTAATGGTAAAATAGATTTGTAAAGAATAGAAGACAAACATGGAAACCAAATTTGATTAAATTTCTAGTGTACATAAAAAAGGTCACCTATTTTAATGCATACTGGCTGTCTCTCCTTCTGCCAAATTTTGGATTCTTTATAACTAATGAAGATATTTTACTAGCACAATAAATTTCATTACATTTTCATAACAAGTTAGGGTGTCGACTCACCACAACTTTTTTTTTTTTTAATACAGTAAAAAAAAAAATACATATATATATATATATATATATATCTATTAGACTCAAGTCCATTACAACTAGGGTAATAATCAATCTTTTTGATTAGTGAAACTCAATCCAAGAAGTGGGGGAATTTCTTGGAGAAATGGGTGACTCGAATTTGCAATCTTTGTAATATGTTGCATGAACTTCAACTGATCATATTACTACATGTCTAATAAACAATAATATTAAGCATTTACATTATAAGGAAGTACAATATATAGTAATATATTTTTTTCAATCTCATTTTTGTGCGTGATTATTTTATGATTAATGGAATTGCATGAGAAATGAAAGGATTTGTTTAATTCTTCTTCTTCTTTTTGGCAAGCAAATTATATACCTAGAGGGAGTATTGGTTTAGCTCATTTGTGGCCTATCAAGTTGCTAGTTGTAATATAAAGGGAACTCTCTCTCTCTCTCTCTCTCTAAGTTAGTGGATTAAGAAAAATGGAATTGCAATAAGAACAAACCAATGTGAATTTTTCTTGGTATATCAATGCCCAATCTTAGTAAACCAAGGCTAATTGGTGGAGGCTTGCCAAGGACACTCTAATGATTAAGTTAGTAAAATAGGTTAGAAAATGGATAATGACAAAGTAAAAGTAACTAGAAATTGCATATTTTTAATGGGGAAATGCTAACGAGTGCACTTAGGGTATTTGTTAACAATCCATTTTAGAAAAGTTTTGACATCACTTTTATGAAAAATAAAAAAAGCTGTCAAAATATTAATTGTTTTTTTTCTTTTCCCATAAAAACTTTCTTTAACTGATTGTTAACCAATACTCTAAGGGCACTCATCAGCATGACCCATTTTTAATTAGTGGAGTGATGGAGTATTAACAGGGCATAGGGACTTGGACTTGGAGGGAATTATAAGCCGAAATCAAGCCTTTTGGCTTGTCATCTGGTTGTTCTCTTTGGTTGATAGAGGGGACGGGTATTAGGGTAGCGCCCCCAAAATTGTAAGCACATGGAATACATCAAATGCAATTAATAGTTGGTGGAAGTGCTATAAATGTTGATGTTGATTTAAGTGAGAGATAATAACATTTAGCGGTTGCTCCTTCTGAGGAGAACCATACCAACTGATTAGCCAAGGAGGACATACATACTCACGCAAGTGAAGGCAAGTCATTTTGAGATGGATTGACTGTTATGTTCGAGAAAGGCTTAGTTACCAAGTGTTCGTTGTGAGGACCGATAGCCTTCCCTGAGGTTAAACTGACACTTACTTTGGGGTTGAGAAGGGATCCCATTGATCAGGTCTTAGTAGGCTAGAGAAGATGAGCTTTACGATGAATCCAAAAGTTCCCGAGGTAGATTGATATCCCACCTTGGATAGGCTCAACCTCATTTTACTTAAGAAAAAAAATGATAAATTTAGAAAATTATTTTTTTATACTATTATTTTTATTATGTAAGTTTAAGCTATTAAATTTTCAGGGGAAAAAAAGTATAAGCCAATGGTATTTTTTTTTTTTGGCACAATTATCTTAAAATATATACTTCATCAACTTTACAAGATACTACCGACTTTAGGGCTAGTCAATGGGACATTATGAATATAAGTGGGAGATTTTATGTAAGATGAATCTCTTGAATGCTGTGTTAAATGCCAGTCTGAATTCTGACCTTGGAGATCGAATCGTCTGGTCTGTCCAAAGTTTGAACCTCATAGCCCGAATATTCTTTTTACATCATCTTCTGAAAAGAATGGAAAAAAAAAGCTTACTCCTCTTGCTTGAACAGTAATTAAATTATTTGAATTTGCATGTGGGAATGCTTTCCAATACATGCAGAAAATACATGTCGAGAAATTCAGATGTCGAAGTTGGAACTCGGAACCTGATTCACAAACACAGAGACATAGTCTCACGTAATGGTCGACATAAACTTTGACAATTGTTGGTAGGTTATCGAGGAACATCTGGGTGGGTCTGATCAATATTAACATTATTACTATTATTTTCTTCTTTTTATGAGATATGCATAATTTGATAGTAAATTAATTATCATATTATTTTATAAAAAAATATAAAACTTTTGTTGTATCATATATCTAAGGTAAAACAAAATGAACAAGCTGTGTAACAGTGTAAGTATCACCTAGCATTAGTTGAAGATCATGGACTTAAAAATTTAGATTAGTTATAGATAGTAAGTGTAGGGATAAGGGCCCAAAATTATATGTTGGCCGAGGACGTTGGTTTGTCCGAAAATGAATAAACAATTGTGAAGGTGTCAAGTTCAGAGTTCCATGAGTAAGTTGCAAAAGGAAAGGTTGGGGAAGGTGGTCTAAGGAGGAGTATCTCCTCGGATAAACAAAGCACAGATTGAATGTATATCCTATTGTTCAAAGTGACCTTCCAAGATATTCTACTGATAGGGACGTGCATTATGAACTTACAAGGGGGATGGAAGCTCAGAAATATCTAAGGAAAAACTGTTACCATCGCATTGAATACTCTGCAACTAACTTTTTGGTTGCATTTATGTGGAGAAGACCCTTGAACAGTGCTGCATTGGCTATCCCAACTCACAGAAGACTAGAGAGGGTGTTCGATGGGACAAGCACTCAAGTAATAGTTTGGATGACTAACGAATGGAAGGCCAAGATCAATCAAGGGGAGATATATAATGTAAGAAACCTCTAAAGAAAAGGGGATTGGAAAAAAGAGAGAAAAACATTGTAGCAATCTAGAACAAAACTTGTAATCCAACTTGAGGATCAATAAAAAAGAACCAATCTCCTCAAATTTTGCTGATGACGATTTTCTTAAGTTTAAACTTGTCTATCTTCTTTCTCTTGTCATCAAGATCTACCTTATTTGTTGACTAATTCATTAAAATCCAGTTTTTCAACCCATTCTTTATAAATTTATTGTTTTGAGCTTTTTGGACCTAAGTTCATCCATCTTTTGGGTTAAGGAATTGAATCAGGTTCTTACAGTTAGTTTACTTTTTTATTTTATTTTTAAGTTTTGATCTCTTAGTGCTTTTTAACTTCATTTTTTAAAAATATAGTTTTGTTATGATTTGATTTCTAAGGAGAGATGGTGCTAAAAAAAAAAACTGTAATAAAATTAAAAGGAAAGACATGTATTTGGTGCAAAGGGATTTTTTTTTTTAAAAAAAAAAAAAATGAGAATGTATCAACTATTTTTTTTTTGAGAGAGAGAATGTATATACTTGACTCAAAGAAAATGTATACTTTTGAAACAGAACTTATAATGTGTAAGATCTAACTTTTATTATATAAAATTGAATATTACAATGCACTAATTATGAACCAGTGTGCTGTACAGTTTTGAACTTTTAATTAGTTAGTTAATTAGTTCAAAATAATTTTGTATAATTAATTAGAGAAAATTTGATATTGATATAATTTCTAATTAAATTGATATTAGGTTTGTAAGTGAGGTTCGGTTTCTTGAATGTTTTTTATTCTAAATATTTTATTTACTGCTCCATATCGATTTGGTTTTTGAAAACATAATTCCATTGTGATTTGATTTCTAAAGAGAGATTAAAACTCTAAAATAAGATAAACTATAATATATACTTAGTTTATATGATGTGCCCCTTTTTTTTTTCCACTTTTAGTTTTTCCTATAAGTTCTTTTTTGTAATACTTATTTTATTTATTTATTTTTTTTTTCTTAAAGATTTTTTTAAAGAGATTAAATTCGGTAAGGATATGGTGTAAAACTCATGTTTTACTTCTCCAATCCCAACATGCCACATCATTTTATCACATATTTAAAAATAAGTATAACCACCCAATCAATTCTAATATCCATATATAAATCTAACCAAATTGAGAGTTTATTGAGATGTTATTAGGTGTAGTAAGATGTATTGAATTTTAAGTAAAATGATGATATGACCATCTCTTATTAGATAGTATAAAACATAGGTTTTACAACCCGTCTTTATCAATTTTGAACTCTTTTTCAAATATGAGGTACCTATAGAGTCTTTTCCATTTTTATCTCCCGCCAACACACAATCGGTAAAATCCCTTGGGTAAACAAAACAAAACCAGTCAATTTTCATCGGACATATAACCTGATCTCCGAAAAATATGGTTCAAAAGCATCAATTACTAGGCAGATTAAGTTGAAGCCCAATGCAATCATAAAGCAGCTCCATTCTTGTGGTTACAAAAATTCCAAGTAAATCAGGATGATCTTTCTGTGGTATATTTTAAGCTAAAATCATTTCGTTTTTCCTCGAGGAATAAGTTAAGGAACGTGGTGGGTGGGTCTTGTCTCTATTAGGGTCTAATAGCCATTCCAAGTCAAGCCCACTCAATATCCAATGGGTCCAACCTTCGTACTGACTACTGAGGCCTCTCCGGGATTGTTATTCACAAAAGAACTACTGTCCCACATCGCCAAAATACATAGAGAACATTCTGTTTATAAGAACAATTCACAGCGCAGTTTGGTGTGTTCGTTAAAAGGAGAGATGGTTGGCATCTCCCCTGACAGGGACGGGAACAGTCTTCGGACTTACCTGTTACCACACACCCGGTTAAGGCTTCCCACTTCGGTGGATCTCTAACCCAATTTTTTTTTCGGTTCTTTTAGAAATAATTCATGAAGCATTTTAAGCTCAACCAAGAGTCTTTATAGACATCGACTCTCTTGTAGCTTGGGTGGAAGATTGTCCACCGTTCAATGAATTTTGGTGATTCAAGCTGCCATGTATTATTTATGATTTTCAAATAAAGTTCCCTCATTTCCCATCAAAGAAAAAAAAGAAACAAGCATATTCTTCAAATTAAACCAGCGTCTTGCCTTTATAGATAGAATATAGATTTCTTTTTCTTCATTATCGTTTTCAGATTAGAAAAATGTTTGAATTAATGCCAAATGAATAATAGTTCTATTCGGAAACAAGCATATTCTTCAAATTGCTAACGGAGTTCCTCATATTATTCACATTGTTTGTTGGACAATTGCAATTCTATGAAGATGTTTCTTGGACAATTGCAATTCTATTCTCAGCAAGATTGCAACTAGATAGAGCACATTCTTTCAGTACCATGAAAACTATAGGTCCCATACACAGATTCTCGAAAAAAAAAAATTCACATTTTAAGTACTTGCAGCATGTGAAAATTGATAATTTGAGCTGGTTTTTCTACAATAGCTTCTTGTCCCTACTAGATTTGAGTGAGAGAGCAAGTTTCTCTCTCTTTTTCAATTTTACAGATTTAATTTTGGTTTCTAGGTAATATAGATTGGGGGTAGTAAGGCTTGGGTCCACAGGTTAGTTAACCAACGTTGAGTGCTGGTAAGGTCTTTTTCATTTTATATCATGTTCATTTACCTACTGCATCAATATCCTACGAACCTATTTTTTTTTTTTTTTTTTTGTTTCTGGATCAGCAAGTCCCAGACCACAAATTTAATTAATAATTATAACCTCAAAGCCATGCCAAAATTAATATTCTCTAGTGCTTTCTTTGGGTATAATATTTACAACCAAATAGAAATTTGCTAAACATGCCTTTTTTTTTTAAAATCATGTAAAATTAACCTAATTTTGTGAATGACAAAATAAGATTATAAAGTTAGCTAATCAAGGAGTATTTACATCATCTAAAACCAACTGCTATATCTTCTTATTTTTAGGCAATTAATCTAACCTGCCATCTAAACTCTAAACAACTAGTGTAGCCCATTTTTTTTTGTTGAGAAAAACTACTGTAGCCCATTAGTTGTTAACTCCTGGCCCAACCCTACCCTAAAAAAAGTTGCAAACTCTCAGGCTCTCAGCTACTATACTACAATCTACAACTCTACAACTTACAGAGTTGGTCCCGCGGACTTAACCTGAGGGGGAGGAAGTAGATTAAAATTGAATGATCAATTAATATTCATGGGTGTCTAAAATAGGGTTGATGGTTGGTGTTAGGGACATAATTATGTAATTGGCTAATCCAAAACATTTTTCTTTACTTTTTTTTTTTTTTTGATAATGAGATTGAACATTTATGATTTAACAGCACTTTGGAATGTTTATGTTTATAGACAGTAGAACTTTTAGCGTGGACAATTGTATGCGATTGTAGAAAGTATATGCAACCGGAAATCATCGTAAACGTTATGTTCTTTCAAAATTATTGTCCACAAAACTATTTCAAAACTGAAAATGCGATAAGGATTGCCTTAAAAATTGTATAATCTCGATCAGCGGCATACTTTTGGTTACATCTAGAGTCCAGTTCAAGGTTAAGATTTTTTTTCCCAAACGGTTAAGATTTATTTCTAAGATACACCTTTAAATTTATAAAATTTTATCTTAAAAATAAAATAAATACATTTCAAATGGAGAGCACTGTTTTAAAAACAGGATCGAACTGGCTAGTTCAACTAGGAACTGGGCACCAGTCTGGTCCAATAAAATCTCTCAAAACCAGTCAAAAATGGGGTTGAATTGAGAACCAAAACACAAATCAGTTCTTTGAAGGTACCAGTTTTTGAAACCATGGAGAGGACCCTAAAAAGCATGATAAAATATTACATAAAACATCATCAAAATAGATGAAGTCTTCCTGTCACCTCTACAACTACATGTAGAGAACCTCCAGTTTTAAGCCTTTTTGGTGTCAACTGAAAATCAAAGCAAGCAGCCCAAATAACGTGTTATGAATGGAGAGGATCCTAAAACTCATGATAAGATATTACATAAACATCTTCATTGTTGATACCAGTCTTCCTGTTATACATTTGAAGAAACTATAACCTCTATTCCTTTTTTGTGTCAAATGAAAATCAAAGCAAGTAAGCAACACAAATATTGTATTTGTAAAACACAATGTTGACAATTGATTGTAACTAAGGAGAGATTTTGTTTTAAGTTCCAATTATAACTGAACATTAACTGCATATAGATTATGAAAAACAGAAACTTACATCTCCATTCTCCAATATTCTATTGCTTCCATAAAAATAACTGTAAAATAAAATTCATAGTAAACTTATAATGACATATAATAACAAAATAGTGACTAATCAGTATTCATTTTTTTCTCTCATGGTCTAGCCGCCATGCGTTTGCCCGGAGAACACATTGTCGAGCCAAGAGTGTGATAATTCACATATCGACTAGGAGCAGATGAGTGTCGAAACCCTTTTGGCAAGCAACTATTAACAGCCCGTTTTCGAAATCCACCATGACTTGTCTTGTGATTAAATGTCACATGACTTGGAGGATTTGATTCCAATGGCTTCATAGCAACTGCGAACCTCGACATAGAATTCATTCTAGCCATGAGTAGAGGAGGATTCAGAAGGACAAGAAGGAGCAGAGCCATGAGGAAAGTGGTAGACATTTTGTATATATTAGAGGTTGTTATGCAGAAGAAATTTGCTTAGGTTTATAAGGATTGATGAAGAGGAAGGGAAGCTTTAAATAGGCTCATGAGAAATAGAAGATGTAGAGTAGATATGACCAACTCATAGCTAGCTAGCAAAGCATGCATGCTGGTTCTAATACTAGTGCAGAGTGTTGGGTTCACTTTTTGACAATGCCAGTGAGGATACTCGTGCATTTCATTACAATCATCCCAAGTTTCTTATGTCACAGTCAACCTAGTATTTTTACATTTTTTTCACAACAACATCATTTCTATTATTATATGGAATTATGGATATTGATGCTGGGGAGATAGGAAATTTCAATGACATATAATAACACCACTTTTGATTCAAAATTTTAATTCTATGAATTTGTGCTCAATTATATTATATATATCATCCTAATTCATTGATTAATTTTGTGAATTCCAATTAATATAACTTGCAAGTCTCAAATAAAAAACCCAAAACTAATAAAGTTTTGGTAAGGGACATATAGAAATTTTGGTTATAATTAACTTAATTTTTTTCAAATAATTTATTTATTTAGGGTCTGTTTGGATATCGCTTATTGCTGAAAACACTGTAGCAAAATAATTTTTAAACATGTGAATAATGTTACGAGACTTAGTTTTAAAGTTGATTTTGCCATGTGGGTCCCGTGAACAATGCATGGGACCCAGAGAAAAAAACACAAATGCGCAAAACGTGTAACTTACCGCTATCCAAATTCAAACTTATTTATTTTTTGATGGTAAGAAGGGAGGTTTATTTATATAAAAGAAACTAGTACATCTGATTTTTCCAACAGACACCTATGAATGGTGTCCAGTTACAAGAATAATTTATTTATTGATAACTAGCTTATTTGCAATGAAAATTGAATTACTCTACTACCCTAAAATAGTGATTGAAGCTGTGATCTCAAACCCTAATTCAAATTAATGGGATATGGATATGTGTTACCATCGAAACATTATCTAATTCTAGGTAATGGGGATGACTCTTTATGAGAAAATTTTGGCATTGCAATCAACAGTCAATTACGCAGAGTCAAATCCTATCACTCTCACTATTACAGATGGAAGCAGATCATTTGGCCACGTGGAAGTAGTAGCTTATCTGTTTGTCCAACTTATTATCAGCGGCGACTCTTTACACATCATCCTTCCACCAGTCAATTTAACATAATGCCACGTGTTACTTTTGAACAAGCAAATCCACACAAACTTTCCAAAGTGTATCTCAGCAACCTCAGTAAGTCTGTGATAAAAAAGCTTGATTCAGCAACACGTGTCCTTCTTTTGTTATAGTCAACAAGCTTAATCTGGTGAACGATTTCTTTGTTTTAGTGGATTTTTTTTTTTAAAATTTTTTTTTCATCTCTAAAATAAAGAAAAATTCTAAATATATTACTATTTTTTTACTTAAAGATTTGCAAACCGATATATTAGCGAAAGGGATTGGAAATTTGATGAAACCATATTAATAATATAATAAATAAATGTTTCAATTATTTTTTTATTTTAAAATTTATGCTTAAAAGTTGATATATTAGTTTATAACCTTATACAAAACTTGTTATACCTCACATATCATTCCAAAAAGTATGATATAACAATAGATGATTAAAATAATTTTAAAATAAGATTTTTTTTTCTGATTTATTGAAAATTTAAGTAATATAGTGTTTTCATCGAAATAATATTTTAAATTAAATATATTGAATAATTTATAAAATTTGCTAGTGTGAAGAGAGAGCATATAAATAGAGTACCTAGGGATATATGGTGGGTTTTAGACCCCAAATTGATTAGGTAGTGAATTAATCAATAAATTATCAATTAAGCCTGTTATGTGATCACAATTATATCAATTTACATCACAACCAAATGCAAGTATCAAGTACGTAAATAAAGCGATAAATAGTAAACAACATACATACTTGGTGGATGATGGGTATAATCACATAAGTAGTATTGTGTAATCACATAAAACGTACTAAGTCAAAGAGAAAATTATACAAAAGTACTATAAGCTAGCCATGCTACATAGTACTAAAAGCTAGGCTGTTAAGAAATAACATATTCATAAAACTAGTGTAACTAAAATAAGATAGTTAGGATGGATAAGTGGAAATACAAGAAAATAATATAGAATAGAAAATGAAAATTTTAATTCAATTACACTACATTTGGATTGAGTGGAAGTGAGGGAGAGTAGAGGGGAGTAGAGTAAAGTTAACTGGAAATTAGCCTAATATCTAACAACTCTACTCTACTCCCCCCTTGCTCCCTCTCCCTCTCCCTCCTCCCTCAACCCAAACTGACCATTAAGGATAAGGGTGGTTGCCATTGATAAAAAATGTGAGGGAAAGTAGCTTGAGATGATTTAGTCATACGCATGCAAATGAAAGTGAATAATACTAAGGGTCCATTTGGTTTGAGGGTTGAAAAAGTAGGAGGATAAAAAATGGTGGGAGAATGGAAAAATGGGAGGATAGAAAAGATTTTTATTTTCTATCATTTTTGTTTGGTTGGGAGTGGAAAAGTGGAAGGATAGAAAAAGTGAGTTTGTATAAATTTACTCATATACTCTTGTTAAAAAATGATGGTCAATTAAAACAAAAAAGTGACAAACAACCAAAAAAAAAAGTAATCACCCAATTTATTAAAAAATAAAAATCATGTCCCAAAAAAAAATCATGTCTAGTTAAAAAAAAAAAAAAAAAAACAAAACAAAACAACTATCACACCTAAAGCCCAGAAAGAAAAAAGCAATGTCCAGAGAAAAAAAAAAGAAGAAGAGACAATGTGCCTACCCACAGCCCAGGAAATCAAAAAATGAAAAAAAAAAAAAAGAAAAGAAAAAAGAAAAAAAGCAACCTCCAAGAAAGAAAAAAAAGAAAACAAGAAAAGAAAACAAAAGAAAGGACAAAAACGAAGAAAGAGGCAACGTGCCCAGTACCAAAAAAAAAAAGAAAAAAAAGAAGGAAATAATAAGAAGAAAAGAAATGGACATGGACATTTTTGTCCATTAAGCGGCCCATTTTCTCCTTTCAGATTTCTCTTTATTTTGAAGAAGAAAACTTTTTGGTGGCTTAAGGAGAAAAGGCCTTACAATTTATTTTTCTTCCTTCCCGCTCAATCAAACACACTCAAAAAAAATTTTCTTTTCATTTTCTCTCCAAAATTTTCTATCCACCCTATATCACCTACAAACAAACACACCCTAATAAATATAGGAAAAAAGAACATATTAATTAAAGAAGTGACAAAAAGTATGATATTAAATAGGATGAAATATAGACAAAGAAAATACATGCAAACGTTCTCAATCAGTATGTCAAGATCCATAACAGAGCTCATAGTTCTAACTTCTAAGGTTTGTTACTGGTGTGGTATAAGATAAAACATGTATGATATATACTGTTGGATCACTTCTCTACTTAGAGCACTAGCATCTGAGGATGCAAAAGAGTCTCTATTTTACACCCAAAAAATAAACTTTATTTATTTTTCCATTCCATTTTACAACTCAACCAACATCTCAATTTCTATTTTTCCATATAACTTATTAAAATAATATAAACTACAATATTAAATAATATAAACAATGAGAGTTGTGCTTGAAAAGAGAGAAAGAGGAGATAAAATAATATTATATTTTTACATCTTATGAACAATTGGTTCTCACATGGCTTGCCCAAATGTGTTGGAGGCATAAGGCAGGATCTTCAAATGGGGCATTTATGTTATCATTTAAATAATATTTAACTAGCATTTTATATAATAATTTTTTTTAAATCCATTCTTTTTACTTTTTGATATGATTTTTTTATAGAAAATGCTAAAGTTATAACAAATTTTACTACAAACTAATGTTGTAACGGATGTGATCAGTGACATGAGGTTTACAAAAATACTAGAGATATTATAAAATTTACAACATGAGAATTATAAAGATATATTATCAATCACAAAAATTCATGCAAAAATGCATTTAATAGTTTGTTAAAGCCCACCTATCATATTCATTGTCACATCAAATTATAAAAGTTATGTAGTAAAATTTATAGTATTTTTAACATTTTCCTATTTAAATTAGTTGTGATTAGTAACACGTCTATTTGTAAGACCTATTTATTTAAATTTGTCTTATTTCTATCTCTAGCATTACTTAATTCTTTAGGCATTCTTAATAGTGAAAAAAAAAATGTAAACTAAATTTTTTTTAATATCTCCCACAAAAATTATATTAAAAAAAAAAAAAATTTGCCCCCCAAATTTGGGGTCTTTCTCTAGTAAGGGGTCTCTAAGCAATGGCCTAAATGGTCTAAGCCTAAGGCCGGCCCTGGGTCCTCATTTATGAGAACCAACTGGTCACAGGATGTAACAAAAAATATACATTCCCACCCCCAGCTGTGAATTTTTTTTTCCTTGTTAGTTGTTAAAATAGCAATTAAGGGGATTTTACACTCCCAATATTAGTGCTCTTACTTTTTTGGAACTCGGTAATTTACCAAGAGGAATGATACCTAAGTTTTCTTGATTGGAAGAAGGGAAATGGGGATGCGTATTATTTTTTAGCTGGGCTGGGCTTATCAAGGTTTATGGAGCAATGCTGAACCTGAATTCTATTCTCCATGGCACGAGCCCCTCCAGGAAGTAGGAATGAAGCTTCAAGAACAAAGCCTGCCCCAATATTGGGCCTGCTAACCCTTTTATGGCTTAAAAGGAACCCATCTATAATGGGGAAAAAAAAAAATCTGCCAAAAGCCTGACTCAAGATTTGAATTACATTTTTTTACTTTAATCATTAATGTTGCAATATGCAGTACGTAACATATATTGACCTTGAATTTTCAAATGCCCGAAATTCACTTTCTAGTTAAAAAAAAGATTTTTCTCTCTTTTTATCTCAATAGACCATCAAGATCAAGTTCTTAATATGGATTTGTCTATATAAGAAAAAAGGATAAACTGCGTAATTTTTTTTAAAGAAGAAAACCTTTAACTCTATTGAAACAAAAAATTAGTCATAATCAACTGAAAGAACATAAAGTAGATGTGAAGGAACATCCTCCATCCACATCTCTAAATCTCTAACATGTCTACATGTTTAGTTAGATTGTGGGTTATAGAATTGTCTAATTTACGAGTATGAGAAAAGTGTTGGGTCCCGAATAATATTATCACAAAAACTCTCAATTCAAAATAGCAATCACATATAAGAACACAAATATTTACGTGGCAAACCCTTTCTCTTTGAAGGGAAAAACCATGGGACAAACTCTGAATCAATTCACTATTTATCAAATCAATTACAATAATTCTTGTGTATGTCTCACGGCTAAAAAAAAATCTCTCTTGTTTTTCTTTATTCTCAGATACACTAATTATTTTTCTCAAATGCGGCAACACTTTGCTCTCTCATTTCTATTTTCTTCTCCATGCATAGCTCTCTCTTGACTGTCTTCTTTTCTCTAAGCGGCTCACTCTTGGCTTTTTTTATTTTTATTTTTATTTTATTGTGCGGCTTCCTTTTTCTTTGCACTTGCACATGCTCTCTTTGTGTCTTCTCGAAAGCAGCAGCCCTTTACTATCTCCTTCCTCTCGCGTTCTTCCCAAATGAAAATCACTTTTATTCTCTCTTAGTTTCACACTATGTTTTTCCTCTCCCCAAATGGAGGACCCTTGAGCCAAAACCAACAAATTTTTTGCAGCATTGTCTATTTATAAAACTTTTTTCCTATTCCCTTTTGAACTAGGAATACATTACTTCTTTAACAAGGAATAGACTTCCCTTTCACACCAAGGAATAGTCTTTCATTTCACACTAGGGAATAGACTTTCCTTCTACACCAAGGAATTGTCATTCCTTCCACACAAAGGAAACCCAAATTAATTTTTTCTTTTTCAACTAGGAAACCTAATTAACTTTCCAAGTCACAATTGGAATTTGAGCCAATTTCCCAACAACCTCCACCTTGACTCAAATTCCATCAATTGTCTTCTTTCCTCTTAGGATAGCTCCACCTTAATCAAGTATTCTTCTTTTCCTCTTAGAATAGCTCCACCTTAATTAAAGTAACCCCTTCTCTTCCATCTTAATTCACACAAAAAGACATCCACTAAATCAACTAAGCTCTAATATCATTGTTGGTCTTTTTTTTTACAACATTATGCGCAACTAATCTAGATAGAGTTAATTGAATAACTCCTAATACCTGTTTATCAAGAAGGTTCCACTCTTCATCCTTCATAGTATTAGGTTTCTTCCCCAAAAGAGGCAAATGCAACTTCTTCCCATAGAGATAATCTTCAATCTGCATCCTCCAATGTCCAAAGTCTGTTCCATCAAAATTTTCAATTTCTGAAGCCTTGCCTTCTTCTTTGGCCATTGTTTCTACTCTAACCTTAGCTCTAATACCACTTGTTGAGTCCTGAATAATATTATCACAAAAACTATCAATTCAAAATAGCAATCACACACAAAAATACAAATATTTACGCGAAAAAACCTTTCTCTTTGAAGGGAAAAATCACGGGATAAACTCTGAATCAATTCACTATTTATCAAATCAATTACAATCATTCTTGTGTATGTCTCACGGTTAAAGAAAAATCTCTCTTATTTTTCTTTACTCTCACTCACACTAATTATTTCTTTCAAAGGCGACAACACTTTGCTTTCTCCTTTTTATTTTCTTCTCCATGCACAGCTCTCTCTTGGCTGTCTTCTTTTCTCTAAGGGGCTCACTTTTGGCTGCTCTCTCTCTTTTTTTCTTGAGCGGCTTCCTCTTTCTTTGCTCTTGCACATACTCTCTTTGTGTCTTCTCGAAGGCGGCAGCCCTTTGCTCTTTCCTTCCTCTTGCATTCCTCCCAAACGAAGGTCCCTTTTATTCTCTCTTGGTTTCACGCACTATTTTTCCTCTCCCCAAAGGGAGGACTCTTGGGTTAAAGCCAAAGGCAACAAATTTTTTGTAGTATTGTCTATTTATAAAACTCTTTTCCTATTTTCTCTTGAATTAGGAATATATTATTTTTTTTTAATAAGGAATAGACTTTCCTTTCACACTAAGGAATAGTCTTTCTTTTCACGAAAGTGAATAGACTTTCTTTCTACACCAAGCAATAGTCATTCTTATCATATAAAGAAAACCCAGATTAATTTTTCTTTCTTTAACTAAGAAACTTAATTAACTTTCCAAGTGGAACAAAATTAAACTAAAATGGCTATGAGTGAACAAAATTAAACATTATTTGATTAAGAAGGAGCAAAAAGTGGAACAAAAAAATGGCTATTATAATATTGCCTTGAACTAAAAGTGAGTCTTTGAACAAGTTCAACTGGTCCGATTTAGAATAATCATTCCGAAATTGCTTTTTCTGTTTTGGTCATATCTCGCAATATATTGTCTTCTTCGGTTGATATTTTCTAAATGACATTTTCTGATATCATTTTCATTTTTAATTATTCATTTTGATCCATCCTGGAATGTTGTGATAGCTCAACAATAGCCAAATACCAATCATAATATTTACTACTTATTTTGATACATCACGAGAAATTGTTTATACCTCAACAATAATAATTCTCATAAAAAAAAAACAATAATAAAGTACCAATCATAATTTTTAAACGTATACTTTGATACATCATGAGATATTTTTTATACCTCAACAATAATCAAGTACCAATCATATTTTTTAACTGTTTATTTTGATACATTGTGAGATATTTTTTGTACCTCAACAATAATCAAATACCAATCATAATTTTTAACTATTTATTTTGATACATCACCAGATATTGTGATACCTCAACAAGAACTAAATACCCATCATAATTGTTACTATTTATTTTGATACATGACGAGATATTTTTATACCTCAAAATTTTTAACTATTTATCTTAATACATCATGAGATATTATTTATACCTTAGCAATAACCAAATACCAATAATAATTTTTAACTATTTATCTTGATACATCACAAGATATTGTTTATACCTCAACAATAACCAATAACAATCATCTTTTCTTAACTATTTAGTTTGATACATCACCAGATATGGTGATATCTCAACGTAACCAAATACTAATCATAAACATCTTTTTTACAATTGATACGATAGGGTTTGAAATTAATGGTATCTATTTCATGATGATTACTCTTTAGTATTTACCATCAATTCTATTTACCAATGAGTTATGTTTCTTGATGATTACTCTTTAGTTTTTACCATCAAGTCAATTTATCAATGAGTTTTGCAAGATAATGGATTCTTTTGAGTCTTGCTTGACTAGATCTCTTTGTAACGGATCTCTCGGGTGTCATCATTGGGGAGCAGAGACTTAAGTCTAGAGAGAGAGAGAGAGAGAGAGAGAGAGAGAGTACTAATGCGAGTTAGGTGAAAAAACAAAGAAGAAAAAATGATATATAAAAAGCTACAGTCATTTGTATTGTTTAGTTTGTTCTCGAGTACTGTAGCTTTTTATAAAATTTTGAACAGTGATACAAAGCCAGATGTGAGGTTTTGTTTTGGTTAATTTCTAGCTAATTTAGTTAAAAGATATATTCCTAGTCGAATGTGACTACTCTAATGGCAACAAAATAAATATTATTTCACTGTGCTCCGTTTGGAATCCGCTAAAAAGTTATTATATCTCAGCATCCAAAAGGATTTAAAGTCGAAAATGAGTCATTATCTTTACAGTGGAAATTGGAAGCTTATGCCACACACACCAATTAGCAACCCCTAATGTGTGTCACAAATCCACAATTGAACGTTTACTTTTTCATCATTGTCCAAAATAGCGTACGTAAGAATCAATCAGACAATCAATTACAAGCTAGCAAGTACAATCACTAAGTTTTTAAAAAGCTCATAGTGCTAAGGCAAACGACTTTTGTGGAAACAAGGAGAATGGAGTTGGTTTCTGATGTCAAAAGAGGTCAAGCCCAGTTAATTGGTTTCAAAGGGCAAATAAGGACTGTTGCAACTATGGACAAAATTTAGCCTCAATGTTGTCCAATCTATTACAGAGCAATTTATAAGATTATCTACGTGTATTATTTAAACAAGTCATATAAGTTATTAAAAAAAAATTGTACTTTTTTTTTGAAACAAAAAAGTCATATGCTTAAAACTGTACATGAATGATGTCTTTAATCATTACATAGTTGATTGGAGAAAGATAACTCTAAATTAGTTTGAAGTTAAACATTTTTCAATAACAATTAAGTTTTTTAGCCTTCATCTATTTAAATTCTCTCCTCTATTTTAATGCAAAGATTCGTGTATTACTTTTTTTTTTTTAATTTTGTTTTAAGAAGAGACTTGTATTACTTGGCCAAGTTATTCCACATAAAGTTGACGGGTGTCCAAGCATTACCGTAGAAGATTCAGGTTGCAATTGACAATTGACAATGTGGTAAACATCATTGGATTTAACAATTACCGATCGATAGTGAACGATCACTTCTACTCTCTCTCTCTCTCATCTTATGAGATGAGGTCTTATGAGGCAATCTCTCGTAACACATGGGACCCATGCATATCATGAGAAAGATCTCAATGAGGCCACTCTCTCGTAATTCATGGGACCCACGCATATCATGAGATCTCTCTCTCTAAAAATTTAGAAACAACCTTTAAAACCTTGAATCAAATGAAACCCGTAGTGTTATCTATACCATACATTTTCTATCCAATAGATTACTTCTATTTGTTTGGGAAATTGGTGGAAATCATTTCATAATAAAGATTTAAGTTTTGTACATCTAAAAATTTATAATTAAGCAACAAAAAAAAAAAGTGTATGTGTTCCTCCTTCATTTCAAGGTTGGAAGAGATAGTTACTAATTTTTTATCATCTTGAAATTTTGTCAACATTAAAGACATACGAAGAAAATGTAGTTTAATAATAAATATTTCAAAATTTGTATCTAATAAAATATAGTGAGCTTTGTAACACTACTTCACGTTACATCTATCATAACTTGAACTTTTTTTTTTTTTTTTTTGATGGGATCATAACTTGAACTTAATCCAAATCAATGGTATAGAATTACATACATTTTTAGATATATTAAAGTTACCACGACAAAGCAAAATGGGAAGGATCTCAGCCCATAATTTTATACACACACGTACCTTTGTCCCATATGTGTGAAAACTTAGTATGAGTGTATATATGACTGAAGCAGTGTACGTATATGTGAAATACCAAGAAAAAGAAAAGAGCATTCACTCTTCCCTAAAATTTTAAGAGGATGGGTCAAATGGAACATGGGTCAAATGGAACATTTCTTAATTATGCTGATTATTTAACCCTTTTATTCTGCAAGAAAGATTGCGTTCGCATTGGATCTCAATTATTAAAACTGAATTAATCCAGCAGCTTAATTTCTCTCTTCCTCTCTTCTAGGAATCCATATTCCCAATCAATGTTTTTAATTGCAACAAAGCAAGGCTCAAAGCATTTCGCACATTTCTTAAGTGAAAGCAACACATGAAACCTACCAAATAATGTCACTTTTGTCATAGGGACTAGGGAGATCCAAGGTTTCGAGCTTCGACAAAAGCAAGACTCTCTCTCTGAGGTGCCAGGGTGGTAATTGTACAATCCACGTGAGAATGAAATAGATTTTCAAGCACTAATTAAGAGCAATTATAAAGCGCATACCCACCGTTTTAGGGCAAAACCACAGTTCTAGAAACATACCACCTTTGAAAGGATTAAGATTAGGATATCAAGTTCTTTATTTAAAAAAGATTAAGATTAATTAAACAAGAAAGAGTACTTTGCTATCGTGATTGCTTTGAAATTAAGTCGTATTAATCGATTATCCCAAAGTTAAGTTCGTGGATACCTAGTATGATCGCATAAACATATCGTTGATGAAAATCAAATTAATCGAACCCCTTTAATAAATCAAGGCCGACAAAATCAACGGCGATGGGTCAGATCATTACCGACAAAGAGTCGATGATCACGTGAACTAATCATATCCATCTGCAATTTCATTGTTGATTGAACTTGATTACTATGAGATTTTATTCTAACACTAGATCATGGTAAAGATTAAAGAGTGGGGAAAAAAAGTGAGTGAACAAATTATTTCAATCACTCATCATTCATTAATCTAATTGCATTCATACACAATTTAGTTTAATTGCATATTTGTAATTACTCACGGTATATATCACTTTGATAATTATGCGACATTCAATAATTCAAAACTATTTTTGACACACAGATTCAAAGAAAGACATGGCATATGCATGGACTCAAATGGAAGATTTAATTAGTCACTGCCTCAAAAAATTTACATTGTAAATTTCACACATACTTCTTACTATATATTATTATCATCTTCTCCATAATTTATAAGAGTACTCTTACATTATTCTTTGTACTACTAGAACTATAGTAATCATTTCTATGTGTAACCATAATTCTTGCTTTTGGATGTTGATTTTGGGTTTTGGGGATATTGCTTGTAAAAGGAACTCGACTAGAATTAAGTATGTATCATGCATGTCCATGCAATAAAAGATATTTACTGTTTGATCAATAATAAAACCACAATAATTAACCCATCGAAAATGTTTTGCATGGAGTAGAAATTAATAGGGTTTAGCGGTTGGATTAATTAGAGAAGAAAGCAATTATGTGGGTACAAATATTTTTGAAAAATTCCATTTCAAAACTAGAATCAATGAAGCAATATAGGATTAGGTTTATAGGGTAGTTAAAATGGCTTGCATGTTGTAGCTTTGTTAAAGAATATAGGAGAGGTACTATTGTAGTAAAGTGTTATCGTTCATAGAGCCAAGCCTTTTGTCCTTTTGAACTAGACACTACATGAGACGCGACAGCAACAATTCTTTAATGAAAAGAGAGAAAAGCAAAAAAAAAAAAATCGATATTTTGGGAAAAAGAGAAAGATAAGAAAGAAATAAAGAAGGGTTTAAAATTATGGGAGGCTCACGAGTGGAGAGAAATCCAAAGTGGTACTAGGTTGTTGGCCATGACTAGGACACGTATAGTGAACCCAAACAATTGTTTAAAAATCGTGGACCAACAAAAACCAAAAGATATGTCAATGTTAGTTGGCCACAAGATCGAGGTTAATTATAGCCATTTAAACCTCAAAGGTTGGGTCCCTCACCAAAAACTTATATGCATTCTCGCGTAGGACTGGGACACATTGATAGGTATTTGTTAATAATAGAGGTCTACGGCTTTGCCAAATATTAGTACGATGATTGTGAATGGTGATCGATCAAATCTAGTACTACTATTGTAGTAAACCTTTTTTTTATTTATTTATAAATTTTCCTTAATTTTTTGTTCTTTCGAGTCAGGACAGAACTAAAATTTTAAGAAAATGAGAAAAGCAACTTAAGTAATAGCAAATATAAATTTATCTAATTTAAGAGTGTTCTATAAGAATTATGTGAAAATTTTGGAAGGCCATTCCCATTCATGTATTTTTGAAAGTTTTAACTAAATTTAAGAGTAATTTTTTAATAATTGAAAAGTTTGGAGGAGCCCCCACAAGTCAATGAGTAGTAAGTAGTAACATCCAAAATTGTTTGTTATTGCTTTTACTATATCTAGTGTGTTGACGAAAAGAAGGTTGAAAGAAAAATAAGAAATCTTACATTAAGAAATTACCAAATTGTTTGCTAAGAATGGAGAGCCAATTTAATTAATCACCCTATTGGAGTAACTCACAATTTTTCTTGCAAATAAGTTAAGTCAAACGTCAATATATTTCAGTTGGTGATGAGTAACGTAATCTTAATTTATGGAAATTTCATTCGAGAGCAATATTTCCACTTAATTGGCTGTCGTAACTTACATTAATTGTAGAGCAGAATTTCTTTTCATTCAATCTTGGATTTGTGTAATTGAAATTATTCTTGAATTTTCTTTGTTTAGCTACACTTTTTACTCTCCTACTGTCCTACATTTTTCAAAAAAAAAAAAAAAATTCTTTTTTAACAATAAGTATGTAGATCAAAATTGTAAGGATTGGAAAATCATATATATAGACAGGAAACTGTGGAATTAATGATGCATCTTACAAAAGGATAGTAGATAATTCGGGAAAAACGGATATTAGGTCTTTGAGTAAAGGTTTGGTTTTATGACTTAGTAGAGGTGGTAGCTCAAGTTATACCAAGTCTAACTCATTATCAATATTATATCTCTTATTATTATTATTATTTATTTAATTTTTTTTTTTTTTTGAGAATGCTCTTATTAAATTTTTATGTACAAAATTTGACTAAAACTTGATCGCAACCTTAGTCTACAACTTCTTTTAAAAAAATTAATATGATTACATATTTTGAAAATCTAACTATTGGATAACATGTTCTCTATATTTTTAACACATATATCAAATTTTGTGTCAATCACATATTATTTATAATATGATCTATAAACTTATATATATATATATATATATATAATTTTAGACTATAAAAATTTGCAATTTAAACAATTGATTGATGACATAGCTATTGGTCTTTTATATTCTAAAAATTTTACAAACATGGAGAATATAAGAAGAAAATGTAATCTAATAGTGGATTTGTTAAAATTCACATCCAATAAAAACGATATTGAGTAAAGTTGTAGCATTAGGCTACAACAAAGTTTGTAGCCAAACTTTATCCAATTTTTATTTGATTTAAAATTTGAAATCTAATTATTAGATTATATGTTCGCCATATTTTTAATGCATATGCCCAATTTTGTATCACACATATATTATTTACTAATCAGTTGATAAAATCTTTATATATATATATATATATATATGTGGGGTCGGTTTTTGTAGCCCAAGCCCAAAAAGGATGGGTTAGAGGCCCAACGAACCCAGCACAATGAATTTGTAGAGAGTGGGTGAAAGAGCTGGGCTGGATCTGAATTAAACTATGGATGGCTAAGTTACGTGAGGCAGAAATAGCATAAAATAATGACTGAGAGTGTTTAGGTGAAAGTCCGAAGAGACATTTTATTGAATGAACAGTAATTACAACGTTCAGAGCTACAGTAAAGCTTTTCTCCTCCTTTTTTCCCCCCATTTCTCAAGGATCGACCTTCTTTATATAGCACCTTTCTCCCTCATCTCCATCGTCCACCTGTTCCCCATCTGGGTATACACTTGAGCGCGTGTCATATCATGCGCCCACTTTAGTTCTTTGTGAGTGGCGGTAGCTGAGGTTTCACTGTTCAGGGGTCCTTTCCACATAAATGCGGCCAGAAAAACTGTTGCAATGCATTAAATACGGTGGTAGCAGCTTTTCTTTTAGATATTTCTTCATTCTTATCATCCTCAGGAGTGCCCAGAGCTTGTTTTTGTCACCCATATTGCCAGGAAGGGCACTCGGGCTCCCTGTACATGTATTTAATCAGAACTACCCGTATCCGAGGAGTAAAATCTCTTCGGACGATGAATGTTCTCTTCGGATAATACTTTTCAGCCACCTTTGGGCCTGATGTCCGCAGGAGAAGTGTCCCAGCCCGCTTTTGCTCTTCGGACGTAGGATGCCATAAAGAACAGGGCCCCAAGCCCAAGTGGTAAATCTGGGCCTTTGCCCCCCACAATAGCCCCTCAAAATCTCAATTTTTCCCTCACATCCGAAGAGAAAAAGTGGGATTTTGACTCGCCACGGAGCAAAAGCTTGGGAACAGACAAAAATTTAAACTGGCATGTGTGTAGATATGGACGTGCGCGTTCCATCATTGCTGCAGTTGCCTTCCGTGTTCCCAAAGCGTCACATTAATTACTCCAGGCGGCGTCTTGTCCGTTGCATCCAACGGCGGACTGTTGATCCAACGGACAGGGTCCTTTCTTGGGATTTGGGCGAAATAACTTTTGCCCCTTCGTTCGACCTCATATAAAATCTCAGAGGTTAGCATTTCCTTTTTACCTTGCAATTCTCAGACTATCCAACAAGAACAAGCATCCAAACGCTCCGAGCTTTCTCAATCGCTGACCCCAATCCTTCTCAGAGCCTTCAAGAATCTTCCTGCGAGTTCAAGGATTGATCCCTAGATCCGTGTCTGTAAGTTTTCATTGCCCCAAGCCTTCTGTTTTCTCTTCGGCTGTCTTCTACATCGTGCTTTCATTTTTCCGTTTAAGAAAGATGGGCAAACTCGAGTACATGGTAGACAGCCCTGCCCAGTTGGAGAAGTTTAGGGCTACATACCGTATACCCCCAAACGTGGGGGTAAGGTATTGTCCTCCAGAGAAAATACTGACTGATCGGAAAACCGGGGAAGTTGTGATCCCCCTCATCACTTTCCTGGAGGGAGGAATGACGATTCCTATGGGTCCCATCACTACTAGTTACCTCCGAAACCATAGGATCACCCCTTGGCAGCGCGCGCCTAACATGTTTAGGATCCTAGGAACAATTGAAGACCTTAACCATCACCTAGGATTGGGACTTACCTGGCTCGACGTGGTGCACATGTACGAGTTTCACAGCCAACAAGGGGCGGGATATTATTTAAAATCCCGGTCCGACATTGTTCGGCTGATTTCCTGCCTTCCCAAGTCCAACAAAGGGCTGAAGGACGACTATGTGATCGTCTCGGGCGCGTGGTATAACGGCCCTCACTGTCCGACCAAGCAAGGAGAGCCAGGTGGGACATTAGTTTTAGGCACTGACCGTAGGCTTAGGATCCATGTTTTTTAACAGTTTCTGATTTTCTGTGTTGCTACTTTCGATTTTTCTAATCAAACTTTGCTGTGACTTGACAGATAAAGAATACATTACTCCTCGACTCAGCCTTACTAACGTCGTTGTGCTGAACTTTTTATTACGGTCGGAGATCTTCGTTAGCGAGGACGGACAACTCCGATCGGCTCCCCTCATCCTAGGGTACAAAGCGAAACCGAAAGACTTCCAACCGGTGGGCAACGCGATAACCTAAGGAGATCGTCGCCTCAACCGTATTGACGTATCTCGGAAGGGTTTCTTGGCACCGCACGAACTTCCGCCCGTGCCCCATCCAAACCCTCGGAATATACCCCCTCTCGTCTAACCACTCCAACAAGTTCCCCTCGGACAAGAGGTTGAGGGTGAAAGATTTGCCTCCTCTAGCTCTTCACTTGAGGAGCAAATAGACAAGTTCCACTTCGAGGGGGAAGCTCCGGGGGGAGAACAAGTGGTAGAGGTCTCGGACGCCGAGGAAGAGATCGACAGGCATTCAAGCATTCACCCTGTTCTGATTGTTGCCAGTCCTGAAGATTCATCGGACGAAGATATGGACCTAAAGAGTCTAATGAAAAAGAAGGGCCAAAAGACCGAGCACAAAGATGCTGGGACGTCTAAGGCAGTGGTGACCCTGCCCCTAGTGCCTACCCAGGTCCCTGACCCAGGTTTGAAGCCCGTACCAAACCTGCAGAAGAAGAGGCCCCACGAGCCTGAAGAGAGGGAGGTGGTTGTGCCACCTAAGACTAACAAACAACAAAAGGTGGTACGAGACCACCGAAGCAGGAGGGCCTCCTCCACCGAGAGCCGAGAGGACGTGGTTGTGGCTGACGTCCGCCGAGGAGGGGGAACTCGCATTTGGTCCCCAAGGTTAGAGCTGGATAGAGCTCCCTTTCCTTGGGATACCTCCCTCCGCAACTATAATGGGGGAAAGGCAGAGTACGTTGCTGAGGCCCTGCAGCAGCCACTCCTTCTCCCTCATGACATGGAGTCCTACAAGCGCTTCAACCAGAAGGAGCTCTTCTTGTCCCTTAAGAGGGACGTGGCCATGGTAAATAACCTTTCTTAACCCATGTTTTATCCTTAACTGACTTTGCTTCCCTTCTTTACTTAATGTTAAAAATGTTGTCATGCAGATTACTCAGCAGATTTACGTAGCCGAGGAATGGAATAAGAAGTCCTACCTCGAGGCTCAAGTAGCAGCTCAGTCTCAATCCGAGACAGAGAGATCTCTGGGTCAGTTGAAGGAGGACTATGTTCACATGTCAGAGCAGCTGAAAGACATGACCAATCAAAGGAACAGCCTTAGAGCCGGCCTAAAGAACGCCGAGACCCAAGCCGAGGAGCAGCGCAAACAGCTGCATATGACAGAGATCAACCTGGCGACTGAAAGGGAGCTAGTGAAGGGTCTCAGGGCCGAGCTTCAGAAGGCCAAAGAGAACGCCCTAGCAGCCGAACAGAAGGCTCAGCTGGCCAAGGAATCAATTGAAGCTGAGAGGAAGGCGGCGTATCAGTTGGGGGTGGATGAGACCGGGCAGCAGCTTACCGAGCAATTTGCCTCGGTTAGTCGTGATTACCATGGTTTTAAAAACCGAACCGGACATCAAACCGTTTTTTTTTTCAATTTCCGGTTCCACCCCGGTTTTTGACCGGTTTTTGGCCGGTTTTCCGGTTGTTGACCGGTTATTGACCGGTTATGGGGCTTTTAACCGGACCGGATTGGCTTCCGGTTCCCGGTTGAACCGGTCGGACCGGCCGGTCCGGTCCGGTTTTTAAAACAGTGGTGATTACTGTGGCATAACCTGGCAAAAGGCACTGGATGCTGCTGGGGTTCCCTCGAACTCCCCCCTGAGGTTGCCTGGGAGCATATATTATGATCCCGAAATCCGAGAGCTCCCAGGTCCTGACCCTCCTGCTGCTCCCCAGCTTCCAGCGATTTCAGAGCAAGGCTTGGTCAGTCCAGCTCCCCCTTCCACCCTTGATGCCCCGAAAGAGACTGGTCAGCCAGGTGAAAAGGGTAAACCGGCTGAACCAGGAAAAAACAAAGGCAAAGGGTTAGAGGGAGAGAAGACTTCTGTTGAGCCCGAGGGTCAAGCCCCAGAAGCTGCTGCTCGGATGGGCCAGGCTGCTGACAGTGTGATCCCTCCAGCAAAAGAATAGACTGATAGGAGATTGTAATTTATTCTTTTTTAATTAATGAAGTAATTTTTCTTTTACTTTTGTTATAAGGTCTTGTACTTTAATACTATGGGAATATAGGTAATTGTGATTCTAATATTATGTTAACAACGTGCATGACTATGGTTGTTACTAAAAATAAGCAGAATGTACAGGAACTATCAATAAGAGGCAACATGAACCAGGGATAATTTAAATATAATTAGGAGTTTCAATCATGGCTTATCAGAGGACGATGTTTCAGCAATAGCAGTTGCATTAGATTTAGACTTAAACACTCGGATGACTGTAATGAAGTGTAAACTAACCTAAATCATCTAGTCCGAGGACTACAGGCATGATTGGGTTTGAGTTTAGACGGTTAAAAGAACTGCAACGGAGTGTTAACTAACCCAAATCATCTGGTCCAAGGACTACAGGCGTGATTGGGTTTAAGTTAAACCACTTAAAAGAACTGTAATGGAGTGTTAACTAACCCAAATCATCTGGTCCGAGGACTACAGGCATGATTGGATTTAAGTTTAAACACTTAAAAGAACTGTAATGGAGTGTCAACTAACCCAAATCATCTGGTCCGAGGACTACAGGCATGATTGGATTTAAGTTTAAACACTTAAAAGAATTGTAATGGAGTGTCAACTAACCCAAATCATCTGGTCCGAGGACTACAGGCATGATTGGATTTGAGTTTAAACACTTAAAAGAACTGTAATGGAGTGTTAACTAACCCAAATCATCTGGTCCGAGGACTACAGGCATGATTGGATTTGAGTTTAAACACTTAAAAGAACTGTAATGGAGTGTTAACTAACCCAAATCATCTGGTCCAAGGACTACAGGCATGATTGGATTTAAGTTTAAACACTTAAAAGAACTGTAATGGAGTGTTAACTAACCCAAATCATCTGGTCCGAGGACTACAGGCATGATTGGATTTAAGTTAAACCACTTAAAAGAACTGTAATGGAGTGTTAACTAACCCAAATCATCTGGTCCGAGGACTACAGGCATGATTGGATTTAAGTTTAAACACTTAAAAGAACTGTAATGGAGTGTCAACTAACCCAAATCATCTGGTCCGAGGACTACAGGCATGATTGGATTTAAGTTTAAACACTTAAAAGAACTGTAATAGAGTGTCAACTAACCCAAATCATCTGGTCCGAGGACTACAGGCATGATTGGATTTAAGTTTAAACACTTAAAAGAACTGTAATGGAGTGTCAACTAACCCAAATCATCTGGTCCGAGGACTACAGGCATGATTAGATTTAAGTTTAAACACTTAAAAGAACTGTACATATGACATGTTATTATGTTGATTATACGGAAAATTTGATTAATAATAATACATTTTGAGGTTATTTACATTCCAAGGGCGCGGTATCACATGACTATCCAAGTCTTCAAGGAAATACGCCCCAATGCCAGCCCCTGAAGTGATACGATATGGCCCTTCCCAATTAGGCCCTAATTTTCCCCAAGCTGGGTTTTTCGCAGTGCCGACCACTTTCCTTAACACGAGATCACCAGGTTCCAAAGGTCTGAACTTTACGTTGACGTCGTAACCCTGTCTGAGCTTTTGCTGGTAATGCGCCAATCGGACCATTGCGTTTTCCCTCCTTTCATCGATTAGGTCCAAACTCCTCTCTAACTGCTCATTGTTACTCGTTAGGTTGAATGAGCTAGTTTTCAACGTTGGGAATCCAGTTTCCAGGGGTATCACAGCTTCAGCCCTATAGGTCATCGAGAAAGGAGTCTCTCCAGTAGACCTGCGTGGAGTAGTTCTGTAAGCCCAAAGCACATGTGGCAATTCTTCCACCCATTTTCCCTTCGCGTCGTCAAGTCTCTTTTTTAGGCCACTCACAATGACCTTGTTGACAACTTCTGCTTGGTCATTGCCCTGGGGATATGCTGGGGTGGAATATCTGTTCACGATTCCCAGTTCGCTACAGTAACCCCTAAATGCTTTGCTATCAAACTGGAGACCATTGTCCGAGATAAGACTATGTGGAACTCCAAATCGAGTAACTATACTCTTCCACACAAACTTCTGCACATCTACGTCTTGGATGTTGACCAGAGGTTCTACTTCAACCCACTTGGTGAAGTAGTCAGTGCCGACCAGCAAATATCTCTTGTTTCCTGCAGCCTTAGGGAACGGCCCCACGATGTCCAAGCCCCACTGGGCAAAAGGCCATGGGCTGGTTAGCGGGTTAAGAGTTCCTCCGGGCTGATGAATGCGTGGGGCAAATCGCTGGCACCGATCACATTTTTTAACATAATTGAGGGCTTCTTTTTGCATGTTGGGCCACCAATAACCCTGAGTAAGAGCTCGGTGAGCCAAAGACCTACCCCCAGTGTGGCTTCCACAGATTCCTTCATGCAACTCTTCTAATAATAGCTTAGCCGCTTCGGGAGACATGCACAACAAATAAGGTCCTGAATAGGATCGTTTATATAGCTTCTGATCTTCGGATAACCAGAACCTGGTCGCTTTCCTCCAAATTTTGTCGGCCTCCCCCTTTTCTTCAGGCAAGACATCTTCCATTAGAAATTTAACTAAAGGGTCCATCCAACTGAGTCCAGCCCTGACTTGATGTATTTGGATTACTTCTCCTCTTGCGTCGGTAGGCTCATGCAAGTCTTCGACGAGGATAACCCTCGGCAAACCTCGCGCCGAAGAGGTGGCTAGAGTGGCCAAGGAGTCAGCGTGTGCGTTACCACTTCTAGGAACATGCACCAGGCTGAAAGATTCGAACCCCGTTTGCAGATGTTTAACTCGGCTCAGGTACCCCTGCATTCTTTCATCTTTCGCCTCAAACTCCCCCTGTACTTGGCCCACAATCAACCTTGAATCCGAGAATAGCTTTACTGCCTTTCCTCCCATCTTCTGGACTATAGTCATCCCCATCAGTAGAGCTTCGTATTCCGCCTCATTATTTGTTGCCGAAAAGCCCAGCCTTAGTGCTTTTTCAATAATGATTCCCTCGGGGGACATCAACATTAGCCCCACTCCAGAGCCTTTTTGGTTCGCAGCACCATCCATGTATGCCTCCCAATGGGAAGGGCCTTGTTGAGAAATCATGCCAACTGATTTTTCATCTATGTCTGACATCGACTTTACCTCTTCTAGTTGGGGTTCCGTGAACTCAGCGACCAAATCAGCGATCACCTGACCTTTGATCGAGGTGCGTGGCATGTACTTGATATCAAAAGCTCCTAGGATCGTCCCCCATTTAGCAATTCTTCCGGTATAATCCGCGCTGCGGAGTATTGCCCTGAGCGGAAGCTGGGTGAGAACAATGACCGTATGGGCTTGGAAATAATGTGGGAGTTTTCGCGTACCAAGCACCACTGCTAGAATAGCCTTTTCTAATGGTAGATAACGGATCTCGGCTTCATGCAGCGATTTGCTTACACAGTAAACTGGTTTTTGTACACCGCCATCTGCTCGGATCAGCACCAAGCTTACGGCATGGGAAGCTACAGCGATGTACGCAAACAAGACTTCGTCTGGCTCAAGGCTAGACATAATTGGCGGTCGAGCTAGATAATCCTTTAATTGCTGGAAAGCCATAGCACACTCTTCTGTCCACTCGAACCCTTTCCATTTATTAATCAAGGAAAGAAAGGCCGACACCTATCTGCTGATCGCGAGATAAATCGATTTAGAGCTGCGGTCATCCCAGTCAGTTTCTGAACTTCCTTGGGATTCCGAGGAGCCTGTAGCTCATTGATGGCCTTTATCTGATCGGGGTTGATCTCAATTCCTCTGAGTCACCATATATCCGAGGAACTTGCCTGATCCCACACCAAATGAGCACTTAGAAGCATTCAAGCGCAGCTTGTATTTCCTAAGAACTGCAAAAGTACTTTCTAGATCCTTTACATGCTTGGCCACCACTTTGCTCTTCACAACCATGTCGTCTATGTAAATCTCGATATTTTTTCCTAGCTGTGGTTCGAACATCCTCGTCATCATCATTTGGTAAGTAGAACCCGCATTTTTTAAGCCGAATGACATCACCTTATAATGGTAATTACCAATGGGAGTTACAAAAGTAGTATTCTCCTGATCGTCCAGGGCTAAGGGTATCTGGTGATAGCCTTGGAACGCATCCAAGAAGCTCATCCGGGGTTGCCCGACAGTGGCATCTACAAGCTGATCGATTTTTGGCATGGGAAATGGATCTTTAGGGCACGCCCTATTTAAGTCAGTGAAATCCACACATACTCGCCATTTCCCATTCTTCTTCTTCACCACCACAGTATTTGCCAACCACTCTGGGTAGAAAATCTCTTTAATAGCTCCAGCCTGCTTGAGCTTCGCTACTTCTTCTCTAACTGCTTCGGCATGTTCTTTAGATGGACGCTGAGGAGGCTGTTTCTTAGGGGTGACCATGGGATTTACTTTCAAATAGTGGCATATGAATTCCGGATCCACCCCAGGGGCTTCATAAGCATTCCAGGTGAATACGTCGAGGTTTTCCTTAAGAAGTTGCACTAACTTCTTCTTTTCCTGCAAAGGTAACTGGGATCCGACCCGAAATAATTTTTCAGGGTCACCTCCAACGATGACTTTTGTTAAATCTTCGCACCCTGCGCCCTTATCCGGTTCTTTAGTGGGTGATAACTGAAGCTTTCGTTGCTATAAGCCCTCTTCGGCTTTCGCTGGTAACTCGGCTTCCGGCTCATGTTGAATGGCAGCCACCAAGCATTGTCTAGCCACGGATTGGTTTCCACGGATTTCACAAACCTGGCCTTCGGATGGATACTTGATTTTCTGATGTAAGGTGGAAGAAACTGCCCCCAAAGCATGAAGCCAAGGTCTGGCTACAATTGCCGTATAGGGCGAAAAGACGTCTACAACTATGAAATCCACTTCCACCACCTCTGAGCCAGTCTGCACAGGTAATCGTATTTGGCCCTTAGGGGTCACGGCCCTTCCTTCGAAACTGATCAATGGAGAACTGTACGGCGTTAAGTCACTGGGTTTGAGGTTCAGCCCCCTGTAGAGGTCAGGGTACATAATTTCTGCCGCACTGCCTTGGTCAACCAGCACCCACTTCACATCGTACCCTTCGATTCTGAGGGTTATGACCAACGCATCATCATGAGGCTGGGCAGTCCCCACCTTGTCAGCATCCGAGAACCCTAAAACTGGATGACCATTCGATTTGCATCTCTTCGGATCTTGGCCAAACTCCCCCGCAGACAGCCGATCTACTGACATGACCTTAAATGGCCAGGATCTTGTTCTCCCTGGGGCTGCAAAGATAACGTTGATAGTTCCCAGAGGGGGTTTTAAAGATCGTCCCTCCTGAACTCTGAATTCATCTGGCCCCCTCGACCACTAGAGTGATGCAGGAGATGCCTCAATTTGCCTTCACCGACCAACTGATTCAAATGATCCCACAAACTTCTGCAGTCCTCGGTCGTGTGTCCATGATCCTGGTGGTACTGGCAATAGAGATTGCGATTAGGCCTATCAGGATTCCCTACCATTTTATTCGGCCACTTGAAGAATGGCTCGTTCCTGACCTTTTCCAAAACTTGGTGGACTGGATCTCTGAATACGATGTTGATTACCTGAGGATTGGCTGATCCTAACTGCACAGGAAAATCCCTCTTCGGTTTGTTATTGTGGTATCGATCCGACTTGAAGTCTCTCCTCTCCTGGGGGATAACCTTGTCCTTGCCTTTTCCTTGTTGCTGGTCTTCTTCGACCCTCTTATACTTCTCAATACGATCCATTAGCTGACGCATGCTAGTAACAGGTTTGCCAGACAAAGATGTCCTTAAACCATGGTCAGTAGGAAGACCAAGCTTAAATGTTTCTAGGGCCATTGCATCAAAATTGCCCTCCATGTCGTTGAACATCTCCCAATATCTATCCGAATACACCTTCAGGGTTTCTCCTTCCTGCATGCTTAAAGACAGCAATGACGACAAAGGTCGGGCCACTCTTCGGCAGGTGACAAAACGCGAACCAAAGGCTTGGGTGAGCTCTTTGAAAGAGTTGACGGAATTTGGGATTAGTCCATCAAACCACCTCATCGCGACTGGTCCAAGACTAGAGGGGAAAACCTTGTACATCAGTGCCTCGTCCCTTGAGTAGACAGCCATCTTCTGGTTAAAATGACTCACGTGTTCCACGGGATCCGTCTTACCATTGTAGACGGTGAACGTTGGTTGGTTAAAGCGCCGAGAAAGTTTCACCTCCTCAATCCTGCGCGTGAAGGGTGACCTAGAAATCTGATTTAGAGCCCTGCTCATGGCGTCATTTCCCACGTCTTCATGTGATGGACCTCTACGTTGCCCCTTACGATGGGTTTCTTGTTCATAAGAATAGGACTCATTGGCTGGTGTCCTGGATTTATGTTGATAAGTAACGTCTGGATCATCATCAGGGTCCTCATCAGAATACGAGGAAGCTCGTTTCCTTTTTGCATGGCGTAGCTCCCTTTTTAGCTTTTCAACCTCTCGTTGCAAATCTCGGTTCTCTTCTGCATGGGATATGTGACTGCCACTGTGTGATTGGCTCTGGTTAAGGGGCATGGTGTGTACACTTCCTTCGCGGTCTTGTCTTCTCTCCAGGTTGAAAAAAGGGTCCACGTGCTGAGATGCCCTGGATTCTGCTTCTTGCTGGCTTGGTTCGGCCATCACCTACTGTTGTTTTCTCCCCTGCACAAGCTCTTCCCACAGACGACGCCAATTGTAGGGTCGGTTTTTGTAGCCCAAGCCCAAAAAGGATGGGTTAGAGGCCCAACGAACCCAGCACAATGAATTTGTAGAGAGTGGGTGAAAGAACTGGGCTGGATCTGAATTAAACTATGGATGACTAAGTTACGTGAGGCAGAAATAGCATAAAATAATGACTGAGAGTGTTTAGGTGAAAGTCCGAAGAGACATTTTATTGAATGAACAGTAATTACAACGTTCAGAGTTACAGTAAAGCTTTTCTCCTCCTTTTTTCCCCCCATTTCTCAGGGATCGACCTTCTTTATATAGCACCTTTCTCCCTCATCTCCATCGTCCACCTGTTCCCCATCTGGGTATACACTTGAGTGCGTGTCATATCATGCGCTCACTTTAGTTCTTTGTGAGTGGCGGTAGCTGAGGTTTCACTGTTCAGGGGTCCTCTCCACATAAATGCGGCCAGAAAAGCTGTTGCAGTGCATTAAATTCGGTGGTAGCAGCTTTTCCTTTAGATATTTCTTCATTCTTATCATCCTCAGGAGTGCCAAGAGCTTGTTTTTGTCACCCATATTGCCAGGAAGGGCACTCGGGCTCCCTGTACATGTATTTAATTAGAACTACCCGTATCCGAGGAGTAAAATCTCTTCGGACGATGAATGTTCTCTTCGGATAATACTTTTCAGCCACCTTTGGGCCTGATGTCCGCAGGAGAAGTGTCCCAGCCCGCTTTTGCTCTTCGGACGTAGGATGCCATAAAGAACAGGGCCCCAGACCCAAGTGGTAAATCTGGGCCTTTGCCCCCCACAATATATATATGATGATCCACATATATGAATTTAATAATATTTAAGAGATTTATTGCTCCGTTAGTTTCGTTGGATATCATTTTTCATAAAAAAAAATTCTCTATTTCTTGCATTTGGTATGGTAGAAAATGGTAATTAAAGAAACCTTTTTTTTAGTTAATAATAAACAAGCCTATTAGAGCAGAAAATGGTTTCCACTTTTTAAGAGTAGAAAATGGGTTTTTTATTTATTTATTTATTTAATTTTTTTTAGGAACATTACAGATTCAACAAACTAAATATAGGACATGAAAAACATTTTTCATAAAAAGATTAATTTTTAAAAATTTATTTTCTAATTTATTTTCAAAATTACAACCAAATATATGACAATGAATCAGTTTTTTTAAGAATATTTTTCATAAAATGAGTCATTTTTAACAATATAATATCTAATTTATTTTTAAAATTATAAGAAAATATAGGACAATGAATTAGGTTTTTGAAAAATATTTTTAATAAAATGACTCATTTTCAACAATATATTTTCCATCCATATATTTTCTAACTTATTTTCAAAATTACAACCAAATATAGTACAATGAATCAGTTTTTTGATAAATATTTTTCATAAAACGAGTCATTTTCAACAACATATTTTCCATCGATATATTTTCACAATTACAACCAAATATTGGACATTGAATAAGTTTTTTTGAAAATATTTCTCATAAAATGAGTCATTTTTAATAATATATTTCCCATCAATATATTTTCTAATTTATTTTCAATATTACAACCAATATAGGACAAAAGAATCAGTTTTTTTTTTTTTAATTTCATAAAAAGAGTCATTTTTAATAATTTATTTCCCATTGATATATTTTATAATTTATTCTCAAAATTATAACCAAGACAATGAATTAAAAACATTTTTCATAAAACAAGTTGTAGGGTCGATTTTTGTAGCCCAAGCCCAAAAGGTTTGAGTTATGAGCCCAATGAACCCAAAACAATGAATTTGTAGAGAGTGGGTGAAAGAGCTGGGCTGGTTGTGAATTAAACAATAGTTAACTATGATGTTAAGAGATATATTAACGTAGAAACGCATTTGAAAAACTCAACAAATGGATGTCCGAAGAGGTGTATTATTGAATGAAATGTGATTAAAACTTTTAGTGCTACAGTAAAGTTACTCTCTTCTGCTTCTTCCTTTTCTTTTCTCCCCTTTTTATTAGAGGCATCTCCTCTTTATATAGCACCCTTTCCCATCATCTTCATTGTCCACTTGTTCTTCTTCCAAGCATCCACTTGAGTGCATGTCCCATCAGGTATCTTCTTTAACTCTCTGTGAGTGGTGGTAGTTGTGATTATACTATTCAGGGGTCTTCTCCACATTAATGCGGCCAGAAAAGTAGTTGTAGTGCATTTAATGTGGTGGTTGTAGCTTGTCTTCTAGATATTTTTCCGTTTCTATCATCTCCATATGTGCCTGAAGCCTATCCTTATCATTGAAATCGTTAGAAAGATGATTTGAACCTCCCAGGTATCTGCCTGACCAAGGCTCTTTGTATCCGAGGAGAATGACCTCTTCGGACCACTGGTGATCTCTTCGGACTATACTCCTCATTCATTTCCAGGTATATTTCTTCCACCTGGATTTCTTCTTAACAACTTTCTTTTTTTCGGATGCACAGTAATCTTCAAATAGGGCCCCAGGCCCAATATATAAGGTTGGGCTTTTACCCCCCACAATAGCCCCTCAAAATTTTAATTTTTCCCTCACATCCGAGGAGAAAAAATAGGATTTTGACTCGTCACGAAATAAAAACTCAAAACACACAAATATCTGGACTTACACATGTGTGGGCATAGATGCAGGCGCTTCATTATTGCTGCTGTCGTTTCAGTATTCCCAAAGCGCTATTAATTACTCCAGGCGGCGTTTTGTCTCTGGTATCCAACGGTGGACTATTGATCCAACGGACGTGATTCTTCCTCAGAATTTGGGTGGGATGACTCCTGCCTTTTCATCTGTCCCCATATATAAAGCCTCAGAGGAGGTTATTTCTTCTTTACTTTGCAAATTCTCAGATTACCCAGCAAACTCAAGCACTCGAATCCACCAAGCTCTTCCAAACATCAATCCTAGTTTTTCCCAGAGTCTATAAGAATCTTTCTGCGAGTTCGAAGATCATTCTCCAATTTAGTTTGTGTAAGTTCTCCTCTACTCAAACCTTTCGTCTTCTCTTCGGCCAGCTTCCTCGGCCTTCGAATAGTCACTCCCTAGTCGCTACGTTTAGTATTTCCTTATTTCTGTTTAATTGAGATGGGTAGATTTCAGTATATGGTGGATAGCCCCGCCCAGATGGAGGAATTTAGGGCAACATATCGCATACCTTAAGACGTGGGTTTGAGGCATTGTCCTCCAGAAAGAATACTAACAGATCGGAAGGTGGGCGAAGTTATAATCCCCATCATCGCCTTTCTAGAATGGGGGATGACTATCCCTATGGGCCCCATTACCAGTAATTACCTCCGAAACCATAGACTTAGTCCTGAACAATGTGCGCCTAACGTCTTTAGAATCTTAGGAGCAGTTGATGATTTGAACCGTTATCTAGGATTGGGACTCACCTGGCTCGACGTGGTACACATGTATGAGTGTAATAGTCAGAAAGGAGCGGGATATTATCTTAAATCCCGACCCGATGTTGTTAGGCTCATCTCCTGCCTTCCCAAATCTAACAAAGGGATGAAAGACGACTATGTGATCGTCTCGGGCGCATGGCATGACGGTCTTCATTGCCCAACCAAATCAGGAGAGCCAGGTAGGATATCCTAGATACTAACAGTAGATTTAGGATCTCCGTTTTTCAACAATTTTGTCCTTTCTTTGTATCATTATTTTCAAGTTTCTGACTAAGTTTTGTTGTGACGTTAACAGATAAAGAACACGTTTCTCCTCGGCTCAGCCTTACAAACGTTGCAGCCCTCAATTATTTACTATGATCAGAAATTTTTGTGAGTGAAGACGGGCAACTCCGGTCGGTTCCACTTATTCTTGGGTGCACGGCAAAACTGAAGGATTTTCAGCCAGTTGGCAACAAGATAAGATGGGGAGACTATCACATCAACCGCATAGACGTTGCTTGGAAGGATTTTCTAGCTCCGTTTGATCTTGCGCCCGTGCCCCATCCAAATCCATAGGGTGTACCATTGCTCCTCCAGCCAATTCAGCAGGTTCCCCTCGGACCAGTAGCAGTAGGTGAAAGAGTTGCTTCTTCAACCCCTTCGCTTGGCGAGCAGATTGATAAGTTCAAGTTTGAACGAGAAGCTTTAGGAGGGGTTCAGGTGATACAAGTTTCGGATGCCGAGGAGGAAACCGACAGGCAGTTTAGTGTTCGCCCTCTTGTTTTGACAACTACTCTTCTAGAAGACTCTTCAAAAGAAGAGGACATGGCAAGTTTAAGGGACTTGATGAAGAATAAAGGTAAAAAAGCTGAGCCCAAAGGGACTAGTACGTCCCAACCAGTTGTGAGTCTTCCTCCACCACCTCCTCAGGTTCCTCTGGATCTTGGCGTCAAGCAATTGCCAGATCCGAAAAAGAAGAGACCCTTTACTGACAATGAAGGGAGGGAGGTAGTGCCTCCGAAAGGGGTCAAACAACAAAAGGTGGTTAAAGATCACCGGAGCAAGAGGGCTTCGTCTACAGAGAGCCGAGATGAAGCCCTCGTGGCTGATGTGCGCCAAGGAGCTCGCACCTAGTCCTCAAGGCTGGAACTGGATGGTGCTCCAATCCCCTGGGAGACCTCCCTCAGAAATTACAATGGGGGGAAGGCAGGTCTCGTTGCTTAGGCCTTGGAGCAGCCACTTCTCCTTCCAAAGGACATGGAGTCTTATAGGCGCTTCAACCAATACGAGCTCTTCCTATCCCTTAAAAGGGATTTAGCCATGGTAACTGAACTGATCCGCTTAATTAAGGTGCTGATCTCTTTTACTTACCCCTTTTCTTTGCTCTTTATTGAAATTTTTTGTTATGTAGATTACTCAGCAAGTTTATGTGGCCGAGGAGTGGAACAAGAAGTCCTATATTGAAGCCCAAGCAGAGGCCCACTCTCGGTCTGAGGCAGAAAAATCTCTGGGTAGCCTGAAGGAGGAATATACTCATCTGTCTGAGCAATTAAAAGACATGACCAATCAGAGGAATAGCCTTAATGCTGGCCTTAAAACTACTGAGAAGCAGGCCGAAGAGCAACGTAAACAACTGAACATGGCAGAGATTAACTTGGCGACCGAGAGAGAATTGGTGAAAGGTCTTAGGGCTGAGCTTAAAAAAGCCAATGAAGCTGCTCAATTGGCCGAGAAAAACGTCCAGTTGGCCAAGGAGGTAGTGGAGGCCGAAAGACAAGTAGCATATACACTTGGGGTGGAGGAGACCCAAGCCAACCTTACTGAGCAATTTGCTGTGGCCAGTCGAGAGTACTGCGATGTAACTTGGGGAAAAGCGCTGGATGCTGCTGGAGTCTCTGTGGAATCAGACTTGAGACTACCTGGGAGTATATACTACGACCCTGATATTCGAGAACTCCCAGGGTCTGATCCCCCTCCTCCCACACAACTCCAAGAGGCTTCGGAGTAATCCCTGGTTAGCCAAGTTCCTCCTACCAACCTTGAGGCCTCGAAGGAGTCTGGTCAGCCTAGTGATCAGGGCAAGCAAGCTGAGGCTCCCAAGGATAAGGGCAAAGACTTGGGAAAGAAGAAGACCCTTTTAGAATCTAAGGACCAAACCCCAGAAGTTGCTGCAGCTCAATCCAGTCAGGCTGTTGACCCTTTGGTCCCTCAAATGCAGGCTTAGACATTTAGGAGTTTTTATTTTGTACTTGTATTAGTTTTTCTTTTATGTAAGGGGTTGTAAACTATTTTCTTTTGATTAATGAAACTGTTTCCCTTTTATTTCTGATGTCTTCGTTGCATATCTTATGACTTACTATTGCTGCAAATAACTGTACTTTGTAATTACGATAATGCAGGTAAACTTAACCACCATATCATGCTGGTGATGTAAATAACCAAAATTAATGCTGAAAAGAACAGTTTGTATAAGAGTTACTAATAAGCAATGAATGCAACGAGTAATATGGAAGTTTCACAGGTCTTTTCGAACATGCACAGAGAATGTTATTACTCCTTGGTTTTGAACAAAACATTACTAAGGAGGCCTATCATAAGATAGAGTTAATTTAAATACATTCGGGAATTTCAGGCATGACTCATTTTAAAGTTAAACCTCAATAATAATAACTGTATAGAGGTGTTGACTAACCCATACCCAAATCATCTGGTCCGAGGATTACAGGCATGACTGGATTTAAGTTTAAACACTTATAAGAACTGTGAAGAAGTGATAACTAACCCATATCATCTGGTCTGAGGACTTCAGGCATGAATGAATTTAAGTTTAGACGCTTAGGAGAGCCGTAGGCGAATGTTAACTAACCCAAATCATCTGGAAATCATCTGGTCTGAAGACTACAGGCGTGATTGGATTTAAGTTTAAACACTTAAGAGAACCGTGAACGAGTGTTAACTAACCCAAATAATCTGGTCCGAGAATTACAAGCATGATTGAATTTAAATTTAAACACCTAAGAGAACCGTGAATGAGTATTAACTAACCCAAATCATCTGGTTCGAGGACTACAGGCATGATTGGATTTAAGTTTAAACACTTAAGAGAACCGTGAACGAGTGTTAACTAACCCAAATCATCTGATCCGAGGACTACAGGTATGATTGGATTTAAGTTTAAGCACTTAAGAGAACCGTGAATGAGTGTTAACTAACCCAAATCATCTGGTCCGAGGACTACAGGCATGATTTGATTTAAGTTTAAACACCTAAGAGAACCGTGAACGAGTGCTAACTAACCCAAATCATCTGGTCCGAGGACTACAGGCATGATTGGATTTAAGTTTAAACACCTAAGAGAACCATGAACGAGTGTTAACCCAAATCATCTGGTCCGAGGACTACATGCATGATTGGATTTAAGTTTAAACACCTAAGAGAACCGTGAACGAGTGCTAACTAACCAAAATCATCTGGTCCAAGGACTACATGCATGATTGGATTTGAGTTTAAACACCTAAGAGAACCGTGAACGAGTGCTAATTAACCCAAATCATTTGGTTCGAGGACTACAGGCATGATTGGATTTAAGTTTAAACACTTAAGAGAACCGTGAACGAGTGTTAACTAACCCAAATTATTTGGTCCGAGGACTACAGACATGATTGGATTTAAGTTTAAACACTTAAGAGAACCGTGAACGAGTGTTAACTAACCCAAATCATTTGGTCCGAGGACTACAGGCATGATTGGATTTAAGTTTAAACACTTAAGAACGAGTGTTAACTAACCCAAATCATTTGGTCCGAGGACTACAGGCATGATTGGATTTAAGTTTAAACACTTAAGAGAACCATGAACGAGTGTTAACTAACCCAAATCATCTGGTCCGAGAACTACAGGCATGATTGGATTTAAGTTTAAACACCTAAGAGAACCGTGAACGAGTGTTAACTAATCCAAATCATCTGGTCTGAGGACTACATGCATGATTGGATTTAAGTTTAAACACTTAAGAGAACTGTGAACGAGTGTTAACTAACCCAAATCATCTAATCCGAGGACTACAGGCATGATTGGATTTAAGTTTAAACACTTAAGAGAACCGTGAACGAGTTGGCATATTGATTGAATAAAAGATTCGATTAATAATAGTACCTTCTGAGATTATTTACATTCTAAGGGCGTGGTATTACATGACTATCTAGGTATTACATGACTATCTAGATCTTCTAGGAAATATGCCCCAATGCCAGCTCCTGAAGTAATACGATATGACCCTTCCCAATTATGTCCTAACTTTTCCCATGCTGGGTTCTTTACAGTGCCCACAACTTTCCTCAACACCAAATCACCAGGTTCTAGAGGCCTTAACTTTACGTTGGCATCATAGCTCTGCCTGAACTTTTGTTGGTAATGCGCCAGCCGAACCATTGCACATTCCCTCCTTTCCTCAATCAGGTCCAAACTCTTCTTTAACTACTCATTGTTGCTGATCGGACTGAACGAACTAGTTCTCAATGTTAGGAACTCAGTCTCCAAAGGTATGACAGCTTCAGCCTCATAGGTCATTGAGAAGGGGGTCTCTCCAGTAGATCTGCGAGTCGTAGTTCTGTAGGCCCAAAGTACATGTGGTAATTCTTCCACCCATTTGCCCTTCGCATCGTCTAGTCTCTTCTTTAAGCCATTTACTATGACCTTGTTGACAGTTTCTACTTGCCTATTACCCTGGGGATAAGCAGGAGTGGAGTATCTGTTTATGATTCCCAGTTCGCTACAATAATTTCTGAATGCTTTGCTGTCGAATGGTAGGCCATTGTCCGAGATGAGAGTATGAGGAACCCCAAATCGAGTGACAATATTCTTCCATACAAACTTCTGCACATCTACGTCTCTGATGTTGGCCAGCGGTTCAGCTTCGACCCATTTGGTGAAATAGTCTGTGCCGACCAGAAGGTATTTCCTGTTTCCTGCAGTTTTAGGGAATGGTCCCATGATATCTAAGCCCCATTAGGCGAAAGGCCATGGGCTGGATAGTGGATTAAGAGTTCCCCCCGTTGATGAATGTTTGGGGCAAATCGCTGACATTGATCACACTTTTTAACATACTCGTGGGCTTCTTTTTGCATGTTCATCCACCAATAATCTTGAGTGATGGCTCGGTGAGCCAAGGACCTACCTCCAGTGTGGCTCCCACAAATTCTTTCATGTAATTCTTCTAGTAGTAACTCAGCCGCCTCAGGATGCATACACAATAAGTACGGTCCTGAATAGGAGCGTTTATATAGTTTCTAGTCCTGGGATAGCCAGAATCTAGTCGCCTTCCTCCGAATTTTGTCGGCTTCCCCCTTTTCTTCAGGCAGAATATCCTCTTTCAAGAATTTAATTATAGGATCCATCCAGCTGAGTCCGGCCCTAATTTGATGAACTTGGACTACCTCTCTTCTTGCCTCTGTATGTTCATGTAGGTCCTCGACGAGGATAACTCTTGGCAAATCTTGTGCCGAAGAGGTAGCGAGCGTAGCCAAAGAATCAGCATGCGCATTACCATTCCATAGAATGTGCAGCAAATTGAAAGATTCGAACTCCAATTACAGACATTTAAATCCGCTCAAGTATCCCTGCATTCTTCCATCCTTTGCCTCAAACTCACCTTGTACTTGACCGACGACTAACCTCGAGTTCGAGAACACCTCCACTGACTTTCCTCCCATTCTTCAGACTATAGCCATTCCCATCAGTAGAGCTTCATATTCTGCCTCATTATTTGTTGCCGAGAAGTCCAACCTTAACGACTTTTCAATGGTGATTCTTTCAGGGGATATCAGCACTAGCCCCACTCCAGAACCTTTCTAGTTCGCTGCGCCATCCACGTACACTTCCTAATGTGAGGGTTTTGCTGAGAAATCATGCCAACTGGTTTTTCATCCATGTCTGATGTTGGCGTTACTTCTTTTAACTGGGGCTCCGTGAACTCGGCCACCAAATCCACAAGGACCTGGCCCTTGACTGATGTGTGAGGCATGTATTTGATATCAAAAGCTCCTAAGATCATACTCCATTTAGCAATCCTTCTAGTGTAGTCGGCGCTTCGGAGTATAGCCTTAAGTGGGAGCTGAGTGAGAACAATGACCGTATGGGCTTAGAAATAATGAGGTAGCTTCCGTGTACCAAGCACCATTGCTAGGATAGCCTTCTCCAGTGGCAAATAACGGATCTCGGCTTCATGCAGCGACTTACTTACATAATAAACTGGCTTTTGCATACCACAATCTGCTCATATTAACACCAAGCTCATAGCATAAGGAGCTACAGCGATGTAGGCAAACAAGACTTCATCTAGCTCAGGGCTAGACATGATTGGTGGCCGAGCCAGATAGTCCTTAAGTTGCTGAAAGGCTACATCACATTCTTCGGTCCACTCAAATCCCTTCCATTTGTAAATCAACAAGAAGAAAGGTCTACACCTATCTACCGATCGGGAGATGAATCGGTTCAGGGCAGCAATCATTCCAGTCAATCTCTGAACTTCCTTGGGATTCCGAGGAGCTTGTAAATTGTTGATGACCTTTATCTGGTCGGGGTTAACCTCAATTCCCCTGTGAGTCATCATGTACCCCAAAAACTTGCCTGACCCCATACTGAATGAGCACTTGGAAGCGTTTAGGCGCAGCTTGTACTTTCTTAGAACTTCAAAGGTACTGTCAAGGTCCTTCACATGTTCAGCAACAATTTTGCTTTTCACCACCATGTCATCTATGTAAACCTCGATATTTTTACCCAGCTGTGGCTCAAACATCCTCGTCATCATTCTTTGATAGGTAGATCCTGCGTTTTTCAAGCCAAATGGCATCACCTTATAGTGGTAGTTACTAATAGGGGTGACAAAAGCAGTCTTCTCCTGATCATCCAGGGCTAGTGGTATCTGGTGGTAACCTTGGAAAGCATCCAGGAAGCTCATCCGAGGGTGGCCGACGTTAATAGTTCCTAATGGAGGCTTTAAAGAGTCATCTCTTCGGGGCTCTGAGTTCATCTGACTTCCTCGGCCACTGGAGTGGTGCAAAAGGTGTCTCAATTTACCCTCACGGACCAGTTGGTCCAAGTGATCCCACAGGCTCCTGCAATCCTCTGTGGTATGCCCATGGTCTTGATGGTACTAGTAATAGAGATTATGATTACGCCTTTCAGGGTTCCCTACCATCTTATTCGGCCACTTGAAGAATGGTTCATTCTTGATCTTTTCCAAAACTTGGTGTACTGGCTTTTTGAATACAATGTTGACTGCTTGAGGATTTGTTGATCCTGATTGGCTAGTGAAATCTCTCCGTGGTTTACTGTTATGGTAATGGTCCGACCTGAAATCCCTCCTCTCTTGGGGGATAACCTTGTCTTTTCCTTTCCCTTGCTGTTGATCTTTTTCGACTTTTTTATACTTTTCAATATGGTCCATGAGCTGACGCTTGTTAGTAACTGGTTTACCAGATAAGGACGTCCTTAATCCATGGTCAGTAGGGAGGCCGAGCTTGAACGTGCTGAGGGCCATTCCATCAAAGTTGCCCTCCATATCATTAAACATCTCCCAGTACCTATCTGAATACGTCTTCAAGGTCTCGCCCTCCTGCATGCTCAAGGATAGCAGTGAAGATAAGGGCCTGGCCACTCTTCGGCACGTGACAAAACGGGAACCAAATGCTTGAGTGAGCTCTTTGAAGGAATTGATGGAGTCTGCTTTCAGGCTGTCCAACCACCTCATTGTAACTGGTCCAAGACTGGAGGGGAAAACCTTACACATCAAAGCTTCATCTCTAGAGTAGATAGCCATCCTTTGATTAAAGTGACTCACATGTTCCACAGGGTTTGTTTTACCATTATAGATGGTGAATGTCGGCTGGTTAAAATGCCGAGGAAGTCTCGCTTCTTCAATTCTGCGCGTAAAAGGTGACCTAGAGATCTGGTTCAAAGCCCTGCTCAAAGCATCGTTCCCTACGCCTCCACGTGATGGGCTTCTAGGTTGCCTCTTACGATGAAGCTCTTCTTCATAGGAAAAGGATTCACTGACTGGTGCTCGAGATCTCTGCTTGTAAGTGACGTCCTGTTCGTCATCGGAATCCTCATCAGAATACGAATAAATCTGTTTCCTCTTTGCATAGCGCAACTCCCTTTTTAGCTTTTCAACTTCTAGTTGCAAACTCCGGTTCTTCTCTGCATGGGACACGTGACTTCCACCATGCGACTGGCTTTGACCAGTATGCACAGTGTGCGCACTACTTTCACGATCTTGTCTCTTTTCCAAGTTAAGAAAAGGGTCAACGTGTTGGGATGCCCTAGATTCTGCTTGTTGTCGACTTGGTTCAGTTATCATCAACTGTTGTTTTCACTCCTGCACAAGCTCTCCCCACAGATGGCGCCAATTGTAGGGTCGATTTTTGTAGCCCAAGCCCAAAAGGTTTGGGTTATGAGCCCAATGAACCCAAAACAATGAATTTGTAGAGAGTGGGTGAAAAAGCTGAGCTGGTTGTGAATTAAACAATAGTCAACTATGGTGTTAAGAGATATATTAACGTAGAAATACACTTAAAAAACTCAACAAATGGATGTCCGAAGATGTGTATTATTGAATGAAAGGTAATTACAACTCTTAGTGCTACAGTAAAGTTACTCTCTTTGGCTTCTTCCTTTTCTTTTATCCCCTTTTTATAAGAGGTCTCTCCTCTTTATATAGCACCCTCACCCATCATCTTCATCATCCACTTGTTCTTCATCCAAGCATCCACTTGAGTGCATGTCCCATCAGGTATCTTCTTTAGCTCTCTGTGAGTGGTGGTAGTTGTGATTATACTGTTCAGGGGTTTTCTCCACATTAATGCGGCCAGAAAAGTAGCTGCAGTGCATTTAATGTGGTGGTTGCAGCTTGTCTTCTAGATATTTTTCTGTTTCTATCATCTCCATACGTGCCTGAAGTCTATCCTTATCATTGAAATCGTTAGAAAGATTATTTGAACCTCCCAGGTATCTGCCTGACCAAGGCTCTTTGTATCCGAGGAGAATGACCTCTTCGAACCACTGGTGATCTCTTCGGACTATACTCCTCATTCATTTCCAGGTATATTTATTCCACCTGGACTTCTTCTTAACAACTTTATTCTTTTCGGATGCACAGTAATCTTCAAATAGGGCCTCAGGCCTAATATATAAGGTTGGGCTTTTACCCCCCACACAAGTCATTTTTAATAATTTATTTTCCATCGATACATTTTCTAATTTATTCTCAAAATTACAATCAATTATAGGACAATGAATCAGTTTTTTGAATAATATTTCATATTAAAACAAGTCATTTTTTATAATGTATTTTCCATCGATATATTTACTAATTTATTTTCAAAATTAAAACCAAATATAAAACAATGAATAAATATTTTGAAAAATATTTTCATAAAACAAGTCATTTTTAATAATATAGTTTCCATTGAAAGAAACAAAATGTCTGCATTCACCCATTACTTAATTGTTGGGCCAATGAACCTAGGATGTTTTTAAAATGCATCATCTTTTTGTGAACTAATCTTAGATTTTGAAATCCATTAGATTACATGTTTCCTATATTCTTAACGTGTTTGTCAAAATTTGTATCAATCATATGCTATTTAATTACTAATCAATATAATTCATAAAATCATCTTTTATATATATGATGATCCACATATATGAATTTAATAATATTTGAGAGAGATATTATTGCTCCATTAGTTTCAGCAGAAAGCATTTTTTGTACAACATTTCTCCTTTTCCTGCAATTGGTTTGACGGAAAATGCAAGTAATTAAAAAAACCTTTTTTGTGGTTGATATCAAACAAGCGTAATAGATCCATAAAATGGTTTCCACTTTTAAAGAATAGAAAATGGTTTTTTTTTTTTTTTAGGAACTTTACAGATTCAACAAATCACCACAACAACCAAATATAGGACAAGGAATCGGTTTTTTTGAAAAACATTTTTCATAAAAAAGTCAGTTTTAATAATTTATTTTCTAATTTATTTTCAAAATTACAAGAAAATATAGGACAATGAATCAGGTGTTTGAAAATATTTTTCATAAAATGAGTTATTTTTAACAATATATTTTCCATTGATATATTTTCTAACTTATTTTCAAAATTACAACCAAATATAGGACAATGAATCAGTTTTTTGAAAATATTTCTCATAAAAAATTCATTTTTAATAATATATTTCCCATCAATACATTTTCAAAAATTACAGCCAAATATAGGACAAAATAATCAGTTTTTTTTTTTTAATTTCATAAAAACAAGTCATTTTTAATAATTTATTTCCCATCGATATATTTTTTAATTTATTCTCAAAATTACAACCAAATATAGTACAATGAATCAGTTTTTTGAAAAAAAAAATCATAAAACGATTCATTTTTAATACTAATTTATTTTCCATCAAAACATTTTCTAATTTATTCTCAAAATTACAACCAATTATAGAACAATGAATCAGTTTTTTGAATAATATTTTTCATAAAACGAGTCATCTTTAATCATTTATTTTCCATCGAAAAATTTCTCTAATTTATTCTCAAAATCACAACCAATTATAGGACAATGAATCAGTTTTTTGAATAATATTTTTCATAAAAAAAAAGGTCAATTTTAATAATATATTTTCCATTGATATATTTACTAAAAAATGGATCAGTTTTTTTGAAAAATATTTTTTCATAAAACAAGTCATTTTTAATAATATAGTTTCCATTGAAAAAAAAAAAAGTCTGCATTCACCATTACGTAATTGTTGGCCCAATGAACCTAGGATATGTGTTTTTAAAATGGTCATCTTTGCATCAAACTTATGTTAGATGTTACCATATTCATATTTGCTATCTTTCTCTTTCGAATATTCCCCCATTTTCTTCTCGACAAAACCTTTCAAAAAAAAAAAAAAAAATGCTAAACATTGTTCTATTGAAGATATTTTAAAAGGAATTGAAAGAACAGCAAGATTCTCTTAGTACTAATTTTTAATAGTTTCATATTTTTAATTAAATTTATAATGATGCTTTAACTGTTTACACAGTTCATCTTGCTTCCTTATATGAAACATGGTCTGTTAATTTAAATTCTGGTGCAAGAAAAGAGCATGGGTCTTATAGGTGGCCGCTCTTCACCAGTTATATATGTCTTTATAAGCATCTGCTTATCTACAGTACCACATTTTTTTTAATCATTGACCTCTGCTATTCTTGCTTTTACCAATTTTATTGTTTACACATTATCAAAGATTAAAGATAGAAACTCTTGTATTCCATTAATTTTCGGGTTATTATCTCTCAATAAATTTTTTGGGTTATTATTATTACTATTTTGATAAATAAGGCTATCCACCCTTCTCACACACAATGAATTAAGGAAAATATATTAATAAAAAATAAATCAATAAAAATGACTATATCTATATGTGTGCATGCATGTGCAGTCTCCGTCCCACACACAATGAATTAAAGAAAATATATCAATGAGAAATAAATTATCAAAAATGACTGTGTACATGCATGTGCAGTGCTCCCGTCCCACACACAGTGAATTAAAGAAAATATATCAATGGGAAAAAATTATTAAAAATAACTATGTGTGTGCTTGCATGTGAGAGAGAGAGAGTTTTGAACTTTTTTTTTTCTTTAAAAATTTCGACACTATATAATGGGTTGTCCTCTCCAATAGGTTGAATCTGCCAATACCTTCCATTAATCAAGAAGAGTAAGATAGTGATTGGGTACAAGGGCTAACTGTTGGTGAATTGGACCTAAAGACAGCTACTTTGCTTTACTAATTTAAAAATCCATATTCCATTATAGTAAACCTGCCCTAGACGAATACTTAATACAAATGCAAGAGGCTTTCACAGTCCATGTATATATAAGAAGTTTTATAATAACAACAATCTTTTGCATAACAATCGGAGTTTTTTTTTTTTTCTTCATATCTTTAGGTCTTTCTTAAAATATTATTCTTATGTTACTTACAACTTATATATTCCATTCTACTAAGGGCATAATGACATCATATTATAGTGTACATTTGCAATTTTCTTTTAAAGAAGTGTGATGTCTATAACATTTTTTCAACAAATCTTAAGTATTAAATTGTTACCATTTCTAATTCAAACTTGCTATTGGAATTCACAACCAATAATAACCTGTCACTTAAAATTTGTTATGAAAGTATTATAAAAATACTGTAGACATATAATTTCTCTTTTTATAATGAGTTTGCTAGATAAAAAGAATCTATCACTCTTATGATATTACTGTAAATAACGTAAATCATGAATTTTTTTGTTTAAATAATATGGACTATGACTATCATAGTTTTGAAATATCATAAACTACCGTAATTTTAAAGTAATATCAAGATATATAATATCTTAACATATACTAACAAACATAAATATAGGACAAAAAAACACTTAACAAGTGTTTGATTGATCCGAAAGATGAGCCAAGCCTAAGAGATTCAGTTCCAAATGTGGAAGAATAAAGAGAACAACTTATGAGACAAACTATCACTTGGTTCTGACAATGACAACAAGCTATTGGATTTGGTGGTAATCGATGAGTAAATTTTAAAATGATGGACATGTATTAGCAAAGTTCATGGAAAATGTCACTCCAAAAGATTAGGTGGACCAACAGTTCCCTTGATTTATGCTTTTTGTCTTATTTTCGCATGATTATCAAAGCCTCACTTACATTTTGTATGATATATTGAAAAATTTTGGGTGGTTTCCTCAAAGATTCTGTGGAACTAAACAGTATTTTTTTATGGATCTTATTGCACTGCACGTGAGAATGACGTAGTTGTATATATCTACTGCATAAGATACTACCTTGTTTTCTTTGTGTAATAGTCTAGCAAATAAATCATTTAGTATGATATATTATTAATGAAAAAGATAAAATGTATGATACATTTTTAATGAAAAGATAGAAATATAGTATTCTTCTTATAATGTCATTGAGTCTTATTAACGAGTGATTTTCTCGAAATTGAAAAATGTCATTGAGTTTTTATTAATACTAATTTCCTCATGATTTTGTGAAATTAAATTATATTTTCAACTAGGTTCCAGTTAATTCAATTGAAAAAATCTTTTGTTATCAAATAAGAGATTTGAGATTCACCAAAAAGCAATTAGTGTTTTGAGTTAATAATAAAGAACAATTATCATGAAGTGAACACTATAAGATAACATATACTCATAAGAGTGTTGTATATATTTGTTACACAATATACTACTATTTCTTTATTGATGAATAGATAAAACTTTTTGAATGACATATCTACCTGTGATGAAAAGGTAAAATCATAATAATGTTCTTAAAATATTAATGATTCTTTTAAGAAGTTCCCTTAAGATGTTTATTAAAAAACATAAAAAAAATTATTTATGAATTGTAATGTACATTATTCAAAAGAAAAAAAAAAACATGTCAGTTATTTCTTGCCATGTGGAAGTGAATTCAGTTGTCTTAATTTTTCTTGATATTTGTGCCAATTTGTTTTTTTAAAACATGAAATTGAAAACGTATTAACTTTCAAATTTTTTTAAAAATATTATATATTTTGTGACAACCTAATAGCGAAAGTTACCATATTTTTTGAGATATAGGGTGTTATACATCAACTTCCCTTGAGAGAGTATTATACAAGAAATGAACTGACAAAATATTTTGTTAAACTTAATACAAAAATTATAAATTAATCAAAATATGAGATACTTTTTTTTTTTGGCATTGGAAAGTACGACTACAAAGGCTGTATTTGTTTCGAGTGAGAATGAAAATTGGAAAATATTTTACACCCTGATGTGTGTTTGGGAGCACATGTAAAACTCGGTCAAATTGAAAATCATTTCCCTTGACTGTAAAATTCAAGCCCTTCAATTGTAAAATCATTTACACATTCCATTTACCTTCAAACCAAGTTTTACGGACTGAAAAACTAAAAAGAGATAGAGAAAGCAGCTTGGGAAAGTCACTTGGAGATCCACCCAAACCCGAATCCGGTCAGATCGCACTGCCTCATTCCCCTCCACACGTCGGTAAGTACTCTATTTCCTTTTCTTTCTTTCTTTTCTCTTTTCTTCCTTCTCTTTTCTTCTCTTCTCTCCCTGACCAACCTCAGCTCCCTGTCTTGCTCAAACCCATCTCCAATTAGCATGCCCAGATCGAGCATTGCTTGTACCCGATGCACCCAGCTAAACCCACCCCGATTTTAGCATCCTAGCCCACGATCTGACCTTTTATCGACACTGTGACCTCAAACCCATCCCTCAAACACACTACTGAAACCCGAAGGTATACCCTATTTGCTATATATATATATATATATAGATATTGATATATAAATATATTTATCCTTATTTATATATGTAAAGTTGTGATTTACAACTATTTTGTGTTGGCTTTAATTCTGTGTCAAATTTGATTGTAATTTCTTCAATCATTTTTCCCTGTATGTATGTAGATTTCTAATTGTAAAGGATGAGTGTGAGAGAGTGTGAAGACATAAGCTTCAAAGAATGAACAAGTGGTTTTCGCGAGTATCTCGCAAGAAGCTAACCAGTGAAAGAGCCATGTGTAAAGCACATGACTAGAAGATGAAGAGTCATGCCAGGCTGGAGGTTTTTGCAAGTGTCTCACGGGTAAGGTCAACCCGCGAAGGACTTGCAAAACTCTTTGTTTGACAAAAAGTGAAGTTTTGCTTTATCAAGTCTTTACCCACACTATATATATTCTCATTACCTACAAATTGGAAGGAGTGTTTTTTAGAGAGAAAACCCTAGAAAATATACTTGAGAGTTAGAGATTGTTATACCCACAATCATCTACACATTTCTTTGTGGTTTTCCTCAACTCCTACTTTTCCATCTCTACATGCTTGAGAAGTTGCTAGCCCAAACACTTACCACACCCATACTAAGTGTAAAGTGTGATTTTGGTGCTACTGGGAAGCATTGGAAGGAGCCATTCATTGGAGGATGCAATCAGGTTGAATTGCGGGATTTGGAAAGCTAGAGAATACAAGGCTCCGAGAAGTCAGTTGGTAGCAGGAACTTGGAGGGCTCAAGTACATGAGGTAGGTTTGGAGGGTCTTTTGTTATTTGTGTACTCCAAATTTATTTTCTAGTGGATCAATTTTGACTTAGAGGGTCGCGGAGAGGTTTTTTGCCGAGTTCTTCAGTTTCCTAGTCTCGGTGTTATCTTGTGTTTGCATCTCTCTTCCCTACTCTTAAGCTTTCCTTTTATTGTTGATAATAGATGAATATGGCTTAGGGTATTGATAAGCCGCACTTATTATAAATTAGAGTAAAAGCTATCTAGCCGTAATTTTATTTGGAGGGTCTAAACAATCTCTTGTGTTTTTACACAAATCCGAGCTTTCAATTGGTATCAAAGCAGGTACACTTATCGAATTTCATCATCCTAGTGTGATCCTAGACCTTAAGTGAGATGGATAGATCTCAATCTCTCAATGCTCCTCCATACTTTGATGGGAGTAACTATGCTTTTTGGAAAGTACGTATGCGTGCTTTTCTTTGTGCCATTGATGAGACGGTGTGGGATTCTATAGAGAATAGGTATGTAAGACCCACTACTGCCAAATTTGAATGAGATAAGACTGCTTTTGCTTTGGCAAACGCCAATAGCAAAGTAATTAATGTTATTTTCTGTGGTATTTCTATTGATGAGTTTCACAGGATTTAGCATGTGAAGACCGCCAAAGAGGCGTGGACTATTCTTGAGACAACCTATGAAGGTAACAAGAAGGTCAAGGACACCAAGTTTCAAATGCTCACTACTCGGTTTGAAGAAGTAAAGATGAGTGACGATGAGTCGTTTGATTCCTTCTATAGGAGACTCAACGAGGTAGTGATTGCCAAGCTCAATCTTAGGAGAAGATTGAAGATGCTAAGGTGGTGAGGAAGATTTTGAGGTCTTTACCTGAAAGCTTCAGGGCTAAGGTCACAGCCATAGAGGAGAGTAAAGATTTGAATGAGATAAAGATTCAAGAACTCATTAGAACTCTCCAAACATATGAGCTCGGATTGCCTTCTTATAAATCTAGCAAATCCCTTGCTCTCAAAACTATAAATGAGTGATTGGGTGATTCCTCCAACGAAGACAATGTAGAGAAGGATGTGGCATTTCTTGCAAAGAACTTCTGGAAATTTCTCAAAATGAAGAACAATGAGAAGTCGTTTGGCAAAGGAAAGTTCTCATCCTCAAAGAATGACAAGAGGGAGCTCAAGAAGAAGGACGGGAAAGATACTCCATCCACTCAAGGAATTGTGTGCTATGAATGCAACGGCCATGGACATCTCAAGAAAGAATGTCCAAACTATTTGAGAGGAAAGTGTAAAGTGTTTGCCACTACCCTTAGTGATTCAGACAGCTCAAATTCCAATGTGGAAGGAGAGTGTGATAGTGAAGGAAATTATTCAGCCTTCATGGCAATCACTGCAGTTGACTCTTGGGATGATTTGAGTAACTTAGTTGATGAGTTTGGTGTACATTCCGAAGGTAAAGAAGTTGAAGAGTCGGAAGATGAGGATGTGTGTCTCAATGAAGGCGAGAAGAACCTTCAAGAAGTGCATGATGCGTTGCTTGAAGATTGTGGCAAATATGCCAAAGTTGCAAAGAATGTGGTTAGAAAGATGAAGAAAATTGAAGAAGAGAATAAATCCACACTTGTGCAACTTAACTAAGCTAAATGTGAAGTTGAAGAGCTAAATGAAGAGTTACTGAATGCGTAGTCTAAAATCAAGTTCCTTGTACTTGAAATAATCCAAGCAAATGTTAAAGTGGAGCGCATTTCCACCAAGAAGCTTGACAGTGTGATTTCTTCTAAAAAATCTTCAAATGACAAGACCGGTTTAGGCTATACCGATGAAGGAAGCTCAAGCAGCAAACCCAAGAAGGAAGTGAGGTTTGTATTAGCCAAAAATGTAGCTAAATCTAAAGTGGAGAAGCCCAAGATTGAGACCCTTATTGTTGTAAAGAGAACCATTGGTACAAAACCAAAGGAAAAAGGGAAGTCATTACCCAAAAGTCAAATGGGACCTCAAGTGAAGCATTTTTGTTATCATTGTGGCGTGCGAGGGCACACAAGACCAAATTGCTTCAAGTTTCAGGCATTCAAGAGGGCTGATTCTTTGCATGGCCAAGACAACTCAAGAAGAATGCCAAAGGGAATTCAAGCTAAAGGAGAAAATGAGGGACAACTCATTGGAGATGTTATGGAAATGTTGAAGAACATTTCATTATGTCTTGCTAGCTTCACTTCCAGGTTTGAGAGTTATGTCGGTCGTACCCCTCCATCTAGGGATCTCATCCAAAACACTCGTACAGTGTGGGTGAAGAAGGGTACTCATGCATGATTACTCACTATGCCTATGCATTAATACTTCCAACGCATTAGGGTTATAGTTTCATGCACCATGGCATATGCAATCTTCTTGTGCCATTACTTCCGTTTTAGGCATGTTTCTTTTAAAAGGTTTTGTTGTTTACCTTGTTTTTGTTGATCTTACTTTGTTTGTTTTGTTTTTAGTGTGTTGAAAAATTCAAAAACCCATAAAAAGTGAAAAATCTCAAAAAGTTTGATCGCTTATGTTGTGTATATCACATGTGAGTTTGGCCTAGTACTTTCGTACTAATGGCTAGTGCATTTACAAGCTTAGCTTGTTATGTATGCACATTTTCTAAGTGTGAGCGTCATCTAGAAATTTATGTTTAATTGTTGTGAATAAATTTTTAAGCTTGTCATGAATGATTGGTCCATGGCATTGTTTCTCAAGAATTTGAGTTGTATTTGATCAAAAGTATGAAAAATGGAAGCCAAATGAAAAGCTTTCAATCAGTTGTAATCACATTAGTGAGGCGTCATATATGTTCATTTCTACAAGTGAGATAGGTTACTTGATTTCGTACTAATTGTGTATGACTTGATTGAATTGATCATTGAAATTTCATACTAGACTACAGACTAGTTCATTCTTTTCTTTTCTTTTCTTTTTAAGAAAGCACTAGTTCATTCTTGATCCATACACACAATACACAAGTCTAATATTCAACGAATGCTTATTCTATTTGTGTGATTGTATGTGTTCAAATGTGATGTGTATACTCAATTGCTTGATGATCAAACCCAAAAAGATTTTTGAATATTTTATATGTTTTTGAAAGTGTTTTTATGCATTTTGTGTGTTTAGAGTTTTGTTTTCCTTTGAGTCCATTTCATTTTAGTTGAAAATTTCTTTCAGAGGCTTTTTCGCGAGTAAGTCGCGAGTAAGAATCCTACCTGCAAAAATGATGAAGGCAATTTCAAAAAATTTTGAAATTCAGATAGAGACTTTTGTGACTGGCTCGCGAGTATGGGCTACCCACGAAATCTGTCAATGTGCTTCAGTGGCCATTTCGAGAGTAACTTCGCAAGAAGCTTACCCGCGAACTGAGCAGTTTTGCAGTTTTTAAAGCCAAACAGTGACAGTTTTTCAAACATTCTCATTTTGCCTCCTCTGTGCCTCTCTCAACCCAAAACACACTTTCACTCAAATCTCACCTAAAACTCAAGATCAATCCCTCCTAAGACCCATATAAGGTATATTTCAACACTTTTTCACTATTGATTCCTTAGATTAAGTCCTAGATTCTAGGATTTCTAGGGTTGGGTTATTTTTTCAAAGGGTTGGGAAAAACTTATTTTTTTGCAAAATCTTTTTATTTTCTTGATTGGTCCGTGTCCCATTGTATTTGTTTGTGTTTGTGTTGGCCCCAAGTATCATTTTAACATGTATCTAGGCAAGATTTCAACATGTTCATGCATTGTTTTACATGTTAATAGTTTGCATGCACTCTAAGTGTTTGATGAAATGCCCAAACGACATTTTCTAGTTATTTTGGACTCCGATGAGTACCAAAATTTTGGGGATTACTACGTTTTTACATTCTTAATATGTTTTAAACATTGGTTGTGTGTTTTACACACTTTGCCCCATGAGTGCCTTGTCATGCCTTGTTTATGCATCTCTCATGCACACCACATGCATACTTGATGCACACACTTGATCACTTGACATGTTTTGCATTTTACTTATGCTAGAAGAGTCTTGTTACATGTTTAGCATCTAAAACATGATCTTGTGACTTTGTTTACTTGTTTTTATGTTCTTTTTAGAACTTTTGTTCATTTTTTTTTGAACTAACTTGTATCTAATCAAGTTTGTTTCCTTATTTGTGTTTGTGTTTGTTTCTTTGTGTTTGTGTTTGTTTTGTAGATGTCTCCTATCAAGAAATCGGCTGCAAAGAAGTCCTCAAAGTGTCCCCGCACCTCCTTGGATTCGTTTCAAAACAATGATGCTGAAATGGCTTTTAATGATCATTACAAAAGGGCCCCAATCATCTTAAAGAGGATTGTGGACTTAGAGTCCTTAAAGGGCACTTTCATTCCGAATGTCTTCAAAAAAAGGACGTGGAGGAAGTTATTAATGTCGACGGGCAATGTGTATGAAGATATCATTCAAGAATATTATGCCAATGCCTTTGTAGAAGGAGATCACATCAACTGCTAGCTAAGGGGGAGAGAGTTCTCATTAACTAGGGATTCAATTCCGGATGTTTTGGAGATTCGGTCGACGACTCCTCACACATCTCTACAATATGATGAGAGAAGGGAGAAACTAGAACTCCTTGTGGAAATCCTTGGTGGACAGCTCAACAAGAAGGCCTTGCATACCATTCCATTCACCCCATAGATGCGGACTTTGGCCTACATCATGATCTTTAACCTCTACCCGATTAGGAACTTGACGAACTTGTTAGCATCGAAGACCATTTTCCTATATGAACTTTTCACTCACATGGAAATCGACATTTGAAGTCACATCTACCACTTCTTCATCAAATGCATCACAAAAAGGAATTCAAGGCTAACTCTACCATTTCCAAGCCTTGTCATGTCTCTTATCACAAGGGCAAGAGTGAAGATTCCTAGTGGACTTCAAGTGATGCAAAGAGAAGATCCAATAAGTGCACAAACTATGATCCGAAGCAAGGCTCATATTCCCAAACCAACTGTAGGTGTCTCTCAAATTTCAAGAGATGATGCTGCGGAAGAATGAGGAGACACCGAAGAGGAAATTGAGCATTTTACTTCAGTTCTAGAGGACACTGCAGAACCTTCTTCCCAAGCACGTGCAAGAGCTCCTAATCTCCTTGATTGTCTACTTGGACGGGTTGAAGAGTTGCATGGAATGCTAGCTTCCCACATCAGCCACTCCACATCTTAATTCACCTACCTTGAAGGATAGATCATTGCCTTCTCGTCTCAGATTGATGACATAATGAGAAACTTTAGGCTGGAGCCAGCATCAGATTCGAAGTCCGATACATTCTAGTCTATTTGGCCATTTCGGTCAAAAAGGGGGAATAGTTTGAGGGGGAGTAGCAAAGTAGCAAAGGAACACTTTTTAGTACACATTGGTTTATTTTAGTGGTTTCTAGTTTACTTTAAGTTTTTGTAGCTTTTGGATATTTACAATACTTTCGTTTAAAGCTCTTTAGTACTTTAGTTTAAAATTTATTTTCTTTAGTACTATTTTGTATATTGGTTTTTATATCTGTTTTGATGCTTATTGCTTTCTAATGCTTTTAGCTTTAGTTTCTTTAATGCATCATGCTTGTTGGACATGCAATTGATTTTAGCATTGCTCTTAATTGCATTGCGTGTCCGGATGATCATTTACTGGATAAATGTTCATTGTGGTCATTTCTTAATGACTGTTCATGTTTGATCTAGTTATGCTTTATAGCTTACAATTATTTTGGTATCTTGATCGCATTTTACTTGTTCCTATACGTACCTTGTGTTCTACTTGTTGTGAGCTTAATGAAAGTTTGTTGTACGTGCAAGTGTTTCAAGATACAGGTGTATACGGTGCAAGTGCTTCACAGCTTCTAGAATTAGGTGTAAGTGAGTTTTGCGTATGTTCCCAAACTCACGTTTAAGTCTAGAGTCTGTTTACGGAATAGCTAAAAGGGGAGATTGTAAAGTTGTGATTTACAACTATTTTGTATTGGCTTCAATTCCTTGCCAAATTTGATTGTAATTTCTTCAATCATTTTTTCCTGTATGTATGTGGGTTTCTAATTGTAAGGGATGAGTGTGAGAGAGTGTGAAGACTTAAACTTCAAAGAATGAACAAGTGGTTTTCACGAGTGTCTCACGAGAAGCTGACCCATAAAAAAGCCACGTATAGAGCACATGACTGGAAGATGAAGAGTCATGCCAGGCTAGAGGTTTTCACGAGTGTCTTGCGGGTAAGGCCAACCTACGAAGGACTCACGAAACTCTTTGTTTGGCAAAAAGTGAAGTTTTGTTTTACCAAGTCTTTACCCACACTATATATATCCTTATTACCCACAAATTGGAAGGAGTGCTTTTTAAAGAGAAAACCCTAGAAAATACACTTGAGAGTTAAAGATTGTTATACCCACAATCATCTATACATTTCTTTGTGATTTTCCTCAATGCCTACCTCTCCATCTCTACATCCTTAGGAGTTTGCTAGCCCAAACACTTACCACACCTATACTGAGTGTAAAGTGAGATTTTGGTGCTGCTGGGAAGTATTGGAAGGAACCATTCATTGGCAGATGTAATCGCGCTGAATTGTGAGATCTGGAAAGTTAGAGAAGACAAGACTATGAGAAGTCAGTTGGTAGCAGAAGCTTGGAGGGCTCAAGTATATGAGGTAGACTAGGCTTGGAGGGTCTTTTGTTATTTGTGTACTCCAACTTTATTCTCTAGTGGATTGATTTGGAATTGGAGGGTCGTGGAGAGATTTTTTGCAGAATTCTTTGGTTTCCTTTTAGATAATACGTCTCGGTGTTATCTTGTGTTTGCATCTCTGTGTTATCTTGTATTTGCATCTCTCTTTCCTACTCTTAAACTTTCCTTTTATTGTTAATAATTGATGAATATAGCTTAGGGTAGTGATATCAGTTATTTGCACTCATTTACTCTTGTTCCGCACTTAGTATAAGTTAGAGTAAAAGCTATCTAGCCGTAATTTTATTTAAGGGTCTGAACAAGCTCTTGTGTTTTTACACAAATCCAAGCTTTCAATATATTTATTTGTATATAAAATATATGTACATAATGTTATCTGCAATAAGTGTTTGTGAAAGTATATGGCAACTTGTGAATATTTTGGTAAACTGAATTTAGCATTGTTCTTGAATTGGGCTTGTTACAATATTTATGTGAATTTGGATGGTTTAACAACAATTATTGTGGAGACTTTGCTGAGATGATGTTGAATGGGTCTACATTGTCTTTTATTGCAAGATGTTTTTTGGAAAATATCATCTTCTTGCTTACACATTTGATTGAATGGTATGTCAAATAATTTCCTATGCTAAATATGTATGTCATAAGGCCAATTTTGGTTTTTAAACTGTTTATCCTATTGACCACCTAAGGGGTAAGACATACGTTGTTTTTGTTGGTCGTGTGCCCTGGGGTGTACGACACATGGGAAGAAGCCCGTGCCCAAGTTCATCAATATTCTGGAGTAGACTATAAGTTGTTTAAACATAAAATGGATGCAAAAGTTGCTTTTATAAAGTTTTGGCAGATTGATGGTGGGAATGTGCAACAAGGTTCTTCATCCAGTACATATTCTACTCATTCCAACTCAAGTTCCAGTACTCCTTCAACTGAAGAGAGCTCCTATTGCGCACAAGAGATGTTAAATACAATTTACTGGAATATCAATTAGATATCACAATTGAGTAGCGGAACCATGCAATGAAGATTGCACAGTTGAATGCAAGAATGCTAAACGCAGTGGTATCTGAAGTCCTGCCCGATGATGAGCTCAATAAAATGGTAAATCTAAACTTGGGTGAATGACCATGAAAGTTGTGTTGATCTCTAATTTTTGTATATGGGTACCTCTATAATTGTTATGTAAAACTTGGATGTGTATATGTTCATATTTTTTTGTGACTGGAATTAATGGATGTGCATATATGATGTGTATAGGCATTTTGAGATGCTCAATTGTATTATAGGTATATTTTTTTGACATTTTTCCTGTAAAATGTTTTACATTGGGGGGCCAAACACAGGAAAAATTTTCTGGAAAAACGCTTTTACATGCACGACCAAACACTGAAAATACTTTTCCGATGTATTTTCTAGAACCTAAACAAACATCTAAAAATATTTTCCTTTTCATAAAATATTTTACATGTTACCAAACATAGCCTAAATTAAATTCTAATAACTGTTGTATCAACTGGGGGCTTAAATTATTTTCTAATGCTAAAGATGGTTTTACACATCTCTCAAGGGTGAAATCAATAATCAATAATGTTCTTAAAATAATATTGATTCATGTTAAGAAGTCCCGTAAAAACGTCTATTAAAAATATTAAATATTAAATTATAAGTTGTAATGCACGTTATTCAAAAGAAAAAATAAACATTTCAATGATTCCCTAGTGGATTGAATTCAGTTGTCTTTACTTTTCTTGATATTTGAGCACATACAATTTAAAAACAAAAATGAAATTGAAAACATATTAACTTTCAATTTTAAAAAATATTATTTATTTTGTGACAACCCAAAAATGAAAGTTACCGTATATTTTGAGATACAAGGACTATTATACATCAACTACCCTTGAGAGAGTATTATCCAAGAAATGAACTGGCAAAATATCTTGTTAACCTTAATACAAAAATTATAAATTAATTAAAATATGAGATACTTTTTTTTTTGGCATTGGAAAGTGCAACAACTACTAAATTAGATTCTACTAACTATTATATCAACGGTTGGGGGGGCTTAAATTATTTTATAATATTGCTAAAGATGGTTTTACACGTCTCTCAAGGATGAAACCAGGAATCAGTAATGTTCTTAAAATATTATTGATTCCTATTAAGAAGTCTCATAAAAACGTCTATTAGAAACATTAAATATTCAATTATTAGTTGTAATGTATATTAATCAAAAGAAATATATATATATATATATATATATATCAATGATTCTCTGGTATGTGGATTGAATTCTAAAATATTATTGAGATTAAAAAATGAATTAATATAAAAATCCAAATTAGCATATATTTAGTACTAACAAAAGAAATGATACAAAATAAGCGTTTCTTAATATATTTCAATGCGACCATCTATTGAAAATGTCTAGCATTTTTAGTATAAAAAAAAAATGTCTAGCATATATTTAGTATACTAACAAAAGACGCAATCTTTTTAGTAATATTGAGGGAGAATATGACGTCTCAATAAATTAGGATAGAAAAACAGAAACCAAAGGTCTTGCAACCTCTTTTTTTTGTTGCGGAAAAGTGTTTGTTTTTATTTATTTATATAAATCACTTAAATAATTAAGGGTCCGGATTAGGTTTAGTGCTTTTAGTGCACTGAATCCAGTCGGATAGTGACAAGTATATAAAAATGGACACGTATTACAATCCCAACGAGTCCAATGCCACTAGACACTAGACCCAAACCTCCTCCAATAATTAATTCGACTTTTACTTTTTAGTACCTTGAAAGTGGCTTATTTGTATAGTATTTTCCAATTCAAGAGAGGTTACCATACTAATTCAATATAACAGAGATATTGTAGTATAATTTTGCAAAAGCTCGGGAGGTTCAAAGTACTTTTCATAATATATTTTGTGTTTATACTTTATAATTAGATTTAGAAATACAAACATAAACCTTAATTATGGGGATAAATCGTCTCATTTTTTTCTTTTTTTGATACAAGATAGAAATTCTACTATAGTCTAACTAAGTGTATATGTGTGTGAAGCTCTCTTCTGGAGATTTGAATCCTAACCCTTGCCCCTACACCCCACAAATACTTATACTTGTGGAGTAATTATTGCACCACCAAGGGTGTGTGGTGGTCATTCTTTTCTATTTAGAAGGCATTTCATTTGTCAAACCCATGACTTGTCACCTTCCTTCTTCTTCTTCTTCTTCTTCTTCTTCTTCTTCTTCTTCTTCTTCTTCTTTTTTGTGGAAGGACTTGTCACCTTCCTTGTAAATAATGCTGCACAAAAATGTGAAATTAAATTATATTTGCGATTGAAATTTTGCCAAGCTATGTGTCATGCCAATAATGCAGTTGTGAAGAATAGGCCTAGGATTCTCCAATCTCCATAGGTTAACTAAGTGATCATTAGCTCATATATATAGATCCCAATTTCATCTGGCTAGAAACCCCAGATGTTTGTTGAATTAAAATATGGGTTTAAGTGGTTTCGGACTTAGCTTAATTACAGGTTAAGTAAGGGCAATATATCTAGTACACGACAGACATTGGTGGAGATAGAGATGATTAGACCCTACCTTAAATAAACTTTGAAGATTTCAAGAACTTGATTTAGATTGATTTTCATTCAAACAATGTTGCATCAACTCCATACTACCAGACAATAGGACTTGCATAAACACAAAGGGTGAAATGGTTGTTGACAAATTTGGAGGTCAAATAAAGTTACCCTTTTACTTTTTGTCTTCTTGTATGGATCAGATGGTTGTTGGGTTCAGCATAGAATAAAATCTTGCTTTTATTTACAATCTAAAAAAAGTAATTGTTTTCAATTAGCATAGGCTGTTTAATTAGTAACTTTTAGTCCCTTAATTCTATCGGCTCACCAATTCCATTTTTGATGATCTGCAAGAGCAGTAAAAATCCTAACAATAATATATTATTTTAGGTAAATGATGGTTTCTGTGACAAGTTGATGTTAATTATGAAAAAAAGTTTCGATTAGTTGATTACAAATTCATGATTTGGATGATAATGAAAGTAGAAAAAAATTTGATGACATTGACCGTGACAAACATTAGTGGTTATGGCGGCAGGGATAATGAAAATTATGATGATGGGCGGTTCATCTCTCTTTCTCAAATATTGCACTCTAATCATTATCATTGCGTAAGGTTCATAATCTCATCAATTACTAATGCTAATGAAAACTTCATCTGACAGGTATGCTAGAGACAAGTGACAAAGATAAACAGGGTTGAATATAAACAGTTTCTGCCAGAGAAGCGACAAGAAAATGTTGCATCAGCCTAATTATGCGATGGAACTTTTTAATTTCTCTTCAGTGTAGGCCTTGAGTGCAGGTCAGTCAGGTGAAAAATATAACCACAATCCACAATCTTCTAATGGAAGAGATTCTCCAATAGGATCATATTGTAAACAATAGTTATTGCATCATATCAGGAGATTAATTAAGAGATAAGATTAATTATGGGACAGATATGACATTAATTAGAATCCACTTTAACCTTAATGTGAAAGTGAAGGGCAATGGGGATTTTAGTAATCATATTTAGGGTGTAAACCAAGCCAGGTTTAGTGGATAAAATGTACGGAATTCATAATTACATAATCCTGACTTTGTGTATACTAATTGTTAAACCTTGCAGTTTGCCAACTTAAATAGTTTGTTTGAATGACCAAATTATGTTGTTTTACTAGAATAAATCACTCTTTTTATTTTCTAGTTGAACCTAACTAGTAGAGCTTAATATCTTCGTGATGTTTGAGGTCTTAACTCAAATGAAAAATAGTATTCTTTGAAAACAACACAACAGCCCTAATTCAAAATATGGACAAAAAGGAAAATAAGTTGGACAATCCCATCATAGAGTAGTAGCGTACTTTTTTTTTTCTGGTTTTCTTTGAAAATAAGTTACAGATACAAAGTATCAAATTGCCAAAGCTTGTACAACTGCTTAGTGGAAAAGGGAATATAATTTTCATTTCGTATATATTCGATTACTTGTTTCTTTGTCAACGCAAATTATAAACTACAGCAAAGTGTAAGGTTTCCATGTCATTTTGTAACCCACTTTGTCCACTTAAGAACTGTTCCTAACTGTAACATCATTGTTCAAAGGTTGGCCGAAGCAGTGACCGCGCAGGTAAGCTAGGATTAATAGGTTTGTTTTAAACAAGCAAGGTTTCTGTAGAATTGGTAAGTTTTAGGTTTAACTTTTGCCCCCCAAAAAAGGGGGGGAAAAAAAAACTATAAGGAGAGAAGGAGCAATCATGAATGGTCAACATACCGGGCAAAAAATAAAGGGTTTGCTGTTTTTATTTATTTATTTATTTTAACCAAGAGAGGTAAGATGTATTGTAGAGCCAGAAAATTTTCAAGAAGAAGTTAATTATATCAAGAAATTTTTAGTCCAAATAATAAGCTTTTGTATATATAAAGGTTGTGAAAAAACCCAGTAACTTGCCTGCGCAAACAGTCAAGTTGAAACTAACTATATTTTTAATCGACCCACTAGTTGTAGAGGTTGATAGTTTAGAATTCTCTCAACCCATCAAGGGAATTTAGGTTACAAATTTAAACTCTCAACTTGCCCAACTTCCTCCTCAAAAAAAAAAAAAAAAAAAAAACTTGCCCAACTTGACCCGTGTACACACATATAGTATGTTTGTAACATTGTTTAACATATGTTATTTTCTTACATTGAGTTAGGTTTTACATAATTAAAACTTTTTATTTTTCATCTAGTCAATTTGTAAGTTATATGAACTATCATTTATCTGATATTAATCAAATTTCGAACTACGCCAAAAATCAACTTGACTTCCAAACTCATCCAAACTTCGACCCACTCAGATTTAGTGTGGAAGGTGGCATGAGTCAAGCAATTTTACCCATTAATATGGCAGTTAGCTTTTTGAATCTATCAAGAACCGACCCAACCTATATATATATAATAATAATAATAATACTAGTGTTTAAAATCTTAGTTGCCATATTTTTAAATATTTTTCTTTATTTTTATTTTTATTTTTTATAAGAGAGAAAACAAAGAACTATTGAATGAATGCCCATTAAAAAATCCACTAAAAGGTTTATGGCCCAATTAAAGAATGTCCTTCATCCTACACAACCTACCGACTCGAAATCACCTATGTTTTCAAACAACCTAGGATTGTAGCTAGAGGTTGGTAGGTTAGTGATGGTTTGAAAATTTTCCAACCTCTCATTGACGGTTTGGTAAAAATTTTGAAATTCAATCATTTACATAAATGTAATACATTTTTTTTTTCAAAAGATAATTTAAGAGGAGCCATTAATTAAATTGTATATATAATTTTTTATTTTCTATGAAATATATATATATATATATATATAGGAGGGAAGGGGAGGGGTCAAAAGCTAGGGGGCATGGCCTCCTTGGCCCCCCTCTTTGTACCACTGAAGGAAATGAATTAAACTCAAGTTTTCTATTGAGAGAGACCTAGGTAGCGCTATTAAGTTACAAGGCTTTTTTACAACCGACTATTGACACTATATTTATCGTATTGTTATCATTATTATTTTCACTCTAACAATTTTCTTACCTTTGAAGGTTTGAATTCCTTCCCCTCACTTACTGTAAGTGAAAAAAAGAGTAACCATATTCAATCTCATTTTTCTTCAAACATGATTCCAATTACAAAGTAACAAGCATGCCCCCATGATTGAAGAATTTTTATACAGAAAACTCACCTCATGGGCTACATATAAAAGAAAACATTCCTTAAACACACCCCCCCACACATTTGATGTTGTTAATACTTAATAATAGTATATTGTTGTTATTACTATATTATAATAATTGTATGACCAATGATAGAAAAATCCTTAAATACTTTTAGATCTCAGGCCCCGTAAGCCATGTGAATCTAGGATAAGATCCCAAATTTACTTTTCCCCAAAAACAAGATCTAAAATTTTTAATATTTGAAACTCCTCCACATGCAGATCAATAGTACGCCCTCCACTATAAGTAACCTGAGCCTTAGCTAGGCTGCACAATGCACATATATAAGTTCTGTTCCATGCACACATAAGATTCCCACAAAAATGACGTCGTTTTGTAGTATTTCTTAGAGCCCCCACAATTTGACGCTTGTGCGTGTGTGTCCTATATATATACAGCACCTCGACTAAACCCTTCCTCACCTACTCTTCTCAGTTTCATACCTCTCTCTCTGTCTCTCTGTCTCTCTGTGAGAGTTTTTTGAGTCTCAAACACGACTAGATCTTGAATTGTCCCTCTTATTTTTCTTTCACAACTATAGAGTTTTCTTTTGTTTTATACTTCTGAATTTCTAGATCCTCTTCTTTTTTTCTTTTCTTTTTTTCTCGATTTAATTGCTAGTGTTATTCATTGTGTCATTCATAACCCATGTTCTATTTTCATGGCCTAAGGTCATTTTGAGGGTTGTTTTGGTTTAGATGCCACCGGAAAATCGGACCCACAAGCTCAAACACCCTGAATTACACATAGGAAAAGTAGTTGGAGTCGTTAGTTTTGTGTGATTATATATATATATATATATATATATATCTCTTTGATCCTACTGTTTTGGCCGTGCGGCTCAGATTATTTGATCTCCATAAAACTAAAAGAAAAATTCCCTTCCACTTCATGTTTTGCACTAGGTTTCCTTTGGTCATTAGACTGTCTTTTCCAACCAATTGTTATATACCACGTGGAATCAAAAAATGACTTCAATATTCCTTTTTTTTTTTTTTTCTCTTTTGCCTATTCTCTTTCTTCCATTTTTTTAATCTTTGATTACTTTCTGTTATCATTCATAGTCATTCGACCCCAAAATTTTAAGACTAGGATTTTAGATTTGATTATTGTTATTATATTCCTCTCTATTATTCACAGATTAATCCACAGTCGTTATTTGCGGATGCAGCATCATTGAGATTCACAGTGCCAAAGCACAGAAGCAACAATCTGATTAATCTCTCTCTGCATATGCTTTGGAATTGAGAATCTTGATGATGCTGCATCAGCCAATAAATGACTACAAACCTCAAAGCAGGATCTTGATTTTGCAGCTTTGTTTGTTAAAGGTAAACTAATTAATTTCAATCCGCTTTCCCATGTGTACTATTTTGTTTTTATCTAATATGTGATTATTGATGGCTATGCTATTGTAGCACTTATTTGATTCTTTTGCCTCGTAATTTATTTTATTTTTTTCTACTTTATTACTGTTCATTTACAGGAATCAAGGAAGTTATTATGATAATGCAAAGAAGAAAGGTGAGTGAGGTAAACTTTGCTCTTATCTCACTACACTTTTTGGAGCAATATATGCGCATTTGTCTTGCTGCTATGTATTTTTTCTTTTTCTTTTTAGGGCTATAAATCTAATAAATATCAATTTAAGTGTAGGGTTTTATTATCCCTGACAAAAATATTGTTTTCCATTAAAATACAGTAGTTATTCTTTGGGGAATTCTTGTCTGTGTTGGATAAACAGTTTTGAAGCTTGGAGCTTCCCTAGGAAATAGAACGATCGATGTCACATTGAATGGTTGTGTTCACTACCACAGTATTGAGAAATATTATTTGTAGTCATTTCCAATTGAAGGAGCATCCATGGAGTTATCTCCTACCCATTTCTTCTTTAATTATATTTCCTCTTTGTGTCTCTCTTATAGAAACATGTAGGTTTTAGGAAGAATCCTATAATTTGAAGGTAAGCAATTATAGTAGAAAAATTAGTTGTTTCTGTAATTTTGCTAACTCAAATCGAATCCCCAACGTCCCCTCCTCACCCCTCAACGTCCAAAAAAGTCAGAAATTTCACTTGAGTCCTAAATAGTTAGATTTTGTTGTCCTTAAATTCATCCTCTTTTCACTCGTTAGATATATTTGACTCTTGACATTTTTAGTGAATCCTTGAAACCTATTCCTTGGCCTGTTTTCTTGTTGTCCGTTTAAGTACTCTTTCTTTTGTTTTAGTGAATCCTTGAGAGCTACTCCTTGGCCTGTTATCTTGTTGTCCTTTAAGTACTCTTTCTTTTGTTTTACCAACAATCAGAATTACCCAGCTGTAATGCTGCACTTGTGTATCAATCAAATGGAAAACAAATTACATGACTGAACTTCAGGATAGACCTAGCTGGATGGAATAACCCCGGCCTTCTTTTTTTCCCTTACAACAAGTGAAATAATGAGATATTTGAATCTAGGCTTTCTTTCTAAGAAGAACCAAGTAATGTTACTCAATCTCATGGAATTGACAATAATGGTTTATATTTCATGTTAATAAGACATCTGAAATACCAACGAGGTAATATCTCTAAATTTTTCTTTATCTTGAGGCAAAACACAACTTTTGTAAAATATTATTATTTAAAGAACAATGTTATAAATTATGAAATGCATTTTGTTACTCAGTTTATGTTCATAGGAATAAGAGAGTTACAAGGTTTTTGACAATTGAGATAAACCTTTTAGTTATAGAATATTCTGATATAGCTGTTTTTCTGAGCTTGCACTTTGATTATCTTTAGATTCATCGACCATTAATAAGGTTTATTGCAGTGGCTTTAAACAGAGATAGGCATTTCAACCTTTTGAGTTCTAGAGTAATCTATGAGATTTTGGATTTTGTTTCAATATGCATGAAGGTTATAATGAAGCAATATTGCATAGATATGACTGACTAGTTTCAGGGAGTCTATGCACGTCAGGTTGTACCACATGTAAAACAAAAGATGCCATAAAACAACATAAAGCCTTAGCTGTAACTCAGAAATATAAAGGATCATAATGATTATAGCTGACTGGTATTTAGTTTACATAGCAATGATTATGTAAGGGTTCAAGGTTGATTGTTTGATATTGTATGTTGGGAAGCAACTACAGTGAAGAATGAATTTTAATATTATTTTGATCTTTAGTTGTAAATGTTTTAAACTAACCCCGAATTTTTTATGTTAAGATTTGATTGTTGTTGTTGTAAGATTTGAAATTTTGGAACTAAGATTTTATTGTTGTTGTTGTAAATGTTTTTAACTAAACATAAATTGAAAACTAAGCCTTGATTGCTGTTATTATTGTTATAAATGCATTTAACCTAGCATAAATTTTAAACAAACTCTAGTCTTAAGGTGAAATATTTGATGTTGTTCGTATCTGTTTGGTTTTAGACCTTTTCTTTTGGACTTTTTAGGTTTATATATGTACAATTTTCAAAACTTCATTTTTCTCAATACAACTCTATTTTAACAAACTTTCAACAAATAAACGAATAAACTTTTAGTGACAAAACGACATTCAAAGACACTCTTAATCTCTTATAAAAACACACTTTGTGTGTAATAAACAGTGCTCTATAGTTATATATACCATCTAGTTTTTTGGAAGACGGGTGTCTTAGAGAATTAAGAGAGCCACTTAACAGTAGAATGATATTTGAAATTATTCTATAACAATGCTTCTAGTAATAACCATGAAATTTTTGTTTTGCCTTGGAGTTGCATTTAGTTGCTGCAGGGAACGTAGTTGTTTTTCAACCTAACCAGGTTAAATGTACTGTAGAAATGAGTGAATTTTGAACCGACTTTTTCTATTTATTAGCCATGGAACTGAAGAAGAATCTTAAGCCATGTCATGTGGGGGCAGTTAGTGACAAAAGCTGTTATATCATTTTGACAATTGAAAAGGAGGGAGACGAATATCATTCCTTCTAACGGAGGTCCACAAGTACATTGAGTGAGAAAAAATCAATGTTAGCGAGTACAAAGAGATCATAGCAAATCCTTTTTACCACGAACAAATTTGTATGCACATGAAATAATGCTTGTAACTATGTATGTTCCTTTTTAGCCTATTGGATAATGTTTTACTTATATTCACAAAAACATGTGGTCAGAATCTTGAATTGTGTTCTCTTATTAGTCTATTGTGTATTTTTACCTAATATCTGAGTTATTAATCAACATCTTGACACAGTTGCATCACTTCTACAGCTTTTTTCACATTGCTGCAATAAACTTAAGTTTAAGATTTTCGGGTATGAAAAATTGAGTTTGGACCTTGGTATGATGATAAGTGCCCCTCTCCATAAGTTGGAGTTGGAAAATCAGCTTCTCAAAAGTAGGGTAAGTCTGCCGATTAACCAGTTCATGCCTTAACAGCGTGGGTTTTGTGTACTAAATATGAATGGAATTTTTTAAATTTCCCACATTGATGATGAATGAGTGGAATTGTGAATCTAGATTTTATAGCATGGCCAATGTGTAAGCAATTCAGATTGAAGCTTTGTGATTAGACAGCATCAAAGCACTGTACATCAAAGTTCAAATACTTGAAATCTTATCTGTGATGATTTTGTGATTAGCCATAGATCACTAGTATGGGATATGCACATATTGTTGAGCAAAACTTTTTGTAGAGTTTTCTCTGTTTATTAAGTGTCCAATTATAGTCTGTTCCTGGAATTGATCGGACACATCACAAGTAATAGTCAATTAAAGAGAAGAGTCACATATTGTGTTGAATGTCACAAATTTTTTCCTGATTTAATTGTGACTAGATCTTTTGAAAACCAAAAATGAAGAGACCAAAGAGATAAGATTGTCTGAGTAGAGAAACCACTAATGAATAGATTTTTCTTTTTCAACTTTTCAATTTTGATTTGCTGTCTTCAGGAAAACAAAGGCTTTAAGGTAATTGTATCAGAAAAAATGTGTTCATTATCATATGTGGTGATTGATCTTCTCCTTGTTCACCTGGATAGGCAAGACTCTCTAGATTTATATGGGTTATTTATGCCATGAATGATGCTAGGGTTATTACAATGTTTTGTTATATAAGCCTTATAAATTGATTTGTCAATTTTAAACCTTTAAAAAATTATTTATTTATAATGCTATTGATGTGACACCAATCACATTTGTTATTATGGTTTTTTATAAGAATTATTTTAGTAAAACCGGTAATAGTTTTATCATTCCGTAAACAATACCATTCTCTCTCTCTCTCTCTCTCTCGCAAAATTTTCTTTTTGTGTGTAGAATTCACACATTAATTTGTATAGACAAATTTAAGTATTTAAATTTCAAATTGCAAAATGAAGCCTACGCTTTGATATTTTTTCCTCCCCTTAATAAAGAAGAAGAAGAAAAATGGTAACATTCCAAAAAGAAAGATAAAGATCTTTTTTCTTTTTCTTTTTTTTTTTGTTTTTTTTTTTTGTTTGCTTTAACAGTGACATATATACTTAGTACCCTCTTAGTAAAAATTTAAGAAGAGCAGTCACTAAAAGCCACCTTTGAGTGAGAATATGTACTGCTTAAGGAATCTTTTGATATTAAATACCTGTGAGTGAAAATTTGATAAGGGATTTTAACTTTAGATGTCTCCATTGGAAATACTAAGAAGTACACCATTAGTTTCAAGACTCTTGGCAATGTTAAAGGTAGATCTTGTGCATCACTAATTGTGATTATCTTTTATTTATTTTTGGTTGGAATTTATAATTTTAGTAATGCTACAAAGACAATATTTTTTATAACTATCAACCTAACTTGTTGTGATAAAAATAATATTATTTTCACATAGGTCCATTAATGGACACCACTTTTGTTATGCGTCAATAAGAGTTAGAACATATCAACAATTATGGAAAAAATTGTATTTTAAATGAGCTGTTAGTTTTCTTTCTCTTTTTTTTTTTTTTTTTTTTTTTTGAGAGAGAGAGAGGGGGGTGGGGGTGTTGGGGTTTCTTTGTCTCTCATAATCTCTCCCTTTTGTTTGTATGTGAGAAATTTACCACATGTAAAATGGCCTTTAATCTAGTATCAATGATACTGCCCCCCTAGTGGAAAATATGCACACACACACCAAAAAATGAATTATCACTGGGATTTGGAAGACTGGAAATGTCATTTGCCAAAAATCTTGGAAAAAGAGATTTCGACCCCTCTTTTTTGTTGTTTGTTAAAGTGCGTGGAAGTGACAAAATATCTCCATTTAGAACCTCAGTTCTCTTTTACCCCCCCAAATCTAGGACATATATGTTTAAACCGTACAATTTACAGCTCCTTGAGGTAAAAGACGAAACCTCCTTACTGAATTGAATGAAGTCATTTCTCTCCTTCTTGGTTCTTTGTCCTCCAAGCTGGGTTAAGCTATAGTATTGTTAGGGTTTAATCAAGTGTCTATTAAATGTCATAACAATTCAATCAGTTAAATTTCCTTGATAACGATGGTGTTGGTAGCAATGATAAATGTGCAAATACTGATATTGGTGACAATAAGATTGTGTCATGAGGTAAAGTTGGCCATAGAAAGTTTGATGTTGACAATGTGAAGATGCAAAAAAAAAAAAAAGTTAAGTGTACAGCCACACCATTTCTCATATTATCTTATGTCGTTTATTGTGAGTGATAGAGAAAAAGTATTAGATATATGTGAAGGTGACAAACAGTTAATCATAGTTTATCATATAAGATTGTAATGAGAAATGATGTTGTTAAGGTTTTGGTCTTAGAATAATTGATGAGAGGGCAAAGCTAAAGTGGGAGAGAGGACACGGTATTTTTTGCACTCATTAAGAGGGCAGAGCTAAAGAAGGAGAGAGAACACAATATCTTATGCACTCGTTATAAGGATAAAGATAAAGTAGAAGAGAGAGGAGACAGGATCTTATGTGCTCGTTATATACTATAAGTACCTCACGATAAAAGATTTCATGGATGTGTAGATCTCATTTATTGTGAGGCCATCATTGTATGCAATAATGTACTAAATAATTTGGCTTTGAGAGTCGGAAGAAATGTTTAACCCTTATGCAAGTACAAATTTACCCTTGAGTCATTACACAAGAATTGCCCTCCTTGGGCACTAATGCAAATATTTCCCCTTTTTGTCTCTGAGCAAAATTCAAACTCACAATTTTTTTTTCTTTTTTTTTTTGATTAAAAAGAGAATGAATGAAAATTTTCTCTTAAATAGTTTAGGTCCTATATTTTTTTCAAAAAGTAATATGGAATGAATTACTAAATTAAATTGTTTTTTCTAGATTATGACCAATTAGAATCAAAATTCACTGCAATAAGAACAAAAGCATTTGGTATTGCAAAATTTCTTACAAGAAACCGAGGATCTTTTGAAAATTTTCAAATTTATTGGTATATGCTTTAAATACTCTAGTATTAATTTTTTTTTCCCAAGTATACTCCTAAATAATGAAATTCAATTGGTTATTTTTTGTTTGTCTTTTAATTGTATAAAGTATAGGTATATTTATTTATTATAATTACAAATTTGAGATTATGAATAAACTTAAACATAATATGATTATATATTTATAATAAGTCTCCATAGAATCCTAAAATAAATTTGTATCAATCTACGTGGATTTTCATATTTCCCTATGGATCATTGCTTAATAAGAAAACTTTCAGTGGGGCCCGAGGGCCTGGTAACCTCGGCCCACTTTACGTCCGGCCCATGGCCCATGCCGAGGAAGAAGGCTCGTCCAAAGAAGATGCGTGGGAGCCTATACTTTAAAAACTCCCGCCGAGGATAACCCTATCCTCGGCGGACCGAGACTAGTTTCAGATGGGGAAACGGGTCCAGGACAAGTTGTCACCTCCACACTAAATGCGCTCACCTAACCCTCTGGCCGCACTAATGGAGATGTGACTCTTGGACAGGGCAACCTTGATTATTGTGAATTACTTGAGTATTGATAGTGCTATTGATGGGACGTACAGTTAGAGGGAAAATGCATGGATGGTCAACAGATGGAAGGGAGAGATGGGACAAAGAGGACTATATAAGAGGGAGGGGAGGGGGGGGGGGGGGAGAAAACAGGGGGAGCTCCTCGGACCAATGCCGAGGAGCAATTTTGAGAAAGAATTTAAGTGCATTGGCCTTAAATGGTGATGGGTTAATGGTTGGGTTCCGTTTACCTGCAAGGGCCAATTTCTTCAACCCACTCTCTAGAAATGTATTGTTTGGGACCTTACAAATTGAGTCCCTACACTTTCCAATTCCCATCCCATTTCAATTTACATATACATTATATTTATATGAAAATTAAAGCCTTTTTTAATTGTTTATTTATTTTGTTACTTTTATTAAGTAATTTTTTTGAAAAAAAAAATTATTTTCTTGCTCCCTAAACTAAAATCTTAACTCTACCTCTACAATGAGAGCAAATGGTAGAAATAAGTATGTGAAAAATAATGTGAATTTTCCTAATACGTATGGAGATTAATACCATGATGACCATACATTGATTTTGGTGGAAGATATAGTGCTGAAGGTGGTAGAGATGATGGTGGTGGTATATATAATGACATGCAATTATGATAACAACATTATAATGATAATGGTGGTGGTGGTGGTGATGGTACGGACTGGTTATTGTATTAACAATGATAACAATATGGGGTAATCACGGTGGTGGTATAATGTTTTGGAAAACATTCAACTTTCCTTCTGAATTTTTTTTTTCATTATTTTTCTTAAAGCTGGTCAAGCATGATTGTCATATATATATATATATATATATATATATTTCATTCTTTAATAATACAAAAAATCATAGAAATTAAGAATGCATTTTAGGATTATTGGTCGAACTTAATTTTATGTAGTTCAGTCATAAATCATAATTCATTTTCAGAATGGAAAAAAGACAGGTTTGATAATGTTGATGATGAGTTTAAGGCAAATCTAGATTTCTTTTACAGCATACAAGAATTTTTACAGAGACAAAACTGAGCTTCCCGCCGGAGGAGCTTGAGCCTTTGCGTTTTAGTCATAAAGTAGTGGATAGCTAGATTCAGAATCTAGTTTGTTCATGATTGCATTGGGCACCCAAAGCACAAAAAGAAGTTAAAAACAGAAAAGAAAAAGATTCCTGTATAAAATTTTACTCACTTTATTTTTTTACAGCTTTTTTCAATTGTCTAAAATTTTCAATATTTAGTTATATGATTTACATGAATAATGTAACATTAACACCAGCCTTTTCTTCCATATAGATTTGATTCTGCAGGTTAACTATGCCAGTAGGTTTCTGCATATCATTTGGAGATACTAAAGTTGACATGCAATGTTGAGTTAAAACTATAAGAGTACAAACTAAATAGATATTCTCACAAAAAAACTGTACATCAAAAGATATGTGTAGAAAAAAAAATTTTGGTTAACGCCTATGTTACTATTTGGAACTCTTGGAACAACTAATTATTCTTCAGGCAGACTGTAATTTTCATCCCATACGCACTAAGTGATTATAGAGAGGTTTAAGGGTGGCCTCAAGATATTGGTTAAGAGTTTAAAGTACAAATCCTCACAGATCTCATGAAACTTAAGAATTGCTAAATTAAACTCATTGGGGAGTTATTTAGAAAAACCTAGACCAACTCTATGCTAATCATAATAGGATTAAATTACTTATATTGCAAGTGCATGCTTGGATACACTTGGCTTGAATCCTAAAAGATGTAAAAATTTCAAAAATAAACTTTGATATTGAAGATGGATTCACATCATCATACTATATATCCTATCTCCTTACTTTTCCAAAAAAAAAAAAAACAAAAACAAAAACAAAAATGCATGTCTTTCATTTTCAAGCTACAACATGACACAATTGACTCGTGACACTGCCATATGCCTGATAAAGTTTCTTTCTTTTTATGTTTTTTAGGGAAACTGTCGTACTCATACTAGTTGCATAAGAAAAGCTACATAACCGACGACTGTTGTAGGGAACCACCACTGTTCTACATCTCTGGAAAATTATTGGCAGCCAATATGATAATGCAGCAGCCTAGCTACCACATCAAAGTAGAATGTCTCGATCTTAAGGGCTCAGACTCTCTTTTTCTTTTTTCTTTTTTTGTTTTTGAATGGACAACATTCTAATCTCATATTAGATAAATTGAAATCTTTCGAAATTTATTTACTCAATTTTCTTTTTCTCCTTAAAAAAAAATTATCAATGCTTGTTTCCCAATTATCTTTTTCTTATCTAATTGTATCAATTTAAAAGTATACAATTGAAGAAAACGACTGCATTGATTTGATTGCAACAAAGTTCAGGTCAAAGTGTGCCCACATAACCCCATATATATATATATATATATATATATAAGATTAACAATGATTCTAGGATCATAACCTTAATCCAATCATAAGTTATATATATATATATATATATATATCCAAGCAAGATGTGACAAGGTTGTTCTACTAGAATTAGTAAAGATTAATTAGTACTGCGTTATTCCTAGCATGGTCCAAGTGAGCTAGGCTAAGCAAATTAGGAGTAATATATAGAACATGTTAAGCACATATAGAACATGTAATTCAACGGTAGGATTCTTAAAATATGAATTTAATAATAAGTTATTAGGTGGTGTAACATTGATTAGAGTTACACCAAGTGTAACTTGAACCTAACTCATCTATATGAGTTGGGTTCAAGTTACACCTGGTGTAACTCTAAGCAATATTACACCACTTAATAATTTATTATTAGATGCGAATTTTGACAAATCTACCGTTGGATTACATTATATTCATATACTCTCCATTCTTGCAAAATTTCATGTTGATCAAAGATTAATAGCCATGTTATCAATCAATTGTTTAAATTCAAGTTTTTGTAGTTTAAAATAATTCATAAAAGATGAGTTTATAGATCACAAGGTAAATAACATCCGATTAGCATGAAAATTGGCATACATGTTAAGCACATATAGAACATGTAATTTAACGGTAGGATTCTTAAAATATGAATTTAATAATAAGTTATTAGGTGGTGTAACATTGATTAGAGTTACACCAAGTGTAACTTGAACCTAACTCTATATGTATATATATATATATATCAACTCCAATCTCTTTCATTGTCACCTTTCAAAAATGGTTGAAAAATGTAAAAAGAGTAATGATAACAACACCACAGTGGCCCCTCTTCCTTCCAGGGCTGCAAGCAACCCAGGCAAGGCTGAACACATAGACACATTTTTGTTTGGCACATTGATATGTCGTATTTGAGTGATTGTGCTGTGTCCCAAAAAATGTGATCGTGATGTATCTATCTCGGTTTTCTTTCAAGCTTTGCCTTTGTCATCTCATTTTCATATACCTTTTATACCAAAATTAAGGGGAAACTAAATAATTTCATGCTCATCATCATGGTCCCCTCGATTAATTTTTTACTTATAGCCAATGCAGAAAAAATATATTTGTGCCAACTTCATCATAAGTCCATGTTCAAGGCTCTGCAAGAAAAGCCACTTTTGGCTCATTTTTTCCAATATATATTCAATATGCCACCTCAATTGTCACCATTACCATCAAATTATAAGGTGGTAGTGTCTGTGTGGCCCTTTGTTGTGGTAGTGCACACGAAAATATCTATGGTCCCCAAAGCTAGACCATGATGGTAAAATGTACGATAAAAGGTCCACATAGTGATTGAACATAAATGATAGTAACAAACAATGTACTATATTAATTGAGACCACAAGTGTAATGGTAGATGATAGACATGCAGGTTGTAGAAAATAGAAAGGTTTAAATGTTTTGATTAGTGGTTGGTTTCCAATATGAATTGCATAGGATGTGAGGTTGTAACTTGTAGTACATTTATGGCATTTGAGTCCAAACTTGATGCTTTCAACTATGGTACACTCTGTATAAAGGTTCCATCAGATTTTGTTCGGCCGGTGGAAGACAAATTTTTTTTTTTTTTGGAGTTGAGTGCGATTTTCTTCTATTTCAAAAGGTTGAGGTGACCAAGCAAAGGCTACCTTCTTTTCTTTTTTTTCTTTTTTCTTTTTTTGGAATTTTGAGCCGAGAGTTAAGGGACCAATAAGGTCTGCCCACGAAGTTGAAGCTTGACCACTAAACCAATTACAGTACTATTTTTCAAGGCTCAACATTATGGGAATCTATTACATTTCAACGTGGACCTGTAACTCCATTGTTCAATCCCGATCATGTACTCAGCCTCAGTGTGTTTTCTTTTTATTTCTCTCTCTCTCTCTTTTAGGGATAGCCCATTTTCAGGGAATGGGTTAAGGTCCTAAGGGTATCTATCATATTTCAGCAGAGCTAGGACAAGATAGAGACCCAACCACTGAAATTTATTCTGGGTTTTTTCAAGACTAAAAGCACTCGTGGATCCATGAAACACAAGAGGGCCCAAAATACAAGATCTAAGATTCCAAATTCCTTCCCCACCCCCCCCCTCCCCCCTTTTTTTTTTTTTTATTGGTCTCTCTGTTTTGGGTATGTGCAAAGTGCAAACATTTTGAGTTTTCACTAGGAAGTTTGGTGTCTTTGGTTTCAGACGGAGACGGAGGCCGAAAGACCCAGGATTTTTCTGAGGGGACCGAAGTGGACCAAAGGCCTTCATGTCCAATTGGTGGTTCCATATTGGCTAGTGGGCCTATGAATTGGCGAGGTCAACACAAAGCTCAATACTCTGTGGAAAACCATCGGCCCGCCCATATCAAAGCTCACTTGTCCTAGCAATACATGAACTCTTTTAGGCAGACTTTAAGTCCGTTTAGATACAACTTATTTTTACTAAAACTGAAAATTAAAAACTGAAAATACTATAACAAAATAATTTTTAAATATGTGAATAGTACCGCGAGACTCATTTTTAATATTTTTTTCCTGAATAAAGTGGTTGTCGGTCCCATGAACAGTGTTACTACAGTGCGTAAACAATGATAATTGTCCCCTGAACAATGTTGCTACAGGTCAACATATGCGGCTAAAAAAAAAAAAGAGGAAAACTCTGAAAGTTGCAAACGCAAACGCGCTATCCAAACAAATACTTTAATATACCATAAGTAAAATAGAAAATAATAGATTTGATAAATTTGTTGTGGCATATGTTGCATGTTCAAGTTTCAGGGGTGTCAAAGTTTTTTTCAAAAAAATGCATTTATAATCCTATCCATTGAATGAAGATTATGTTAGTAATAGTAATCTTTATTACTGAGGATAAAAGACATTATAATGGATTGGCTATTCTTATTCACAAGTTTGGTTGTTACATATAGAAATTCGACGAAACTACAATATTGGTCCCTCAAGTTTACCCTATGTGGGCAATTGGTCCCTCAAATTCCAAGAAAGCACAATTAGTACCTTAAGTTTTAAAATTAAGTTGTATTAGTCATTTTACTAACTGTTGTTAGTGGTGTTACTTACATGACTAACAGAACAATGACTTGACATTTTTTTTAATGATGTGGCATTTTTTTTATTGAAAAATTACAACATAAATTTACACCTGAGAAATTCACAAACCAATACCAAATTAAAACCAATATTGCGACTGATTCATAACATGTTTCCACTATTTATTTTACAATCAAATGATAAAATTAAGGAATACAATCAATAAGATCAATAAGATGTACAAATCCAAAACCAGAACCAACCTTTTATTACCCTTTGAGTTGACAACAAAAAAACAAAAATTAAAAACAAAAAAATCAATACAGAAAGTATGAGGAAAGCTCAATCCTTCTGAGTGTGACGTCCATCTCAGGAATGTAAGATAAGGTTACAAAGAATACATGCCAATAGGGGGTTGGCTGAGTTGGTCAGGACTTCGCTTCCCTGCTTGTCAGGCTTGAGTTCGAGTCCTGCCAACGGCCTTCTGTTGGTGGGCATCCTTGGTGAGGGGTGTTCTCAGAAATGAGGTGACTCTCACACGCGCAAAAATAAGTGAGTATCTCATGGCGCGGCACCCTGCCCGGGGGTTTAATACAACCATAAACGTCCCCATTTTTGTTAACCAAAAAAAAAAAAAAAAAAAGAATACATTGACAAATGACTATTCTTTAAGACTGTTGATGAAAATCAAAATCTCAGGAAAACCATATACACGACATGATAAATAACCCAAAAAGAGAAGGAAAAAAAAAAAAAAAAAACTTTGAACATATTTTTCCTAAATTCACAAAACCATAAACGAAAATTCACAAAAATATTCAAAAAAAAAAATTGTTATACTGTAGCAAGCTTGCATAAGTTCGATGCCAGATTCCTACAAGAGTACCCCAAAGATCTCTCTGAAGAAATCAATCTCTTGGCGCTTTTGGTAATCTGACTTTTTACTATACACATGAACAAAATCTTCAGGTTTAGCAACCACCATGAACTGACGCACCCAAGTTACCCTTGAGAATTGCAATTGGTGATGATAGCTTTCTTATGTCCCATACTTGACAAGTCTTATCCTGATTCCCAGTGGCAAAGCTGTGTCCATCAAGGTGCCATGTAGAAGCAAAAGAGTAATTTTGAAAGACCAGCTACTGTAGCAACAGTCAAGAAACATCAAACAGTAATTCAATCTTGTCATCTGCGGCGGCTAGGGCATGGTATTGGTTTGTGAATTTCTTAAGTGTAAATTTATTTTGTAATTTTTTAATAAAAAATGTCACATCATTAAAAAAAAAAAGTTGTCAAGTAATTGTTCTGTTAGCCACGTAAGTAATACTACTAATGACAGTTAGTAAAAAGATTAATAAAACTCAATTTTAAAACTTGAGGGACTAATTGTGCTCTCTTGAAACTTGAGAGACCGATTGCGCACACAAAACAAACTTGAGAAACTAACATTGTAGTTTCGCCTATAAATTTTGTAATTTTTTTTTTTTTTTTTGTGGAAATATATTTGATGATGCATAAAATCGTCAGTGAATTGATTGTCCGTACACATGCCAATTAGAGTACCTGAAAAATAAGAGAACAAAGAACCTATAGAGAGCACCAGTGAGGTGCCGACCAAAGACCCTTCGAAGGTTAAGTCAATAATAAAAGAATCTCCAATAACTTAAAAGTGGGAGAGTTAGGAAATTTCACGTACCTTAGAAAAGTGAAGACTTGGTGCTTATATAGTGGTGTAGAGCTAACCAAGATCCCTTGAATGCAAGATCTTTCCTTGTAGAGAAAATATGGAGTTAAGGCCCCGAGATCTTAGGGTTTTATTTCCTATACTGAGAAGATACAAACGTGTAGTAGAATCTTTGGAAATGATGTGCAAGTTCTTTCCATATAGGGATGCTTGAGTGAGGAACACGCAAATAGCATGGGGGCCAAGTGTATCTACCCGTCGGTATGCTCATTAATCTAACAGGTGCTTTTAGGTTTGACAATGGACGTGGATGATGTCGCATGGCCATCCAACCTAATGGATACGTTTGTCTCGAAGGATCTTAAGAGGCCTGAAGGATACTTTCGTCTTAAAGGATCTCAAGAGGCCCGACGATCAAAAGAGTTAACTGGGGTAACGGCACTTCTTGTTCAAGGGGTTCAAATGAACCCTTTAACTTCAAAAAAAAAAAAAAAATTATATAAAAAATATTTTTTTATTAGTTTATTTTATGCTTAAAAATAATTTTGCATACATTGGCTGAATTCTTGCACACCCTAGTCATAGATTAGTACAATCTAAAACTAAACAACAATTAGACATTTAGTGTATAATATGTTAGAGCATCACCATTAGCTGTTTAAAAAAAATGTCATTTTGACATACCAAAAGCTTACTTTATTATATTAACACACCATTTTACAATTCACCATTTATCACATCTTCTATTTTTCAATTCTATATATTAAAATAATATATACCAATATTAATATAACATTAAAAAAACCATAAATATAAAAAATACAAAATAAAAACCCCCTACATACACAAACACAACCAATGACAAACCCACCACCATACACAGCATAGCCTACCACCACCACCACCACCACCACCATACCTAAGCACAGCCCGCCACCACCAACCATAGGTACAACCCGCCGCCACCAACAAAAATCCATTAGCCGCAAATATACAGAGAGAAATGAGAGAAAAGAGCTGAACTCCACGTCGTGGTTGACCCACCCACTGCCGCCGCTAACCCACTCGCCGCCGACCCACCCACTGCCGCCGCTAACCCACTCGCCGCCGACCCACCCACTGCCGCCGCTAACCCACTCGCCGCCGACCCACCCACCCATCAACACCCTACATCCCACCCTAACACTTAAACCAGAACCACCACAGTAGAACACCAAAACCACCACCACAGAAAAACAAAAACAAAAACAAAAAACACAACCAACTTCGCACCTACCCACTGTTGACCCATCCACAGGCTGGCCCACCCACCACTAAATTCACACCCAGAACCCAACCGATTTGCCCATCACCATCTGAATACACCCACCATCAAATCACTGCAAAAAAAAAAAAAAAAAAAAAAAACCACAGTAACACTAATCGGCATCAGGTGGCACAGCAAGGCTGAACAGAAGAGAAAAAAGCAACAACAATAAGAAGAAAAAAGAGTGAAAGAAGAGATGGGTTGATAGGTCCATTCCGAATGTCTGAGTAAGAATGAGAGAGGAGAGGAAAACAAAGGAATAAAGTGATGAGAGAGGAGAAAGAAAAGAGAATAAAAAATAATAAAACCATATGCCATTTTGTTTTGTATAGTGCCAAAGTTGAGACGGTACTGTAGCATGTCTCAAAATTTTGACACATTTAACATACATCATGATGCTTTGTTTTTGGTGTTTGGTGTGCCAAATGCCAAATATTTGGCATTTGGCACACCTGATGGTGATGCTCTTAGTACGTAATTGAAGAAAAAAAATAGTAAAGTTAGCAATTGTTCAAATCTTTGATTGGTTAAGTAAACACTTAGTGTAATTTTTCTGTATGGATGAATATAGATGTGTGGGTTAATAAATAATGTAGTGTCAATTGGTTACATTTTGTCATTTTAGTTTAAAATATTTTTATAAAAAATGACATTGACATAAAAATAAATAAATGTTATACAAACTTAACAAAATAAAATGGTCACACCTAGCACATTTACAATAGATAATAAAAACAAATAATGAACTATGATGTAGCGATTTTAAAATATAAAAACTCATGACTGCGCACCTTTGGCCTAATAGTCACTCCACGAGTATTAAGCGCTTGTGGGGTGAGGGGGGTTAAGGACTGAGGTTCAAGTCTCTAGGAGAGAGTTTCATACACATATACACTTAGATTAGGTTATAGTAGAATTTCTATTTTGTAAAAATAAAAATAAAAAACTCGTAGAAGTTGTAAAATTTCATATATTTGCTTTTTTTTTTTTCTTTTTTTGACTTGATATGTTCAATTTTTTTTATTAAATTTTTTTTAATTTAAATTTCTTAATGACCTATCTAAAAAAAATTCCTGAAGCCACTACTTAGAGTTAAATTTTTTTTGGGTAAATGACATATTTAGTCACTATCCTTTAAGCTATTTATCAATTTGGTCTCTAACCTTTTAAATGTGTTAATTTGGTTCTTAACCTATTGATATTGTGTTAAAATAGTCATTGTAGTTAAATGTTGGATGGAAAATATTAAAATGGCTAACAATGATATTAAAATATTAATTTAAGTTGCCACATGAGATGGCACATGGCCTTAATTTAAAAAAACAAATATTCAGCCAAATTGAATTCATTTGAGCGAATCAAATATATTAATTAGCAAAACTGGTAGATCTGAAAAATCAAATTGAACGCCAACAAAACACAACATAACCTAACCGAAGTCCCTACCCTAGGAACATTGAGGAGAAGAAGAGAAAGAGAAAGGACATGAGGGAGAGAGATCAAACTATGGAGGTTCTAGATTTTTCTCAAAGGGTGATGTGGTGTGAAACCGTCGCTGTCTCGTCGGGTACCTTCGCAACAAGAGTTCTTCAAAACAAACGCGTGGCGGTGCAAGAATGGACAAGCTATTGCTTTGAAGAACTCTTGTGTGGGTATAACAGCCCGTCTCTAATGTGGGTATTGTGATTGAAGTGGTATTTCGGTACTTGAAGTGATTATTTATGGGTACGTGAACTGCTGCTGCGGTACTTAAAGGAATGGTGATTATTTGTGGTCGCACATAAGGTGTTTGTGGAAAGTTCCAACACAGGGCTCATACAGCTGCTTAACTCTAGTAACGAAGTTCAAGTATAGATAGGCTATATGCTAGATGAGTTTCAATGGACGCTGCATTCAAATTTATTTTTCATTTATTCTGAGAACTCATGAAGCCTTTAGGTGGGATTTAGTAGTTGATTTTGGATCTTCCATTAGCTGCAAAATATGATAGGCAAATTAAATGAAAAGAGCTTACGGAGGAAGCTGCAAAAAAAAAAAAAAAATATCCAACTGAAGAGTTCCATTAGCTCCAAAGATGTTAAGATTAAATCTGAAGATTTTTCTTCTGTTCAAATTTTAAATCCTAAATATGTTTGTGATTTTAATTTTCGTAAAGTTTTTTGTTTTTTTGTTTTTGTTATAAAATCCCATGTGGGAGCCCACGTGGCAACTTAAGTGACATAAAAAATATATTTTAATTCCACCATTAATTATGTCAAAATTTTCCATCCAACATTTAACGGTAATGGCCATTTTGACACAATATCAAAAGGTTAATACCAAATTGACACATTTAAAATATTAGGAATCAAATTGACAAATAGCTTAAAGGATAGGGACCAAATATATCACATAAAAAAATATATTTTAATTCCACCATTAATTATGTCAAAATTTTCCATCCAACATTTAACGGTAATGACCATTTTGACACAATATCAAAATGTTAAGGACCAAATTGACACATTTAAAATATCAAGAATCAAATTGACAAATAACTTAAAAGATAGGGACCAAATATGTCATTTACCCAAAAAATTTCTTTCATCAAAATATCCCTTATCAATATTAATTGTAAAAGTTTTTTTTATGAGACATTTTTTTGGATTTGGCTTACCTCCAGTAATTTTTTAATTAGAATCTCCTTTTATTTTAATAAAAAATTACCACGTTACCCATTAATTAAATAAAATTTGGAGATTAAAATCCACTACCACTACCACTTGTTATTGTGTATTTAAAACAAAATGACATTTCTAATTAAAAAAATACTAGAAGTAAGTCAAATTTTTTTGAGAATAAAAGAAGTTATGAGACTTTTTATGGGACTTAATTGTAAAAGTTGCTGTTGTATATACTAAAGAATATCTATTATAACCATTTTAGAGAGAAGTGATTACTCCTAAAAACATAATTAATCCATTTAATAAAGATGTAACTAGATAACCCAAAAAAAAAAAAAAAATATATATATATATATATATATAGAGGATTTTTCTTCAACTTGATACGTTTAATATTCGATTCGTCAGTTTCTCAAAAAAAAAAATAAAAAGATTCGGCTTGGCTATTTTACCACCTTGTTAGTAATAAAATCTGCTTGGGCCTGAGAACCAGGCCAAGTTTGTGCGCTACAGACTACAGTATAAGGCCTAGTCTCACAATATGAAACCATGGACTGGACCTCTCTGGCTCTTTCCATTGATTGACTTTCCTTTTACAATTCACAACGAGAAAGAAACGGTGAACCAAACCAAACCAAACCAGTGCTCGTCTTTCACAACCCCCCAAAGAATCCCCAATGAAGTGCCAAAGATTCCTCTCCATCCCTGTCTCAGCCGTGTTACTGTTAATGGGTTTTGTGTATTACATCACGGTATTCGTTTTCATCGAGGATTGGGTTGGGTTACAGAGCTCAGCTGGGTATTTGAACGCTCTCATTTTCACTTTCCTTGGTTTTCTCTGCCTTGTCTCTTTCTCTGCTTGTGTTCTCATTGACCCAGGTCACGTTCCACCTTCCTATGTCCCTGATGTTGAACAAAGCCGGGCCTCGGATCAAGAACCCAACAATAATGTGAGTTTTTTTATTTAATGGTTCAATATCAGAATTCTGATATGGGTTTTATGTGCTTTCTTTGGTTTCTGCTTGTTTTTTGGGAAAATATGAGGAAAAGAGAAGATTTTGGATTTTGGATCTCATGGTTTGTGTTTTGTTGTTCAGAAAAATGGAAACTTTACTACAATTGATCATTTATTTAATCTTTTCCTTTATTTTTTTTGCAAGAACTTGTTAGATGTTCTTTGTTTCCTTGGCTTCATTTGGTTGATAAGAGAATGTGGGAAAGAGATGAAATTAGAAATTTTGAGTCTTATGTATTCTAAATGTAGTGTTAATACATTACAAGACTAACTAAATCATAGCTCTATTGAACTTGTGGAGGTAGCCTTTAAAAAAAAAAAAAATTATAATGTATATATTATAGATCCCCAACCTAGCACATGGACTAAATGCCCCCAAATCCCTCCCATACATGCATACAACAATCTCTTCATGGGGTCTGAACCCTGGCCACCACCATGGGCTGCTCTGGGGTTGCTACCAGGTCAAGAGGTCTAGTTTGGTTTAATTTGAGGTTGATTTTGCTTTAGCGCCCCCACACACAAACACAACCACCCCACCCCACCCCCCCCCCCCCCACCCCCCCGCGCGCGCGCGCGCGAGGCGGCAGGCGGTGTTCTGACATATGCTACATTTCTTTTTTCTTTTTGTTAAGCAAGATCTGTACCTAAAACTTACCTGATAGCCCATCCCTTTACCACTTGAGCCAAGACCCAATTGCTACATCTTGCCAATTTTTTTTCTAGTGAATTGTAAATACTATAATCTATTTATGTCACCATTTGACGCATTACTAAAACTTTACTCTAGATGTAACTTTTTGTTCCTGGATATTTTTCAATAAGAGAATCTATTTTTGTCACCATTTGTTGCAATACTAAAACTTTACACTAGATGTAACTTCTTGTTCCTGGATACTTAATTTCTGATAGGGTGCACAACCAAGGCCCTGTGACAAGTGTTTTACATACAAGCCCCCTAGAGCTCATCATTGTCGGATCTGCAGAAGATGTGTTTTGAGGATGGTAGGTAGGTTACATTAACTTTAACAAAGAGATCTGATACGACTATAATTTCAAACATGATTAAATTTATGATTTAAGTTCTTTATGCTCCTGCCAAAATTTTGTGCAGGATCATCACTGTATGTGGATAAACAATTGTGTTGGCTATTGGAACTATAAAGCCTTTTTTGTACTTGTCTTATATGCAGCTATAAGTAGCATCTACTCTACGGTATTATTTATCTGCTTTTTCCTTTCATTTGTTTTAATGTTTTTAAGTTGACCCTATAACAAAGCTCTTGGCATTCTTAGGTTGTGTTAATAAGCTGTTCATTTCAAAAGGATTTCAGCGGAAGGGTTCCCCTCAAGATGTTTTATGTAAGTTAGTATTTAATTATCTAAAGCTCTCATGTTGAATGTTAGTTTTATGTTTTGAAATGTATCATAATGTCAAATTCTCAAGTCAGAATTCTGGTCAAATTTCTTTCACTTCAGAATGCATTTAAGGGGGTTATCTGGATCCAAAACTAACCATGCATTGTGCATATATGTTGATTGGTGTTTGAGATATTGCAAAGCCTCTCTCTCTCTCTCCCCCCGCCCCCCCCCCCCCCCCCCCCCCCCCAAAAAAAAAGAAAAAGAAAAAAGAGAAAGAATGAAGTGTCTGGTGGAAAGAAAGTTAAAAAGATGACTGTATGTATGAATTTCACTGAAGTTATTTGATATTATTCACTTAATTCCTTGGGTTGTTGTGTTTTGCTGTTGAAGTACAAGTCTTAAAATCCTTTTTAATGAGAGTCTTGGCAATGGCATACATTACATTTCATTTTCAAAGCAACATTTTTGTCAAAAACTTGGATCTCTTTTAGATCTCGTTCTAGATAAAACTATTTAAATGAATTAGGTTATCGCTTATCAGCTTATTACTTTTAGTAGATGTCTGTCATCCCTGCAGCTGGATTTGTGGCTGTTATTATGAGTTAAGAGTTTTGGGAACCTGTGATTGATAAACCTTACTTAAGTTGTCAAGCTTTTAAATATAGTCCCTGTGCATGTCGAGTTTATCTGAATTAAAATCCATTTGTCACCTGCCTTTTCCCTTTTCTTTATTTATATATTTTCAGTGGTACTTCATGAAATTTTCAAGGGTGCTAAAGTTGTGTTTATTTTAGGTTATTTGTGGAGCAGGGATGATTGGTTTGAGTGTTACATTTGGAACTCTTTTGGGTTGGCATGTCTACCTTATCATTCATAATATGACAACCATAGAGGTAGGTTGTGAGTTTCCAGAGTTGGATGTTTCATCATTGTTTTTCAAGTAATTACTGGTGACGATCTCATGATGAACCCTTTACCAGTATCACGAAGGAGTACGGGCAGCATGGTTGGCTAAGAAGTCCGGTCAGAATTATCAACATCCATTCAATCGTAGTGTTTACCAAAACATAACCTCGGTCTCTCTCTCTCTCTCTCTCTCTCTCCTTTTGTGTATTGATATTTCAATTAAGTTTGTGATCTGTCAATATGGTAACTTATTTGCCTTTTGTTCAGGTTTTAGGTCCAAACATGCTGAAATGGTTGTGCCCCACAGCAGTGAGTCATCTAAAAGATGGTCTTGCCTTCCCTATTTCACATGATAGTTTATAAAGATTTTCTGCCTCCACTCATACCTGTTTATCAGCACATAAAGGAATGAAGAGTTATTATTTTATTCTCTTCTCAATATGAAAGAAGCAAGAAGCCGACCAGAAGTGACTAAAGTTTATTATGGATAAATTGGAGCAAGATCTTGCGTTCAATTAGGTACACTAGAAAGCTTACACAGATGAGTCTGTTGATGAAACCTAAGTTGACTGGTGCTCTCTTACCATGCTGAAGTGAAACATGATAAAGTTCTTGCAACATCTGATTGGATATATAAAAATTATAAAAAAAAAATCATTAAAACATTGATATGTAACACTGATACCAGATGATTTTACGTTGATGTCATTGTAAACCACATATGATTAGAGCCCATACCTTATAGTTAACCTGGAAGAAGTTGTTGTAATATCCTGATATGAAGGCCCTGTCTTGATAAAAGTTTCTTATGTGTGCTATTTTCATTTGTAAATTCAGTCATTCTCTACCCAATTTATTCGTGGTCCACTAATTTTGTTGTTTCCTTTTTAAGTAATAATACTCACTTTGAAACTCATGTCACAAGATGTTAATTTCCTACTATGTCTTTATTTTGACTCATATAATAGGATGAAATCCATCATTACATGGTTTTAGAAACTTTTTTTTTTTGGCGTATATGCTTTTATTTTTATTCATTTATACACCTAGATTCGTTTGCATGCTTCTCCACTTAACTTTTGGTTTGATTAAGAATCCTTGAGATTGGTTGTAACATGGTGAACATTACATGACTGCTATATATTTTTTTAATAATGATCCTTTGTGTCCATAGAATCTAAAAGTTAAGACCACCAAAGGACATTAATCCCGAGTTTCCTGAAAAAAGAAGAATATTGTTAACAAGCAATGATAATCTTGGTCAATGGACAAGTTTTTCGTATTCAAAATGATACTTTTTTCGAAGGATAAAGCAAAGGCGACAACTTTGTTTCTTCTTCTTTCTGCTGTTTTTCTTTATATTTTAACTTGACTTCTAACACTTTCCACAGGGTACTTTGGGTTTTGGCTATATTGGGCAACCGATCCCTGTGTGAAAGATGAAGGGGTGAGTGCTCCTAAGGGAGCGTGGAGCTTATTTTTATTAGCTTATTGGGTTTTAAAAAGGCATGTTTATTGCACATAGTGAATGTGAATGTGTGCACACATTATGCAAAATAACTGAAATTATAATTTTAAATCACGTTTTTAAGTTATACATTAACTGAATAACTTGGATATAGGTTTGTTTGATTAGGCATTTTGGGAGCTTAAAAAAACATTTTTAAAATCTAGTACTATGTTTTGCAACAATAATTCTACATAGCTTTTTTACAAAGGCTCATTTTAAAATCAAAACACCCTTTTTCCAAGAGCCTATGTAAACCCACCTAAACTCTAAAAGCGTTACTCTACATTGTAGTTAATTGTGCTGCACCCCACTTCTTTGTTTTTACTTTTAATGGGTTTTTGTTTTTGGTATTTCTTTCCTCCCTTTCAGATAGCATTAGGTAGGACTCAATTCTTGTGAGTAATGACTGCATTTCAAGATCCAGAAATATGAAGACAAAGTTATGTGGGTTGTTAGTAAGAGGTGAACATCATGAGTGCGTACTTTTGTGGACAAAATAATCTCCTTTAATACACCGCCAATGTAGGTATGCCACGAGAACAACGTGTACACGTCATGAGCATATCGTGAAAGTCTCTACCATGGTCTTAAAAAGATAAGCACCCCTCATCCCAGCTTGTTGGAATTTCTTATTTGTTTCTATGAACTCTGACCTCCTTAGAATGCACATATTGAATATTGAGAAACTAAAATCATTACTATGAAGAAGATAAAACGAGAATTATTGAGATATTACGTACGTGAGTGAAGATTTTTTGTGATGGAAATTGAATTACTGAGCTGAAGATGAAGATAATATCATAATATCTACATTTCTTCATGAACAAACAAGTATAATAATCATGTAAAGCATTTGGACATTTCCACATCCTATTCCATCATAATCAATCTTTATTCTACCTCACATATATATTGCGTTTGCCATTATAATCGACCAGTCCTTATTCTAGGTAGCTAATCTTGTTCAAAGCATTTTTAATCAAAGTTTCATTCCTAAAGATCTTAATTGTACCTCTATAGTTTCATTAGTTTTACCAATTAATCTATACTAGAAATTGATTTTCTACAATTTTATATATTTCAAATGCATGATGATGCCACTCTCTAGAGATTGGCAAGTTGAAGTTAAGCATATATATAATGAAGCCAGATAAGCCAATTGTTGAGCTAATCATCTGGCATTAATGGGTGACCAACTTTTACATTCTTTTTATATCTACTTGCAAGACTTTACCTCTTGTATAATATTCTTTATTATATGATTGTATATTTAATCTTTTACGTATAAAAAATTGTGTTTGCACTTTTTCTTTTTTTCTTTGAGAAATCCTTTGAGTATGCAAAACACCCCAATTATTTGATTTTGGAGATGAAGCTTTGAAAAATCTTGTGCCTACTTCAATTAGGTTTCTCATGCATAATTGCTGGTGCTCTTTAACTGTTTAATGAGTAAGACTGTTGAAGTTATTGTGATTTTGATATGAGAGCAACCAAGTCCCAGGTGTTTAAAAATTTAAACTTTAGAGAGCACAACTTGGCTTTGCATTAAAATTTTCCTAGAATTGAAGAATGTGATTTACACGTGGAGTGCAACATGTAAATGAGTCTGGATTCCGATTAGATTTACGGGCAATCAATGAGATTCATCATGTATTTTTTTTTTTTTTAAATTTGATTAGGTTCTACCCTAAGAATAATAATAATATTTTAGTTTTCTAGCTAATTTCATGGTGTCCATTTGGATAATGCTTTTTACTATTTGCTTATTTCTTTACCTTAGAATTACTTTAGTAAATCATATTATATATTGTTGCTTTTCGAAGATTATATTATATATTTTGTTTAGTGACTAGCCTTCCAAAAGTTTGATGTGCTGCTGTAGAAATTGATGTGGACTGTGGGTTCTAGTTAGCTCAACTGGTAAAGTCTTTAATGGTTATATAAGAGATTTGGGGTTCAATCTCCGCCTACACCAAAAACTGATTGGTGTCTTGGTCTGATGATAAAGAGTTATCATCAGAAGCGGACGTCATAAGTTGAAACTCTCTAAAAAAATAGAAATTGCGGTAGACTAAATTATGCAAATCAAAATTGTTGAAAGTGGTGTCTATTTGGAATCCCCAAGAGCTTTATATGAAGCATCTAATTGAAAAGAACTGAAGTTGCAATAGAGTCCATCCGCAAAGCTTGGGTAGTGCTTATGACGTTTGCCATGATATCTGCCTTAGCAAATCATTACCTTGAGAATTCATCATTGATCATTGGTCTTCCTTCTTTCTATATATATATATATATATATATAAAGAATAGATTGATCATTATCCATTCCTTAATTGCGAGGCTTATAGTAGAGGATGGTTTTTTTTTTTAATTTTTCAAAAACAGAATAATTGTTTTGGGTGACTAAAATTTTAAGGATAAAGGAATACAAACGAATAGGGACCCGTAAGAACCACCGATGTCTACTGTCCAACCTGAATGAACTTTGGGCGACAATTTGATGGGTTTGTAAATCACATATTATTATTATTATTACTTATTTATTTATTTATTTTTTTGGTATAAGTGAAATTTTGGGCGATAATTTGATGGGTTTGCAAATTAATTTAGACCTAATAATATAGAAAACCTGGAAAAATCGGTTTAACAAAAGCTTTCTCCAAATTTGATAACGTGTTATTAACAAAATAAAACACATTAAATATTCATTTATAAGGTTTATTTTTCAGGTTTTTAAAAATAAGTTTGTTAGGAAAAACTGTAATTTGTAACTCAAAAAAAAAATCGAATTTTTTAAAATTATGCTTTAAAAAGTAGGCTTTTCAAATCATAATGCAAAAGAGCACCCTCTATTGCATGCGCAACTTAATTTATGAGTTTTGCACATTAGTTTTACTTAGTATTATTCATCAATTTATGAGTTATACATTTCCTCAAAAAAAAAAAAAAAAAAAAAATTATGAATAAACAGATTAGTTTTAAATAGAGGCTTAGCGATGGTTTGGTTAAGTTATGATAGAATTGAATATAGGTCAAATGGTAAAATTTATATACAATTCTTGAAGTATTGTACCTTAAATTTTCCAATTGAATTCAACTATATAAATTCAACAATATAGTTTGATGGTCAATTACTTTTTCCTATTACCCAAAATTTTTTTTCTTTTTCTTTTTCATGCAGGTTTAGGCGGATAAATGGGTACGAATTCAATATTCTCAGGTCTAATTTTGCTTTTCACATTTTTTTTAAAAGCTTTGTTTTGTAAGCTGTTTCCTCCAATAGATATTAGATAAGCTACATATCGAAAATTATAAAATATTGCAAATCTTAAATTCAGAATGCGTCAGAAATTTGACCTTGAAAAGTTGATTACATGAAAATGTCTAAAAAAAAAGAAGCATTATCTCAATACCATATTCAATTTGGCAAGATTTGTCGCCGTGGGAGTGCCACATCATGGTTTACAGCTATTTGTTCTATAATCTCGCTTAAAATTCATGCACAACAATTAAGGCTGCCACCATGTTCAACATTTAAAGCATATTCATAACTTGATTTACCTTTAAAAAGAGCCAAGTGTGAAATAGGTATCAAACAATCTTAGCCATGTGAAACCATACGATTGGATGCTAAATATGTACGTATATTCTTCAAATGCTATTACAAGCTGTGGGCATAATAAATAAGTGTCGATCAGAAAACTCAAAATTCATCAGGGTATATGCCCTTGTTCTTTCTGCTCACACCTGCTCAATAAAGTATTGTATGTTGCAGCAGGGACCAAAAATTGACTTACAAGATAACAAAAACAATAAACCAGTGAGGTAAGCTAGTGAAAAATAATTGTAGTATTGCACAAAACCCATAATTTACATATTTTAAGTGATCAAGAAACAACGTTGTCATCGGAGATAATATTTTTTACTACTTTTTCTTATAATTGTTGACATAATTTGTTATAATTAGCAGAAAAAAATTGCTTTTATTTGAGTTTATCTTTGACAATCGACACTACTTTTATTATGTATCAATGACGATAAAAAAAAATGTTAATCATTAATCTTATTATTTATAGCCACTTCTCTCTGCCCTCTGGAATCTAAAATATGTTTATGTGGGACACTAAAGAATGGTGTTGTTTATTCCTAACAACTAGCAAGTAGTGTAGTACAAATTATAAATATAGCTTTGATTTGAAGTTCCTTTTGGGAGGGTAAAGATGGTTCTCTCGTGACGTTGAGATAAGCACATGCTTTTAAAATTATATTATATATTGGCATGATCGATATATAAAGTGGGAGTGGGACAACAAGTTATCTTATAATATGATCGATCATTTTCCCCGTAGTAATTGACAATGGCCCAATACACATTGTACATCTTTGTAGGTAGGACAGCCTTGTTATTAGAGTGAGAAACAGAAGAGAGCTTGGACAGCTTATAAAATATCATGGCCGTTTGGTATTCATGTCTTTTTGTTGATTGCATGGATGATTTTTTTTTTTTTGGGGGACAATGACTGCTTCAAGTATCTAACTATTTATTTGGGTATATACAATCTTCTCGTCCCACACACATCGGGTTATTACAGAGAGAAATTCTATGGGGTGGTTTAAAATGCTGGTAAGAGGTTTCAAATTTAAAATCCCATTGATAAAGTGAGATTTTAGAAACCACTAAGCCAACATCTTAAGAGCTTTTTCTTCAAATTTTTATGCCAATGAATGAGTACTAATTGTGAGGAATATTTATATAACTATACGTAATATGCATAATTCAAATTGGTTAATTGGAATTTGACTGAATATGTAATGACATCTGGCCCATCATCAAAGAATTAATGCAATTTGGCAGCCAACATGTTTCATGTAGTATTCAAATGGGAAATGATGATAAGAGGATAAATATCAGCTTAAGATATATAATATGCCAATCTGATTCCAAGAAAGATAGAATAATCAATCAATAGCAATCTAAGCAATGGTTGTTTTTGTCATCACGGTTATATATATATATATATATATATATATATCATGCAGAATAAGCAGTTTTGTATGTAATATTCTAACTATCATATTGCAACTTTCATCTAGGAAGTTTATCCCAAACACAACGTTAAATAACAGAGTAAGACACATATGCCATTGCTTGAAAATCGGAAAATCACATTTTAGTATGGTATTATTTCTCACTCACATAGTTTTTGAAAGTTTGAGATAGCATATACTTATAAGAATGGAAATCATCTAACACATTTGTTAGCAAAACACGCTCAAGGTATTGAGTATTATGTTACTTGGATTGAAGAGAGCATTTATTCCTTAGAATATGCTCTTTCAAATGATGTAATTTCTTTTAGTTCAATTTAATGAAGTCCAAGTTTCTTATTAAAAAAATTATAAAAAAAAAAAAAGTAAAATACATTTGATATATTTTCACTCGCAAGTGAACTCTTTGATTAATAATGAGTAAAAGTTCTATTATATATCTAAAAAATGAGATTTTAAATTGTTAAACATAAGCAAATTACTTTTTTTTTTTTTTTTTGAGATTTTAAATGTTACACATAAGCAAGTAAGTTTAAAAAAACATATTCAAGAAATTAAAAAGTTGAACCAAACAAACAAGCATCTGCATGAGCATATTCTTGGTAGGCTTCGTACTAGAAGATATTATCATTGTCTATTGATGTCAAAGTAGCGAAACATGAAGTAAAAAACAATAGAGAAATTGGTCAAGGTTCAATAAACGATTTCCCAAAAAAAAAAATATATGTTAGGTGAATAATTTGTTATTACATAGTGTTAGTATTGGATAGTGATGCATCTTGCTTGGTTATCAAAAAAAAAAATGTGACGCATAACATCTTGCTTTGTTTAGTCAATTGTAGTATAGTATTATACATTTATTTTGAAATTGAAAAAAGAAAAAAGAATCGAAGTTGTCACTCTCTCCAGATCGAAGTTGGTCAGCATCTTATCCATCATGTTGGGTTGTCTAAACTTGAGGAACAACTCATGTGGATGAACTTGTCATCAAATGGGGGTTGGGTTCATAACTCACAATTGTAAATGCTGCTACTATTAATTGTAACAAGAGCTAATAAATAAAGTACATCTTTAATGTTTGTCCCCAATGTAATGTGGTACCATGTTTATTTTATAATATATATTTATGCTCATAGTCATTGATGAGATCCAAGTCACACTGTCACACAAGGACCAAAGCTATGAAAACACCTTCCCAATCATAAAATGAAAAGCGGAGAATCGGAAACGATTTCAAAAAATCTGCAAAAAAACAGTGTTGAAAATAGACAATAATTGAGACTTGCAGGTCTAGTCCTAGTCCTAGTCGTAGTCCTAGTCCATAAAATAATTATTTGAGCCAGCCAGAGATGCTCCTAATCTGATAAGACCATATTTTCCAATTTTGCCTTTGAAAAGATCTCAAGAAATTTTCATTTCTACATCTCAATCTGAAATATATTATCATTGGAGCAGATTACTGCTTAAACATGTTCCATATGAAAGGGATCAGATTCGAATATATATATATATATACACACACACACGGTTTGCTGCACAAAGAAATAGAATTGGAGATTATCAACAAAAACAAAAAATGAAAGAGTGAGAATTGGAAGGGAGGTCATGGTTGGTGGCTGTAGGCCAGACCAAGTTGTTTTGTGATGCATGATTAAAACATGGATTATCATCTTGATAAAATTTTGAGAAGATCTTGTTTAGTCTATATGCCCGAGACCATTCAATGTATTCGGTGTATCACATATTTATCCATTCAATGTGTTTGGCATATTACATATTTATCTCGCATAAAATTTAGTTCTCACTAAATTAGGAAACTTGTATCTATGTGAAAGAGAAATGTAGTAGAGTAATACGAGTAATTCTTAGGTATTTCTAAAGAAGTGAAAGAAGTGAATATTATTTCTCCCTGCTTTGGGAGTACCTAAGAATTTTCCATATAATATACCGAATGTATGAAATGGTTTCTTAATCTATATGTCAATAATATAGAGGACTCCTTATCAATAATAGAAAGGGTATTTACATAATTGAGATCTATTATGTGAAAGACTAGGTAATATCTAATTTGGAGAACGTTAATTTGTGCAATATATATAAAAGTTTGATAAAAAAAATATTTATATTATTACATAATACACATTTAATTAATAAATAAAAAAGTCAAAATATTATTGTTATATATAAATAACATACGTAATTTAATCATAATTTGTTTAGTAATTTTTTTTTTCCAAAAACAATTTGTGAGTTCTAATTAATCAAACAAATAAAAATTATTTTGCTAGAGTACATTCTATAAGAATTCAATGGCAACACTCATATTTACACCATATAATAAAATATTACCACATCAAACTATTCTAAGTATAAGAATAGAGACTATTATACACAAATTTTCTTAATAATTACTATTTGTATGAACATAATTATTGTAGGGTTAAGGGCCCAAATTATATATTGGGCATTCGGCCTTGGCAGAGAACGTGAATGGTCCGAGGAGGAATAAATAGTTATAAGGGACTTTAGTTTATAATCTCATAAGTGAGGAATGAATGGAAGGCAGTCCGAGGAGGAACACCTCCTCAGATATGATGAATTCAGCTCAAGTATGTATTCTAGCAATTGGAGTGATCCTCCAAGAAGCTCCAGTGATAGGGACGGGCCCTATAAACATACGAAAAGGAAGGAAACCCAAAAATATCTAAGAAAAAGCTGCTACCACATTAAATTCACTGCAGCTACTTTTCTGTTCACATTATGTGGAGAAGACTCCTGAACAGTACTGTCTTAGTTACCACAACTCATAGAAAGCCAAAGAGGGTGTCTGATGGGATAGGCATTCAAGTAAGGACTCAAATAATCAACAAGTGTAGGATCAAGATGGTCCAAGGGGATCTATATAATGTAAGAGACTCTCCATGAGAGAAGAATCAGAAAAATAAAGAAAGAATACTATAACAATCAAAGTTATATTTGTATTCAGTTTAATTGATTCGTAGGGAGATTTACCTCCTCGGACAGTGAATTCATTTAGTTCTATGTTCCTTGTTCTTGCTTGATCATCTTCTGAATCCATATTAGCCGTTGTCAAATTCATCAGAGCCTAGTTCTTTAACCCACTCTCTACAAATTTATTGTGCTAGGCTCATTGAGCCAATATCCCTTATATTTTGGACTTAGGCTACAAAACGTGTCCCTACAATTATTATTTGTTTTTTATATGTTGAAAGGTTGTCTTTATTTTTATGATTGATAATGCCACAGAGGTATTAGAAAATTTCATTGGAAAGTAACTGTAGATTGATTCTCAAAAAAAAAAAAAAAAAAAGTAACTGTAGATTGGGATGATATATTAGGTTTAGGTTTGTGCGGTAAGGATATGACAACTGGAAATCAATGGTATTTAACTATTTATTTGGATAATGGAACACAAGGTCTAGAAGAATTAAACATTATTATTGATGATAATCTTTCACCTACTCGGTTTTTAGTCAAATGAAAAGAAATCAAGTATCAATTACTTCTATTATTCGGATCGATCCAGTTGAACTCTTGGAGTTTGTTCCTTTAGATATTAATTATGTTGTTTTAGCCGATTTATCAGTTTCTTAATAATATTTCCGATGTGTATTTCCTAAAAAAAAAATTACTTGATTCAGTGGCTAAAATGGCTTTGTCATACGAGTAACTCGTTTGTACTATAGCACACAAAAGCTATATGCAGTACATGTATAAATGACAAGGTAACTACTAGTTGTGATATTAGCTCTTAATGAAGGTGAAAAACTTAAAAGTTTGTGCTTGTTTCATGGATAATGAAAAACAATTTTTCATGTTAGAGAAAGTTTTGACCAAGAGAAAGAAGCAAATGATGCTGATTTTTTTTTTTTGTTTATAACTTTATATAGCTATTATAACCAGTGAGGGAGGAGGAATTTAAACCTTAGTTCTCCTTATAAGAGAAACCTGGTAATACTACTAAATTACAAGACTCTTGGCTATTTTGATGTTTTCTTTTACAAGAGATATATATATATATATATACACACACACACATACACACACAATTTGATGTTGCTTTGACGCTGTTTCTTTGATTTTAGTATTCTTTTTACATTTTATGTATTGAATGTTTTTTTAGACTTATATGGTGACATGTTGTTAACAGTGTTAAGAAATACTTAATATAATATATATTATTATTTAGAATTTATATAATATGAATTGCAAGTATATATTTAAATTTTAGCTGACCTCATCAAATTTTGTCATATAAGCTTGATATATCATATTTATATCCTCCATTAGTGTTGTAGGGTCACAATTTGTAGCCCAAGTCCAAAAGATATGAGATATAGGTCTAATGAGCCCAATACAATAAATTTGTAGAGAGTGGGTGAAAGAACTGGGCCTTTTGTGAATTTGACAACGGCTAATAGGGATTTAAAAGATGAACAAGTAAGAAAGACACGTAAAACTGAATGAAATGGTTATCCGAGGAGATACATTATAAAATAAACCGATAGAATTGATTGCTCATACAGTTTTTAGCACTACAATAATTCTTTTCTATTTTTTCTCCATCCCCTTTTCATGAGATATTCTTTACAATATATAGTCTCCCTCCTATCATCTTGATCCTACACCTGTTAATCATCTAAGCTTTCACTCGAGTGTCATGTCCCATCAAACACATTCTCTGGCTTTCTGGGAAGTGTGATAGCTGAGAATGCACTGTTCAGGAGTCCTGTTTACATAAATACGGCCAGAAAGGTAGCTCCAGTGCATTTAATGAGGTGGTAGCAATTTTTCTTTAGATATTTCTGAATTCTTACCATTCCTGTACATGTATAGGGTTCATCCTTATCGTTGAAATTCCCTGGAAGGTCACCTAGATCGCCCAAATACAGATTTGATCAATATTCTTCGTATCCGAGAAGAAGCTCCTCCTCAGATTATATTCCTCAATTCTTTCTTTATGTTATTCTCAACTTTGGGGCCTCTCCCAATTATTTACTCCTCCTCGGAAATGCCAGGTCCTCAGATAAGGCCCAAGGCCCAATATACGAATTTGGGCTCTTTCTCCCACAATAGCTCCTCAAAATTCCGGTTTTTCCCTCGCATCTGAGGAGAAAAAGTGGGGTTTTGATTTGCCTTAAAATTAAGGGCTAGGAATATCAAAATCTCTGAGTTTTATACGTGTGGGAGTATAGTTTTGTGTGCTTCACCATTGCTACTAACGTTTCAGAATCCGCGAAGCGCCATTAATTGCTCTAGGCGGCATTATGTTTCTTGCATCTAACGGTGAGGCATTAATCCAATGGCTGATATTTTTCCTCAGGATTTAGGCGAGATAACTCTCACTCATTCTTTGCCCTCTATATAAACCCTTGAAGGAAATCATTTTTCCTTTACTTTACAAACTCTCCAGTTCTTCAACAATCTCTAGCATTCAAATTCACAAGACCTGTTAAATCGTAAAGCTTACCATTCCTGTTTTCCTAGAAATCTTTGAGAGTCTTTCTAAAAGTTTCAAGGATCATCCTTCACCTTAGTTCGTGTAAGTTTTGACTTCTCCGAACTTTTCTTTTTCTCTTCGGCCAACCTCCTCGGTCCTCAAATTCTTATTTCCTTAGTTGTCATTGTCAGTATTTTCCCTTTTAATTTGTCTGAAATGGGTAGATTTAGGCATTTAGTGGACAACCCTGCCAAGATAAAGATCTTTAAGAAAGCATATCACATACCGCAGGAAGTAGCCCTACGATATTGTTCCCCAGAAGAAATAGCAATCAACTGAGAAGTGGGAGAAGTCATAATCCCTATGATAGCTTTCATAGAAGGGGGAATGACTCTCCCCATGGGTAGTATTACAAGGGATTACCTCCGCAACCATAGGATATGCCCTCACCAGTGCGCACCTAACCTTTTTAGGATCCTAGGGAGTATTGATGCTCTAAACGAACATTTGGGCTTGGGGCTCACCTGGCACGACGCAGTGCATATGTACGAGTGTCACAAACAATAGGGGGCGAGATTTTACCTCAAATCCAGATTCGATATTGTCAAACTCATCTCGTGTCTCCCCAAATCTAACAAGGGGATGAAAGACGACTACCTGATTGCTTCGGGGGTGTGGCATGATGGTCTTCATTGCCCAACCCAAAAGGAAGAGCCAGGTGGGACATCTTAGATTTAGGTCTCCTAACAATAGATTTAGGCTCTTTATCCTCGGCCTTGTTTTGCTTTTTTTTTTTTTTTTTTTTTTTGTAACAATGGATTTTCACTTTCTGACTGTGCTTTGTTCTTCTTTGGTGTTAACAGATAGAAGGCACGTAGCTACTCGGCTCAGCTTGACTAATGTAGTAGCGCTCAACTATTTGCTGAGGTTCGAAATCTTCATAAGTGAAGATGGGCAGCTTCAGGCCGTCCATCTGATTTTGGACTTCCAACCAATCTTAGAGATATTCCAAGAGGTTGGCAATGCCATAAGATTGGGTGACCATCGTATAGCCCGAATTGACGTGTCTCGGCCCAATTTCTTAGCTCCGCACGATCTTCCACCAGTACCACACCCCTTTCCACAAGGTGGTTCTCTGATCGTCCCACCAATTCAATAGGTTCCCCTTGAAGCAGCAGTAGTTAGAGAAGGGGTTGCTTCATCTAATTCCTCACTAAAGGAACAAATTGACAAGTTTCATTTTGAAGAGCAGGTGCCTCGGGAGGTGCAAGTGATTCCCTTCTCGGACGCCGAGGAAGAGCTCGACAGGCAATCAAGTGTCCACACACCAATTTTGATAACTGCTCTTCCAGATGACACCTTGGAGGAAGAAGAAGAAGACAGAATGGCTCTGAACAAAGGGAGCAAAAAACTTTAAAGGAGCTTATGGCCGCGAGAAACCAAGTGTCCACTTTTAAGGAGGCCAATAAGTCCCAAGTTCCAGATAACCTTCCTCCTCTTTCTTCTTAAGTTCCTAAAGATCTCGGACTGAAGCCACTTCCCGAGATGAAAAAGAAAATGCCCAATGAGGCTTTAGAGGAAGGCGAAGTGGGCCCCCAAAAAAGGAAAAAACAACAAAAGATGGCCAAGGACAACCGGGGCAGGAGATCCCCTTCTGTTGAAAGCCAGGATGAATCATTTGGGGCCGAGGTGCGCCGACCACAACGCACTTGGTCCCCCAAGTTAGAAGTGGATGGTGCTACCATCCCTTGGGATGCTTCAGTTAGAAATTTCCAAGGAGGGCACGCGGGTCATATTGCTGAAGTCTTGGAGCAGCCACTTTTTCTGCCAAGAGATATGGATGCTTACAGGCGTTTCAAGCAGCTTCATCTATTTTTATCCCTTAAGAGGGATCTTGCCATGGTAAGTGGTTTGGTCTATCTTTCCAATTGAATACTTATTTACTTTTATTCACTCTTTTTCTTTGTCTTATATAGAATTCTTATACTCTTGTTATGCAGATTACCCAACAGGTTTTCGTGGCCGACGACTGGGTCAAGGATGCCTGCAACGAGGCTAAGGTAGAGGCCTAATCTTGGTCCGAGGTTAAGAAAGCATTGGGCAATCTTAGGCAAGATCAAGCTAGATTGTCCGAGTAGTTGAAGGAGGCGATCAAGACCAGGGACAGTGCTGATGCAGGCCTTAAGACTGCAGAGAGGCAGGTCGAAGATCAATGCCAGAAGTTGCATATGACCGAGATTAACTTGGCCACGGAAAGGCAACTTGTAAAAGATCTTCGAGTTGAGCTTCAGAAGGTCAAGGAGGTAGCCCAACTGGCTAGGGAGGCAACTGAGGCTAAGAAGCAAGCATCATATCAGCTTGGTGTAGAGGAGACTCAAGTCAGGCTCGCAGAGGAGCTCTCTGTAGTGTGCAGGGACTACTGCGATGTGTCTTGGGGTAAAGCCCTTGATGCTGCTGGGGTCCCTGCAGACTCCGTCTTGAGGCAGCCTAAGAGTGTATATTTCCATCCAGAAATTCGTGAACTCCCAGGTCCTGACTCTTCTTACCCTGAGCAAGCTTCAGAGGCATCAGAGCAGTCGTTGGTTAACCAAGCCCCTCCTCCTGCTTTCCCCGAAGCTCCTAAGGAATCTGACCAAACTGGTGGCCAGGTCAGGGAGCTAAGGGTCCCCAGGATAAGGGTAAGGGCCAGGATAAGAAGAAACCTCCTTCTGAATCCAAAGACAAAGCCCAAGATGCTGTTACCTCTCAGCCAAGTTAGGCAGCTGACCCTCTTGCCCCCAAGACAAAGACTTAGCCATTAAGACTTTTTCTTTCTTTTCTTTTATTAGTAGGTTTTTTTTTAATTGTTGTCATGGAATGTAAGATATTCTCTTTTTGATCAATGAATGTATTCTTCTTTTATCTCCTATGTCTTCATTACATATACTATCAGGTTTACTATCATTGCAGATAATCTTGAATTGTTGCTACTTTAACTTGCACAGAATCAATAACAATACCCTGCTAATGATGCAAGTAATTTAACTAAGTACTAACAAAAGCGGGTTCTTATAAAAATTAGTAATAAACTTAGTAAATAATGAAAGAGGAAAATGCTTTTTACATTTTTCAATACTTAAGTAAATAATTAAGGACCTTACCTTACTCGGAGGTATCAATCTAAGGACTTGGTTACAGTTTTAGACATATTTTGGTACTTAGTGACCTTACATGAATTGGACTCTGTCTAACACTTACAAAGAATGCCAGTGTATTAATTTTCCCAAAACATCTGGTCCGAGGACTTCAGGCATGACTAAGGTTCTATTTAAACACTTATAAAGATGTCACTGAGTGTTAATTTCACCCAAGTATGTGGTCTGAGAGACCTAACATGACTTAGGATCTATTTAAACTCTTATAAAGAATGCCAGTGTATTAATTTCCCCAAAACATCTAGTTCGAGGACTTCAGGCATGACTAAGATTCTGTTTAAATACTTATAAAGATGTCACTGAGTATTAATTTCACCCAAGTATATGGTCCAAGAGACCTAACATGACTTAGGATCTATTTAAACTCTTATAAAGAATGCCAGTGTATTAATTTCCCCAAAGTATCTGGTATGAGGACTTCAGGCATGACTAAGGTTTTGTTTAAACACTTATAAAGATGCCACTGAGTGTTAATTTCATCCAAGTATGTGGTCCAAGAGACCTAACATGACTTAGGATCTGTTTAAACTCTTATAAAGAATGCCAGTAACAAATATTATGTCTTCAACTAACAAAAGAACATATTGACAAAGGAAATTTTCATTAATAATAATACATTTTTAGGTTGTTTACATTCAAAGGACGTGGTATTACATGCTCGTCTAGATCTTCTAGAAAGTATGCTCCCACACCAGCCACCGAAGTGATGCGATATGGTCCTTCCTAATTGGGTCCTACCTTTCCCCATGCTAGGTTTTTTGCAATGCCTAGAACCTTCCTCAGTACTAAGTTAACAGGCGCTAATGGCCTCGGCTTTACATGGGCATCGTAGCCTTGTTTGAGTTTTTGTTGGTAATATGCTAATTGAACCATTGCACTTTCTCTTCTTTCATCGATCAAGTCTAGAATTTTTTTCTAGCAGCTCGTTGTTATTACTCAGATTGAATAAGCTTGTCCTTAGCAATGGGAAGCTAGTTTCCAAAGGAATGATAGCCTCTGCCCCAAATGTCATTGAAAGGGGGTTTCTCCTGTGGACCTCCGAGGTGTAGTTCTGTATGTCCAGAGAACGTGTGACAGCTATTCTTCCCATTTTCCCTTTACATCATCCAGTCTTTTCTTGAGTCCGTTCACTATGGTTTTGTTTATTGCCTCGGCTTGTCCATTTCCCTTAGGATAAGTTGGGGTGGAATATCGGTTCGCAATTCCTAGTTCACAACAATATCTTCTAAAAGATTTGCTGTCAAACTGAATGCCATTGTCTGAGGTAAGGGTACGAGGGACCCCGAACCACGTGACAATTTTTTTCCACACAAACTTCTTGGCATCTACGTCTCTGATATTCGCCAAAGGCTCGGCTTCAACCCATTTGGTGAAATAGTCTGTGCCGACCAACAAATATCTTTTGTTCCCTACTGCTTTAGGGAAAGGGCCAACAATGTCCAAGCCCCATTGAGCAAACGGCCAAGGGCTGGACAGCGGATTAAGAATTCCCCCCGTTGGTGTATGTTTGGCGCAAATCTCTGGCACTGATCACACTTCTTCACGTATTCATGTGCCTCTTTTTGCATATTTGGCCACCAATAGCCCTGAGTGATGGCTCTATGGGATAAAGATCTACCTCCTGTATGGCTTCCACAGATCCCTTTATGTAACTCTTAAAGAAGTAGCTCTGTTGCCTTAGGACAGATGCAGAGTAGATAAGGCTCTGAGAAAGACTAGTACAACTTTAGGTCCTCGGATAACCAAAAACGAGGTGCTTTTCTGCGTATCTTATCAGCTTTGGACTTATCCTCTGGTAGGATATCCTCTCTTAAGAATAGTACTATGTGATCCATCCAGCTAAGGCTTACTTTGACTTGATGAACCTGGACTATCTCCTCCTTTTCTTCCCTGGGTCTGCACAAGTCTTCTATAAGGATAACCCGAGGTAAACTTTGAGCCGAAGAGGTTGCAAGAGTGGCTAACGAATCAGCATGTGTGTTCCCGCTTCTAGGAACGTGCAATAAGCTTAATGATTCAAACCTTGACCCTAGACGCCTAACTTAACTCAGATACCCTTGCATTCTCTCATCTCTCGCCTCTAGTTCTCCATTCACCTGGTCGACAACCAATCTTGAGTCAGAGAACATCATTACTGCCTTTCCTCCCATTTTATGAACCATGGACATTCCTTCCAACAAGACTTCGTACTCGACCTCATTATTAGTGGCCGAGAAGTCCAATCTTAATGATTTTTCAATGGTGAGCTTCTCGTGTAAGATCAAAACTAGCCCCACTCCAAATCCCTTTTGGTTTGCTGCTCCGTCAACATACACTTTCCAACATAAAGGTTATTGTAGAGAGATGGCGCCAACTGATTTTTCATCCATGTGCTGTGTTTTCGCTATTTCTTGTAATAAAGGTTCAGCAAATTTAGCTACTAGATCTGCAAGAACCTAACCTTTGATAGAAGTGCGAGGCATATACTTGACGACAAAAGCCCCTAGGATAATGCCCCACTTAGCAATCCTTCCTGTGTAATCAGCGCTCCGTAGTATGGACTTGAGCGGAAGTTGGGTAAGAATAATAACTGTGTGCGCCTGGAAATAATGGAGAAGCTTTTGTGTAGCATGCACTACTGCTAAGATAGTCTTTTCTAGTGGTAGATAATGAATCTCGGCCTTTTGTAGGAATTTGCTTACATAATAAACTAGCCGTTGTATGCCACTGTCAACTCTAATTAGCACGATGCTGACCGCATGAGGAGCCACAGCAATGTAAGCGAACAAAACCTCATCTACCTTTGGACTGGACATGATAGGCGGTCGAGATAAATATTCTTTAAGTTGCTGAAAAGCTAAAGCGCACTCATCGGTCCACTCGAATCCCTTCCACTTACTCATTAAGAGGAAAAAAGGCCGGCACCTATTAGCAGATCGGGAAATAAATCAATTTAAAGCAGCGGTCATTCCAGTAAGCTTTTGGACCTCCTTGGGATTCCGAGGTGGCCGCAAGCTGTTAATTTCCTTAATTTGATCAGGGTTGACTTCAATTCCTCAGTGAGTCACCATGTAGCCCAGAAACTTGCCCGATTCAACACTAAATGAGCATTTGGAAGCATTAAGGCATAACTTATGTTTTTTCAAGATTTCAAAAACGTTTCCGAGATCTCTTACGTGCTCGGACTCAACCTTGCTCTTCACTACCATGTCATCTATATAAACTTCCATACTCTTTCCCAACTGTGGTTCAAACATTATGGTCATCATCCTTTGGTATGTCGATCCTGCATTTTTCAAACCAAAAGGCATTACTTTGTAGTGATAATTTCCAGTAGGGGTAACGAAAGCTGTCTTTTCTTGATCGTCCATAGCTAACAGTATCTGATGATAGCCTTGGAAGGCATCTAAGAAGCTCATTCAAGGGTGACCCACGGTTGCATCTACTAGCTGATCTATCCGAGGCATAGGGAAATGATCTTTTCGACACGCTTTATTCAAGTCAGTAAAGTCTACACACACTCGCCACTTTCCATTATTCTTTTTTACTACCACTGTATTGACCAACAATTCATGATAGAAAATTTCTTTAATAGCCCCTACGCGCTTAAGCTTCATTACTTCATCTTGTATTGCATTTACGTGCTCCTTGGATGGGCGTCGAGGTGACTGTTTCTTGGGGGTAACAGATGGGTTGACGTTCAGGTGGTGACAGATGAAGTTTGGATCCACCCCTAGGGCCTCATAAGCATTCCAGGCAAACACATCCACGTTTCTTTTTAGAAACTCCAACAGCTCTTCCTTCTCTTCAACAGGCAATTGAGATCCAATTTGAAAGAACTTCTCATGGTCATCGTTAATAACCATTTTCATTAAATCTTCACATCTCGCCTCCTCAGCTGACCATTTAGCAGGGAGTGTCGGAACCCTTAACTGCTATAAGTTTTCTTCAACATAGGCTAAGGACTCAGCTTCGGGTTGATGTTGAATGGCAGCCACCAGGCATTGTCTAGCCATAGACTGACTCCCAACGATTTCTTCAATCTGGTCCCCTGATGGGAATTTCACCTTTTGATGCAGGGTAGAAGAGATAGCCTCTAGCGCATAAAGCAGGGCCTGCCCATTATGGCCGTGTAGGGAGAATAAGCATCCACCACTATGAAATCTACCTCCATTGTTTCTGAGCTAGTTCATATGGGTAATCTGATTTGACCCTTCGGAATAACAATTTTTCCATCGAAACTTATCAATGGGGAAGTGTAGGACGTTAAATCCTCGAGTTTCAAGTTCAGCCCCTTGTACAAGTTCGGGTACATGATCTTGGCGCCGCTTCCTTGATCCACCATTACCCTCTTCACATCATAGCGCCCAATTCCTCAGCTTAACCACTAGAGCATCATCGTGGGGTTGCATGGTTCCAACCTTATCCTGATCCGAGAAACCCAGGACCGACTGAATTTCTGTCTTAGCCCTCTTGGGCTCTGAATTGGAGTCCTCGGCAGGTAGCCGAGCAACAGACATGACTTTGGAGGGACAAGAGCCGGTTCTTCCTGGAGCAACGAAGATGACATTGATCGTCCCCAAGGGAGGCTTGGTAGAGTCATCTTTCCTGGGTCCTGAATTAATTTGACCACTCTGGCTACTGGAATGATGCAAGAGATGCTTCAACTTTCCCTCTCGGACGAGTTAGTCCAAATGGTCCCACAGATTTCTACAATCCTCCGTGGTATATCCTTGATCCTTGTGGTACTGGCAGTAAATGTTTTGATTGCACCTTTCGGGGTTTCCCGCCATTTTGTTCGGCTATTTGAAGTATGGTTCATGCTTAATCTTCTCCAGAACTTGCTGCACCGGTTCTGAGAATACTGCATTGACTATTTGAACATTGGCAGGGCCAGACTGTCCTGAAAAATCTCTCCGTGGCCGGTTGTTGTATCGGTCTGACCTGAAATCCCTCCTCTCCTGAGGGATAACCTTATCCTTCCCTTTTCCTTGCTGTTGGTCTTTCTCTACCTTTTTATACTTATCAATCCGATCCATAAGCTGACGCACGTTAGTAACAGGCTTACCAGTCAAAGATTTCCTTAAACCGTGCTTGGCTGGAAGGCAGAGCTTAAAAGTACTAATGGCCACGTCGTCAAAATCACCTTCAATCTCATTGAACATCTCCCAATATTTGTCCAAGTATATTTTAAGATTCTCCCCCTCTTGCATACTCAAAGATAGGAGGGAAGCCAACGGCTAAGGAACTCTCCTGCAAGTCACGAATCGGGAGCCAAATGCTTGAGTGAGCTCATTAAAGGAGTTTATGGACTCCGCCTTTAGGCCGTCGAACCATCTCATCGCGATGGGTCCAAGACTGGATGGAAAAACCTTGCACATCAAGGCCTCGTCCTTAGAATGGACAACCATTCTCTGGTTGAAATGGCTCACATGCTCGACAGGATCTGTTCGTCCATTGTAAATAGTGAACGTTGGCTGATGAAAATGCCGAGGAAGTCTTGCCTCCTCAATCTTATGCATGAAGGGCGACTTGGAGATTTGGTTTAAGGTTCTACTCATAGCATCGTTTCCTACGCCCCTATGTGGTGGGCTTCTAAACTGCCGCTCGTTATGGTGTTCCTCTTTGTAGGAGAAGGATTCACTGGGTGGAGTTCGAGACCTCCGCCTGTAACTAATGTCTCTTCTGTCATCAGAGGAAATGTCACTGTCAGGGGAAGCTCGCCTCCTTTTTGCATGGCACAATTCCCTCTTCAACTGGTTAATCTCCAACTACATGCCCCTGTTGCTCTTCGCATGAGAGATATGGCTTCCACCTTGAGGCTGACTCCTGTCAGTGTGTGTGGTGTGTACACTTCCTTTACTGTCACCTCTCCGTTCAAGGTTGAGAAAAGGATCACCGTGTTACGATTCCCTCGACTTTGCTTGTTGTGGACCTAGTTCTGCTATAGTTGACCATTGCCTTCACTATAACACAAGCTCTTCCCACAGACGGCGCCAATTTTAGGGTTACAATTTGTAGCCCAAGTCCTAAAGATATGGGATATAGGCCCAATGAGCCTAGTACAATAAATTTGTAGAGAGTGGGTGAAAGAACTGGGCCTTTTGTGAATTTGACACCAGCTAATAGAGATTTAAAAGATGAACAAGTAAGAAAGACACGTAAAACTGAATGAAATGGTTGTCCGAGGAGATAGATTATAAAATAAATCGATAGAACTGATTGCTCATACAGTTTTTAGCACTACAATAGTTCTTTTCTATTTTTTCTCCATCCCCTTTTCATGAGATATTCTTTACAATATATATCCCCCTCCCGCTATCTTGATCCTACACTTGTTAATCATCTAAACTTTCACTCGAGTGTCATGTCCTATCAAACACCTTCTCTGGCTTTCTCGGAAGTGTGGTAGCTGAGAACGCACTGTTCAGGGGTCCTGTCCACATAAATGCGGCCAGAAAGGTAGCTCCAGCACATTTAATATGGTGGTAGCAGTTTTTCTTTAGATATTTCTGAATTCTTATCGTTCCTGTACGTGTATAGGGTTCATTCTTATCATTGAAATTCCCTGGAAGGTCACCTAGATCGCCCAAATATAGATTTGATCAATATTCTTCGTATCTGAGAAGGAGCTCCTCCTCAGACTATATTCCTCCGTTCTTTCTTTATGTGATTTTCAGTTTTGGGGACTCTCCTAATTATTTACTCCCCCTCGGAAATGGCAAGTCCTCAGATAAGGCCCAAGGCCCAATATACGAATTTGGGCCCTTACCCCCACAAGTGTCTTGACTTATCATATTTTCCTTTTATAATAGAAGAAATAGTTTGATATAAAAACACAAATACACAATCATAATAAGTATCTATTCATAACTATCATAGTTATACTAATAGCCTTGTAACTCAACTGATTGACACATTCTAATGTTTTTAAGGGAGACATTCAGAGTTTAAATCTTCCACCTCCCAACTATCAAATTAAATTAAAAAAACCATAATTATCAACTTGTGTATTTAGAAATAATAAAATAAAATAAAGATAGAATATCATATATTTTGTTGGTAGGAAAGTAATTTGTTAAAATGTCTCATGTGTTGCACAAGTTATCTGTTAGTATGATAAAACTGAAAACATTTAAATTTTGCTTGATCTTATAAAATTTTGCCACGTAAGTTTTTTAGACTTCACAATTTTACATGTTATTATTCTAATTTATTTATTGAGCTTAGACTCTATATTATATTTAAACCCTCTAACTCTATTAATCTATCAAAATAGTCCCACTATTTGAATTTTGCCACAATTAAAAAAAATGACTATTAATAAAGACCAAAATCATTAAATTTTAAATTTAGACAAAAAAGACTACTTATAACTATCATAATTATTAGATTTCATATTTAGGGGAAAAAAAATTATTTTACGAAACTTTTTCAGGCATTGCATAGATTACCAAGTAATTACAATAAAGGTCCAATTAACGGGTGTCTTACCATTTTAGAAAAGTTTGAATATCACTTTTATGGAAAATATAAAAAACTGTTAAAATAACCAGTTACATCTTTCTTTTTTCATAAAAAGTTTTCTAAAAATATTTGCTAAACCAATAGCGCACCTTAGAACATTCGTTAACTTTTTTACCTTAGAATAAATTAGTTATATACTTATATTGTCATTTATGCATGTTTGGTATCTTATTGTATTGCAGAAAATTTTATTTTATTTATTTGTATGTTTGCTTTGTTGTTCCAACCTTAAGCGAAGATGAGATTCAAATAAAATAAACTTGTAATAATGAAAAACAAAAGAACCTATTTGTTGCTTCAATATTCTAATTGGTTTTTATACAGTGAAATATATGCGCACGCGCACGTGTCTCTCTCTCTCTCTCACGCGAGAGGTTATATACACATACAACAAACGTATTGTAAGAAGAATGAAAAAAATGGGAGTAAGAGTGAGTTCAAATCCCCCTACATCTATTATTTTAATTATCAAATTATCAATAAAAAAAATGAAGAAGAAGAATAAGATGAAGAAACAGACATCATATTTTCTTGTTGTTTAATATATTCAATTTTATCTTTGTTTGTTCCGACATTAACATCATTTTCTAAAAAGTATTTTCTAGAAAATTTTCATTTTCCTATATTTGAAAGAAACCTTAAAATGAGTTTGAAAATTATCTCTAAAACTTCCTTTATGTAGCTTGGCGTGAGATAGAATAATTTTCTAGAAAATCTTAGTGAAAAACAACTCTATCTCATGCTAAATTAAATAAGGAAAGTTAGAATATAATTTTCTTTTAACTCATTTTGTTTTTATACTACCAAAAACAAGAAAATGAAAAAAAAAAAAAAAAAAAACCTTCACATAAAGTTTTTAATCAAAACAAATGGAGTATTCACTACAAAAAAAACTGGGTTTAGGCGGCGTTTGTAAAACGTCACAAAAAACCAAATTCTTCTAAACAAAAATTTTCTATTGCAGCTTTTTTTATTGCTATGGTAAAAAACGTCGCTATAACACCTTCACAATAGGTCTAGTGTGACGTTTTTAAAAACGTAGCCATATATATAACTCTTATTTATGATTTTCTATTAATTCATTTTGATTATTAATTTTTTTAGGCAATTGTAGATAGGATAGAATTTAAATTTGAGTAATGCTAGAGATACAAATTTTTTTACAAAAAGCTTTACAAATTGCTGATGTAGTGAGTGATTATTGGTAAATGAAAAAGTTATATTAATGGTGGGTTTATGTGAAAACCAATTTGTAAAACCAATAAGAAGTAGGCCACATCACCAATTTGTAAAAATGTTGTAAAATAATTTGTGTCTATAGCATTACTCTTTAAATTTATGATATTAATTAAACTATTAGAAAATGATGAGTATTTATGAAAACACATAAATTATTCGTTGATGTAATGGCAGCAAGCCAACGACTTGTTTCACCTGGATTGGAAATTTCCCGAGCAAGAAAAAAAAAAAAAAAAACACCGGAAATATCAATTTTGGACATATTATATATGTTGTATTGGGTTCAAAATTTCAAATTCATACCATTACACAAATGGCAATAAGATGATTTAGTGATTATTCTTGCCAATTAGGACAAAATTGCTAAATGCCCTTCTTGGGCAAACTAAGCAGCATTTTGCCCTCTTTCTCAAATTAATTAGGGAAATACCCCTCTTTTGAAAATCAAGTTTTTGAAAATCGATTTAGGTCTTATAGCAGCGTTTTTAAGGAGTCTATAGTGACGTTTTTTGGACCTATAGTGGCGTTTTGTAACTCGATTTCTATGAAATTGAGTTATAGGTAAAAAAAATTAAAAAAATTGCCTATAACTCGATTTAATGGAAGTCGAGTTACAAAACGTCACTATAGGTCCTGAAAACGTCACTATAGGTCCTTAAAAACGTCGCTATAGGGCTCTAGAATTTTTTTTTTATAACTCGATTTTGAGAAACTCGATTTTCAAAAGAGGGGTATTTCCCTAATTAGTTTGAGAAAGAGAGTAAAATGCTGTTTAGTTTGCCCAAAAAGGACATTTAGCAATTTTGTCCTGCCAATTAAAAACAACTACTTGCACTTCAGCAAAAAATAAATAAAAACAACCACTTGCACATGAAATGATGATACTTCTTCAAATGCTAAACACCCCACTCGCTCGTATTGTTTCTTTATTGCCAATTTAATTTAAAAGTCAAAGCAACTTTCTCTTAAAGAATTTCTTACTGCAACACTTTCACTTATGTAATAATGCAAAGTTTTATTTATCATTATTTGAACATGGCAGGTTACTATGATCTCTCTCTCTCTCTCTCTCTCTCTCTCTATATATATATATATATATAAGTAAAGCTAGGAGAAAATCTAATTAGATTTTAAATTGAAATTCAATTAGAGTCTAATTTTTTACCACGTATCCTATCTAATTTTAGTTTTAAAATTTTTGTATTAAGTTAGTTAATTTAGTGTAAAAATTGAAATTCAATTAGAGTTTAATTTTGCACCATGTATCTCATTTAATATAAGTTTTTTTAATTTTTATGCCAAGTGAGTTAATTCAATATAAAAAACGAGGAGTTCAATATAAATAAACCATAAAAAACCTAATCATATATATATATATATATAAAACCAATACTTAGAGAAAATTTAATTAGATTCGAAATTGAATTTTGCTTTTGTTAGCTTTCCATACAAATTAAATTGTTTAGATTTTTGTTGTTATTTTTTCTCTGAACTAATGAGCATTTTTTTTTATATTATTTCTATTTAGATATTTTGTATATTAGGATCTTGAACGTAACTAATTGTAATTGAGTTGAACGATCTCATGCACCTATCCTCATTCAATTTAGGAGATACTATTGGACCAATTTATTATTTTATTTTATGATGTATTTAGTAGAATTTCATGGACAGTAATTGTGAATTTATATTGTATACGTAGTATCTAATAGTAATTTTCAAAATTATATAAATAATAACAGTGTAATGAGAAATTTGGTGTAACCAATATCATGAAAATTGCAAGAAAAAACTATTTTTGTACCTCAAAATGTTCTGGTCGAATTAATATCCTATATATTTTATGACCCAAGCTAACATCAATAGCACCACTATTCATCATTCCCGTACATAAGCATGGTTTACATACTAGTTATTATAAATCTATAGTTATGAAAATCAAATCATAGATCTATTTAAAAGAGAAGAAAACTATTTATAAGATATAGGATTATTAATAAACGTGATAAATGAGAATAGCATAATACTGTATTTATTATAATAATAAATGAATAATGGCCATTAACTGTATTCCTATTTTTGCAATATCCCATTACTACTTAAAACAAACATTAATTAATATAATATGCAGATTTCAAACACTCAATGACATATAGAATAATTAGTCTTTCAAACACTTTGTGGTATAATTACAAGTATTTTTTTCTTCTTCTTTTACAAACGAGGGGTATCTACTATCTAGACATTTTTGAGTATATGGTTATTCTTTTTCTGCCTCCACTCATACCTGTTAATCAGCACATAAAGGAATGAAGAGTTATTATTTTATTCTCTTCTCAATATGAAAGAAGCAAGAAGCCGACCAGAAGTGACTAAAGTTTATTATGGATAAATTGGAGCAAGATCTTGCGTTCAATTAGGTACACTAGAAAGCTTACACAGATGAGTCTGTTGATGAAACCTAAGTTGTCTGGTGCTCTCTTACCATGCTGAAGTGAAACATGATAAAGTTCTTGCAACATCTGATTGGATATATAAAAATTATAAAAAAAAAAATCATTAAAACATTGATATGTAACACTGATACCAGATGATTTTACGTTGATGTCATTGTAAACCACATATGATTAGAGCCCATACCTTATAGTTAACCTGGAAGAAGTTGTTGTAATATCCTGATATGAAGGCCCTGTCTTGATAAAAGTTTCTTATGTGTGCTATTTTCATTTGTAAATTCAGTCATTCTCTACCCAATTTATTCGTGGTCCGCTAATTTTGTTGTTTCCTTTTTAAGTAATAATACTCGCTTTGAAACTCATGTCACAAGATGTTAATTTCCTACTATGTCTTTATTTTGACTCATATAATAGGATGAAATCCATCATTACATGGTTTTAGAAACTTTTTTTTTTTTTTGGGCGTATACGCTTTTATTTTTATTCATTTATACGCCTAGATTCGTTTGCATGCTTCTCCACTTAACTTTTGGTTTGATTAAGAATCCTTGAGATTGGTTGTAACATGGTGAACATTATATGACTGCTTTATATTTTTTTAATAATGATCCTTTGTGTCCATAAAATCTAAAAGTTAAGACCACCAAAGGACATTAAGCCCGAGTTTCCTGAAAAAGAAGAATATTGTTAACAGGCAATGATAATCTTGGTCAATGGACAAGTTTTTTGTATTCAAAATGATACTTTTTTCGAAGGATAAAGCAAAGGCGACAACTTTGTTTCTTCTTCTTTCTGCTGTTTTTCTTTATATTTTAACTTGACTTCTAACACTTTCCACAGGGTACTTTGGGTTTTGGCTATATTGGGCAACCGATCCCTGTGTGAAAGATGGAAGGGGTGAGTGCTCCTAAGGGAGGGTGGAGCTTATTTTTATTAGCTTATTGGGTTTTAAAAAGGGCATGTTTATTGCACATAGTGAATGTGAATGTGAATGTGTGCACACATTATGCAAAATAATTGAAATTATAATTTTAAATCACGTTTTTAAGTTATACATTAACTGAATAACTTGGATATAGGTTTGTTTGATTAGGCATTTTGGGAGCTTAAAAAAACATTTTTAAAATCTAGTACTATATTTTGCAACAATAATTCTACATAGCTTTTTTACAAAGGCTCATTTTAAAATCAAAACACCCTTTTTCCAAGAGCCTATGTAAACCCACCCAAACTCTAACAGCGTTACTCTACATTGTAGTTAATTAATTGTGCTGCACCCCACTTCTTTGTTTTTACTTTTAATGGGTTTTTGTTTTTGGTATTTCTTTCCTCCCTTTCAGATAGCATTAGGTAGGACTCAATTCTTGTGAGTAATGACTGCATTTCAAGATCCAGAAATATGAAGACAAAGTTATGTGGGTTGTTAGTAAGAGGTGAACATCACGAGTGCGTACTTTTGTGGACAAAATAATCTCCTTTAATACACCGCCAATGTAGGTATGCCACAAGAACAACGTGTACACGTCATGAGCATATCGTGAAAGTCTCTACCATGGTCTTAAAAAGATAAGCACCCCTCATCCAGCTTGTTGGAATTTCTTATTTGTTTTTATGAACTCTGACCTCCCTAGAATGCACATATTGAATATTGAGAAACTAAAATCATTACTATGAAGAAGATAAAACGAGAATTATTGAGATATTACGTACGTGAGTGAATGTTTTTTGTGATGGAAATTGAATTACTGAGCTGAAGATGAAGATAATATCATAATATCTACATTTCTTCATGAACAAACAAGTATAATAATTGTGTAAAGCATTTGGACATTTCCACATGTACATCCTATTCCATCATAGGGGTGTAAATGTTCGACCCAACCCGCGAACACAACACGAACCCGACACGGGTTTTTTGGGGTTAGGGTTGAGCCTTAATGGGTTTGGGTCATAAACAGGTCGACCCGAAAGCAACACGATAAGAAACGTGTCATAAGCGGGTCAACCCGCGTAACCCGCAATAGACACGTTTGACACGCTAATTTATTTGTGTCAACCTAAAATGACCCATTTAACACAACCCATTTAACTCGTATAAATAATAAATATTTATTTTATTTTAGATTTGTCAAATACCTTTTATATCCAACATATATTTTAAATTTAAAAAGAAAAGTGAGTAATTACAAAAATTTACAAGGGATATAATTGGAAATTGAAACTTTACGGACCCTAGAACTACTAATACTTTTTTTTTTGGCATAGAACTTGCACAAATGAAATTGGATGAGCTTGTGGAAGATGTTATGAATTTGGACATCAACAAAGAATCTATGAATGGTAATCGTGGTCATAGTCAGGATTAGTTTACTGTTTGCTCAAATTCTTTCAATATTGATACTTAGCATCTGGCAAGTTCCAAGAATATTATATTTTTGTTGAACTATGTTATTTTATTTTTGTTAAACTTTGTTATTTTGAATTTGGGTTGAAATATATGCACTTCTTTTGGAGTGTAAAGAACTTATTTCTAGATGAATGTTATATTTTTCTTGAACTATATTATTTTGAATGTGGGTTGAAGACTTGAAGTGTATGCACTGCTTTTTGGGATGTAAAAAAAATTATTTCTAGATGGATGTTATATTTAATATTATGTAGGTTAAATTGGGTTGTGTTACATTCGTGTCAACTCAACACGACTTGTTTATTAAGCGTGTCAAATGGGTTGGGTCAGGTCAACCCGCTTTATTAACAGGTCGGGTTTGGGTTGAAGGATCATGACACGATTATTAAATGGGTCGGGTTAGGGTTGAGCCATTTAGTTGAATACCCCTATCTTGACACGACACGAACCTGACACGCTAACCCGAATTGACACCCCTATTCCATCATAATCAATCTTTATTCTACCTCACATATAAATTGCGTTTGCCATTATAATCGACCAGTCCTTATTCTAGGTAGCTAATCTTGTTCAAAGCAGTTTTAATCAAAGTTTCATTCCTAAAGATCTTAATTGTACCCTTATAGTTTCATTGGTTTTACCAATTAATCTATACTAGAAATTGATTTTTTCCAGGTTTATAGATTTCAAATGCATGATGATGCCACTCTCTAAAGATTGACAAGTTGAAGTTAAGCATATATAGATATAATGAAGCCAGATAAGCCAATTGTTGAGCTAATCATCTGGCATTAATGGGTGACAAACTTTTACTTTCTTTTTGTATCTACTTGCTAGACTATACGTCTTGTATAATATTCTTTATGCAGCTTAATTATATGATTGTATATATACTCTTTTGTGTATAAAAAATTGTGCTTGCACTTTTCTTTTTTTAATTTTGAGAAATCCTTTTGAGTGTGCAAACACCCCAATTATTTGATTTTGGAGATGAAGCTTTGAAAAGTCTTGTACCTACTTCACTTAGGTTTCTCATGCATAATTGCTGGTGCTCTTAACTGTTTGATGAGTAAGACTGTTGAAGTTATTGTGATTTTGATATGAGAACAACCAAGTCCCAGGTGTTTAAACTTTAGAGAGCACAACTTGGCTTTGCATTAAAATTTTCCTAGAATTGATGAATGGGATTTACACGTGGAGTGCAACATGTAAATGAGTCTGGATTCCGATTAGATTTAAGGGCAATCAATGAGATTCGTCATATGAAATTGTTTAATTTGATTAGGTTCTACCTTAAGAATAATAATAATATTTTAGTTCTCTAGCTTATTTCATGGTGTCCATTTGCATAATGCTTTTTACTATTTGCTTATTTCTTTACCTTAGAATTACTTTAGTAAATCATATCATATATTGTTGTTTAGTGACCTAGTCTTCCAAAAGTTTGATGTGCTGATGTAGAAATTGCGGTGGACTAAATTATGCAAATCAAAATTGTTGAAAGTGGTGTCTATTTGGAATCCCCAAGAGCTAGCTTTACATGAAGAATTTAATTGAAAAGAACTGAAGTTGCAATGGAGTCCATCCGCAAAGCTTGGGTAGTGCTTATGACGTTTGCCATGATATCTGCCTCAGCATATATCATTACCTTGAGAATTCATCATTTGATCATTGATCATATATATATATATATATATATATATATATATATATAAGAATAGATTGATCATTATCCATTCCTTAATTGCGAGGCTTATAGTAGAGGAGGTTTTTTTTTTGTGTGTGTGTGCGCGCGTGTATAATTTGATAATAGAAGGAGAGGAATTTGAACCTTATATGTCTCTATTGGAGATATTAGAAGGTGCCAAGCAGTTGAGCAACAAAGTTCTTTGCTCCATCGAGTCATATTATTTCAAAATACTTCCATTAAGAAACTGATGTGTTTATTTGTGTTAGTTCTAAATGTGACTTGTAGCATCCCTATACGTGGTAATTCCAAGTTTGATGTTTATCTATTCACTATTCACTTGTTACACATTCTATATACTAAAACTATGGTAGGGGCATCCGTGTGACAACATAGATGAATCAATAATCATATCATATGGTAACTCATTTGTATTAAAATTTGTAATACGATCTTAGCACGAGTCTCGTAGCTCAATTTATGTTTCCTAGTATTTTTAAGAGAGAGACATTCAAGGTTCAAATTTTATTTCCTCTATTGTAAGTAACTAAAATTCGAATTAAAAAAAAAGGAAAAGAAGAAGAAGAAGAAGAAGAAGAAGAAGAAGATTATAATACTATCCCAAATATTTCTCTTTCTATCTTATAATACTATCTCAAATATTTCTCTTTCTATCTTTCCCAAAAAAAAAAAATTGGGTGTAATTAAGATTCTATAAAATCTCATAAAGTTACAAGATCATGATTAAAATATTTTCTTACATTAGTTTCTTTATTTATTTATTTATTTTTGGCTGTTTTGGTTATGTCAAGTAAATTCGGATAGCAATAGAGTAGGATAAGGTTGGAATAGAGATGCCACGTTCTCGTCCTATCCCCTCTTTAAGGCGAAGAAAATCTACATGGGATGGGACATGATGAGTTGTAGGTATTTTGTCACATCTAACGAGATAGTTTCAATACGGATGAGGTAAAGATAAAAGAGAGTTGAGAAGTGCCAATTGTGAGAGTGCTAAAAAAGAAATAAAACAAGTGCTTTAAGAGATGGTAAAATATGTATAAAAATAATTAAATAAATACATTAACTAAAAACACATATACATACATTTGAGATGGCAAGGGGCAAGCAACCTATCCTCACCCCATCACCCTTTTGAGGCAAGGAAACTAGATCCCGATACGGCTCAACTTTCCCCCACCCCCTCCCTCCCTTCGAAATTCATTAGCACCGTCCAATGAACAACCCTAATTTTGAGTAACTATTCTTAGAAAAATGAAAACAAAAACAAAACTTTAAAAATAGAAAAGGTCCACGTTAATTTTTCATTTGTGCCTTCTATTTTCGTAATTATAATTCAGTTTTAAGACTACATGATTTTCAACTGTTCTCGGAAGAGGCAAAACACAGTTTCAAATAAGCCCATGGTTTTGTTTTTGTTTTGTTTTCTGTGTTTCTTTTTTCTTTTTTCTTTTTTGGTATTAATAATTACTCATGTTTTTAGAAACTACATTCTTTAAAGAAAACTACATAAGGGCAATGTCAAATCCCACTACGTGACACGTTGCAGTTGTCTTTTTGTTTGTTTGTTTGGTAATCACACGTTGCAGTTGTCGCATCATACAAAACAACTAGAATGAAATGAACGTATCAATTGTTTTTATTTATCAAAGATAAGGAACAGAATAATTGTTTTGGGTGACTAAAATTTTAGGTATAAAAGAATACAAACCAATAGGGACCCATAAGAACCATCGATGTCTACTGTCCAACCTGAATGAACTTTGGGCGGCAATTTGATGGGTTTGCAAATCACATATTATTATTTGTAGGGAGAAGGGGCCCAAAAATATATATATTGGACCTTGGGCCTTGGTCGAGGACGTTGAGTGGTCCGAGGACATATAACAAGGATCAAGACAAGTAATCTACTGTCCACGTGGAGGGTAGAGATGAGAAGGGAGAAATAGTATAAACCAGGAGGAAGACCCTAAGAGAAGGGGATCGAAAAATTAAGAAAGAAGTACTATAGTAATTAAAACTATAATTGTAACCAACTTCAAGCAATATATACAAGAACTGATCTACTCGGACTATGTCGAGTATAATTTTCCTTAGATAAATCCAGTCTATTTTTGCTTTATTGTCTTTTGGATCCATTTGAATTGTTACCCAACTTATTATAGCCTAATTTTTCAACTCACTCTCTACAAATTCATTGTATTGGGCTCATTGGGCCTAGATCCACTTCATTTTTGGGCTTAGGACTCAAACTGCGTCCTTACATTATTATTATTGGTATAAGTGAAATTTTGGGCGACAATTTGATGGGTTTGCAAATTAATTTAGACCTAATAATATAGAAAACCTGGAAAAATCGTTTTGACAAAGCTTTCTCCAAATTTGATAACGCGTTATTAACAAAATATAACAGAAAACACATTAAATATTCATTTTATAAGGTTTATATTTCATGTTTTTAAAAATAAGTTTGTAAGGAAAAACTGTAAATTGTAACTCAAAAAAAAAAAAAAATCGATTTTTAAAAAAATTATGCTTTAAAAAGTAGGCTTTTCAAATCATAATGCAAAAGAGCACCCTCCATTGCATGTGCAACTTAATTTATGAGTTTTACACGTTAGTTTTACTTAGTATTATTCATCAATTTATGAGTTATACATTTCCTCAAAAAAAAAAATTATAAGTTATACAGATTAGTTTTACTTTATAATAGAGGCTGCGAGGGTTTAGTTAGGTTATGTTAGAATTGAATATAGGTCGGACAGATCCAAGTAGGGCCCAAGGGGGCCCCGCTCCCCTGGGTCCAATTTTTTTTTTTTTTTAATAATAATTATATATATAAATATATATATATATATATATATCATTTTTGTAGTTGCCTCCCCTTCTAAAACTTTAGGCCCTCTTCTATTTAAAAAGTCTAGCTAGTCTCATCTAAATAGTAACTATCCAACTAAAAAACTTAACAAAAATAATAAAAATATTCATAATGGTGATTTTATTTTAGTAAAAAAAATTATTTTATCACCAAAGAACCAAAAAATTATATGTTATTGGAGAAGTTAAACATAAATTTTTTGCAACTACAGTAAATTGGTATAAATACCAATTGACTATAGCAAGTTGTTAAAAATAAAATACAATATTTTATTAAGATTATATCTCTTCCTTCAATTAAAAAACTCAAATTCTCTCTCTTCCTTTATTATTTTAACGAGTTGTTTATATTATTTTAAATGAAATGATTAAAAAAAATCGAACATTTAATATTGAGTGTATTGTAAAGTGAGATAGTAAAATAGGTAAAATATATTTTTGATGTATTAAAAGTTACAATTTTTAGCACAACCACTGTGAATGCTCTAACTTTAACAAAAAAAAAAAAAAAAATCTTAGCCGGCCTATTATTAAAATCATTATTTTATTTTTGTTTTTGTCTTTGTTGATAAATGATTGCATCTTAATGTATTTAGAAACAACAATTTTAAGTATTTATAATTTTTTAATACTATATGAATGCTTATTTAGAGTTTTTTTTTTTTTTTTCCCTTTATACTCCAGCTCTAGCTAGCTTAAAATTCTAAGTCCATCATTGTATAGGTCAAATGGTAAACTTTATGCACAATTCTTAAGGTATTATACCTTAAATTTTTCAATTGAATTCAACAATATAGTTGGGTGGTCAATTTTTTTTTTCCTATTACCCAAATCTTTTTGTTTTCTTTTTCATGCGGTTTTGGACGGATTAATGAGTACGAGTTCAATTTTGTCAGGTCTAATTTTGCTTTTGACATTTTTAAAGCTTTGTTTTGTAAGCTGTTTTCACCAATAGATAAGCTACATATCGCAAATTATTGCAAATCTTAAATTCAGAAGGCGTTAGAATTTTGACCTTGAAAAGGTGATTACATGGAAATGTCTAAAAAAAAAGCATTATCTTAATACTATATTCAATTTGGCAAGATTTGTCGCCATGAGAGTGCCACATGGTTTACAGCTATTGGTTCTATAAACCACGCATAAAATTCATGCACAACAAGGCTGCTACCATATTCAACATTTAAAGCATATTCATAACTTGATTTACCTTAAAAAAGAGCCGAGTGTGAAATAAGTATCAAACAATCTTAGCCATGTGAAACCATACGATTGGATGCTATATATGTGTACGTATATTCCTCAAATGCTTTTACAAGTTGTGGGCATAATAAATAAGTGTCGATCAGAAAACTCAAAATTTATCAGGGTATGTACTCTTGCTCTTTCTGCTCACACCTGCTCAATAAAGTATTGTATGCTGCAGGGACCAAAAATTGACTTACAATAAAACAAAAACAATAAACCAGTGAGGTATTATCAAGCTAGTGAAAAATAATTATAGTATTGGACAAAACCCATAATTCACATATTTTAATTGATCAAGAAACGAGAACATCGTCGTCAGAGATAATATTTTTCATAACTTTTTCTTATAATTATTAACATAATTTGTTATAATTAGTAAAAATCTGCTTTTATGTGAGTTTATTTTTGACAATCAACACTACTTTTATTATGTATCAACAATGATTAAAAAAAAAAATGTTAGTCATTAAACTTATCATTTATAGCCACTTCTCTCTGGAATTGATCTAAAATATGTTTCTGTGGGACACTAAAGAATGGTGTTGTTTATTCCTAACAAGTAGTGTAGTACAAATTATAAATATAGCTTTGATTTAAAGTTCCTTTTGGGAGGGTAAAGATGGTTCTCTCGTGACGTTGAGATAAGCACATGCTTTTAAAATTATATCATATGTTGGGACAACAAGTTATCTTATAATATGATCCATCGTTTTCCCTGTAGTAATTGACAATGGCCCAATACACATTGTACATCTTTATAGGAAGGACAGCCTTGTCAGAGTGAGAAACAGAGAGAGCTTGGACAGCTGGTAAAATATCATGGCGGTTTGGTATTTTCTAGTCTCATACGCACCGAGTTATTACAGAGAGAAATCTTATGGGGTGGTTCAAGATGCTGGAAAGAGGTTTCAAATTTAGAATCTCATTGATATGGTGAGATTTTAGGAACCACTAAGCCATCATCTTGAGAGTTTTTTCTTCAAATTTTTATGCCAATGAATGAGTACTAATTGTGAGGAATATTATATAACTATACATAATAGGGAAATGTTAACGAGTGCCCTTAGGGCACTTATTAATAATCAATTTAAAAAAAGTTTTTATGGAAAAAAAAAAGTAATTAATATTTTGACAGCTTTTTTCATTTTTCATAAAAGTAGTATCAAAATTTTCCTAAAATGAATTATTAACGAGTGCCCTAAGAGCACTTGTTAGCATGACCCTACATAATATGCATAATTCAAATTGGTTCATTGGAATTTGACTGAATTTGTAATGCCATCTGGCCCATCATCAAAGAATTAATGCAATTTGGCAGCCAACATGTTTCATGTGGTATTCAAATGGGAAATGATGATAAGAGGATAAATATCAGCTTAAGATATATAATATGCCAATCTGATTCCAAGAAAGATAGAATAATCAATCAATAGCAATGGTTGTTGTCGTCATCACGGTTATATATATATATATATATATATCATGCAGAATAAGCAGTTTTGTATGTAATATTCTAACTATCATATTGCAACCCTCATCTATGAAGTTTATCCCAAACCCAACGTTAAATAACAAAGTAAACACATATGCCATTGCCGGAAAATCGGAAAATCACATCTTATTATGGTATTATCTCTCTTTCACATGGTTTTTGAAAGTTTGAGATATCACATATCAGTAAGAATGGAAATCATCTAGCACATTTGTTAGCAAAATACACTCAAGGTATTGAGCATTATGTTACTTGGATTAATGGATTAGCTCTTATTCCTTAGAATATGCTCTTTCAAATGATGTAATTTCTTTTAGTTCAATTTAATGAAGTTCAAGTTTCTTATTAAAAAAAAAAAAAGTAAAACACATTTGATATATTTTCACTCGCAAGGGAACTCTTTGATTAACAATGAGTAAAAGTTCTATTATATATCTAAAAAATGAGATTTTAAATTGTTACACATAAGCAAATTACTTTTTTTTTTTTTTTGAGATTTTAAATATTACACATAAGCAAGTAAGTTAAAAAAAAAAATTCAAGAAATTAATTAAAAAGTTAAACCAAACACACAAGCATCTGCATGAGCATATTCTTGGTAGGCTTAGTACTAGAAGATATTATCATTGTCTATTGATATCAAAGTAGCGAAACATGAAGTAAAAAACAAAGGAGAAATTGGTCAAGGTTCAATAAACAATTTCCCAAAAAAAAAATATATGTCAGGTGAATTATTTGTTATTATTACATAGTGTACGTAGTATTGGATAGTGATGCTTCTTTCTTGATTATAAAAATTAAAAAATTAAAAAGAAAAGTGACGCATCACATCTTGCTTTGTTTAGTCAATTGTAGTATAGTATTATTTATTTATTTGAAATTGAAAAAAAAAAAAAAAATCGAAGTTGTCACTCTCTCCAGATCGAAGTTGGTCAGCATCTTATCCATCATGTTGGGTTGCCTAAACTCGAGGAACAACTCATGTGGATGAACTTGTCATCAAATGGCGGATGGGTTCATAACTCACGACTGTAAATGCTGCTACTATTAATTGTTACAAGAGCTAATAAATACAGTACATCTTTAATGTTTGTCCACACTGAAATGTTGTGCCATGTTTATTTTACAATATATATTTATGCTCATAGTCATGGATGAGATCCAAGTCACACTGTCACACAAGGACCAAAGCTATGAAAATACATTCCCAATCATAAAATGAAAAGCGGAGAATCGGAAACGATTTCAAAAAAACAGTGATGGACAATAATTGAGACTTGCAGGTCTAGTCCTAGTCCTAGTCCATAAAATAATTATTTGAGCCAGCCAGAGATGCTCCTAATCTGATAAGACCATATATAGTTATTTTCCAATTTTGCCTTTGAAAGATCTCAAGAAAATTTCATTTCTACATCTCAATCTGAAGCTATTTTTATATATTATCATTGGAGCAGATTACTGCTTAAACATGTTCCATATGAAAGGGATAAGATTTGAATATATATATATATATATATACACACACACACGGTTTGCTGCACAAAGAAAGAGAATTGGAGATTATCAACAAAAACAAAAAATGAAATAGTGAGAAATTGGAAGGGAGGTCATGGTTGGTGGCTGTAGGCCAGACCAAGTTGTTTTGTGATGCATGATTAAAACACGGATTATCATCTTGATAAAATTTTGAGAAGATCTTGTTTAGTCTATATGCCCGAGACCATTCAATGTATTCGGCGTATCACATATTTATCCATTTAATGTGTTTGGCGTATTACATATTTATCTTGCATAAAGTTTAGATCTCACTAAATTAGGAAACTTGTATCTATGTGAAAGAGAAATGTAGTAAAGTAATGCGAGTAATTCTTAAGTATTCCTCGAGAACAAAGAATTGTGTTCTCTCTTCTCACATTCATAGTGGAGTTCATTCATTAAATTTATGGTGGGATCTACTATGAATATCAAAGGAGTGAGTACTATTTCTCCATGCTCTGGGAGTACCTAAGAATTTTCCATGTAATATACCGAATGTATGAAATGGTTTCTTAATCTATATGTCAATAATATAGAGGACTCCTTATCAATTATAGTAAAAAGGGTATTTACATAATTGAGATCTATTATGTGAAAGACTAGGTAATAGCTAATTTGGAGAACTTTAATTTGTGCAATATATATAAAATTTTGATAAAAAAAAATATATTTATATTATTACATAATGCACATTTAATTAATAAATAAATAAGTCAAAATATTACTGTTATATATAAATAACTTACGTAATTTAATCATAATTTGTTTAGTAATTTTTTTTCCAAAGACAATTTGTGAGTTCTAATTAATTAAACAAATAAAAATTATTTTCTAGAGTACATTCTATAAGAATTCAATGGCAAAACTCATATTCACACCATATAATAAAATATTACCACATCAAACTATTCTAAGTATAAGAATAGAGACTATTATACACAAATTTTCTTAATAGTTACTATTTGTATGAACATAATTATTATTTGTTTTTTATATGTTAAAAGGTTGTCTTTATTTTTATGATTGATAATGCCACAGAGATATTAGAAATTTTCATTGGAAAGTAATTGTAGATTGGGATGATATATTAGGTTTAGGTTTGTGCGGTAAGGATATATATGACAACTGGAAATCAATGGTATTTAATTAACTATTTATTTGGATAATGGAACAGAGGTCTAGAAGAATTAAACATTATTATTGATGATAATCTTTCACCTAATTCAGTTTTTAGACAAATGAAAAGAAATCAAGTATCAATTACTTCTATTATTCAGATCTATACAGTTGAACTCTTGGAGTTTGTTCCTCTAGATATTAATTATGTTGTTTTAGCCGATTTATCAGTTTCTTAATAATATTTCCAATGTGTTTTTCCTATAAAAATAAAAAATAAAAAAATTACTTGATTCAGTGGTTAAAATGGCTTTGTCATACGAGTGACTCAGTTGTACTATAGCACACAAAAGCTATATGCAGTACATGTATAAATGACAAGGTAACTACTAGTTGTGATACATTAGCTCTTAATGAAGGTGAAAAACTTAAAAGTTTGTGCTTGGTTTATGGATAATGAAAAACAAATTTTCATGTTAGAGAAAGTTTTGACCAAGAGAAAGAAGCAAATGATGTTGATTTTTTTTTGTTTATAACTTTATATAGCTATTACAACAAGTGGGGAGGAGGGATTTAAACCTTAATTCTCCTCATAAGAGAAACCTGGTAATACAACAATTTGATGTTGCTTTGACGCTATTTCTTCGATTTTAGTATTCGTTTTACATTTTATGTATTGAATGTTTTTTTAGACTTATATGATGACACGTTGTTAACATTGTTAAGAAATACTTAATATAATATAATATATATATATATATATATATTATTTAGACTTTATGTAATATGAATTGCAAGTATATATTTAAATTTTAGATGGCCTCATGAAATTTTGTCATATAAGCTTGATATATCATATTTATATCCTCCATTAGAGTCTTAACATATCATATTTTCCTTTTATAATAGAAGAAATAGTTTGCTAAAAAATACAAATACACAATCATAATAAGTATCTATTCATAACTATCATAATTATACTAATAGCCTTGTAACTTGACTGATTGACACATTCTAATATTTTTAATGGAGACAGTCAGAGTTTAAATCTTGCAACTCCCAACTATCAAATTATAAATTAAAAAAACCATAATTATCAACTTGTGTATTTAGAAAAAATAAAATAAATTAAGGATAGAATATCATATATTTTGTTGGTAGGAAAGTAATTTGTTAAAATGTCTCAAGTGTTACACAAGTTATCTGCTAGTATGATAAAACTGAAAACATTTAAATTTTGCTTGATCTTATAATATTTTTCCACGTAAGTTTTTTTTTTACTTCACAATTTTACATGTTATTATTCTAATTTATTAATTGAGCTTAGATTCTATATTATATTTAAACCCTCTAACTCTATTAATCTATCAAAATAGTCCCACTATTTGAAATTTGGCACAATTAAAAAAAGTGACTATTAATAAATACCAAAATCATTAAATTTTAAATTTAGACAAAAAAGACTACTCATAACTATCAAATTTCATATTTAGAAAAAAAAAATTATGAAACATTTTATAGGCATTACATAGATTACTAAGTAATTACAATAAAGGTCCGGTTAACGGGTGTCTTACCATTTTAGAATAGTTTGAATATCACCTTTATGGAAAATATAAAAAACTATCAAAATAATTATCAGTTACATTTTTCTTTTTTCATAAAAAGTTTTCTAAAAGTATTTGCTAAACCAATAGCGCACCTTAGAACATTCGTTAAATTTTACCTTAGAATAAATTAGTTATATTGTCATTTATGCATGTTTGGTATCTTATTGTACTGCAGAAAATTTTATTTTATTTATTTGTATGTTTGCTTTGTTGTTCCAACCTAAAGCGAAGATGAGATTCAAATAAAATAAACTTGTTATAATGAAAAACAAAAGAACATATTTGTTGCTTCAATATTGTAATTGGTTTTTATATAGTGAAATGTGTGTGTGTGTGTGTGTGTGTGTGTCTCTCTCTCTCTCTCGCGCGCACGCGCACGTGAGAGGTTATATACACATACAACAAACATATTGTAAGAAGAATGAAAAAAATGGGAGTAAGAGTGAGTTCAAATCCCCCTTCATCTATTATTGTAATTATCAAATTATCAATAAAAAAGATGAAGAAATAGACATCATATTTTCTTGTTGTTTAATATATTCAATTTTATCTCTGTTTGTTTCGACATTAACATTATTTTCTAGATAACAAATCATTTTCTAAAAAGTATTTTCTAGAAAATTTTCATTTTCCTATGTTTGGAAGCAACCTTAAAATGAGTTGGAAAATTATCTCTAAAACTTCCTTTATGTAGCTTGGCGTGAGATAGAGTTACTTTCTTAAAAAATTTAGTGGAAAACAACTCTATCTCATGCTAAATTAAATAAGGAAAGTCAGAATATAATTTTCTTTTAACTCATTTTGTTTTTATACTACCAAATACAAGAAACTGAAAAAAAAAAAAAAAAAAAAAAGCTTTAGGCGGCGTTTGTAAAATGTTACAAAAAACCAAAAAAAAAAAAGTTCTTATAAACACAAATGGTCTATTGTAGCATTTTTTATTGCGACGGTAAAAAATGTCGCTATAACACCTTCGCAATAGGTCTATTGTGACGTTTTTAAATACGTTTCCATATATATAACTCTTTACCAGCATTCAAAAACATTTATGGTCCATTTGGATTAAGGGGGAGGGAGGGAGAGTAAAGTAGAGTAGATTTAGTACAAAATTAGCTTATTTTTAGCCAACACTACTCTACTCCCTTTCACTCCCCCTGCTTCCTTCCCCCCTCCATCCAAACAGGCCATTAGTGACATTTATGATTTGCTATTAACTCATTTTGGTTATTAATTTTTTTAGGCAATTGTAGATAGGATAGAATTTAAATTTGAGTAATGCTAGAAATACAAACTTTTTTACAAAATTTTTTACAAACTTCTGATGTTGTGAGTGGTTATTGGTAAATGAAAAAATGATGTTAATGGTGGGCTTAGATGAAAACTAATAAGAAGTAAACCACATCACCAGTCTGTAAAAATGTTGTAAAATAGTTTGTGATTATAGCATTACTCTTTAAATTTATGATGTTAATTAAACTATTAGAAAATGATGAGTATTTATCAAAACACATAAATTATTCATTAATGTAATGGCAGCAAGCCAACAACTTGTTTCACCTGGATTGGAAATTTCTCGAGCAAGAACCAAACCAAAAAAAAAAAAAAAAAAAACGCCGGAAATATCAATTTTGGACATATTATATATGTTGTATTGGGTTCAAAATTTCAAATTCATACCATTACACAAATGGCAATAAGATGAACTAGTCGCTAACCCGTACGATGCACGGAAAAGTTATTGACTCTGGAAAAAAAATTCCAACAATGAGTAAATAGACATTTTACTAGTTTTTTTTTTTTCTTTTTCTTTTTTTAAATGAAGAAATATCTAACTTCTATACTTTTCCATAGTCTAGAAGTGTTGTCTAACATTGAACGTTATTAAGTTGCAAGTGCATAGTTACCGAAATCTACAAAGCAATTTACAATTCTTAAATTAATAAAGCAAAACTCCCAATAGTTATATATACATACACACTCAAAAATAATATAAACTGCAAATATATAAACAAAGACCATGATATGAGGAAGACATACCAAGTTTCAAATTTGAGTAACAATATGACTTTCTCATAGTAATAACAATATAGACAATTCAAAACATGGAACAATATCAAAATTATAATATTTAATTCCATTATCTTTTATGTTGAATCCAAACAAATAATTAATCAACAAAAAAATCATAGCTTTTAATAAGAAAACAAAAAATCACATGAATCTAAATAAAAAGTGTAAGACCACGGTTTGAGTCCTAAGCCTAAAAAGAAAAATGATATAGGCCCAAAGAGCCCAATACAATGAATTTGTAGAGAGTGGGTTGGAAAACTAGGCTCTAACGAGTTGGATAGCGAGTATAGTGGATCCAGATAGCAAGAAAGCAAGGATAGACTAGTTTTATCTAAAGAAAAATCGTCCTCAACACAATCTGAGGAGATTAGTTCTTGTATATATTTCTAGAATTTGATTACAAGTACAGTTCTTAGTGCTACGGTATTCTTTTCTCAAATTTCTGATCCCCTTCTTTTAGGGCTACCCTTCTATTTCATACTATATTTTTCCTTTCATCTCTATCCTCCACGTGTAAATTAGATTGTTGGTGTTGATCCTTGTCACATTAGCACCTTCCTGAAGTCTTTGGGGAGTAGTTGTAAGGTTGAAAACTACTGTTCAGGTATCACTTCCTCATTAATGCGGTTAGAGAGTTAGTTGCAGAGCATTCAATGCGGTGGTAGTAGCTTTTCCTTAGATATTTCCTAGCTCCCATTTGTCCTGTATGTTCATAATACATATCCTTATCAATAGAACTTCTTGGAATGTCACTCTAGATGACAGAACACACTTTCTGATCTTTGCTTTGTTTAGTTGAGGAGATACTCCTCCTCAACCTACCTTCCCCAGCCCTCTCATTCGTAACTTGCTCATGAAATTCTGAGTCTTACATCTTCATTACTGTTTATTTGTTCTTAGACCACCAAGCGTCCTCAGACAAGGTCCAAGGCCCAACATATATTCTTGGGCCCCTTATCTCTACAATAGCCCCTCAAAACTCCGGTTTTTTCCCTCTTGTTTAAGGAGAAAAAAATGGGGTTTTGACTTTGGATAATTAATTCCATTTGTTTCTTTGATTTCCACACATGAGAATGTTGCTTTGCATGTCCCGTAACTGTTCCTGACACTTCGAAATCCGCGATGTCTCATTAAATGCTCCAAGCGGCGTTTTGTTCCTTGCATCTTACGATGAGACGTAGATCTTACGGCTGGCATTTCTCCTTGAATTTTGAGCGGGATAACTCCCACTTAATTTCGCCTCCTATATAAGGCGCCTGGTGAGTTTACTTTTTTACTTCACAAATCTGCAAACTCTTAACACTTTTTAAACTCTCAAGCTTTCAAGACTTCCCAAATCTCCCAACTCTCAAGAAGCTCCTGAAGTGTCACATGTTTTTATTTTTGTAAGTCTTTACATTCTTAAGTTCTTTTCTTCTCGGCCAACCTTCTTAGCCTTCTAACCTTTAGTTCCTTTTCAAAAACATTTCCCTTACTTCCCCTTAGCTTGCTTAGATGGGTAGATTTAAGCACCTTGTAGACTCTTTTGCCAGTATGGAGGACTTTAGGGCTAAGTACCATATTCCTCAGGGAGATTCCCTGCGGTATTGTGCTCCAGAATAGGTGCTTACACATAGGAACGAAGGTGAGGTTGTCATTCCTATGATCGCCTTCATAGAAGGAGGAATGACGCTTCCCATGGGTAGGGTAACTAGAGATTACTTGATTGCCCATAGGCTATGTCCTCACTAATGCGCGCCCAACCTATTTAGGGTCTTAGGTAGCATTGATGCTCTCAACAAGCAAATGGGTTTGAGACTCACCTGGCACGACATCACCTATATGTACGAATGCCATTCGCTTTCTGACTGGGGGTATTACCTCAAGTTTAGGTCCTCAATTGTTAAGCTGGTATCGTGTCTTCCCAAGTCCAACAAGGGCATGAAAGATGACTACCTAATCGCCTTTGGGGAATGGCATGACGGTCTTCACTGCCCAACACGGGAGGGAGAGCCAGGTGGGGTGCCCTAGGGTTAGGTCCCTTGACACGGGATTTAGTTCTTTAGTTTTTCTATTCTTGCCTTTAGCAATTAATTTCTTTTTAATGATGGGTTTTATCAATCTAGCCATGATTTTGCTCCTCGGCTGTTTTTGCAGATAAAAGGCACGTAGCGCCCAGCCTTAATTTGGTCAATGTCGCTGACCTCAACAGAGTCCTAAGGTCCGAGGTGTTTGTGAGTGAGGACAGACAGCTGAGATCAGTCCACCTCATCCTAGACTTCGAGCCATTATCGGACAATTTCCAGGACGTAGGACATGCAATCAGGGCAAGCAACCCTTGGCTACGCAGAATAAACGTTTCTGTACCTGGGTTCCTCGCCCAAGAAGACGTAGTGCCAATTGAGCTACCTTCCCACCGTTCCCCTCTTGAGGTTGCGGCTCCAAAGGAAGAGACAGCCTTTTCAAGCCTGTCATTCGAGGCTGAGATAGACAATTTTCGCCTTGAAGAAGATAGGGAGGAACAATGAGGACCTATAATCTAGCTCCCAAACTCAGAGGACAAGTTAGATAGATCCTCTGCCGCCCTCTCCCCCAAGCTCATAGTTGCTCGGGTAGACGATAGTTTTGAAGAGGAAGAGGAGATGGCCTTGAATCCAAGAAAATGCCTGAGGGATCTCCTTACGATGAGGAACAAGGGGTCGGCATCTAAGGATGCCCCAAAATCTCAACCTCTCCCTACTCTTCCTCCTCCCCCTCCTCCTTCTACAATTGGCCTGCTCCTCATCCCCAACTTAAAGAAGAAAAGAAAGGAGAAGGAGATCGTCGAGGAGGGGGAGGTGGTCCCCCACAAGGAGCCCAAACAGTAGAAAATAGCTAAAGATAGAGGGCGAGCCTCCTCTGTGGAGAGTTAGGAGGCCGAGCACTCGGCCGATGTGCGCCATCCAACCTAGAATCCTCAGTTGGAGTTCGATGGCGCAACATTACCTTAGAACGCCTCTATAAGGGAGTTCTAGAGAGGCTACTCCTACCATGTGGCCGAGGCTCTGGAGCGTCCTCTTCTACTACCCCAGGACATGGATGTTTTGAAGTATATGAGGTAACCAGAACTATTCCTGTCCCTGAAGAGGGAACTAGCCCTAGTGAGCTCCTTAGCATACTTTACCAAGAGTGGTTTCCCTTCTTTTCTCCCTTTTTCTTTTTTAATGTACTCCTTTGTTGCTCATGTACAGGCTATCTAGGAGGTTTTTGTGGCCGAGGAATGGGTCAAGGATGCCTGAAATGAAGCTAGGGTTGAGGCCAACCTCGTGCTGAGACCGATAAGGCCTTGGGCGCTGCCAAGCAGAAGAGTCAGGAGCTTACCACTAAGCTAACAGCCAAGGAGAGGGCACGAAGGAGGCCTGCAGAATGCCCAGGACTAGGCTGAGGGCCAACGCAAAAAACTCTATCACACTGAGATAGAGCTTGCCACAGCGAAGTAGGAGGTCTTGGAGCTAAAGGCAGAACTGGAGAAAGCCAAAGCCGCTGCTCGAACAATCAAAGAAGCCGCGGAGGCCTCGAAGCAAGCATCCTACGAACTTGGGGTGCAAGAAACTGAGGTTCGACTGATGGAGGAATTGGCCGAGGTCTGCAGGGATTACTGTAAGGAAGTGTGGGTGGAAGCCCTCAACCTTGTAAGAGTCCCTACCGACTCGGAGTGGAGGCAACTCGGGAATGTCTACTACCCTTCGGACATTCGTGAAGTCCCGACTGAACTCCCACCTCCCGCTGCCCTTGCACCAGTCTCTCCTGAGTAGCCCCTTATCACCCATGCCTCTCTTCCCTCTTCCGAAGTTTCAAAAGGGCCCAGTCAAATTGGTGACCAAAGCTAGGTTATCTAAAGAAAAACCGTCCTCAACATAATCCGATGATATCAGTTTTTGTATATATTTCTAGAATTTGATTACAAGTACAGTTCTTAGTGCTACGATATTCTTTTCTCAAATTTTCAATTCCCTTCTCTCAGGGCCACCCTTCTATTTTATACTATCTTTTTCCTTTCATCTCTGCCCTTCACGTGTAGATTAGATTGTTGGTGTTGATCCTTGTCACATCAGCACCTTCCTGAAGTCTTTGGGGAGTAGCTGTAAGGCTGAAAACTACTGTTCAGGTATCACTTCCTCATTAATACGGTCAGAGAGTTAGCTGTAGAGCATTCAATGCGGTGGTAGCAGCTTTCCCTTAGATATTTCCCAACTCCCATTTGTCCAGTACGTTCATAATACATATCCTTATCAATAGAACTTCCTAGAATGTCACTTTGGATGACAAAACACACTTTCTGATATCTGTTTTATTTAGCTGAAGAGATACTCCTCCTCAGCCTACCTTCCCTAGCCCTCTCATTCGTAACTTGCTCATGAAATTCTAAGTCTTACATTTTCATTACTGTTTATTTGTCCTCGGATCACCAAGCGTTCTCACATAAGGCCCAAGGCCTAATATATATTCTTGGACCCCTTATCCTTACAAAAAGCATTTAAGTTGAAGAATTAAGATCAACCTACTGAGACGCAAATACCAAAAACTCCAAAACTTAAAACTTTAAATTTATAGAATCCCCAAATTCTACTTCAAAACCAAACCAAATTCTACAAATTTATATATAACATACCAAATAAAAATTTTTCGTTCACTATGCTAGAAGACATAGGTTGTAGCTTTGATTTTCTCAAAAAAAATGGAGCTGTTTTATCTACCATGTACAATATAAAAAAATAAATATAAATATGAAAAACTGTAAAGCTTAAAAAATTTGTGGTGAAGTTTTATAGATTTAATAAAAAGTAAATGTCTTTGGTTTTAATTATACTGCAAATGATATTTTGAAGAAAAAAAAAGTTCCATACTTTTGCCTCTTGAGCATCTTAATTACTTGTTGACCAAATGCACTTGCAATATCAAGTTTTGTAATCCATATGGGCAATCTTGTGGAAGCAAGAGTATCAATAGAAGATTTCACGTAAGCAAGGTCTGGAGCCATGCTAATTTCGGTTACATATATATATAGATTACCAACGTTTGAGTTTAAGTTTAAGTTGGATTTGTTAAAGAAATAGAGTTTCACTCATTGCTAAGTTTGGATAAAAAATAAAAATAAAAATTGTTTAAAAAAATGATAATAATGAGTTTGAGTTTAAGTTGGACTTGTTAGAGAGATAGAGTTTCACTCCATGTTAAGTTTGGACTAAACAAAAATAATTTTATTTAAATATTGTGCTGAAGAGGAAAATTGTGAGAGGTTCAGAAGTTTTGGTTATATATATATATATATATATTAGTGATTATTCTTGCCAATTAAAAACAACTACTTGCACTTCAGCAAAAAATAAATAAAAACAACTACTTGCACATGAAATGATGATACTTCTTCAAATGCTAGACACCCCACTCGCTTGTATTGTTTCTTTGTTGCCCATTTAATTTAAAAGTCAAAGCAACTTTCTCTTAAAGAATTTCTTACTGCAACACTTTCACTTATGTAAGAATGCAAAGTTTTATTTATCATTATTTGAACATGGCAGGTTACTATAATATATATAAAAGTAAAGTTAAAAGAAAATCTAATTAGATTTTAAATTGGAATTCAATTAGAGTCTAATTGTTTACCATGTATCCCATCTAATCTAAGTTTTAAAATTTTTGTGTTAAGTTAGTTAATTCAATGTAAAAATTGGAATTCAATTAGAGTTTAATTTTGCGCCACGTATCTCATTTAATATAAGTTTTTTAATTTTTATGCCAAGTGAGTTAATTTAATGTAGAAAACGAGAAGTTCAATATAAATAAATCATAAAAAACCTAGTCATATATATATATATATATACACACACTATGACTATATACGGTCTATTACTAACTAGGTAATACAAATAAATAAATATATATATATATATATATAACACCAATGCTTAGAGAAAATTTAATTAGATTCAAAATTGAATTTTGCTTTTGTTAGCTTTCCATACAGATTAAATTGTTTAGATTTTTGCTGTTATTTTTTCTTTAAACTAAGGAGCATATTTTTTATATTATTTCTATTTAGATATTTTGTATGCTAGAATCTTGAACGTAACTAATTGTAATTGAGTTGAACGATCTCATGCACCTATCCTCATTCAATTTAGGAGATACTATTGGACCAATTTATTCTTTTTATTTTATGATGTATTTAGTAGAATTTCATGAACAGTAATTATGAATTGATATTGTATATGTAGTATCCAACAGTGATTTTCAAAATTATATAAATAAAAACAGTGTAATGAGAAACTTGGTGTAACCCATATCACGAAAATTGCAAGAAAAAACTATTTTAGTACCTCCAAATGTTCTGGTTGAACTAATATCCTATATATTTTATGACCCAAGCTAACATCAATAGTACCACTACAATTCATCATTCTTGTGCGTAAGTATGGGTTACATACTAGTTATTATAAATCTACCGTTATGAAAATCAAATCATAGATCTATTTAAAAGAGAAGAAAACTATTTATAAGATATAGGATTATTAATAAACGTGATAAATGATAATAGTATAATACTGTAATTATTATAATAATAAATGAATATTGGCCATTAACTGTCTTCCTATTTTTGCAATATCCCATTAATACTTAAAACAAACATTAATTCATATAATATGCAGATTTCAAACACTCAATGACATATAGAATAATTTTAGGGTACGTTTGGTACGCTGTAATAGCTCATGTAATGGAATAGTTATTCATGTGTAATATCAATTCGGTTATTTGGTTGCATCTTTATTACATTGATTAGTTATTACATTGGAATAACTATTCTTTAAATTGAAGAATAACTATTCCTCTTTAAAATGGATGTAATAGTTATTCCTTAGTGTATATAATAGGTTTTAAAATTAATATATTTTCAAAAATATAAAGTTTCTTTATAAATCATATTTTACAAGTTTTCCATATGCAACAACCAAACTTATGAATAGTAATAGTTATTCCATTACAATGTCTTCTATTTCCAGTAATAAAGATTATTATGCCTAATGTAATCTACGTTCAGTGTACCAAATGTACCCTTAGTATTTCAAACACTTTGTGGTATAATTACAAGTATTTTTTTCTTCTTCTTTTACAAACGAGGGGTATCTACTATCTAGACATTTTTTAGTATATGGTTATTCTTTCAAGTATATGCTATCATCTTGTTCCCTTTTCCCCCACACACACCAAATTATTATGGAAAAAAATCCCTTGGGGGAATAATAACACCGCTATTTAAATTTTACATTGCAACTTTAAGCAGTTTTCTGAAATTGATCATATTAATTTCATTTGGAAAAAAGTGTTTTTACCATTTGTTTCACATTTTCCCAACACAACAACAACAATAATGTCAAGGGTGGATCAAATTTGACCATACAAATCTTATAATTTTTTTAGAAGATACAAATCTTATAAACCAATGTGTCATTAATTACCCAAAAAAAAAAATCAAACATTTATTTACTATATTATTGAATTGGTATCAATTATATTATTGACAAAAAGTGTAGTTTTTTGAATAGTAGAAAAATTATATGTATGTGCGTGTGTGTGTGTATATATGGGTTGAGTTCAAGTTACACCGGGTGTAACTCTAAATAATGTTACACCACCCAATAACTTGTTATATAATTCATATTTTGAAAATCTCACTGTGAATTATATGTTCTATATGTTTTTAACATTAATGCCAATTTTCATGTCAATTGGATGTTATTTATTATTCGATCCATAAACTCATATTTTTGCATTATCTTAAACTACAAAAACTTGAATTTAAACAATTGATTGATGACATAAATATTAAGCTTTGATCACTTTGAAATTTTGCAAGTACGAAGAATATATGAAGATAATGTAATCTAACGGTGGATTTGTCAAAATTCGCATCCAATTAAAAAATATTGAGTGGTGTAATATTACTTAAAGTTATACTAGTTGTAACTTGAACCTATCCCTATATATATATACACATACGAGAGAAAATTCAATCAAATTTCAAATTGGATTTCAATTGAACTCTAATTTTATACTGTGTCAATTCAATTTCTTAATTTCGGTGAAGATATTTATTACTCATTGAAAAAATCGAGAAATTGATTATTTTTATATTAAATATAACACCACATTCAATAAGATTTTGTGGGGTCAGAGAATTTGGCAACCCCGGCCCATTTTATACTAAGCCCAAGGCCCGTGCTGAGGAGGAAGAAACGCCCGAGGGCGAAGTATGAAGGTCCAAATTGCCCAAGAACCTTGCCGAGGACAACCCTGTCCTCGACCAACCGAGACCATGGGAGGAGGAAGTAACGGGCCACCATAGGCAGCCTTCTAGGGCATCTAAGGAGAAAGAACAAGTACAACATGTCAGCCATGGTAGCATAGTGGAAGAACAAGACCAGGATGAACTGTCACCTCCACATTAAATGCGCACGACTAATGTTCCGGCAGCATTAATGGAGAAATAACCCCTAAGCAGTGCTGCCTCGGTTGCAGCAACTCACAGGGGGTTTGGTAAGGTGGCTAATGGGACGGGGTGTCAGAGAGGGGCATGGATGATCAACAAGTGGAGGAAAGGGATCGTTAGAATTGGGGACTATATAATGGGAAGAAACAGATCAGAATTGGGGACCATTCTCATGGGAGAAAGACTACCATCAAGCTCCTCGGACCGGGCCGAGGACAGACTTTCAAAGATAATTTCGATTCATCTACGTTCGATGGTGGCGAACACCACATTGGGCATTGTCCGCGTGCTAGGGCCTAGTTCTTGAACCCGCTCTTTACAAATTCATTGTATTGGGCTAGCTGGGCTTGAGTTCACTCACTCAACAGTAGAAGTGCTCAAACCCAGTCCTTATAATTGGCGCCATCTGTGGGAAGAACTAGTGTGTTGGCAAGCGCAATGGTCAATTATTCCTACGTTGCTAGCTTGCACAAAGTTAGGCAAATTTTTCATCGCTGTCGCCTACACCGATTCCGAGTCTCGTTAAAAAAAAAAAAAAAAAAAAAAAAAAAAACACACCCACCCAAGAAACAGTTGTTGCAGAAAAATGAAAGATTCGAAGAATGAAGCAAGTAAACAGTACATCCTTTTTATTAAATGAAGAAAAAAGTACATCATACGCCCGAAGGCTTAGACAAACTTGTTCTAAAGCTAAAAACACAAACAATGGCTTAGACATGCTTGTTCTAAAGCTAAATGTACAAGCGGAGGCTTAGATAGGCTTGTTCTAAAGCTGACCGCAGGAAAGGGAGGCTGAGGCAGGCTTGTTTTAAGGCTACCAACAACTCCCGAACCTGTATGGATGGTACCGGCGACGAGAGAGGAGAAGGAGTTGAAACGCCTGACGGCCCCATCCCAAGACGTTCCCTTGATGCTCCCCCAGCCTCATGATAATTAAGCATTGGAGGCGGCAACACCTGGGCACCGATCGTAACGTAATCTTGCAAAACTCCATCGGCGGGTAAGTTGGGCACGAATCACTACCAGCTTGAAGGGCAGGCATAGACGCGTACTGGAGAAAAATATTATGTTCCTCATGGACCTCCCTCCTAACTGCCAGACGCACTACCATCAGGATGATGCCTAAGCCTTGCCACGCTGAAAATTTGATGCGATCTACGACCACTACTGCTCTTGATTGAGGAAGGAGGACCTCTCTTCTTGCTCGGTTGAAAGGTAGGGACACTTTTGGCCCCAGCCCCTTTTGCCTCAACTGCGTCGTCCAGGGTCTGGGCGGCATCTCTAGTTCCTGAAAGGGGCTTGGCTTCCTTACCCTTGCCCTCATCCAGGGCCATCCCATTCCCCTAAGCCTTGATCATGATCCTAGCAAAGTTATCGGAGGTGCTTAGAGGGTTGGGGGCTTAGAGTTCCTGTTGAACTCAAGGATTTGTGAAGTGTGGAAGGACGATTCCCCCAGAGAGCCTTATATAGAAGGCGACGGTTAGTGGGAATTAATCTGCACAGAATTCAAAGGAAGAATTACCAGCGACATTAATCCCGACCAATTCCCAAGGAGGCCACCAGCCGCTAGATCTGCGTTAATCCACAAAGATATTAATGAGGGCGTGCCTCGCATACTGAAACGTCAAGCACATAACTTGAACAGCCAAAGGATGCCTCGTAATCAGAAGTAGTGAAAAAATTGGCGCAATGGGGCTACCATCGTGCGTAAAGGCGGAGGGACAAGCCGCCCATGTCCAGGTCAATATTGGGCCAATTACCCAGTCTAAGGAGGAGTCCTTCCTCGGCAAGGCAAGGCTGAGACCGTTATCGCTCTAGAAGCGAACATTCTAGCGTTAAGGACAAGTTCCTTCGCTCCGAATAGTGACGACGAAGTACTAGAAGGAATTAAGGTCTTGCATAGTCCTCGAACCCAAACCTATGGGGAAACTAGTTACTTACAGAAGAACCTGGGTACTAGACTGAACCAAGGTCTTGCATGGTCCTCGGACCCAAACCTATGGGGAAACTAGTCACTTACAGAAGAACTTGAGTACTAGACTGAACCAAGGTCTTGCATGGTCCTCGGACCCAAACCTATGGGGAAACTAGTTACTTACAGAAGAACATGAGTACTAGACTGAACCAAGGTCTTGCATGGTCCTCGGATTCCCCAGTTACTTACAGAAGAACCTGGGTACTAGACTGAACCAAGGTCTTGCATGGTCCTCGGACCCAAACCTATGGGGAAACTAGTCACTTACAGAAGAACCTGAGTACTAGACTGAACCAAGGTCTTGCATGGTCCTCGGACCCAAACCTATGGAGAAACTAGTTACTTGCAGAAGAACCTAAGTAATAGACTGAACCAAGGTCTTGTATGGTCCTCGAACCCAAACCTATGGGAAAACTAGTCACTTACAGAAGAACCTGGGTACTAGACTGAACCAAGGTCTTGCATGGTCCTCGGACCCAAACCTATGGGGAAACTAGTTACTTACAGAGGAACTTGAGTACTAGACTGAACCAAGGTCTTGCATGGTCCTCAAACCCAAACCTATGGGGAAACTAGTCACTTACAGAAGAACCTGGGTACTAGACTGAACCAAGGTCTTGCATGGTCCTCGGACCCAAACCTATGGGAAAACTAGTCATTTACAGAAGAACCTGGGTACTAGACTGAACCAAGGTCTTGCATGGTCCTCGGACCCAAACCTATGGGGAAACTAGTTACTTACAGAAGAACTTGAGTACTAGACTGAACCAAGGTCTTGCATGGTCCTCGAACCCAAACGTATGGGGAAACTAGTTACTTACAGAAGAACCTGAGTACTAGACTGAACCAAGGTCTTGCATGGTCCTCGAACCCAAACCTATGGGGAAACTAGTTACTTACAGAAGAACCTGAGTATTAGACTGAACCAAGGTCTTGCATGGTCCTCGGACCCAAACCTATGGGGAAACTAGTCACTTACAGAAGAACTTGAGTACTAGACTGAACTAAGGTCTTGCATGGTCCTTGGACCCAATCCTATGAGAAAACTAGTTACTTAGAGAAAAACCTAGGTACTAGACTGAACCAAGGTCTTACATGGTCCTTGAACCCAAATCTATCGGGAAACTAGTCACTTACAGAAGAACTTGGGGTACTAGACTGAACCAAAGTGTTGCATGGTCCTCGGACCCAAACCTAAGGATAAACTAGTCACTTACTGAAGAATCTAAGTGTTAAACAGAACCAAGGTCTTGCATGGTCCTCGGACTCAAACCTATGAGGAAACTAACTACTTCAAGAAGAACCTAAGTGTTAGACAGAACCAAGGTTTTGTGTGGTCCTTGAACTCAAACCTATGGAGATACTAGCTACCTCCAACAAAACGGAGCGTGAGCATTCACCTAAGTTACAAGCATGGCCAAGGGGGAATCTGGTGCCTCGGATCACTCGCCCCGACCTACCCCGATAGAAATGTGAAATAAAAACAAGCCCGTGAGCGTCACTTAAAGCATTCCAAGTACTGAAGTGCTCTTTTAAGCTTGGCAGGTTTAGGAAAAATGTATGTTTGTATAAAGTATGTGTTGTAAACCAAAATTCCTTCGCGATTCATCTAAAGAGGAGACAAATGGCATTGCTGAGGTTATTCAGTTTTCAGTTATTGCCTGAAGTAAAATTTACCTCAGAGGTCCATCGTTTTCAATTATCCAAGTATTACTCGCACACCACTAAGATTAACCGAGTATTGAGCAAAAGCGTTAAAGCACGATAACTTAAGGGACACGTCATTCGAAGAAATAAACGCAGACAATTGGATACATTATAAAAAATAGTTTCAGCACAACATCATAAAAACAAAAACAAAATATACAGTAGTAAAGTAAGATGAAGAGAAAAGAAGACTAGGACGACACAAGTCAACAAAGCAAGATAGCCCGACAAGATGGCCTATTTCTTCAACTTGATAGGCAGCTTGTCCTTGGGAATTTGCTGAGAAGCTTCATCTGATGCCCCGAGGTCCTGACTTGGAGGAGCAACTTCGGAGGACTCCTTCTCCGCGGGATGAGCCTAGGAGTCAGCAGAAGGCTTCACCACTTCCTGGGGCACTGCTGGGTTATTGATTTCCTATTTTCCCAACGTCCTTTGGTGCCCAGTCTCCCCAGCAGGCTTATCAGTTGACATTGGATCGTTGGCAACGCTGGCCTGGCCTTTGTTCGTCGCTTTAGAGGCGATGCCAGCTTTGGGGTCAACGGAGGCAGCGTCATGAATGGCGGGGGGATAATACACCCTCTCAACCTTCCTAAGCTCCGACGAGACCTTAACCCCAGCTTGGTTGAGGGCCTCATTCCAAGTCTGGGAGCAGTAGCGCCTACATACCTCGGGTACTTGAGCCTTGAGACTAGCCTCGATCTTAGCCACTCCCTCAGCAAAGGCCTCTTCCTCCGCTTGCTCTTTGGAGCTCTCAGCATCTGTCATCGCAAACTCAGCCTCTTCTTTAGCCCTTAAGGCCTCGTCCTTAGCGTACTCGGCAACACCCCTGGCCCTCTCTGCCTCAGCCAGTTTCTTCTTCAAGTCGTCGATATGCTCTTTGGCAACCTGCAACTGACCCTTGACTTCCCGCAGGCACCCTGTCTGGTCCTCGGCCAGTTTTTTAGCCCCAGCTAGGTCGGATGCCGCTCTGTCTCTGGCCCTCGTTATCTCCTTCAGGTCCCTTGCCTTCTTGAGATCAACCTCAGATTTCTTAAGGGTATTCGCTGCATCTAAGTACTTGTCGCGCTTCTGATCTAAAGCTCTACCCTAGTTATTGGCATCCTCTGCCAATCAAAACAAGTACACCGTAAGTTGGGAACTAAGGAATAAAATTCAGCAAAGGCTCAAGTATTAAAAGTCTTACCATACCCAGATACCTTTTGAGGTTAAAGGCAACTTCCTGCCTTACCAAGCTCCACAGCTCAGCCATGTCAATGGGGAGAAGCAGGGACCTCTCTAGGGCATTGACTACGCGAGCGCCCTCGGCCCCTCGGAAGTCCCTAAGGGTGGCGTCATCCATCAAAGGCTTCCTATGAAGTATGGTGGCAGGCAGCCAAGCCTGGGGCTCGAACTGCTGAATGACCTCTTTTCCCTTGTCCTGACCACCGATCCTCAGTTGCTTGGAAGGTCGGTGGGTTTCATCTTCCTCTTAGGAGGAACGAGATCTCCCCCAATCCACTGGGTCTTTGCCCTTGGAAGGCCTCTTCCACTTCGAATCGGTGAACTCGAGCCGAGAGTCCGAGGTCGGTAGAGTGGAGGACTACTTAGTCTGCGCAGGAAAAGACTTAGGTGGGGGGGGGAAGGAAGCTTGGGTGGAGGAGGAGGAAGCTTGGATTGTGACTTCCCCAGCGTGTCCTTCCCCGGCTGGCCCTCAAGCAGGTTGAATAGGCTGGTTTGAGGTTGTCTCTTGAAACCCATCTCTGCTTGAATACCAGTCTTTGGTGACAGAAGGTCCGCTTCAGATGAATGGGGATCACCCAAGTCACTAGAGGGATCTTCGGGTAGACGAACTTGGTAGAATGCACCAAATTCGTCCTTGGACGAACCGAGATCAACTACTTCTCCCTCTTTTTCCAAACTTCCTCCCTCGGCCTCTGCAGCTTGGTGGGACGAGGAAGAGCCTGCCAACGGGACGCCCTCTGGGATGGAAGACCCTTCAGAAAATGAGAACCCGTGCTCCACCACAATGATTTGGCGAAGCCTAGGGTCCTTGGCCCTGATCACGTATCTGGGAACAGAGAAAGACTTCTGGATCGGTTTGTACCTGAGAATCTTGTGAGCGACTCTAACCTGGTTGTCAGCCTCGTTCACGAAGACCTCTGCCCTGAGTGCAGTTTCCAAGTCTTCCTTGTTGACCAAATGGAAGTGCCGTTCAAATGCGTGTGGATCTGCAAAAGAAAAAACATGTTCCTGTCAGCAACCAAACAAAGCAGAACTACAACCCGAAAGACTAGACCTTCCCAAATTCCGAGTACCCTACCTGGCTCCCCCTCTACTGTCGGGCAGTGAAGGCCGTCGTGCCACTCCCCCAACACGATGAGAAAATCCTTATTCAACCCCTTGCTAGACTCGGGGAGACACTGGATGAGTCTAACTCTATCATCCCTTGTCTTCATGTAGTAGGACTTACCCGTTAGGTGCTGGAGGTTGTAACACCAATTCACGTCGTAATGAGTTAACTTCAACCCCATTTTCTCGTTCAAGGCATCCACGCAACCCAGGATCCTAAACACATTTGTGGCGCACTGGGTAGGGGTTAACTGGAAGTGCCTAAGGTAGCCCCTCATCACTGGCCCTATAGGGATCCTCATACCACCTTCAAGGAAGGCGATTATGGGAATCACTACCTCACAAACCTCCCTCCTGATATACCAATCCCCCTCCTTGCAGTACCTCAGACCCACATTACCGGGAATCCTATAAGTGGCGATGAATTCCTCCATCGCCTTCTCAGACTCAACCAACTTCTTAAACCTACCCATCTTGAAGAACGGCTAAAAGACTCAGGGAAAAGCGAAAAGAAGAGAGGAGTAAAGGAAAAAGCACAAGATAGGGTAAGAAGAAAACTTACAGAAATGAGGGAAAGCGCTCAGCACAGGCTTTTTAGGCTACAAAGAGACGCGAGTTGGGTTGGAGACTTGACCGGATTCGGGGTGTGTGCATAAGAACTCTTTAATGCAGAAGTGAAGAGGCAAACCGGTCCAAGTGGGTATTTACCCCCTCACCAAAGACAACTGTGCAAGGCTTCCCGCCCATAATGGCGAAAGATCCTCGCAGTTGGATTACCATCACACCGTTGAACGTGGGGAGTATGAAGCCGCCAAAATTTAATATGGGTGCATACTGCATATCGAAGCGCCAAAAACGTGCATTAGACAAGTGAAAAGACTCCAAGCGCTAACTTGGGACCAGACTAGACAAGCTAAGATATAGGCCCGAGGATGTCAAAATCCTCCTCTCCGCCCGAGGACCCGGACAGCAGGATTTTGAGGGGATATTGTGGGGTCAAAGAATTTGGCAACCCCGACCCACTTTATACCAAGCCCAAGGCCTGTGCCGAGGAGAAAGAAATGCCTGAGGGCAAAGTATGAAGGTCCAAATTGCCCAAGAACCCTACCGAGGACAACCCTGTCCTCGGCCAACCGAGACCATGGGAGGAAGAAGTAACGGGCCACCATAGGCAGCCTTCCAGGGCATGTAAGGAGAAAGGGCAAGTACAACATGTCAGCCATGGAAGCATAATGGAAGAACAAGACCAGGATGAACTGTCACCTCCACATTAAATGCGCACGACTAATGTTCCGGCAGTATTAATGGAGAAACGACCCCGAAGTAGTGCTGCCTTGGTTGTAGCAACTCACAAGGGGTTTGGTAAGGTGGCTGATGGGACGGGGTGTCAGAGAGGGGCATGGATGATCAACAAGTGGAGGAAATGGATCGTCAGAATTGGGGACTATATAATGGGAAGAAACAGATCAAAATTGGGGACCATTCTCATGGGAGAAAGACTACCATCAAGCTCCTCAGACCGGGCCGAGGACAAACTTTCGAAGATAATTTCGGTTCATCTGCGTTCAATGGTGGAGAACACCACATTGGGCGTTGTCCGCGTGTTAGGGCCTAGTTCTTGAACCCACTCTCTACAAATTCATTGTATTAGGTTAGCTGGACTTGAGTTCACTCACTCAACAGTAGAAGTGCTCAAACCCAGTCCCTACAGATTTTTTTTTCTTTTTCTTTCTTAAATATAAGAATTTATTGTAAATTGAAATTTAAGTTTTAAAATTTTCATTTATTATAAGACAATTAGACAACTCTTTTTTTAAGGGGCCCTTAAATGGTAACTACAATCAACATGACATTAATATTCTTAAATACATCTATATATAAGCATAAGATTACAAATTAGTTTATAATAACATTTTTCAAACAACAAATAAACTACCGAACTTCATATAATTAGAGTTTTTACGCATTTTCTGCTGCAGCTGTGGAATGTTTGGCAACTATACATGCTCTTAGATTTGCTAGTGAATGTGGTTTCTCCTCTATCATCCTTGAGGGTGATTCTAATGGGGTATGTAAAGCTCTTAATAGCAAGGAAGAGTCGTTTACTTCTTTTGGTCACTTGGTTGCTGAAACGAAATCTCTTACAAAGGCCTTATGTGTTGTTATTTTTTCCTATAAAACTAACTCTTTAATTCATAACTTGGCTAAACATGATAGTGGTTTTAACCGTGGAAACAAATGTTTCTCCACCTCTCAATTTTGTAACTTTTCTTAATAATATTTGCAGTATTTTGTTTAGATAATAATAATTTTTTTTTGAGAAAAAGATAATAATAATTCTTTACAAAAAATTACCCTAGAAAATAGCCATATACTTTGGCAAGTAAGTGAAGGCCCACCGTATTTATTTGAAAAATACTACGTCTATAATATTTTCATAACAAATTTTAGTTGACAAATTATTACAGATTTTTTATTTGAATTCATAACTAAAATTATTTTCTTACCCACTAATAATAGCTTATGAATTCAAATTAAAAATTTATAATAACCTGTCAATTAAAATTTGTTGCGAAAATATTATAAAATAGAAATATTGTCTACGTATATTTTCCTACTATTTCTAATTACCTCCATAGAATAAAAGAAACTAAAGAAAGAAGTCAAAGAACCAAGACCGATGCCATCCATCCGCACGCGCCTGCGCGCGTGTATGCGTCGTATTATCAATTATGAAGCCAGCACAGTCACTCACTCATCGAGAAAACTGTGAGAGAGAGAGAGGTGTATAAATAGCTGATAAAGCTGTACAAATTTTTGCCGAGCAGTCACTGAGTAAGTACACAGATAAACAAGTTCCCTGACAAAAAATTTTCCCACTGTTTTCTCGCTGGTTTGGTTCCAAAGAACACAGTCTTCCTTGGATCTTCAATCCCAGACTGTTTTGCACTTCTGGTATGATGCTTTTTTTGTACTTTAGCACTCACAACAACGTTTCCCATTTCTCTCTCTCTATGTACTATGTGTCTGTGTGTTTGTTTTATGATTTAACTCGTGGTTTGTTTCACTTCCAATACGTTCTGTTTGACTGCCCAGAAAGAAAATTTCGCATGTAATGGCCTTTGGCTTATCTGTGTTGTGTTTAGCTCGTTGTTTTTAGCTTGCTTACTTGAGAATTCAATAACCTTTATTGGGTACTCGTTAACGTTACAAATAAGTTAAAGTTTTTGGAATTCTAATATTTTATTTTTTTCCTTTCCGGGTACTTTCTCAATAACCAAACAAAGTCTTTAAAAGTAGAATATTTTCTCATTCAAAATTCTAGTCAATCTTTATAAGCCATTAAAACTCAGTAAGATTCTTATTCCATTTATTTGCTGAAACAAATGTAAAAAATTTGGACAGCACACGTAAATCTTTTTTTTTTCCTAATTTTGATGAATCCAGATTTAAACCAAAACCAAAAACAAACATTTTCACCGCCGAATTTCACGTAACCCGTATGTTTTTTCAGGTTCATGTTTTGCTCACTCCGTACAAAGAAAGTGATTTATTTAGTTTATTTGGTTTTTAATGTAAGCCTGCCTATTTTTTTATGTTCCAACTGGGCTACAGCTTCCATTACCAAAACCCAGAATTTTTATCGTTTTCCTAAAGATTTTCTTGTTTTTGTTTTTATTTGGGTTATTTTTGTGAGAAAGTTTTGGCCTTTACAGTGAGGTTTGTGAGTTTTGCAGAGAGAGAAAGAGAGATAAAGAGAGAGAGGCTGAGGAAAACAGAGGAAGATGAAGAACTCTGTCTCGGATCACAGTTTTTACATTGAGAGCGATGAAGAAGAAGAGGAAGTTGAAAAGGAATTCGATAAAGCCGAAGAAAACAACGATGGAAACTCTTCGGATTCGTCGGATTCTTCGGCTGATCACCAGCAACAAATCAAACCCGGTTCTTACAATACCTCTTGGCCTCAAAGTTACAGGTTTTTAGTCTCTCTCTCTCTCTGTGTTCCACTTTGTTTGGTTTCATGGATTTCTTTTTGCTGTTTGTTTATTGATTTTCCTTGATGGGTTAGTTTATTTTACTCAAAATAATATGTGCCCGCTTGGTCAGCTTATTTTAGCTTTTTGAGAATGTGGTTATTTGTAAAGTTATTTCTATTTTTGTCTCTCTCTTTTTCTTTTTTTCAAAGCTCAAAATTAACTTTTTTTGAAAATAAATAAATTACAGGACATTACAGGTACACAATAATTTCCCTTGAACACATATACTGCAGTGATATCTCATTTTACGGTTGGAGTATATAGCGTGCGTTTGGTTTAAATTAAAAATCCAGCTTATTTTACTATTCACTATTCAGTATATTTTTGTTACTATTTAAGGGTCCCGTTTTAGTACTATTTATGAGTCTTATTATACTATTTCAGCAAATTTTTATTTTTATCTATAGTATTTTCAGCGAAAAATTTTTAATCTTAGCAAAAAAAGCGGATTCCAAATAAACCTATAGTGTTTTTGTCCAATTTGATGTTTGTATGGGAATTGCTTATTTCTTATAGCTTATTAGTGATACAAAAAACTAGTTAATTTTTATAAACAAAAAGTTAGATTATTTAAAATAAACCTCAAACCAAAAGTTGTGTAAGACCCGCAAATAATACATAAAATAAACAAAGAGCTAGCTTATAAATTTTTTTTTTTTTTGAGAATCAAGAGCTAGCTTATAATGATTCTTCAAACGCACACTTGATTAGCTTTATAAGTAATATGTTTTGGACACATATATGGGTTAGTTTGTATAGAGTGAAAAAGTACAATTTCCAGGCTGGGCAGTAGGCCAAGACAATTATATTTTGGTTTACTTTTTTCGTTTTGCGGGAACCATGGGAATCAATGTTTTGAAATTTGAAGTGTGAGAGTGATTTTTACTTTTAGAGAATTCCATGGAAGGTTACTGAAGGAGTGTGGGGTGGCTTTAATCAGTTTTCTAAGAGCATTCTTATTAAGGGTTTTAAATGCTAAAAGATACTTTTTTTAGCATTTTTGACCCAAAAATTTTCTCCATCAAGAGTCTCAAATGCCAAAAATTTTGGCATTAATGAACAGTGCGGTTTCATATTTGAAACCGCACTGTTCACCAAATGGTAAAATGCATACTCTTATTATTTTTTTATTCAATTGGGGCCCACTTTTTTTATTCAATTGAGAAAGAGAGAGACAAAGGAGAGAGAAGGAAAAATAAAAAATGATAAAGAAAGAATATTTAAATGGAATGTGAAAAAAAATAAAAGTTTTGATAGAAGAGATGTTGTAAAGTGGAGTGTTATATGTTATAAAATTGGGATTTGAGATAATAAATGCTAAATTTTTTACAAACCTTGATAAGAATGCTCTAAAGAAGGATAAAGCACTGTAGATGTATTGTTATGTGCTCTTTGATCTTTCTCTCCGACCATTATTGTCATCCAAAAATGTTGAATGTTGGATAACGCTGGACCATAACATTAATAAAGGTGTGTCTACATGATCACGGCTTTTGTGTTCTCTTCTAACTGTTGGATAATGTTGTGATGATTTTGTGACATATCTCTTACAAGGGTCCTACAAATGGAACATTCATAATTTCAGATTTAGTCTAACTGGGGATTTGGATTATTTAGTCTACTAGTTATTAGTTTGTTCATCCTATTTTGGGAGTTCAATCTAGTCAGGCTTGTGGATCTGTCGAGATGTGCTCATTGATCTTTCTTTCTGACCATTATTGTGGGCCAAAAATGTTGAACGTTGGATAATTATGGACCATAACATCAATAGAGATTGGTCTACATGACCATGGCTTTTGTGTTCTTTTTTTTGTGTTGGATAATGTTCTGATGATTTTGTGACATATCTCTTACCTGGGACCTACAAATGGAACATCCAGAATTTCAGATTGATTAGTCTGTTTATTAACTTGGGATTTGGATTATTTAGTCTACTAGTTATTAATTTGTTCATCCAATTCTGGGAGTTCAATCTAATCAGGTACCAAAATTGTAATTTCTAAAAAACAAAAAATTGGCTTGGTCAAGCACCGAAAATTTCCATGTAATAATTGCATCTGCCTTAGAAAAGGTTTATGATGGTGGGTTTCAACAAAATTTCCTACGGTCCTGCCTTCTTAACAAGCAATGTGCAGACTGTTAGCTTGTACATAATAGGTGAGGTAGGTGATGTAAAATCGACTATTGGTATATTCCATGTGAATGAAAGCTATAAATGAAATTATTAAGAGATGAGAGCTTACATTGATACGTTATAATTTCACTTGCCTTCGAACAGGTTTTATGATGTTTAATTTCAACAAAACTACCTGTCTTCTTGAAAAGAAATGTGCATATTGTTAGCTTGTACATAATAGGGGAGTAGTTGATGTAAAATCGACTATCAGTACAGGACTGTAACAATCCATGTGAATGCACACTGTCAATGGTTTATTTTAGGGATGAAAGCCTACATGTATTTATTTGTTATTTTTATGCATTTCTTGTGTGTTTGGTTTAAAATACTCATTGCTATTTAATCAATTTTTCAGGCAGTCTATCGATTTATATAGTAGTGTACAATCTCCAAGCATTGGGTTTCTGGGCACTCCTACACTGTCAAGATTAGGCAGTTCATTTCTTTCCTCATCCCTAACGAGAAGATACACTCCTGAAACATTACCAACTGTCACAAAACCTTTGTTAGATGAGCAACAGCAGCAACAGAGACGTAGTTCACATGCTTTGCTTCCTCCTCTTCCAACGAGGAGATATTCCATAAGGAAAGATGAGAAACCATTGGTTGCACATGAACTCCCACTTTCTCGCCAGTGCTCATTTGGGCAAGCTGTGCTAAATGGTATGTTAACACGCTCTACCCCCTACCCCTCCCCTCCACCCAAAAAAAAAGAAAAAAAAGAAAAAAAAAAAAAGAAGAGAAATAAGGAACGTGCTCATCCTCTATATTTATAGTTCACATGGTTTGGTTCACATAATGTGAATGTGCACGTGTAAAGGACTCACAATCTGTGATAGAGACATGCAGGCATGACATATATGCTTTAATCCTGTTGTTGTATCCTCTAGAAATCCTAAAACATTCTGTTTAGTTATCCTAAATTCTCTCTTCAGATAATCTGTATTAACCTCAAACAATTACTTTCTAGAGATTACTCACACATAAGGTCTTCCATTATCTCTTTCTGTATAAACATCCTGCATCCACCTCTGTTTTTAGCTGAATTGACTGCATTTGCCTTGAGTTTTAAAATTGAATCATGAAAATGTAGTCAGGGTGCCTTTGTGTATGTTTGTGAAGTGAAACTTCAAACCTGTTTTACTTGCAAATCTATCATTATGTAGCACTAAACTGAAATGGATTGGTTGTTTGATTTTTAGCCTGTAGTCACATTCTTTATGCTAAGACTAATAACAGTTCAACTGAACCAGTGGCATTATGTTTCCATACGGAAGAAACAAAACACATCAAGCGGTACAGGGAAGCAATAGGTGGAACCTAGGGAAATGGAGAGAGGTTACTTATGGCCTATTTGAGTGTAAAAATTGTCCTATCTGTTTGCTTTGCCATCAGTCGTTTTAGGGTTGCTAGTTGCTACGACCATGGAACATATCATAAGTCAACATTTCATGTTCAAGGACCACATAGGCCAATCAGGCAATCAGGTAGTTGTAAATCTGCTTGCCTGTTCTCATGAACAAACACAAGTAGTTAGTATCACTTTGTCACCTTCACTCCCTCACATAGCTCAGAATTCAGTTCAATATGATCTGTACACCTGCTTGTTATTGCCTATGTATCAATTCATGGACAGAATATGTGACTCTTATTCTTACTCAAATAAGATGAATATAGACACCTCTTATTTCAGCTAACGTGACTAACATGTTGTTGCATATTATTTTGGATAATAAAAATATAAAATATTACTTGGATGTGTAGTATCCTCTAAAAAGCGAAACTGTCTTCAAACTTGACAGACAATTCACTTGTTGTCTATAACTCTATATCTGTAAATATTATATTTGTATACAGATCTGCCTCATTGCCTTTGTCTGTAGCTAATTAGTAGTTTCTAATGAACTATCAAACAAAAATTCCTATCTTTGGCACGAAACAATATGTGGTTGCTTTGTTCAAATTGCACATGGTGCACATGAAAAGATCAACAAACTAAGAAGACTATGTGCCTGACAAACTTACACTTTATTAACTGTAAAACTGTTTTTACAAGTGTATACATACATACATACGTGTGTGTGTGTGTGTGGGGGGGGTGAGGGGGGGGGGGGTGATTGTCGACAATAATGAATTTAAGTAACTTTTTGGTAATTGAAAACAGTGTACACAAAAGCATTTTTGAAGTTTTACCTGAGCTTAATCAAAATTTTCTGATCAATTCCAATTAAACAGGTATAAATGTTCTATGTGGAGTTGGAATCCTTTCAACTTCTTATGCTGCCAAAGAAGGAGGATGGGCTGGGCTCTCTATTTTGTTCATATTTGCAGCTCTTTCCTTTTATACTGGAATTCTCCTGCGCTACTGCTTGGATAGTGCACCTGGGCTTGAGACATACCCAGACATTGGTCAAGCTGCATTTGGTAATTTTGGCCGGGTTGCCATCTCGGTATGTCTAGTTGAATTTTTTATTTATTTTCTTTTTCTAAAGTTAATTCTCCCAATGAAATATAGCACAAAATAAGTATGGGTCTTAAACTTTAAGCTGAAATACAAATTACACTCTTTAAGTTTGGTGTTTTGTCATTTTTGTCCTTTAAGTTTCATTTTTTTCATTTAGTCCTTAAAATTTTATAATTTTTGTCAACCTTAGTCATTCCATCCATAAACTACGTTAATTATTTAAAAAAAATTATTTTTAATACTAAAAGAGTAATATATTTCTTTTTATTTTTGGAAAAAATACAATTTATACCTTTTAAGTTTATTGAATCTCATTAAAAAATATTTTTAATACTAAAATGAAATATTTTTAATAAAAAAAAAAAAAACAATTTTTTAGTAGTTAATGGAGTTTATGGTGGAAGGGTTAACGTTAACAACATACATAAACTTCTAGGACTAAAATGAAACCTAAAGAATGAAAATGAAAATGACAATTTGTAATTTGTATTTTAGCCCAAACTTTATACATGCAAAGGTTTGATGAAACAGCTAGATACTCCTATATCTCTAAAGGCTTCTATTTTCATATAATCGATACTAATTCCCTCTACAAGTTGTATATAGCTTTCTTTATATATTGTCTTATATTCATGTAAGTTTGAATAATTTTGTTTTTGTGGATTTAGCAAAGCTGGTAAAACTAATAATATAGCATAAATAATAAATTATTAAAGCACTATGCACACAATTGATTGACTGCTAAGTGCTAACACTGCTTTATGCAATTTCTTTTTGTGGGTGCAGATAATATTGTACGTGGAACTATATGTAAGTACAACTGATTTAATTGAGTGAGTTTTTCTTTTTTTTTGGTTTTTGTGTAATTGTTTTAGCCGTGATTATGTAGAATTGATAAAAATAGATTAATGGAAACAATAAACTAGATTCCAGTGGGGGGCCCAACTATATATTATTGAGAAAGACATAGATTTCATTGATTGATGCCCAATTGTTCTGGGTCCACATTTTGGAACTTATTGGCTGAGCCTTCTTGTTTATTTGACTCGTCCATTAGTGAAATGACCAAAGACAAGGTGCCACTATCTTCTTTCCCATAATACCAGATCACTACAGTAGACAACAAATGACCAAAGACAAGGTGCCTCTATCTTCTTTCCCACAATTCCAGATCACTACAGTTCCCACTTGTCTACATGCTGCATTAATATTTGTAGTCTCATTTGGTTTTGCATCCCAGTTCCCACTGGTATCTAACTTACAGCTCTCCTCACTTTGTATTGTTGTCCTGTTGGGTCCCCTCCCCCCTCTTTTTTTGTGGACTCAATCAATATCATCCAATACTACAACATTATTCAAGTGCATAAGAAATTATCTCAACTTGATCTTCTTTGCACCAAGTTTGTGCCAAATTTAATCATGGATTTGAGATAAAGGGAGTAGATATGGCTCCTAATTTTGTCCTCATACTAACATTATAAAAGTTTAGTGCAAAGTAGAGGAGAAACAACATTACCAACCTCATCACTCTTAGCATACACTACATGATCCACCATTAAAGGGCTTTAATGTAATAAATATGTGAAATATCATCTTCTTTTACTGTAATCAATCCTTCAATATGGAATAAGTTTTTTATTCATGTTAACATCACAAACCATTGAAGAAATCTGAAACACTTTACCGATTGTGTAGTCCTCTTCAATGAGTAATCTTCTCCAAAATGTGGTGACCTTTTTATATTGTACCCAAACTTGCATTTTCTTCCATTTGCAAAATCTTTACTGTGTTATGATCTGCATTTCGTTTTTAGAGTCAATGCCTAAAATGGCATAAGCGAATGATTGTTTAGCTCATGACAGAGTTTTCCTCGTTAGGATTATTGAGCTTCAATTTTGAGTCTTAAGTTAGTTACACTACATTGAGGCACTGAATAAATTTTTCTGGCTCATATTTTCAATGTTTACACTCTGACTGCATAGTATCATGTGTACTGCTTATATCACTGTTACAAACATGACCATATCAGTCTATGCTATGAGTCTTATATGACATGGAAGATGTTTTCCACTTGGGTACCAAAACTACTTATATGAACATAAAATATTTGAAAGATCTCAGATGAGGATTAAATGGAAAGAACTTTGGGAAATGCCATTTGATTTAATGTATCCATGAACTTTTGTTTTTGAATCATGTATCTTTATTCTTTCTTTTTTTTCCTCTTCAAATAGTTGCTAAAAACATCCTTTAATCTTGATCTATAGCCAAGGTACTGAGCACACCATGCAACATTTAGCTGGTTCCTAGAGAATTCGAGAATTATCTCTACTCCTCTATTATGCAGATCAGTTATGAAAAATATAAGTTGTTTTCCTTTCTCTAATTGAAGTGTGGGACTTTGTTATTTCTTTTTCTTAAAGGAGTAGGAGAAAATCTCTCCCTATAAATACTTTTGATAATTACTATTTTACAAAAAGTGATCATAGTAAGTTTTTATTTATTTATTTACTTTTATAAGTGTAAAAAAAAAAAAATACTATTAAAGTTTCTATAAAAGTTTATTTTGACAGTTTGTATGTATTCTTTTGCATGCTAGCTTAGAGTTCTCGTAGAACTTTGGTTTTGTGGAAGAGTTATAATTTTTGTGTGTTTCAGATATTGCTTCTTACTTATCAAAAATATATATATATATATATATATATATATTGCTTCTTCATGCCTACACTGCATCACTCTACTTCTATGACGCTCAGGTGATTTAGTGAAAGTTTCTCCCCATACAGGCTTGTTGCATTGAATATATAATTTTGGAGAGCGACAACTTATCCTCACTGTTTCCAAATGCACATATAAGTTTGGGTGGGTCTGAGTTAAAATCGCATGTTCTGTTTGCATTGATGACAACCCTGGCTGTTCTTCCTACTGTTTGGCTTCGGGACCTCAGAGTTCTTAGTTATATATCTGGTAAGTAACTTATACTTTTTGCAAGTCAGATATAAATTTTTCCATTATCTTTTTTCAACAATTCGTAAATCAAGTAGCACTTTGTCTTAGTGCTCAATTGGTACAACTTATTTTTCAGCTTTTTGAAAATGGGGTTTGAAAAAGTGGCACTTAAAAAAAAAAGCTGTATTTTGAAAAGGTGCGGTTTGATAATGCATTACCCAAAAAACGTAGTATGTTTGGCCGATGTGGCTATTGGACATATATTGCTAAACCTGATTGGTGATTCATGCCATGCTTTTGGCCACACAGCACTGATATTGAGGTACCAAAGAAATGGAATCATTCTTTGCATTTCAATTAACTGAACAATATAATAATCATGACTGAAGTTATTTGCACTCTGCAGAATGGAATTATATAAGTTTAATTGAAATTTTTTCTCTATAATCCCAAACGGTGTTTTATGAAATATAAAGATAGATATGCAGCCACAAAATCTTGGAGTGTTGGTGGCTGACACTTGACAAACAGCTCAATGGTTGATTTGTATTAAAACTGTTTTGTGTTTCCTCTTTTAAGTCGCTGGTGTGCATTGCAATGCACAAGGATTACAATATCATTCCAAATCCATGGTCTTTTGAGAGATTTTTATATCATGCTTTCTCTCCTTCCAGCTGGTGGAGTTATTGCATCAGTCTTGGTGGTCCTTTGCTTGTTTTGGGTTGGTCTGGTAGATGGAGTTGGCTTTCATAACAAAGGGACAACACTGAACCTTGGAACTCTTCCTGTTGCTGTTGGTCTCTATGGCTACTGCTACTCAGGACATGCTGTTTTCCCCAACATATATACATCAATGGCAAGACCAAATCAGTTTCCTGCTGTCCTCTTAACATGGTAAACTCACAATGCTCTACTATCCTATCACAAAGACTCCCAAGTTGTCTAATTTCATTAAACCGTAGGCAAGGAAGTCGTGCATTCTTGACTCTTTTTTACATTTTGATATTATTTAAAATTTCAAAATATTTTAATCAAGTCTAATAAGACCTACAAGAATATCTTAATAGAGTGAACATCCCACATTAATTATCACTAAATAAGAAAAACATTATAATGGTGAAGAGCAGTGGTGCATACTGCATTCACCAAGCCTAAATCCATGGAAGAGTAAATCATAATTGCTATTTACATACCTCATCTTTGTTGTAAATAAAAATCCCCAATAATTGTAGATATCCCTAGTTTTATATAACTCAATCTGTTATCTATGCAGTTTTGGTATTTGTACTTTGTTGTATGCTGGGGTTGCTGTTATGGGGTACAAAATGTTTGGAGAATCAACACAGTCACAGTTCACTCTTAACTTGCCCCAGGATTTGGTTGCCACTAAGATTGCTGTGTGGACGACGGTATGTTTGCTATAATTTCAGTATGAATCTCCTTTTAATGAGTTAGCTTTGTTTCTTTTAGTTTGCATTCATCAGGGTTCAACACCTAGTTGTATTTTTGAGAGGTAACAATAGTGTCCTTTTATTGTTTTTATCTAGTATATCTCATTTAGTACAACAGAATGTCACTCCAGAGCATCTTCCTGCACAGGAATCTAAGTTATCTCTCTTCAGATGTTTCTGGTGCCACTATGTCTAGGAGACTCATTGTTAAACATAGGTAGTTGATAGGTGTATTTCTGTCAACTGGCATGTTAGCTAGTTTCATAGGAAGTTGTTGAGTTCAACCTTGGTTGAGCAACCTTTAGCTCAATTTGATTCAGCCTTGAAATAATTGGGGACACAGTCCCTGGCTGCTAGAGCTACCCAATAGCCAGGTTGAATTTGGCTCAATTGTTTTTCCTTGCCCACTTCAAACTTCAAGTTTCTGAGTATTGTGATTCTTACCTTCATCCATTTAAAATACAAGCTAATTGCTGAAATAATTTTTGTTGTTCTTTTGCAGGTAGTTAACCCTTTTACCAAATATCCTTTTAATAAGTAGGTAATGTGCAAACAGTCTAGCATGTGTTGAATTAAAATCTCTTACAAAATGGATGGATGGCTCTTTTTTCTTTGTGGACGTTCTGTTTGGAGCTAGATTTTTCAAGAATTAACTTTTCAATTTAATATTCGTTTACCATTGTGAAAACTTAAAGAGTAAAAGGATAAATTGGTGGAAAAGGTGAAAGTCCTGCCGAATTCAGTTTGGAAATTTAAAAGTGTTACTTCAATGATACTACTCATGCAAAGATGAAAGATGTATTGGGGTACCATGCTCTCAAAGCATAATGAACTTGGTTTTCTTAATTTGCACTATGCCTCTCTATTTTCAACTGAAAAAATCAGTGAACTTTGAGTTGACAAATGTCCTAAGCCTTACATTCCTTTCTGAAAGCAAACAAGATAAATGAAATTAATTTCATTTCTTTAAGATCTGTTTAGATGTCCATCAAAATTGAGTGCACCCATTATACTTCCATAGAATTTGAAGTCCCAGTTCATCCTTTCAATTAGGACCATGAAAGAAATTTCGAAAATCACTAAGATATGTAACATAAAGTAGAATAGCACCATTTCCATTTTGATAGGCAATCCATGGTTCCAAACTGGAACTCTTTTATCTTCTCTACTGATAGCAACTTCAAAGTATATGGAGCTTGATTATCTCAATACTTTAGAGCCCATATTGCTCAAGATAAATGAAGACGGTTTTCCTTAATTAGACCCACATATGCATTAACTATGTCTCCTGTTGCGATGTGTTTGGAGGAGTTGATACCATCAAATCACAGCAAGTCGTATATATATTCCATCTTGATTAGAACAGCACTGGTGGTATCTACCTTGATTGTGGGTCTCAGTGTCCCCTTCTTCGGTAAGTCTCTCTTTCTCTTTCTTTATTTATTTGTTTGTTTCAATTCCAAGAGAACTGTCTTCCATCCTTTCTTTGTCTGTTGGCAACTATATGGACCACAGAAAGGAAGAAGCAGGTAAAAGAGTTTAGATACTGAAATTCTCAAAAAAATTTATTCAAGTGAAACTTCCAGTAGAAACCCCATTTTTTAATTTTATAATGTGGCTTCAATGCTTCATTGCTGTAGCATTATATGAAAGTTGGAAGTTCTCTTGTTAAATGTTGCACAGTGTTACATTATCGTTATATTTTGTTAATCTTATTTCAGGTCTGGTAATGTCATTGATTGGATCTTTGCTCACAATGTTTGTAGTAAGTTTTTTTGGGCAAACTCATGTGTCTGTTCCTTCTAGTGGTAGTGTTGTTGCATTTGGTTCAAGAATATATACTTCTGAAGCAGTATGTCTGTTTTATTATACTAACACTTATTTCTATGGCAGACATTGATACTTCCTTGTGCTTGTTTCCTGAGCATTGTGAGAGGGAAAATAACCCGGTTGCAGGTATGGCATCTACATATTATTATTATTGATTGACAACTATAGTTATGTATGTCCTTTGTAAATCATGGTTTTCCAGCTCTAACCATTTTGGAATTTGTTTGAAGCCAATAGCTAACAATCCCCTTTATACCATTGTGATGTTGAATCACTCTGTTTGAATTTGAACACCTCCTTGCATTGGGGCTTGAAGGGTAATAGGATTTATAAATGCATGCAAATGGTTTATGGAGCTTAAACTAGAAGTTCAATCATTACATTGCTAATTAATATCAAAGCTGTTGTGGTCTTGTGGGCAATACTGACAGCTTGGTTATCATATATACTTCTCACTTCCATTACTTATACGGTTCTTCTTTTTTCAGGGAACACTTTGTATTATAATTATTTCAGTAGGTGCTGTATCATGTTCCTTTGGGACATATTCAGCCCTCTCCAAAATTGTTGAGAGTTTGAAGCATTGAAATTTTTGGGGCATTCCACCAGCAAGAGAACTTGAATCATGTACTCTGGATTCGTATGATATTTATTCATTCTCCCTTTCCAATTTTGGATTTTGCATCACTCTTCTGTTTCGTGTTTATGTATTTTCCAATGAGAGCAGCTTTTGTTACTACTAAAAAATCTACTACAAATACAATTCATCAAATGACTTTATCGGTTTTGTCCTTATTGGCTTTGTATTGTGAACAACCTTATTATAAAGAGATCATTACATAAGGGGGATGTTGCAGTTAGTCATTACTCATAAACACCAATCTTAGCATCTTGATTCTTTCATGGTCTTAATTACTGTAACTCCATAATCATAACATTTATAGTACAGGTGAACATTTTCTATCTTCTTTATGCCACAAATTTAGTTTCCTATCTAATACAGGAGTTGCATTTACCTCTCATCTTTGTCATGCTTGTAATTCTGACCCATTTGAGAACAAATTTTTTTTCCTTCTTTCCATTTTAAGCGTAAAAAGGGCTCAAAAATCCAATTGGAAAGTCAGGATCTACTTCTTGTGCTTCAAATTTCATCGACAGTAGGATAAGCTTTGCACTGTTTCCTCTCTTGCTAGCAACTATCGGATAAGGTGCTTAATAGCTTAATTGTGGTGTGTCATTGGCATAGGGAAGATGAAATGTTGAACTTGAGACCTCTAATAAAAATATCACATAATATATATATATATATATATATATATTTATATCAATTGCATAATTAAACTCCTAAGAGTCTTATTTGTTCTATTTGGTTCCATCTCAAGCCACAAACTCAAGGCCAATTGGGCAGGTTCAAAAGACTAACCCAATTAGATAATCATTTTTTATTTAATAACAGTTATTAAATAAAGTAACTAAAAATGTAGTTAAGAATGTACGAATGATGAAAAATAAAAGAAAACAGTTTTTCTCTACAATGAGAAGAATAAGAACTTTCTTTGAGAATCAACGTATGTAAAGATTGATTGAGAGACCACTTTTCTCGGGCATTATGTGGAATTGGGATTTTGATTAGAGGTATTTTCAAGTCTTGTTTTTTAATTTCATTGCATCAAGGTACGCTTTCTATTCTTTGTTTTAGAATTCAAGGTTACATGTTATCTCTATTGAATGAAGTAGATCTGTATTTGTTGCTTCTGTTGTGTGTTTTGTATGAGATGCAAAACTAGTTTTTCCAACAATTGGTATCAGAGCGGTCTTCAATATCATGCTTGTATAACATGTGATTGAGTTTTAGAATTAAAGAAAAACTGTTTTCTTGGTGTTTTTATTTTTTGCAGTAAAGTTTTTGCATAATTGTGTCTTTGAATCCATATGCTATGTTTTATATATGAGATATATATGTTGGATTCAGTTTTTCGAAGTGGACCATGGCATATCTTTTAGTTACAATGCCGCCTTAGCTAGTTTTTGTATTAGTGAGGTACACCGTCAATGTTCATAAATGATTGATGGTCTGACTTCATTAGGATGAGATTGTATCCTTGATATGATAGTATATATTAATATATGCATGATGTGACTCTGAGAAAGTTAACTATGTATACATTCAAGGATTCTCTTTTCGGTAATGATACAGATTACTGATATTGATCAAACAGTATGTTAATGCTAGAATTAAAGTTTTTTGGTTACCGGTTAAAATCCTTTAATGACATTTATTCCTAATGAGATTAGGATTATGTTTTCAAGATTTCCAGCATTATTAGGGTTCTTGATAATGATCTTGAAAACCTTAATATTTGATTTGTGAATCTTCATTCATAAAATCAAAAGGTGTTTTTTGATGGAAAATAGCAAAAACGTCAAAAACGGTTACCAGAAAATTCTGAGAAAAATTCAATATTGCGAGTTTTGATCGATCGAGAATTCCTTTCGATCGATCAAATGTTCTTTTTGATTGATCGAAGAGGAATCGAGAACCGATTGATTCAAGCAGAAACTCTATGATGAAATTCTTCATTGTCTAGATCGATCGATCGAATGTTATTTTCGATCGATTGAACGAGAATCGAGAATCGATTGAACGAGGCAGTGGCTTTGTGATGAATTTCTTCATTTTTTCGATCAATCGAGAAAAAGGTTCGACCGATCGAAGGCACTGAATTCTGAATTTTCACTTGCTTTTTGATTAAGTGTTAAGACTTTGATAAAAGGCAAGGTTGTGTGTGATGAGATTACACATGATTCTATATAAAGTGATTAATTTTATAGTCCTTAAAAGTTAAGGACATATATTAATTACTATCTAACTAAAAGACCTAATGAGATCAAAGATATTAGTTAAATAGAACTCTTAGTCCTAAATAGTTTAGGACTTGTCTTTTAAGAAACATTCGAATTAAAGTTATATAGTTTCTAATGAGATTAGAATATTTTATCTAGTAAATTAAGGATAGGGTTCTTTATAACTAATTTTTGATCCATTAGTATATGGAATCCTAAATAGTTTAGGACTTCCATTTTAGTTAGTGATTCTAATGAGATTAAAGTCTTCAACAAGTGCAAGGTATTAGTTGTGATGGGATTACAATTATTTAAAGAAAAACCCAAATAACGAGTGGGAGTGCTGAAATAACCCTTTTGTTAAGTTTATTGTAATGTGAATAGATACCTTGTCTTGGCCTCGAGCCTTGCATTCTATGTGGAGGGTATTTACTTCACGGATTATATGATTAAACTTCTTTGTGATTACGCGAATGTTTGTTACGTTACTGTGACGTGACTTAGTTAGGTTACATCGAATTTAAACAACTAAACACATTTGATGTGTAGGGTTAAAATTGTGATAAGATCACAATGTTTTCAAGACAATCCACTTGTTTTAAAATTTCTAGTGGGAGAGAGATACAAGGGTTGGATCTTATGGCCTCCATTATCAGTTCATAGTAGTGTGGGTAAGCACCTCCTCTTGGTGTATATGCCTCGCGATCCTAAACGAGGGTATTTTGTTTCATGGTACTACAAGTTTAAACACTATAAGAGAGATGAAATGTGGCTACACATGATTCTAGATAATGGTGTACACTAGACTAAGTGTAATGTTAACCTCCTAAAGGAGCTATGTCATTATTACTTAGAGGCTAAAGAAAGAACGGCAAATTATTTTTGTTTGGTAAGAGTTACCATGATATCATTAATAATGAGAATAGTTCTCACCTAATCATAGTGGTTGGTAATCACTCTATGCTGAGGAATATTAATTGCAGGATTAGGTTGTCGTTGCACCTAGTATAGTATGGTTTTTGGGTTCCATTCTATATGGTTATGGATGCAAAATTATAATGTCCTTATATTTTTGTTCATAGTCTTAGAATAAAGTTGTCATAAATTTTTGTTCTCTAACTACTATTTTAATTGAATCCAATTAACTAAGAAATAATTTTGGACATGGTGCTTAAAGGAGCTGAAGTACATAAATATGTTTCGATTCAGTATTGTCATAATTTCCTATACATGATGCATTTATGGAAGATAGCTTATGATGTGATCATAGTCTCCATTGAAATGCTAAAATGTTACTTTGGCTTCTATCTCAATTGTGCTACAGCATGAGATGCAAGAGTTAGTACTAGACTTAGACTTTATATTAAGTCTAGATGAGATATTTGGTATGAATCATATTGAGTGCTAAAAAAGGATCAAGGAGTTTCAATTCTATATCATTTTATAAAAATATTTTATTTTTAAATGAATTGGAATTCTTTGATGTAGAGATTAAATGTTAATCTCATATGGATATGATCCACAAGTCATTGTTAGAATCATTTAATTAATTCAGATTGTTTTGAAAATAAATTCTTTTTATATTATCTGAGTTAATAAGTGAGTTCTACGCAACGGAAGATTTCCTAAAAGCTAATGTTAGGATCAATATGATTTAATTCAAATTCTTAGCATGAACTGAAAGGTAAGGGTGGTAAGAAGAGGAATTATAATACTAAACAGTTGGACAAGCTAGTTGCCCTAGTAGTTGCCAAAAGAAAATTAGACTCAAAAGTATGACCAAAAGGAAAGTGTTTCCGTTTGGTAAAGTTAAGCATTGTCCATGATTGTTTTCTAGATGGAAATTTTATATGTTTTACTTTTCAAAGAGAAAGTTTTCATCATTTGGTATTGTATGTTTTGACACTTATGTCTAGATCTTATTAATCTAAATGATATTCAAGATTGGTGAAAGATGGGCTTTTAGAACCATTATTTTGTTATATTCCCTGTCTACGAATTCTATTTAGAGAATAATATGATCTAGGGCTCCTTTTTGTAAAAGAATGAAGTTCCAATGACTTCTTTAAGTTAGTGCATACATAAAAGAGGAATATGACTCTTTTAAAGGTAGATTGTTCTAGAAGAAAATGTCAGAATTTGTTGTAGGACAACTATAAAATACATTTAGAAATGAGATGGTTGTATTAGATACACTACAAGACATTATTTTATATATAACTATTACACCGGTACAATATTGTAGTAGGAGGATTATCAATTACCAAATAAATTCATACTTTTAGGATCAACTTTTGAAGTCATTCCACAAGGATATGAATTTAATCCTCAGTCTTATGTAAAGGCAATAGATGATATAAATATGGATTATTGGATAAAATTAGATTCTATTTAAAGTCTATAACTTGTAGAGGCGCCTAGTGACATTGAGTCTATTGTTTTCAAATAGGTCTACAAGAAAATGAGATAGATTAGAAGGTGTAAATTTTCAAAGTCAAGACTAGTGGTGAAAAGATTTATTCAGAAAAAAATGGTTCGACTATGAAAAGATTTTTTCACCAATAGTCAAGTTTGATTCTATCTAGATTCTCTTATTTATTATATTTCATTTAGATGAAATAAGTCAATGGATATCAAGAAAGCTTCTTTTAGTAGCAATCTTGAAGAAGACATCTATATGATGTTACTAGACTTGTTCATAGCAAAGAACCAGTAGTGTTTAGTATGCAAGTTACTTAAAGTCCATTTATAGACTAAAGCAAGCATTTGAATCATAAAATATCATCTTTGATCAAGCAATCAAGTTGTTTGATTTTGATCAAGTATTAAAAGACCTTATGTGTATAAAAGCTATATAGAATAATAAATCTCTTAATGTATGTTGATGACACTCTAATCATTTAGAATGATGTAGAGTTATTATCATCAATAGAGTTTTTTGTTGTCTTGTCCAATTTGATATAAAGTACTTGGGAAAGATTGGTCACATCCTAAGAATTAAACTTTGTTAAAATTCAGAAATTAGGATATTAGGTTTATCTCAAACTACTTAAATAGATTAGATTCTAGCCAAATATAGCATGTAATACTTCAAGAAAGGATTCTTTCCTTTTAAGTTTGAAGTTCCTTTATAAAGGATTATAGTCCTAAGACATATAAAAAGAAGAGCATATTAAGACGGTTCCTTATATCATATCAATAAGAAGTCTTTTTGCTATACTATATACTAGGTTAAATATCTATTTTGCGGTGGGTATGGTAAGCAAATATTGATTGAATCTAAGATCACTTAATTTAGTGGGAGTAAAGCATATACTCAAATATCTTAGGAGAACGAGGGATTATATGCTTGTCCACCAAAGTGAGGATTTGATGTCTACTGGTTGTATAAATACTGACTTGTAGTTTGATTGTGATTCATGAAGTAGGACTTCAAGATATGTGTTCATCATAGGTGGTGAAAATATACATTAAGCGTAAGTATTATTTCATTAAAAATATATGAATATGTGAGATGTAGTAGTAGAAAAGATAATTTATGTAATAAATCTGGCTGAAACTTGTTTCCAAACCTTACCTTAGAGTGACTATGAATTACTCTAAAGGGAAATAAATGTCAGATATATGGTAAATTGTCTTTGATGGCAAGTGGGAGATTGTTGGGATTTATGCCCTAAAATCCAATTTATTGGCATGTTATAAATAATTAATATTTAATTGTATGAGACTATTTATAAATGAACTAATGGGGCATTATCATAGTCCTTAAGATGCATTGTATGTGATTTAGTCACAAAAGATATAAATCATAAGTTCCTTATAAACTCAAAACACAGTTCGCAGTTGGTGATGAAATTAGGCGTTTCATCTGCGAAGACTATAACACATCAACTAAGATAGTTTGTCTTGATCATGGAAGTGGAGACTTTTAGTTGATGTGTTGATGTGTCTTAAGTGTTAAGACATATTGACCATGACCGCTGTGAGATTAATTATTCAATCAACAACTGTCACCTGAATAATTAATCTCACGACTTCTAATTTCATAGACTCTTAATCCTGAGATGATAGTGAACCCGATTATAAAATGTAGGTTACTTTGATATATCAAAAGTAAGATCTAATATTTACGGTCAAAACCTCAGTATGTTGAGTAACCACACGTAGTGTTGAGGGAACACATATTCTCAAGATGGAATTCATAATCTCTTTTTATAGAGACACAAAATATCCCCCTGAGATAAGTTTAATGAGAATTGGTTATTCAGGGCACCCACTTTAGTATAGTAAGGAGCTACTAAAGTTTATATTTATTGAAATCAGATTTCAATAAATATGAATAACTAAAAGATTAAACTGGGTACTCAAGGATAAAATAGTTGTTTACAAAGTGACAATTCATTATAACTTTGTTCACTATGGATATTTCATGGAGGGGTCAAATGATATCATTAGAGTCTTGAGATATAATTTATTAATAAGGTCTAGAATGCAATTATATTTATATAGTGGTATTAAATATAATTAATTGTAACTTTGGACTTGTCAAGAGTTGACAGATAAGCCCAAGACCCATTAGAGTTAGAGTCTTATTTGTTCCATTTGGTCCCATCTCAAGCCACAAACTAAATCCCAATTGGGCATACCCAAAAGACTAACCCAATTAGATAATCAGTTTTTATTTAATAAGAGTTATTAAATAAAGTAACTAAAAAGGTAGTTAAGAATGTACGTATGATGAAAAGAAAATAAAACAATTTTTCTCTACAATGAGAATCTTTAAGAATCAACGTACATAAAGACTGATTGAGAGACCACTCTTCTCGGGTACCATGTGAAATTGGGATGTTGATTAAAGGTATTCTCAAGTATTGTTTTTTAATTTCACTGTATCAAGGTACGCTTTCTATTCTTTTTCTAGAATTCAAAGTTACATGTTATCTCTTTTGAATGAAGTAAATCCGTATTTGTTGCTTTCGCTATGTGTTTTGTATGAGATGCAAAACCAGTTTTTCCAACAATATAGACAATGAAGTGATTGAGGATGATGATGACATCAATTTGGAATCATTTGGTGATAAACTTGATGCTCTTCCCGGATTTAGAGATAAAAAACATCCTATTCAAGTTGAAGATGAAGAAGATGAGGATGAGGATGATGATAATGATACTAGTGGTGGAGCATTTGGTTCACATGAGGATATTGATTTCAATTTTCTTCATGACAAATGAGGCTTGTGTTATCAAATGAACCTTAAAACTTAGTAGTTATTTGTTTGAAACTTTTTTGTTATTTGGATGTAATGAACTTATTTATTTAGTTCTCTATTTGAAACTTATTTGCTATTTGGATGTAATGAACTTATTTGCTATTTGCCATTTGGATGTAAATGTAATGACTAATGAACTTATTTATTTGGTTTTGTTGAAAGTTTATTATGTTAAGGATGGTTGTTTTGTAATGTTGTTATGTTAAATTCTTTAAAAAGATGTTGTATACTTGTATGTTTTTTAAGGAAACATATTTATTATTATTGGTTTGTTAGTTTTAGTATATTAAAAAATTATTAATTATTTATATAATTTAAATAAATAATAATTAAATTATTTATGACGTCACCGGTTTAACCATCGGTCAGACCTCAGTCCGACTAGAAAACTGATAATTAGGTTATTTTTCGGTTCTTTTACCGTATCGGTTTTTAAAACCATAGTTATAATATGTTAATTTGAAGAAAAGAAAACTTAAAGAATTAAAAAAAAAAAAAAAAAAAAAAAAAGAAGAAGAAGAAAAGAAAGCATTTTTTTTGTCTTTCTACCTACCTCCAAGACTCACTTCTTAATTTAGGCATATATATATATATATATATATACATATAATTTTTTTTATTTGACCATGCAGTCTGACCGGTAACCCACTAATTGAACCAGTGACCCAACTCATAGATCGAGCTAATGTTCAGGCCGTGTTTAATAACTATGCCTACATATGTTGAGTCAATCGGTTTTGCTCTAATTTTGAGACAATTTAGGCAAAACTAACTCAATGTTACTTTTGTCTATATAAGCCCGTTTGGTACGTGTGTTTAAACAGTAATTTTTCAATTTTTAAAAAAATATATGTTAGTAAAAAAGTGTATAAAAATACTTATAATTTTGTTTAAAAACGGAAAAACATATATTTAAACACATGTACTGAAATGCCCTAAATCTCATAGCATTTCATTCATTCATTCAACATTGTTAATTTGGGAACCCCCACTTCAACAATCAAGAATTAACGCCCTCCATCAACGTTTCGAAACTTGTTCTTCTCATACTAAAAACACTGTTTCTTACTTTCTCACACGTCACAATCAACCGAACACCTCTCTCTCTCTCACTCATTATCGGTGTTCTCGACATGTCAGAGGTTCTACGGTTCCGACCAACTCCCAGACCCCTGAGACTTGGGACCCCACTTGGCACGTCACGTGACTTCCGGCTACTACCTCGTACTTCGAACCTCGTACTTAATTCTCTGCCCACAAAACATTTTCCCGAGAAAATTCATGTAATTAGAAGTGAATCATCTTCACCTTCATCTTCTTCTTCATCTTCAACTTCAAAGCTAAGCGCTTGGACCCAAGAGGCCTCATTGCAGGACCTCCATGACTCGCCCGTGTCCGTTGACCTCCACACAATTTCCACCGATACCCACTTCGATCGGGTCCTCGCCGAGGCTCAACAGCTCGAGGACTCCCTAATCATCGTTTGGTACGTTTCTGAATCTGGGTTTTTTTTTTTTTTTTTTTTTTTTTTTTAAAAAAAATTTTATTGTTCCATTTTATATGAGGATTTTGGTTCCATTTGCTGGTTTTGGGTTGAGTTGCGGTTTAAAGTGTGGTAAAAGAAAATGGAATGTTTAGGTTACTAAAATGCTAGGTTGGTTTTTTTCATTTTCTGGACACAAAAGATTGAAACTTGGGTCTATAATTTACGAGTCTATATGTTGTTGAAACTTATCAAGGTTTGTACTTTCTCTTTGTGGGTTGTTTTAGGAAAGGTTTTGATTTATTGGTTAGTGTAATATTGGGTTGGTTAAGGTGATGGGATTAATATTGTGGAGTGAAGGTCATGAGCTTCATACCACTCTTTAACTTCTTTTGTTTTTCTCGGTTTTTGTTGTAAAGAATTGATATTGTAAATTGAGTCTCTACTTTCCTTGTTAAATAGTTGAATTTTGAGCATTACAGTTTGATTTGTGCATATATGAAAAGATGCAATTGGAAATCCTGCATTTTCTTTCCTTTCTACATATGAAACATTTAATTTAAATGAGTTTTTAAAGTGAGGTATATGAACTTGTAGGATGGCAAGCTGGTGCAGAAAATGCATATATTTGAAACCAAAACTGGAAAAGCTGGCTGCAGATTACTATCCAAGGTTAGACTGACCTTTTTTTTTTTTTTTTGTTTAATGACTATCTAACATGATCAAATAGATAATGTCACAATGGAAGAATCCCCCCACCCCCCAAAAAAAAAAAAAAAAAACTTTGAAAATTCACATCTGACTGTAGTCTTACGGATGTATGGATTTGTTCCTTCAGCTGCTTAAGTTTTTCTTTTCCTTTGTTTTCTACAAGTTCCAACAAACACGATACTGCAATTTGGGTAGTCTGGTCGCATCAATTGTAACAGATTCCTTGTCCATTTTCCTCATTTACTTTTCCAGCTAGAGCCTAGGCTGAGAGTGAAAGCACTTTGATCATCTAGATCCGAACTATTTTCATTCATATTCCTTGTCTTTTTTGTGTGTGTGGACACATTATGCTTTTCAATGGTCTCCCAAATCCTGAGAGAGCCTTTTGTAGGAAAACAAAATTTTCGTTTCACTACATAAGGCATGAGCTAGAGCTGGACTGAAAAGGGGAAAATGCTTATATTGAATGTTTGGATATTTATGCATATTATTTTCATTCAGAATCCTTTTCCATTTTTCTTTATTATATGCAAATTATTTTCATTTAGAATACTTGTCCACTTTACTTTATATATATATATATATATATATGAATAAGACTAGGCTTCCCACTTTCCTTTCCAAATCATGCTTCTTGTTCTCATAATGCGTTTTGTTTCACCAATATCATTTGTTGCCCCGCATGCTATATATGTCTTACACACAAAATAATATGAAAAATCTGAAGAACAAAGCAAGAAACATCTAACAATACATGTGCAGCTGTATACTAGAAAATTATAGTAATTATAAAAATAATAATTATGAAAAGAAATTTAGAGTAAAGACAGTAAAGTGAGACCGGTCAAGCACTGGTTGTGTATTTTCCTCAGTGTGTTTGTGCCTTTGTGTTATAATTGAAGTGTATAGTATCATACAGGCTGGCATAGTTACTACATAATTAAGATTAATTTTGAGAACTGATTTGATGTAGATTGAAGTTCTACTGTGTTGATGTCAATACTGTTCCACACAAGCTTGTCACTCGTGCGGGAGTAACTGTAAGTTTCTCATGAGGCTCCAATAATTTTGGTGTTTTAGAAAGGTGTAGAGGCAAACTAAGAGTAAAATGAGAAATGACTTAAGTGTGTTTGATTGTTGCACCATCTGCAGAAACTGAATGTATATTAGCAATAATTGACTGTGTAGGCTTCAAAGGTTTGCCTTACAAGGAGTATCTACCCAAGCAATACTTGGTTCATTTGTCAATTGAGTGATCCACATTCTTCATATGTTTGCTGTGTTGACTAGTTTTGATGAGTTTATAGCACACTGAGCGAGAAAAGAGAAGCTGGACTTTCTTTTCTCTCTCTCTTTTTTTTTTTTTTTTTTGGGAGTGGGGGTTGAAAAATATGTCAGGGTTTTGAACTCTGAACTCTGTCAGCCAAAGCAAAAATGCCAAAATTTGTATTATCTAAACGGCAACTAGAAAGACTTGATTGCAACCATCGAATATGAATATGCTTGGCTCTTCCTCCTTTCTCTTCTTTCCTTTGGGTGTATTTGTTTGTCTAAATGGGAGCACTCATCAATCTTATCAATACCGTTGTTCTGTGTTGGGTCTGTCATACATTTGTGCAGACTGTTGACTTAATTATTTTATCTTTTTCATGCATATGCGTGCGTTGGGGGTCCAAATATGTGTAGAAGATGCCTACCATACAGGTAATTTTCCCTTACAATTGAATGTCTCCGAGGAACTTGGTATGTTCTTTCTTCCCTAGTAATAAACAATGATTGTGTCACAGCTGTGGAAGGATGGCAAGATTCAAGCTGAAGTGACTGGTGGCCACAAAGCGTATTTAGTCATCAGTGAAGTCCGCCAAATGATTGAAAATGAGGGTACTGTATAAGTCATAGTAAGTCGTAAAGTAGGCAACCCCTCTCTCTCTCTTCATTTTAAAGTTTCATGTTGATAAAAAATAAAATTTGTAACCCACTTACATAAAAAAACAAAACCAAAAAAAAACCAAAAATCAAATTTGTAATCCTTTTTTTGCCCTCATAAATTTTGTTCTGTTATAATTTCTTCAGTAAAAAAATAAAGGAAATTGACTTGGTGTTTGCTGCTACTTGCTCTATGTAAAGTGCATTCAACAGGAGGTGTTTTGGATGTTATATCATATATGGTATGGAGATTTCCTACCTAAATAGGTTTAGACCATGATTGTGGTTTATTCTATCATTCCTTTCCCTGAATAAGGACACCAAAGCTTGTTGTGTGTATGTTACTTATCAAAAAAAAAAAAAAGAAGCTTGTTTTATGTATGTATGTTGCTATCCAGGACTAGTTTGCCGAATGCAAGCATGATAGTCGCGAAGGAACACTGCCCTAAAAACCAACTATCAAAGAAAAAAAAATGGAGAGAAAAAAATGCAATCTATTTATTTGTTGATTGATTCCTGTACTTCAAAGTTGAAAGCCAATTGTCACTTTATTCTCTCTACTGTGATGAAAGTTTTAACGGACATCAAACATTTCAAGAAGCAGAACCCTGTGAATGGCAGTATCAGGAATATAAACTTTTGCATTGACCTGCTGAGGCCTTAGATTCTAATCATAAATGAGCACTTATATATGGAGTTTCAGGCTGTCAGCATTTCCTTAAACGTTTGGATTCACATACTTGTGTGTTCATTCATGTGAGAAATAAACAAATAATTGTAATATAAAACAGGACTTGTGCTGGAGCACTAGATCCAAGCTTTGCTCTATAAAACAAACAGGTGAACTGGACCCAAACTTTACCCTATAAAACAAGTAGCCATATGCAAATATCAGTGGCAGATGAATTTGTCACTTTCCTTGCTTGAGTCATGGTGGTTAAAGAATAGGGTGGTGTTTATCACACACGCCCTATTATGCGCACACACGCACTCAAACTACACAAAAATCATGACTTTAAGTTATAGTTTTCAAGTGTGTAACTGTGTATAACAGGGTATGTGAACTAGTTCTTATCCTAAAGAATAAGAATAAACCTATTCGGGGAATGTGGCTCTTGGTAATCGGTATCCGTTAAAATTAGTGGCAGATGATTTTGTCACTTTCTAAGCTTTTGTTGCAGGAATCTATCCCAATATCAGAACCCCCAAGATGTCATTCCTTGTCCTTCCACCTTTTCACAGTTGACAATATTGTAAAAGTCTTTAACATAAAACCATGGCCCCAATGAATTGGAGTTTAGGATGTGGTGGTATTAGCCACGTTGCTGTCACATTGATGCCACTGCCGGATTAAACTATCTGACTAGTGGGAGAAAAAAATATGTGAAGCTACAAAGTTTCCAGGCATTTTGCTGGGCCACATTATTCAATGTGTGTGCGCATTGCGTGGAACTGAAATAACAGAGAATGCGAGGCACAAAAGCAACAAACTCTCTTGATGCTACCAAATTGTCTGGCTACTCTGTATGGCCAAAATTTTATGATTTGGGAAAACCATTATATCAGGAAATAAGCGAAGAGTTCAACGACTATTCATTGTTTATTATGTTTAGGCCATTTCTGTATAGGCTAATTGATTTAATTGTTGAGTAAGCAACTAAAGCATCCCTCAGACTAGTTGAAAAACTCACATCAGTTAGCTGATTATTGGTTGACTATCAACTAATCATTTATGGTGCTGGCAAATATCCTAACTAAATGTAACACCAAGTCAACACTTGAACTTGTCATTTTGGTGGGATTAAGCCCTTGTCGGCAAATTATACTCCAGTTTGTTTATTGACCAAACTGTTACGCTTATATCCTCTATCTAATTCCGAGTGTTTTGGAGTGGATTATCAAAGGACTTGAAGCATAACTTGTTGGAGTGGATTATCAATTCCAACTAAGATGTATAAATTTTCTCCTCACATGGAACTAAAAGACACTAATCAACCTCGACTTCAAGAAAATTAGATTGAGCAATTGAGAAGGTAAGTTGTTGCCTTGACCAAGATGGTGCAACACTTGTATCCTCCTTGAGTAAAGAGTGTTGAGACTTCTTTTGGATTTTCTATCGAAAGGTGTGGACACAAGATGGAGAAAAAAAATAATCAAAGTGTCTTCAGCCCCAAACAAAAAGCCAAAGTGACCCCAAAGTTGATTTTGGAAAAAGAAGGAAATCTTGATGGAAAGAATGGCAAGCAATGACAAGGTTGTTGGGCATAATTGAATTATAAGTTAGTTAGACATGTACTTAGTGAGTATTTGGATTGCATTGAAACAGAGAACACGTTTGCGTTTGTGCGTTTTGCTGAAAAAATGTGGGTCCCATGACACTGTTCATGGACCCACAAAAGTCATCCAAACATAGACCCTTAATTGATTTAAACAAGTGGGATAAATGTTTTATTAGCTATAGCTTATGATTATTTTAGTATGTGACTAATTCATTTAATTAACTAATTTTTTTTTTCCTTCTCAAAAAAAAAAAAAACTAACTTTTTTATGCATAAATAAATATGCATGGTCGTTATAAAAAAGAAAAAAAAAATTATGATATTGAATGAAAAATTGAGTTTTTTTATTTTTTATTTATTTGTGTTTAAGGTTGAGAGTTATCCACCTCAGGGTTAAGGATTACCTCCCCATCCACCAAAGAATGGATCTTTCTCTTCCTTTAAATGCATCAAAATTTCTTTTGTATCAAAATATTACTTTGAGTAAGAGTTTTTGTAAAATTATGAAGAAGCACTATAGCAAAATTTCATGGCGTATATAAAAAAAAAATTTTCCATGTAAATATTTCTCTTTACTATCACTTATAATTTCTAATATTTAGCAAAAAAAAAAAAAAAACATAATATTTTTTTTTTGAGAAAAAAAAACATACTAAAAATAAAAGAAAGAAAGGAAAAAACCCAATATAACTTTGCTTATTATTCTCATTGAAGTACAGCTTAGTATAACTTATTTTGTTCAACAAATAAGTTGTGCAAAAATATCCATACCTAGAATAAAAACCAAAGATAAAAAGCTGTATTTAACTATTTATTAAATTAAGCTAAATAAACTTTTCAAAAAAGATACTCCCAAGTCACACCCCCCAAAAAAAAAGAAAAAAGAAACAATTTTAGGTAAGTAAGTAAAGAAAAATTAAAAAAAAGAAAGAAAAAGAAAATATTTTCTTGGTGACCATTACCTAAACCCAAAATAATCTCTCTCTTTCCTTTTCCCCTCACGCAAGTCATACACACACAACCCAAACAGAAAAAAAAGAAAAGAAAAGAAAAGAAGTGTGTACATGTAACGCCCATGCACGTCAATCAAACCCACCCACCCACCGCCAATCACCGTCCAAATAATTCTAATCAAACGCTCCACATTAATCTCCGACCCCACCGAAAAAGCCGACCGTTTTCTCGTACAATCTCAGCCCCACTCCCACATCACACACACACACAAACATTTCTACATACTACATTAATCTATTTTTCTCTCTGTCTCTCACAAAATGTTGTTTCTAAAATCCTCAGACGGTTTTTTTTTTTTCCCTTAAAAGCTCAGACTACGTTGTCTTAACAGAATAATAACAATTTTCCTCTGTCTTATCCAAATAATTCGAATTTATTATTAAATTAAATAAATTAAGAAAGAAGAAGAAGAAGAAGAAGAAGAAAAAGAAAGAGCCGCACTTTGATTTTTGTTTTGTTTTTTTGGTTGAGCTTCATTTCCACTCGTAAGTGCTCTGCAACAATACGCTGTCGTTTAATTTCGATTCAATTTGTTCAATTTTTGTGTTTTTTTTATTATTATTTGTTTTGTTTTGGTTTTTTTTTTTTTTCAGGAGGATCGATAAAGGGCTTGTTGGTATTGATGTGAAGCTTCAGGTTAAAAGGTGTGGTATTCGTTATTATTTTAATAATTTTCTGTTGGGTAATCGAAATTCGATGATTAATTAAGCTCTCTGTTTGGTTGCTGAGAAAAAAAGCAACCTGAAAAAATTACATTTTTGTTGGGTAATGGAAATTTCGATGATTAATTAAACTCTCTGTTTGGTTGCTGAGAAAAAAAGCAACCTGAAAAATTATAGAATTTTAATCTTTGGTTTCATTTCATATGTAGTTTCAGTTTGGAACAATCAAACCCACAAAAATGAACACTCAAGTTTGCCTAAAATATTAACAATTTGGCTAATTTTTGGGGTATTACAATTTGTGAAAACTATAGCAACCTAAAATTTATTTAAAAAAAAAAAAAAAAATTCAAAGTAGTTAAATTGGATTAGGTTTAGGTTTAGGTTTAGATTTAGGCTTAGGGTTAGGGTAAGAGTTGTTGTTTATTGAATTCTGTTAATTTTTAATTTTTTAATTTTTTAATTTTTTTGGGTAAATTAGAGTTTTCAGGATGGCAACTGGGAGTAGCATAGATGATGGCTTGCAAGGAGCTGATGGGAATGTAGAAGATGGTTTGCAGAGTGAGCTTGAATTGATTCTGTGTCAGCAGCGGAATCAGAATGTTATGAATCGAGAAAGGGATATGAATATGTATAGGAGTGGCAGTGCTCCACCAACAGTTGAGGGGTCGCTAACTGCTGTTGGTAGTCTTTTTGGGAACCCTGATTTTAGAGAGATTGGTGGTAGTATAAGTAATAAGATTGGGGGTTTATCTGAGGATGAGATTCGCTCCCATCCTGCTTATCTTTCGTATTATTATTCTCATGAGAATATTAACCCAAGACTGCCCCCGCCATTGATGTCAAAAGAGGATTGGCGGATTGCACAAAGGTTTCAGGCCGGTGGGTCTTCGTTAGGGGGAATTGGGGACTGGAGGAAGCAGAAGTTGGCCGATAATGGCGATAGTTCATCGTTGTTTTCAATGCAGCCAGGTGTGTCTGTGCAACAGGCAGAGAATGATCTGATGGAATTGAGGAATGCCAGTCGAAGGAATCTCTCTAGGCAGTCTTCGTCTCAGTGGCTCAATAGCAGTCCAGATAGTTCAGCTGGATTCTCAAGCACTGGGCTTGGTGCAAGGAGGAAGAGTTTTGCTGACATTCTTCAGGTAATATACAATAATCCTAACCATGTTTTGTTTGTTTCTTTTGAGTTTCAATCCCGTGGCTTCAATTTTGCACATTGTTTGAAATATCTGGAATCAGCTTTTCCTGATAAAAGCAACTTGATTGAATAGAGCATTTGTTGCTATGGTGAAATGCTAACCACTGTGTTTCCTTTTCTTCTATATCAACATTTTGTTTCATTTATAATTCAAATTAGAATGTGTGTGCAGGAAGGACTGGATCGACCTACTCCCTTACCTAGAAGCCTGACACGTCCCACAAGTCGTAATTCTTTTGGTGATATTTTGGACACTAAAGGAATGGCTGATCCCCATCCAGCAGGGGTAAGTAATGGAGTGGAGTCTATAGAGAGCTTGCATTTTGGAGCTGCTCCCATGGTTGGAGTTAAGAATCATAATACAATAATTTCTCATACTTTTGCCCCTGCTGTGGGTTCATCTTTGTCGAGAAGCAAAACCCCTGAACTGCAAGCTGTTGGGAGGACAGCTTGTCCTGGACTTCCCCCAGTTGGGAGCAGTAGAGTTTCCCCTATTGAGAAAAAGAATGTTGTTGGCCTGGCTGTCCAAAATGATCGGTCTTCTGGTCTGACTGACCTTACTGATATTGTGGCCAATTTTTCTGGCTTGAACCTTTCAAAAAGTAAAAATGCAAATGAAATTAGTCATTTGCCTGATTTTATGCTCAACATGCCCAATGGTCATAATCAGAGTCTGCAGCAGAAACTCACTGACCAGTCTAATGCTGAAAAGTTTTCTTTGACTAACAACTACATAGATTTAGCTAGGAAAAATGGAATTGTAACAAACCTTAACAATTCCGAGATAAGTTCCGATGTTAACTTACCCAAACAAACATCTTCTGCTGCCAGTCTTTACTCAAATGTCAATTCTTCAGGATTTGGAAGTTCAGAAGCATCAAATTTTCATCGCCAAAGTACAAATATTCCAAGTATGGACTTTGGTAGCCATGTTCCTGTTGCTTATACAGTAAATGAAAAGTTCAATTCTGCGATTAATGGCCATATTGATGCAGGTCACTCTCTCTTTTTCCTTCTTCAAGTTCCATGTAATCTTGTCTGGCATATCAAAACTTTCATTGGCTTAGTTGGCATTGAAAATTTTATTTTTCTTATGTTTCAGCTTTGACTGCTCCTGGAGATGGACAATTATTGCATAGACCAAGAAATCAAGTAGGGCCTGACCTTCATTCTCCAGCTATGGACCCACGTTTTATTCAGTACTTGCAAAGAACTTCTGATTATGTGACGCATGCTGTAGCTAGTCCAAGTGATCCATCTCGGGGGAGGAATTATTTTGGCACTTCACATGGAGACTTGGAGGGAGCTCAGCAAGCGTACCTTGAGGCATTGCTTGCTAAACAGAAACAACAATATGAGTTGTCACATTTAGGTAAATCTGGTGGTTTTAATCATGAGTACTATGGGAATCCATCATATGGTTTTGGCATGCCATATCCAGGAAACCCAATGGTAAATTCTGTACTTCCTTCTGTTGGATCTGGGAGTCCAGGGTTTCAGAATGAGCAATTTTCACACTTTACTTCTATGATGAGAAGCTCAATGGGAGGATCCATTGGGCCATGGCTTTCAGATGGTAATATGGAAGGAAGATTTGCGTCACCCTTATTATTAGATGAGTTCAAGACCAACAAGACCAGGTCTTTTGAACTTTCAGACATTATTGATCACGTGGTTGAGTTCAGGTAAGCATGTATGGCTTTTATTTCAGTGTTAATTCCACTCATATAGCCCCAGTTGGAGTACTGAGTTTAGTGTCTTCTGCCTACAATGCAGTACGGATCAGTATGGAAGTCGCTTTATTCAGCAGAAATTAGAAACAGCCACAGCAGAAGAAAAGACCAAGATTTTTCCTGAGATCACTCCTCATGCTCGTATCTTGATGACCGATGTCTTTGGGAATTATGTCATACAAAAGGTCAGAATTATTTATCCAAAATACTCAGCAGTCTTATTATACTCTCTAAGTTATTAATTGAATAGTGGTGCTTGAATTTGTAGTTTTTTGAGCATGGCTTGGAAAGCCAAAGAAAGGAGTTAGCGAGCCAACTGACTGGTCATGTTTTGACCCTTAGTCTCCAAATGTATGGTTGCAGAGTGATTCAGAAGGTACTTTTGTATATTTTACATCTTGATTTTCTTCCATATTAATACATGGACAGCACACCCTGTCAGGATTTCTTGCTTCACATTTTTTATTCTGCTTGAAGTTTACACAATTTCAATATGAACTCATCCATTTCTGCCTTGTTGAACTCTGTTTACAAATGACATGTTCTCTGTTATGATTCTTACCACCATAAATGCGCTATTTAATGAGTAAGTACCTATTTGATATGTTTGATCAACTTGATTTGTACCTTGATGGCAATGCGTAAATGACCTATTTGGTACATTTGATTTGTGCCTATAGCTTTTATTTCTCTTTTTAATGCATATATTTCTTTCATTTTACGTTCTTATTGAAAAAAGGACATGAAGTATTATCATGAGTGCATTTAAACCATGTCCTTATGCATGCAGTAGTACAAATTTTTACTGAAAATAAAAAGGCTCAACATTTTTCCTTTATGAATTCATTTGGGCACAGTGCAAAGTGAATCATGATGTATTAATAGTTATGGAAAGGGCCTAATACTCTAAATTGATGACAGGCCTTGGAGGTGGTTGGTGTAGATCAGCAGACCCAAATGGTGGCAGAGCTTGATGGTTCAATCATGAAATGTGTTCGTGATCAAAATGGTAATCATGTTATTCAAAAGTGCATAGAGTGCGTCCCTCAAGATCGAATTCAGTTTATCATTTCAGCCTTCTATGGGCAAGTTGTGGCACTTTCCACCCACCCTTATGGTTGCCGCGTTATTCAGGTTCGAAGCTTCATACAAAATTAGATTTTTATTTCTATTTTTTATGAGGCAATTTATGTTTATTTCTTTGACAGTGATGTATGGCATGTGTTGATTTATTTCATTTGATGCTGACAGAGGGTCTTGGAACATTGCAATGATCCTAACACTCAACAGATTATCATGGATGAAATCATGCAATCTGTATGTATTCTGGCACAAGATCAATATGGGAACTATGTTATTCAGGTATTCAGTTTTCCGTTTAAACCTGGTTCCATCATATTTGTGTGATTCAAATGAGGTCCTAGTTATATATTGAGGAAAAAGCTGATAGGTTTTTCCATTTTTGGTCATTACTATTGACTTTATTTTTTTCCTTGGATCAGAGGTATATTGTTTATGGGTTTGAACTATTATGTTCCAATAATTTCTGATGTTTTTAACTTGAACTTGAAAATGGAAAATGCACCACAAGCAGGTAGTGTGAGATTGTAAGAAAAAGAAATGTCGTCCCCATTGCCAAAAATGTTATCTAGATGAAGTTGACAAGTGTTAGGTACTTAGGTCATGTTGTTTTCCAATTTTGCCATTCAATTTACTCAAGGAGCATTTGGTTTTGTGTAAGCTTATTCAACATGTCCTCACACTTGCCAGTTTCAAGGAGTACTTTGTTCACTATCTTCAATGAGTATTTTGCTTCTAGCCAATAAACTCTGGCTCAAATGATGGTTCCTCCCACAAAAATAGGTGGAAGGTGACATTGTGCATTCAAGACCCACTGGATGTTCCCTGTAAAATAAATAAAAAAAGGACAAACTAGATATGTGTAACTTACCAATGATAATAATCTTTCATTGAAATTATAAGTTTATTTATTATTGATCAATTGAACTTCAAGCACCCCAAAAAAGACCCATTGAATTACTACCATAGATGTTTGACAATTATTTGGGGCTACATCTTGTTTGTGGATTATTTTGAACCGTTTATACTACACTGGCTTCTGGAGTTTTGAACTAACTTTATCTTCTTGGAAGATTTAATGGTTAACTTTCATTAACACCTTTATTTATTTATTTATTTATTTTGTAATATTTGCTTGCTTACCGGTTTTGTGCCCATTCAAGTGTTGTGGTTTGTTTAATCATTACCACTTTACTACAATATTGCATCCATTAGTCATGTGCCCCTGATATTTATACTTTTTTTTTGATAGCACGTCCTTGAACATGGTAAACCACATGAACGGTCTGCTATTATTAGCAAGCTTGCAGGACAGATTGTAAAGATGAGTCAGCAGAAGTTTGCTTCTAATGTGGTGGAGAAGTGCTTGACTTTTGGTGGTCCTGATGAGCGTCAACTTTTGGTGAATGAGATGCTTGGTTCCACTGATGAAAATGAACCCTTGCAGGTCTGTGTCCCTCTTCCTATTTCTAAAGCGGCTTATACATGCTGCTGTATTATTAAATAAAAAAGGGTTCAACATGACCATATATATATATATATAGGTTAGATACAATAGAATTTCAACATATGGCGTATGCTCTATGATAATTGCTCATTATCATCAGACCAAGACTCTAAGTAGTTTTTGTAGACAGTGTTTGAATGCTAGATCTCTTGCTTAACAATAAGAGACTTTACCAATTGGGTTAACTGGAACCTACAACATACCCATATATAATATGCATGGAATAGGATAAACAAGTAAACAACTAAGTTGAACCAGAGCATATTTAAACAACTAAGTACTCTGAAAAAGCCCAAAATTATGCTTTAAGCATGAATAGTTGCACTGTTTACTATTTCCGTAGTTGTATGAAGTGCATTTTCTTTTTATCTTCATTTGGCTCTCTTTACTTTTTATGTTTGTAGTCTCTATTCTTTCTAGCTAAAAGAGAGTAAATTGCAGTTGACACCTGTTTGTTTCATGGTGAATAATTGTCTAATATAAAGTTTCCATTACTGTATTCTTTTTATATGCCTACTGATGAGTACTTGTTGCATGACCATTATAAAATGCAAAATTTTAGATCATGATGAAGGACCCATTTGGAAACTATGTTGTACAAAAGGTTCTTGAGACTTGTGATGACCAGAGTCTTGAGTTGATTCTTTCACGCATCAAGGTTCACTTGAATGCCTTGAAGAGGTATACCTATGGTAAACATATAGTTTCTCGTGTTGAGAAGCTCATCACAACTGGAGGTGAGGAATTGTAACAGTTTTCTACAGAGATTTTAGATTTCCTTTGTAAGCAAGCTTTATTAATCATCATGACTAATCATAAATTTTAATCCCCTCATTTGCAGAAAGGCGAATAGGGTTGTCAACCTCTTTCTCTTCCTTGTCCTCTTCCTGAGGAATCACAACTCCAGACAAGGCATTTTTCCTCTGCCACCACCAAAGACACTTTGTACAGCTAACATGGATGGTGATTTTATCAAGCTATCATCTGGAGTCTTTATTTTCTTCTGAGACTATAGCAGTTGTAAATAAACACGAAATAGCAGGCCCACTGGAATAAGAAAATTTTTCTACACCATTGACTGCAAGCTCCAAAGTGGTCATTCTAGGAAGTCAAGATACAGGAGACGGCATGTTATAATTGCCTAGTCTTTTTGGGATTACATGCACAAAGAAAGGTTCATAGTTTGTAAAGAAAAATTAATTGTAAATGATAAAGGGCAATGTTAAAGAGAGAGAGTACTGGAGTCCATATTAGGTTGAGTCTTTGACACTGGGAACTTGCACATATAGATGTATATATACTGACTGCTATTTTCTTGAGGTATATATTTTTGCTTTCCTCGGCCTGTAATGCTTCTAGTGGTCAGAACTGAATAAAACCGTTGAACTTGTGCTGGTGTTGATATTTTCTTGTATTCTTATATGAAACAATTGTTACTAAGCTTTTAGAACTTTTGGAACCCATAAAATCCTTGCCTTCGTCAGTTATAAATTCCCAAGTGAAGATGTGCCAATATGAATTATCTCAGCCTTCATTTCAAAAAAACTAATCCAGTTTATATATTTTTCAAATATAACATCTAGAGTCTTCATGACAAGGTTTTCTTTCTTCAGCTCTTCCACTAGTACCTGTACAGCCTTCTTGATGGCAGAATGCAATAACAGACAGACTGAACTTGGATAACTTACAAAGGAATAGTAAGATAATTAGCAGCTCAATGCTTAAAATTATCACTCAATACAGGAACCATATCATACACTGACCTTATTGACAAGCCTCAGTCCTCTATGTCCATAACCAGATCCATCCTGCACTATATAGAATTTTTCAACAGAGAATTTTATATAAATAAACGGATTGTATAACAGAGCAAAATAACACACCAACAAGAGCTCAAAGCTCAACCGTGAAATACATCAAAATGCTTCCAATCAAGAAAATGCCAGAAACTGGAATTGTGTGCACAATTAGCCACAGGCATCAAGAATGCATATCCCTTGAATTTGTTAAAGTAATTTATACAAGTTAATCTAAATCTATCATAATTCATTCATTTAGTGGTGCATTCTTCCTGAAAGCTAACTGTAGTATGTAGAAGACCCTGACTTGAAAGTATCTATCAAACTAGATACAAATTCAGATAAATAGAATTATAAAATTGAATTACATGGCATTCACTCATTGACCTTTTACACGGGTGATTAGATATGTATGTCGTAAAAGATACCTTCTCCTCCTCAAATAATCACACGGGGGACACATCCAAATCTGTCATCTCTCTTCTCTCTTCATCCACAACATCCAAATCCAAATCCAAATCCAAATCCAACTTCACGCTCCCATGATCAAGAAACCGATTACTCAACCTCTTATTCTTCAAAATCACACCCGACTGCTTCATCAAATTAATGTACTTATTCCTCACTCGCAATAATGGATGTCTCTCAATAGCCAATTTGTCATTGTAAGCCTCTTTTAGAATTGCAGTACAAGTCTTATTCCTCAAAGACAAGTAAAACATATGGGGATGCCTCTCAAATGCCTTATGGACCTTCTGTGGCAACCCAAAATATTTCTTAAGACATAGAAGCTTCTTCCTCTCTGCTGAATGCTCAACAAAGAGACTAAGCAACTCATGAAGAAACCCCACAACACGCTTCTCTGCTATATCACTACCTGGATCCAAATGCAAAAAATCCTCATAGGGTGACACATATGGAAGCGTCTGAAACTCCTTTAACCAATCGTCAATCTTCCTCCTCAACCTTGCATCCTTACGAGGGAAAAATGGAAACTCAATTGCCTCCATTGGCTCCCCAAAATACACCCCTTTCTTCATAGCATTTCTCTGTATCACAGACAATAATTTTTCCTCACACTCAACAGCCAAACCCTTCAACCCATCTTCCATCTCCACAAACTTAAAAGACCCATCAAGATTCACTTCCAAGCACTTCAAAAAATCCTCAGGCAAACCCAAATACCACTGCATTCCCTGAATAATCTTTAAAGGCAAAACCTTTCCTTTACTCATCAATATGAACCTCTTCAACCTATCCTTCAAATCCTCCTTACAATTCTCAAACACCCATTTCTCCTCTCTATCAATCTCAACAGCTTCTGGGGTCAGTCTAAACCAAGGCAAGTTATATTGGGGACCTGTAAACTCTTCAAAGATTGCTGGGTATTGCCTCAAGAACCTAGCAACTTTCATGGGCACATCAAACTCTAGACCCCTTTTGGAGACTTGAGAGATTGGGATACAGCCATTGGGGTCTTGAGCTATGCAGTTTTTCAAGGATATGATGGGTTTGAGTTGGATGGACTTGTGGATGTGGTCAATTGAATCATAGTATGGATCTTTTTTCCACTTCATGTAAACATCTACATAGTGGGATTTTTGGGTGTGTGAATAAGGAGGGTTTTGGGGGAGGTATAGGTAGGAAAAGATTGGTTTTTGAGAGTGGGAGAGTAGTTTTTTGAGGGTTTTGGAGGTGGGGTTGGTGAGAAACATAGAAAGGGATTGAAATGGATGGCGCAGATGAAGAGGCAAGAAGGGTCGGGTGGCAGTGAAGGGTGGCGAGAGGAGTTGGTGCTTGGGGCTCGTTTGTTGACTGTTGAGAAGAAGAAGAAGAGAGAAAATATATAGACAGACAGATACTGGAGTTCACTAGTTCACTGTTCACAATTCAGATCCTCGTGTTTGGAATCAAAGCCGTACGTGTCGAGAACGAGATCATAAAATAGAAGTGTGTTACGCTAGATTTTGTTTTTGTTTTCTTTTCTAAACGGCTAGGGTTATACCTCGATACAGTTTAATTAAGGTAAAGAAGACAATCTTAGACAGGTCTTCTTCTTATTTTTATTTTTTGAAAAAGTATTACTTCACATTAAATAAAACAATCTCTCAAAAAAAAAAAAACATTAAATAAAACAATGCATTGTATCTTTTAAAAAAAAAACCAAATGCATATATATATATATATATATATATATATTTAAAACGACAAATCACTACAAAAAAAAACTAGAGCTATCTCGGCATTTTTAAACCCACGGAGATAGCCCCAAAATCTAAACTAAAAATAATGGTATTCAGCAAAAATCTAAAATCTAAATTGAAAATAATGGTTAATGTCTGACCACTTGAGAAATTATGTAATTAGTATTGTTGCACAATTCACCTACTTTGGGACATTGTTTAAGTGGGTTCTTCCAACCACTCACAAGTATGCTTCAACGGTTCAACATTCATTTTCAAATCGTTAGGCCTCATCTTCTTCATGCATTCATAAGTCATCCTAATTAATCTGGATGCCATGATCTACAAAGCCAATGACATAATATATGTATAAAGACTGACCACTTAACAAAACTATACAAATATAGTTGTGGGGACGCAAGCCCAAGTGTGTATTGGGTCTTGGGCCTTGTCCGAGGAGGCTCAATGGTCCAAGAATAGATCAATAGCAAAGAAGACGTAATACTTCAAACTTCACAAGTAAACTATGACTGTAGAGACTGGGAGAGGTTGTTCGAGAAGGAATATCTCCTTAGCTAAACGCAACGAAGAATCAAGATGTACCTCCTATCATCTCGCGTGACATTCTAGGGGAAGTTCTATTGATAAAGACATGTATTATGAATGTCCTGGAAAAATGGGAGCTAAGAAATATTTAAGGAAAAGCTGCTGCCACCGCATTGAATGCTCTGCAGCTAACTTTCTGGCCGCATTTATGTGGAGAAGACCTCTGAATAGTACTGCCTTGGCTACCCCAACTCAAAGAGAGCCAGAGAGGGTGTCTGATGGGACAAGCACTCAGGTAGTGGCCTGGATGATCAACAAATGGAGGGCCAAGATCATTCAAAGGTAGGTATATAATGTAAAAGACCCTTGAGAAAGAGAGGGATCGAAAAAGAGAGAGAGAAACATTGTAGCAATCAAGAACAAAACTTGTAATCGAACATGAAGATCAATACAAAAGAACTAATCTCCTCGGACCTTGCCGAGGACGATTTTCTTAAGTTTAAACTCGTCTATCTTCATTCTCTTGTCTTCAAGATCTACCTTATTTGTTGACTAATTCACTAAAACCCAGTTTTCCAACCCACTCTCTATGAATTCATTGTTTTGGGCCTAAGTCTATCCGTCTTTTTGGTTGAGAACTCAAATCTAGTCCTTACAATAGCAAAAATAAACAGAAGCCTATTAACCCCCCCCCCCCCCCTCCCCCAAACCCCACCCCCACCTTTTTTTTTTTTTTTAATATCATCATGATATTTATTTAAGTGGGTTGGTAAATTAGCTTGGAAAAAATTACCAATGTCTAGAGGAACAAAATTCATCCAGATTAATAAAAATAAATAAAAATCTTACTCTCTTAGCTAAAACATGTGCTATAACATTACCTTGTCTATAAGTATGAGAAAAATAAAAACTCTAAAAAGAGTTAACTAAGGACAGCGTATCTCTTACTAAGTGACCAAAAGCTGATCATAACATATCACCCTTACAAAGAGAATTGATAATCTCCCTAAAATTTTGAGTGACTAGTCCTAATTTCTTGAGCGAACAAAATTGCTCCTGTCTAAAATTCCATTAATTTAAACATGTAAAAAAGTACAAATGAGAGTTGTAGTTAAGAGTCCTAATCATGCCCAATACGATTAGATTTCAAATATATCAGGATAACTTGAAATGAGGTCAAAGAGTCAAAGTGGCTTCCTCCAACTTGTGGTGGGATTAAAACTAATTATGATGGGGCTACCTTTGTTGATTTGGGTGAAGCTGGGATTAGGGTGGTTGTAAGGTTGGATAGTGGCGAAGTGTTAGCAGCTCTCTTGGAGAAAATTGCCTTACCTTCTTCAGTAGTTGAGTTGGAGGCTCTAATAGCACGACGGGCAGCTCAATTTGTGGTTGAACTTGGCTTACATCAGTCCATTTTTGAAGGGGATTCAGAGCTGGTCTACAAGGCACTCATTTTTGATTCCTCTCCTCGGTCTAGTACTGACCATATTATTAAAGACACTCTGTCTATTGTGAGTTCCCTAAGAACTTATTCCTTCTCTCATACTAGAAAGCGAGGCAACTCCATTGTTCATGCCTTAGCTAGGAGAGCTAGGTCTTCTTTTCCTTTGTTAGTTTGGATGAAGAATGTTCCGCCAGACATTTTTCATTTTGTATCATCTGACTTTCCTTAGTCTTATTTAAATAAAAGATCGATCTTGTTTCTCAAAAAAAAAAAAAAAAAAAAAGGGTCAACATAAATGGACCGAGTTTTGCCAGATGAAACTAACACAGACAACAACTATTAATGTTTTCTAAGATATCCAATTCTTTAATTTCAGAATTTCTTCAAATAAAAAAAATGGTAGCTAATCTAATTAACCAAATATGGTTTACAACATTAGCAAATTTATATAATAGATTTGAGAGAATAAGGACACATATTATATAATCTATTTTAGAAACAACCCAACCTCAAGGGTAACTTTGATGGATCCAATGAACCTGGAAATTTGTAGTGATCAATCAGAGAGAGAGAGAGAGAGAGAGAGAGATTTGTATGTGAATGTGGATCTTGATGTTTTGTGCTTGATTCTAGTATATAAAGAAATGAAAAAGAACTAAGGAAGTGCCTAAAAAACCTAGAAAACACTTTGAGGAAAAAATTCTTAACCCAAATATCAAATTTATTCAAACTCCCAAATATGAAAAAAAAACCTCTGATATGAGTCTGAATTTAGCAAGGATGGGGTATAAAACCCATGTTTTATACCATCCAATAAAAGATTGCCACATCAACATTTTACTTAAAATAAAATGCATCTTACCACACCTAATAACATCTCAATAAACTCTCAATTTGGTTGGATTTATACATGGGTGTTAGAATTGATTGTGTGTAGTTGTGTTTATTCTTAAATATGTGAAAGATGACGTGGCATGTTTTGATTGGAGGGGTAAACCATTGGTTTTGCACCACATCCTTATAGAATTTAATCTTAAAAAAAAAAGTGTATTGGTTGTGCTATGAAGTCCTTAAAAAGGGACAAAAATGTAACCAAGAAAAATATGCAACCATATCTGCCGATACTCTTTTTTGGGCATCCCGTGGCCAGTAATTTATTTTTAGGTGGAGTATGAGAGAATCAAACAAAGCAGCCCATGTACTAGCTTCTTGGTGCCTTAGGAAAAAAATTGTCTAGTTGCTTTCTTTAGGGTTATGCTTCTTGCCCTTTTATGGATGTAATTAATTTAGAGCAACTCCATGTTGTATTTGCTACTTAGACCCTATTTCTCTGTGTTTGTCAATAAAATTTTCTGTTCATAAAATAAAAAAATAAAAAGACAAAAAAGAACCCCACCCAAAAGATCAACCTATTTATTTTTTGGGGACATTAATGTAAGTTTGTCATGTGCTGAACAAAAAAAAAATGCTCGACAAAGATACTATAAAGAGGCCGATCCCCTTTATTATGTATAGTAATAGTAACAACGAGAATAAAGGGCAGAACTTAGATATAGTACCTTAATTATTTAGGTTCCCTTTTATATTTTAGACACTTGTCTAATTAGTTAAATCAGCAAACAGATGTTGCAAGACCCATCTCCTTTGGACATTTTTTTTTCCATTTAACATGATTTTAGCAACCATTTCGTTGATTGGCATGTTTTTGAAACATTTTAGTAAACTAGCATTTAAGCCTTTGAGACTCGAGTTCAGTGAAGAAACTCGAGTCTTAGAAGAAGAAGAAGAAGAATCCAGCACAACCTAGCACAATCTGAAGAAGATGAAGAAGAACCCAGCACAACCCAGCAAAGAAGAAGAAGACCAACAACCCTGCACTCACAAACCCATAACAAACAGCAAGAACTTGAGTATCAGAGACTCAAGTTCCATGTGGATTTTTTTGTTCCACATCAGATTGCCACCACTTGGAACTCGATGCTTAGAGACTCAAGTTCCTTTACTAAACTCGAGTTTTAGAGCCTTGAGATGCCAGTTTACAAAATAGTTTTGCAAACTTGACAACTAACTAAATAGTCTAAATGGTTTTGAAAATTATGTTAAATGCCAAAAAAATTCCATCTCCTTTTGTTATCTTCTCCTTCTTTTTCTCCCTTGGCCCACGAGAAAGCAGACAGATTCTTCAAGTTACAACTCTAAGAAAGCTTCTTCAATTTAGACCTATTCGACACTAAATTTGTGAAGGCTTCAGTATAATAATTCTTTGGTTTTTTTTGTCCTTCTCTTTTTCTTTGAAATCCTCTCATCTTTTTATGGCTTACCCACACTTTTCCTCTCTACAGCTTTCTCTCTCTAAAATTTGTCCTTGTAGTTGTTTCTTTCTTCTTCTTTTTTTTCTCCAAGAGAAATCATAATTGGAATGGTGATTCCGAGTGCAAGTTTGGCTCCTCACTCCTCAAATCTTAGCAGCACAAGAAACTTTGGTGGAGGCTTTGCTAAAGGCTAAGGAGTTTGGCTTTGGCAGTATCTTACTAATTATGATAATTTGACAAAGGTCTGTAACGGTGACAAAAAACCACAATGGCAGGAAAGATTGCTGTTGACAGATCTGCAATGCCCCAGAAGTCAGGGCCTAAACTTGACTACCATATCTGTACCCAATTTTGTTTTACACCCTACTTTTGTATTAGCTGTACAAGCAACCAAAACTCCAATTCATCACAACTGGGGTCACCCAAAACTTTGTAATGCTTGCCTTTTTGTATGCTTATAGCATTAGTAAAAAAAAAAAAAAAAAGAGAGTACGTCATTATAACAAAAATGTAAACCACCATAGACATTTGCACAGTAAAATGTAATCTTTATCTGCAATATACATTTTCAAACTAAAATTTGTAAGAATCTAAAGTAGCTTGAACTCAATATACATGAATTTGAATCTTTAAAAAAATGTAAATTCCTCTTAAATCTGTGTTTGCCATGCTGTATACCATTTCAAATAGCTCCACCACAACATTCGTGTATCTATGAGAGCTAAAACTCAACATATATTTCATTCCAATCCACAATTTACATTTTCAAACTAAAATTTGTAGGAATCTAGACTAGCTTGAACTTAATATACATGAATTTGAATATTTAAAAAAGGAAAACTCCCTTTAAGTCTGTGTCTGCCATGCTGTACACCATTTCAAATAGCTTCACCACAAAATTAGTATGTATCTCTGAGAGCTGAAACTCAACATACATTTCATTCCAATCTGAAGCATAACAACATCTCCTTTTCTTTAGTGGATCGTAGTAATACTTCCTGAAATGTGAAAGGAAGTTTCTAAAGAACTTGAGATGCTCCTTTGCTGCTTTTCCAAATTTTGGATGGATGTAATAATTTCCCTCATCATCTGTGTGGAGAAAGTTACGAAGGGGACCATCAGAAGGAAGAAGTTCTCTCCAATCCCCCAAACTTCCATTCATCTCCATGAGCTTCAAGCTAATGTAGTAACCAACACGATCATTCTCCAAAAGCCTATGAAGCCGGAAAATAAATTCTATCCCTTTCTCGTAATGCCACAAAGATAGATGTTTGATAATATGTAACCAATCAAAAACACTCCCATCACAATTTCCAATTAGAGCACACAAACACTTGAGATCGTGTGCATAACGTTGTTGAGGCACACTAGCTAAAATTTTGTCAAAAACGATACTCAGCATATCTTTAATGTCTCCTTTCTCTGTTTTAGTGGAAATGTCACCATCCATTATCATATGAACCAGCATTACATTGAAATTTCCTTCAAGATCCTTATGTAATAAGTAATTTTCTTCAAACTTATGTGAACCGTGAATCCTCCTCCTAGAAGCATGGAACTCAGAACCAGACATAATAACTGCTTTGATTAGTTTGCATGCACTATGACGGGGATGATTTGCACCCTAGGCTTTATACGTTTTTGACAAGCTGTCTGTGTTCTCCTCCAACCAGTTCTTTAATGTTAACTCATAGTTGGGACGCAAAAAGGATTCGTATGCAGCATACGAATCTGAATCAATCCTTTTCCTCTTCCTTATTCAATCCATATCTGCTGAACTGGACATCATTAAACATTAGATAAACTAGTTGAGTTTCCGCACGATGTGAAGTGCAACTTATTATTAGTTTTCTCCAATATTTCGATAAGTTTTGCCAAAAATCTTGTAACTGATGACACCTCAATTTCCAATAGAAATATTCAGGATTCAGATCCCTACCCCCAACTATCGATGTATAAAAAAGATATTTCAATAAATTTCATTGTAAAAATTGTAATATTTAGTTATTTTATATATAAACAAAATAGAAATACACTAAGAGTAGTATAGTGATTTGATCATTCTATATGTATGTGTTTATAAATTGAAAATTGCATGATATAGTAGCTAATATAGATAGGCATGTTTCATGCCTACTAAAAAATGCATATATCTTTCAATTTTTTTTTTTTACATTCTTGATTGTGTGTTACTAATTTTTTTTTCCTCTTTTTGTTGGACATGGTTTCAATTGTTGCAAAAACAACTAAATTTGTGTAAAAATGCCATATTTCAAATCAATTGTTTCTCACATAAAAAAAAACCAATTGTTTCTCATATAGATCTTAAAATAATGATATTAAAACTTCATTATGCTTAAAATAATTAATATAACAAAATAAACATATTTATTATATTAGTAATCTTTCTAATTATATAGAATACATACTACAGTGTTAGTTTTACACAAAGGAGTTAGGAAATTTAAAGGATTAAGATTAATTTTAGTGGATTCACAAATATTTAATTTTTTTATATGGTTTTTATGACAATTTTTGTCAAAACAACTAAACATGAGTAAAAATGTCATATTTTAAATTTATTATTATTATTCCAACTAAAAATTATTTTCTATATAGAGTTTATGAAAATAATCATATAAATTCATTTAATATAAATAATTAATGCACAACAATAAATAATTAATATATGCATTTACTCTATTGGCTAATTCAATGAACTAATACTTTAATATAAATGCAAACTTTGTTGAAGTAGAAAACTAAATAAAGAGAATTTCAAAAAATGCGCCACATGGCACAACCTCGTACTCTCTAACATGAGGTCTTTGCTTATATATATATATATATATATATATATATATATTGATGATATTGATGATTGAGTGATTGATTGCCTTGCTGAATTGTATAGTTAAATCCAATAGGACTAGACATGAGAGAGAGAGAGAGATACTTCAAAAAGTGATGCATAAATAAATAAATAGACTCTACAAATGAGCCAAACTAAACACACAATTTTGGAAGTTTCAAATTAAATCCTGAATTTAAGATTGTTGTAAATTAAATCTTATAGTGTCACTAATTTCAAATTGATCTTAAATTTTTAACATTGTATTAAATTTTTTTTTTTGATATAAGATAAAATTTCTAGTCTAGTCTAATCTAAGTGTATATATGTGTGAAACTCCCTCCTGGAGACTTGAAGCCTGACCCTTGCCCCCTACACCCACAAGCATTTATACTTGTGGAGTGACCACCACATTAAGAGTGCACGGTGGTACATTGTATAAATTTAAAACTTGAACTCTTCAAATTTGGTTTAGGGTAGCCCCTCCAATTGTTTCAAATAAACACGTTTATGGGTCAAATCATTCCCCTACTATGAATTATGAAGAGAGAGAGGTGAGTTATAGTTTGCATTATTAAGAGGCAGCAGCATTATGAAGGGGATAAGGGCACTATATATAAAGGGAATAGTCACCATGATAAGTACAACATGCCAATTAGGCATATAGTATGTGGTATGTTCTATTGTCAGATACTTCGAGAAAGTTGATGTTTTATATGCAAAACCATGAGCATGTGTGTGTGTGTGTGTTTGCAATGATAAGTAAAGGCCTTGAGGATACTAAAACCGAGGACTTTTAAGACCAAGTCTGGTATATCATTTCCCTAGAACCAATTTTATCTATCAATTATTTGACAAGAAATTGAAGATTAAAATGCAGATGCTTCCACTTAAAAGCAGAAAAAGATCTAACATGAAAACAACGAGGTATATGACAATGATACTCTAGTGTGACTATTTGTTGTCTGCAATCTGCCTGTGAAAAATGCACGTAGTTTCTTTTAGCACGTGTTACTGTGTTAGGATTAAAACTTTGGGTATTATTCAGCCCTTAATTCAATTTGTTTTGTACTTACACACAAAAGGAGGAGTTGGTATTTAGTGTCACGTTAGGGGGAGAAGAAGGGAGAGCTTATTATAACACTATTAGGTTGGAACCCACTTCTCCTGAAAGTGAGAGAAAGAGAGTATGGCTTTTTATCATGGAATTTCAATCATATTATTCTAGTATGATCCTTCTTTAGAATACTGTACAGAGACAAATGCATGAGAGGTAATGATGCAAAAGTCCAAGATGCAAATCCATTTCTCCTAAGGAACGTCACTACAAAAAAGATTGCTATTTGGGACGAAACTTTTTGGACGACTACAAAAAGCCATCGGAAAAACTAGTTTTTTTGACAGCAAGTCTCTTTCGTCGATAATTGCTCGTCAAATATTAAAACATTTGTGACAGCAAAATGAGTCTATCAAAAATGCCTATTATTTTTGTCGAAAATATGAATTTTTTTGGAGGGAAGTGTTCCCGCCTTACTTTTTGCAACGAAATAGAAATGTTTGTCGCTAATTAAGTATTATTTACAACAACCAAAGAAAAATCGCCGGCACTATTAACACTTGTGAGTTGTGACGGCTTTTGTACGTCGAAAATACAAAATATATCTTTTTTATTGTGTTAGTATTAGCGACAAACATTCTTCCATCGTAAATATAAAAGATGGCAGTAGCAACAGAAATGGAGCCATCAAAAATGATAAAATATTTTGGAGGGAAAATTCCCACCCCCCCCTTACTTTTCACATTTGTGATGACATTTATCCATCACAATTAATTTTTTAATTTTTCTAATTGAGTTTGTATTTGGGATGAACACTTTGACCGTCGTAAATAGTTATTAAAAAAAAAAAAAGTATTAGTGATGGAATTGGATCCATCTCAATAAATAATATTTACGATGGAACTAAGCCCTCGAAAATGGTAAAATTTTGAAGGAGGAATTCATGCCCTTATTTTTCGTGGGATTTTTTTTTTCATCACTGTAGTCTATATATTGCATTGTTATTTGCAACAAACGTTTTGGTCTTCGTTAATAGTTAAGATTTTCTTAAGATAAGAAGGTATTAGCAACGATAAAGTAAATCCGTCACAATAAAGGTGATTTCCACCAGACATATTTTCGTTAAAAAAAGTGTTATTTTCTTTGAACGGTGAATTTTCCACAATTTTGTCTTAAAACTCTATAAATTTTCCTTAATTTTAAAAACTACACAAAACATCTTTCAAGACCCTCCAAGTACTTAAGGGCTATTTTGGTCATTTTAGATGTAAAATGAATTTTGATCATTTTGAAGATTTGAGGGAATTTTGGTCATTTTGTTTGTCTTGGGTTGTATTTTAGTTACTTTATAAGTTTATGGGTATTTCAGTCATTTCTTAGCTTTGATGGGGGTATTTTGGTCATTTTGGAGGCTTTAGTAGTTATTATTGGTTATTTGGTAGTTTTTATCAATATATGAGACAACAACATGCATCCATCATGCAGTCAACTCATATTTAAATTTTGACCATTATATTGAAAGAGTGAGGTAAGATATTGGTTTTGGCGAATTTCAAGCTTAATTGGATGGTCAGATTGTGTCAGCAGGGTTAATCAAAGTTTCCTAGTGCGTGGGAACAACAACATGTGTCCATCATGCGATAGATTAAGATCCAAAATCTGACTTTTGGATTGGTAGAATGTAGTGAAATATTTGTGTTTGTGAAGTACAATGACAATCAAACGGTCAGATTTGTCAAAGTTGATCTAACTTGGTCAATCTTTGATTAAACTTCAAAGTTGGTTCCAAAACCACTGGATTTGATCAAATTAGGTTGATTAGAGAGTTTTTAAGTGGGTTTTAGGTATTGTTCAACGTTTTAAGGTTGTATCAGTTTTCATGCTTTTATCAGTTTCAAGTTTTGAAATGGCAAAACAAGGTAGTCAAAAGTCACATGCAAATCCGTTGGGGTCATTTTGTACGTTTTGGGCTGTATTTTTTAGGTCGTTTTCTCCATTCTTAGTAATGTTTATAAAGTGTATAATTCTCTTAGAAGAGTATTGAATATTTTTAGTGATTGGAGTTTCATGATAGGTGGATACAATGACACGTGTCCATCTCGTGCAAGAGTCAGATTCAAAATTTGACCATTCGATTGAAAGAGTGGGATAAAATATTGGTTTTAATGAATTTTGAGCTCAATCAAACGGTTGGATTGGGAGAATGTGACCAATCAAAATTCCTTGGTGTTTTAGTAAAATGACACATGTCCATAATGCTTTAGACCATGAATCCAAGATCTAACCGTTGGATTGGAAGAATGTGTTGAGATATTGATGTTCGTGAAGTATGACAACAATCAAATGGTTGAATTGTGAGAAATGAGTAGTCAAAGTTTTCAAAACTTTGTCAAAATTGGTCAATATTTGAAGTTTCATGATAGTGGATACAATGACACACGTCCATTATGAGTTTAAAGCTCTTCTGTCCATACCATCATTGTGAGCATATTGCAATTGATAGAATATAAACTATATAGTGGAACACTACCAACGACGCAAAAGGATGATTATTCCCAGCATAACCAAATTCTTCCTAAAGGCCTAAAAAACTCCAACTTAAAAAAAAAAAAAAAAAAAAAAAAACACTTTTCCTCACTCCAAGGATGAATAAAGTTTTCCCCAAATCAAAAGAGAAAAGGAAACACATCAAGATTCAATAAAGAACCCCACAGATAGAAAAAGATTCCATTTCCAAATTCTTGAGAACAGAGGGAACACTAGCAACACAAAGCCTAAAAATGCACATTATAGAGATAAAAGTGAGCCGCACATACCTCTCACGGTGAATCAGTGGTTTTGATTGGCTTCAAAACCTTTGTATTTGGCTGCCAACCCAAGACTGAGAGGGAGCAATTTTAAAGAGACAAGGTTGAGAGGGAAAAAAGGAGTTCATGTAGTATATACGTTGAGAATGAGAGGGAAAGAAACTTTATTTATGTATAGTCGGTGGGGTGTATAGTTTTGGAATCTTTAATTCTATTACCCAAACCCTGTTTCCATTTTGGGTTGGGAAGTGCACGTGAAAATCGGCTTGGGTCGGGCCAGGTTATCTTAATAAACGGGTTAGAAAGCATATCAGGTTGGGTTGACCCATAATGATACATTTTGATTTTTTTTTTTATATATATAAAAATAGAAATAAAAAATCTAAAAAATTTTGGCCTTATGAAAAAACATGAGAAATTCTGTCTCCACAATATTTTCACAATACATTCACAACAAATACTAAGTAGAATGTTACTATTAGTTGTTATGAGTGGGCAAAAAAGTTATTTAAGTTGTGAATTTAAATTAGAACTAACAACAACTTACCACTTATAATTTGTTATGAAAGTGTTGTGAAGATATTGTGAACGTAGCACTTCTCTAAAATATTGTCTTTTTTTTGACAATTTATAGTCTTAATGGCTTTTGCCTCGGTAGTTTTAGAACTTCTAGCAATTCTATAACGGCTTCAATTCACAAAGGCATGTAGGTTTTAGGTCATTTGGACTGATAGCACTACTGTTGGCCAGTGAATTATGTTGTGCTTGACATAGTTGAACGAATCCCATGTTAGTGTGGGTGTATTCTAATCGCTTGTCCTTTTTTAAAAAAAATTTATGAGACTTGTATTTTATTATTGGGTTAATAAACTATTATAAACTTCTTGTGATATCTTAAGATATGACATGCAGCCTTGCATAGGCATGAGACTTATCTATATCACACACGTCATGTTCTCTTTTTGGACTCTAATAGCCGTCTATGATTGTTTTGTTCATTCAGCTTGAGCTTAACTTTATTGGATCCGGTTAATAAAATTAACCGGATCCTCCTCCTTCTTGACCTTAAACCCGTTTCTTGATCTCCAAATTGGGTTAAAAGTTTTTGCAATAGTGCCAATATTAAGTGCACGTTTCGTCAAGAATTTTGCTGCAATAACAAATTCTAGCACCGCCTCTTCCTCTTCTAGATAGAGATCAGAGCCCTCATGGTTAGAAAGAGTTAGGCAACTCCACGCTTTTGTTAGGTTGTCCATTGGATGAAAAGATAGAATTTGGAAAGGATAGAAACTGTTTCCCAAGCCCTTCTCTCTCCGAATCCGGAATGAGAAAGGAAAGAGCTGCAGTCTCTTTATATTGAGCGGGTAATCTGAAATCTGGCATTCCGTTTCGAAACACTTGTTCACAATCTCTCAATTGTCGGTCGTCGCTCATCATCGATCATCACAACCTCCTACGAACGATGGGTTTGGGAAAGAAGGAAGCCGTTGTGTCACAGCAGCAGCAAACTCATCATCGTCATCGTGCTGTACGTGTATATGTATTACTTTGAAAGCCCAATAATATATTCACTGTACGAGATTGCATTACCAAACGCTCTCCCTCCTACACCTGCTCGAATAGAAGAGTATCCCGACCCAGTTCCACTCCCAAAATCAGAATCAAATCCAATCCTCCAATTTAAAAGGGGAGAGAGTATCCTGCTGGCATGTGTTGCGTTTTATCGAGTTCGAAGTTCTACTTCTTCGGTGGCAAACATGATGATTTTCGTGTTTTGGAATCCTTAGACTACGTTGATGAAGATGTCAAGATCAAGTACAAGGATGTTAAACGGGATAGATTTCCGCCAGAAGTCTTTGTTTTTGACACCGCCACCACCACCATTGCCACCGCGATGAAAACTGGATAGAATTCCCCCTCTTCTTTTGTCTTCAATCAGAAGATTTACGTGCTTAGATGGACTAGCTTTCATGCACCCGGAAGAGACTCAGAACTCTATTAAAAATGATATAAAAAAGCACTCTTTGTTTGAATTCTTTGATCCTGAACTTGATGAGTGAACCCTCTTGCCAAGTCCCCTGCTTAGGAACGATCCTCCCACTAAATGGGTGGGGCACGCTGTTTTGGGAGAACGAAGCAAGGTTCTTTTTCTAGATCATCGTTCCCATCTCTACTGTTTTGATCTCCAAAAACTTGTATGGATAAATTACTCCTCAAGCCTTTCCTACTCCTACTCTGATACCTTCTATAGAGGGAGGACTGAGTTTGTGGACGGCACCCTTTATGGATTGAGTCACAATCACAACTTCACAATAGCTGCAATGAAAGTCCCATCTGAGGATGAGGATGTGGAGAAGAAGGCTTCAGTTCAATTTCTCTCCAACAAAAATGTGGGTTTGGGTATGGTTAATTTTCCTCCACAGGTGACATCCTCTAGAAGCTTTCTTCACTTAGGAAATGGATTCTTTGCTTATCTTTTGTTTGGCATGTCTTTGATGAACACGACGACAAAGAACGTGTTCTTAGCATCCTAATTTTTCAGGCCTTCCAGGGGACATACATGGAAGATCACGCCATTCCGTCCATTATAAAATCAATTCCGCCTTCTCAAATCTAGGGGGAATCCTTGGCTGCTTCTCTGTTGGACCAAGGAGGATGCCTATGCAGCCATTACCCAATCTTTGCATCCCAATTCTGTGGAGGCCGAAGGGTACAAGGATGTTAGAGTACAGTAGTTGCTACAACTAGTGTCGAGGCAACACAAGCAGATGATGTTGTTCATGACGGCAACACAGATACTGAAGATGATTTCAGTATGATTGTAGGGTCCAGGTTGCTAGGTAAGAGAAAGGCCATTGATTACCCTCATGGACCTAGATGCCATCCGTTGGGGAGCAAACTCACCAGGCCGTGTGATGTGAAGCTAATTAATGGGGATTCTAATAGAGGAAATAAAATGAACTGTGAGGGTTTTTTTTGGATTGTGGAGGCGGTGAATATAAGTCAGAGCTCAAAGTTCTAAAGTTTGTAGGTGGTTTTTGAAAGGAGAGAATCAGAAAAATGTATGGTAATCAATCTTTATAGGTGTCGAAAGGTAGCCAATTATTATGGTTTTTAGTAATGATAGTTACAACTTTTCATGGTTACGGAGATGCCCAAGGTTTTCTTTACTCTCAAGTCTATGTACTTCAAAACTGGTAATAAAATGCAAATTTCAATTGGGTCAGGCTTAGATCCAATGTCCAATAGTACTGAACCCGTTGAGATGATGACATGTGTCTACTTTTAGACACGTCACCATCTGACCGGGTCCAGTGCACTGAACTTAAACCAAGTCCATTCCAATTTATAGGCTACAACTTCTTAATTGAATAGATCATTAGCTATTTAGCTTGGTTAAGGCCACTTACACCTACTACGGTTTATTTATTTATTTTAGGTAGTGTCTTATTTTCTATGGTGGGCTTGTTACCTAGACAATGTCATGCTATTGGTTTTCGTTCTTTTTCAGTACTCTTTTCTATATCGTGATTTTGAATATGACAACTTTGGAGTTGATTTGAAGTAAATTTCGGCTACATCTTTTCTAGGAGATTTTGAATAATTCAGACCATGGTAAAATGAGAGAGCCGAAGAATACCAGATTTTTTTTGAAGTGGCTTAATTAATCAAAGTTTTATCAGCACTAACGAATGATGATCCTGACATCTCAAACTGGGGTCCCTTTGTTTATTTACTTTGGCTTAGTTTTCACCTAGATGCTTATAAAAAATAAGAATAAATCAGTGGATGGAAAAACCAAGTATAAGCGGACAATAAAAAATGATTGAAAAACCAATAGAAGATGGAATTAAGAGGACCATAAAATCAATGAATGTGAAAATTAATATTTACAAAAGAATGAACAGCACAGCATAAGCAGAGACCCACAAAGAAAACACCATATCCACCCTATACTTTACAAGGAGCCATTAGCCGAAGGTTGAAAAAACTATACAATGGAAGCTTGGTACTAAAGCTTTCTCAGCGGGCAAAAAAAGTTGAATTAGAAATTATGGCAAACTTCATGAGCTGATCAAGTTCCCAAAATTCCACCATTTCCTTTTTTTCTTTGTGTCTACTGCAGGCTGATCTAAACATGAAACAGTACAGAAAGAAACGTAATTAAAATCACTGCAAACTTAGCAAATGTTGCTAATATATATGCTTGCATCTTGTGTAAAATAATCACATCCAAACCTTTTCAACAGTTTTTTGATGATTAAATACTTGAGAAGAAGCACAGACATTTGAAACTCAGTTAATGGAATTGTATCACGTTTCTATCTAATTATTTATGAGCGCCTAATATGTCATAAACCTACAACCTCACCCTCCACCTAATTCTTTATATAGGACGAGCCATTTGAGATAGAATTCATTGACTTGTTTCTGCTTATTCATAAACGATTATGCTCCAAAATTTCATTATTGCTTCTCTTTCCTTGGAATTCACTGGCATGTTTCTTTTTATTCATAAATGAAAATGCTCCCAAATTCCATTATTGCTTCTCTTTCCTTGGTCCCTTTATTCCAAAATGTCTTCATGAAATGTAGATAGAGGAAGAAGTAACCCATGGGAATGGTTATTAAAAAAAAAAATCCCTGATTTAGACCTTAAAATCTTACTACTAAAAAGCAAAAAATGACTCAGACCTTAAGGAATAATGTAATATCTTAAATATGTAAGATCTCATTATGATCCCAATTTAGAGAGTGGGATCTCATGGGATCATGATCTTTTTTATAATATTTATTGATTTATACAATAATTATATTTTTTTGGCTGTTTATTTATTTATTTAAATCCACATGTAAAAAGGATATAAAGGATTTGAAGGTGCAAAAACTACTCAAATGTTACAAATTTATTATTAGTATAAAATAAGGACCACAATCTTTATGGAAAGGAGTGTTTATAACACCAATTCCAAATTAGTTTAGGTGTTAGATTTTGCTTATTTTAATTATCGGTAAAGGTAGTAAAAGTTCAAAATTTATAATCAACTACGCAAATAACTTTATCTACAGTTCTACACAATTAAAGAAGCTTGTGTTCATTGCTTCTTTCTTCTTTCGTGATGGTTACTTGAATAGTAGACACCTAGTACAAAACGGCATGTGTTGAAATTTTTTTAGTTTTACGTACTTTTAAAATATCATATTGCTACATTACTATCAGTTATTTTAATAGCTTGTAAAATCTTACGATCTTCAATTCAATCTTCACCAATGTTAGGTATGGTCTAACTTTTCATTTGCCTAAAATTCCAGTAAATTTATATTATGAATAAATATATATTACCTCCTTCTGGATAAATCGAATTGTAATGCACCTCAGCCCAAAAGCTCAAGAAAATAACTGCACAAGCCAAAGAGATTGTGTTTTACACTAACCATCTTACCAAACAAATTAAAACATGACAAGGCTAGGAAAGAAAAGGCATGAAAGTTATCCACTCAAATTATCAGAATTAGTAAAAAAAAAAAAATCTTTTTATTTATTTTTGATAAGTTTGGCCCCAAGAAGAATGGGGGGAGGGGAGATTCAAACTTGTGACCTGCTTTGCTAGGCATGATTCTAGCCGATTGTAGTACCCCTTAGGGTTGTAAAAATGTTTTATATCTTACATATAGATTGGCTAAATACAACTGCAATTTACCAAGTTTGGTTCCAGGCTAATCATCAGAAAATTGTTCAAAGAGTTCTGATGATCAAGCCAAATTAAAAAAATAAAAATAAATAATAATAAAAAAATCATAAAAAACACAAAGTCAAGCAAGACATCCAAAGATTGACAAAAGTTTCAAAGGGCTCAAAAAATATTCAAAACTCTACATACAATCAAGAGAGTTGTGGATCAGACAGTAATGTTCAAATTGATCAATATCATGATTTACACAAACATTATTTCACGAAGAAGCTTAAGAAGGGGTGTGGGGGGGGGTGCAGGGGTTTGGATTATAATTTCAGCATGATTCAGATATTCAAAATAGCAGGTGTTGTTTGTGAAAAAAAGTTGCTTTCTGTCAAATTAATTTATAGCAGAGAATGCCAACTTTCCTTGACATTTACAACAAGCATACCTGAACATGCACATATCTTAAATGTGACACTGGTAACGTTAAAAATAGATTCTTCCATTTTGACATCACATGTATATCAATCAGAACAACTACAAACTTAATCTGCATTGGTTATTACACATCAATTTTTACAACAATAATGAACAATTCTATTCTTACCTCGTTTGGACTTTTCGATATGTGGAAGGATCTCAATGTAACATGTGTCCTTAAATGAAGTTAGCACAAATATCTTGACTCCAAACTGCAAACATATAGTAAGACATGCATCATTCTTCAACCATAGAGGGCTTACACACACACACACACAGATATCAATGAATTATAAAGCAAAAATCTCTAAAACACTGTTGCAGCACATATTACATCAACACAGAAGGAGGGGGAGGAGTGGGGGGGAAAGTAACACTTCTAAGACACAACTTACAGAAAAAAGCTTATTGCAGATTTGCTTTGAAAAAAAAACTCTACAAGAAGGCATTTACTTGATCACCTTGGACAAGTTAATCATAAAGTATGCTATACATGAAATTTTATTCATGCTGAATGGGAAAGGTTCTGTATATTTAACCAAAAGTTAAAAATGCGACACATAATTTAACCCATGTCTGCACCCAATAGGTGTTGTTTACAATTTCATGTCACCTTAGGCAATTTACAATTTTCTCCCACTTATCCACTTGCAGCACATTTCCATAATCTTATTCATAACTTACAGTACACAAAAGTAATACATTTGCAATTTTAGCCTACACCTTCAGAAAATTTCAGCCACTAAGTGGTACAGACACTCTCAAGAGCTAAACTTCCTCTTATAAAAAAATGAAAAGACCCAAATTTCAATTGTAATTTTCTAATGTCAACTGCTACAGTATAAGCTATATTCCTTACGTATAACTTAACAGAAAAACAATAAACTACTATCCACATAGGATATCATGATGGGAAATTCCTTCAAGTTCAGTAAAGTGTAGGCAATCAGGTAATAGAAGTATCAACGGAAAACATTAAAAATTGTTTTCTAAATCACCAAAGATTGCAGAAAGTAAAGGGAGAAATAGGAAAGTCTTATAGTTCCTCATACCCAATCTGCAGCAGCCTGTAATGTCACATGATCACCCCATTCGCCACTCCTAGTTCATGAACCCAAAAAAAGGCATATAAGCATGAGAAATATTGTAATATATATTTTTTTGAATAAAATACCATTAAAACAGACAATAGCACAATACTTGCTCATTTTCTTCAAATAGTCATTGTAAGCCATGGGGACATAACCCCCGTACATTTCCGGGTGACACTTAAGCTGATGACAACAACAAACAAAAATTATGACACTTCAAATAAATAATTAATTTTTGACATCTTAAAATAAGGACAGATCAAATGCAACCAACCTGTTGAGTAATCTGTTCTCTTACAGAAGCGTGGTGGTCAGGAGAACGATACAGTTGATCAGATAAAGCACGAAACTGGGAAAATACAGAACTAATAAGATGTCTTTCAAGTATATAACATTAAGAAGTAACGCCAGTAATTATTATCAAGCATCACAAATATAAATACATAACCGTCCACTTTCACTGATAATGTACAATTTCTGTATAACTTCAAGCAATTCACTTGCACTGTAGAGGGCATACATCAACAATCTGGACCTCACTCAGAAATCATGAATGATGAATTTGTTACAAACCCATGCGTAGAACTCACCCTTGAAGATCGGCTTGCAAGGAGAGGGTGCCCAAGAGCTTATAAACACATGGTTAGGCTTATTCTTAATCCATGTGGGACACTAGGATCATAACAGAATTTTACACAAGGATTTAAAAAGAAACAAAGCTTCTTAAGTCAATGGATAATTATCAAATAATTTGAAGTCATTTAAATTATAGAAACAGAAATCAGCATGGCTGATGGCTGGACAATTTCATTTGCAACTCAAATGAGGCATTTAAACAAATTAGAGAAGAAAAAGACCAAATGTCGGTAAATGCAGTTAATGACCATTAAAATTAAACAAGTACATACGTCAAGTATATCTGCATGTGACTTGGACACCAACTGAATCTGGCAAAGGAAACCACCCCAACCTATCATCTATTCAAATAAGGCATTTAAAAGGTAGTTATAGCAGAAGATCCAGATAAAGGTTTGTTGCCTTCATTGGATGCCTATTACTTAACATAGCATATCAGCCGTCCCAGAATATTAGCAAATGACAACTCAAGGAATCTTCTGTACATGATTCATGAGGTCCATTAAGTTCCAACTTATTTTGGATTTCACTTTAAAATTGAATTGAATTCACGTGAATCATTTTCATGAAAAATAAGGCTAAATTTTTTCTGGTGCAATGAATTGCTTCTATGGGCGGACTTAAAAGAGAATAAATATTATGACCAGCAACTAACATCCAAGGATGTACTGCAAGGTGATACTCATAACAAGCCCATAAAAAATGATAACTGAGATATAATGTGCAGGCATAAAATATTATAAATTAATATTCTTTATCTTCACCCTCATCCCACCCAAAATAAATAAATAAGCAATAAACCAAAACTATTTTTTACTACTGAACAATATCATAGAACCCATCATATCCATTTCCAAGCATAAGCATTTATGCAAAAATATTTTTTTGTGTGTGCATGTGTTGTGGGGGGGAGGCAGCCAACCTGGCAGTTACCATCTCCTTGAACCTTAAGCTCAACCAGCTCATATAACTTCAGTCTGAAAAGACCAAATATCTTAATATTAGATACGTAGTAATTTGAATGAATTTTCAATTATTATAAATACCCAAAAAGAAAGGTCACACACTAAAGTAATAAGTAATAACTTATAAAAATGTAAGAACTTCGCAAGAAAAATGCATTAAAAAAACTATGTCACCAAGGCCATCACAAAAACCTCATTCATAGCCATGTCAATAGAGTTCACATGTGAGAAACACATACAAAATGTAGATCTTGGATTTGTTAAAATAAAGATGACTTTAAGCTTTTCCCCACCCCTCTTATAAATTCCAAAGCCACCCTAATATAGGTTTTGGTTTTAGAAATAAAAAATGCTGTCGGCATTTAGATTCTTGAGAATGTGATGTTGGGGAACCTGAATGCCCAAGAAAGTACACTGCCCATGTTTGGTTTGATTAGAAATCTATTAAGATTCTTGAGAATGTGAGGTCACAGATTTGGTTTATTTCCAAAATTTTTATAAGAATGATTTATTCTTCCCAAATTATCCTTAGATTTATAAATACAATGTGTCACATGTGTATTACCCATCACTTTTACATGGCTTATACAAAAAAATAATAATATGAATAATAATATGAACCATGAATTAACTCAAATCTCCTAAAATAATAATAAGAATTATTTCATTTAAAAAAAAAAGGGTTTTCAAGGATATCATTCCTTGTCAATCAAAATTATTTATTTTCTTAAAAGACAAAAAATTTCAATAGGAGATAAGAAATTAAAAAAAAGAAAAAATTAAAGGTGAATATAACCATAACATCAACCAAAAAAAAAGTTGAATATGTAGCATTAGCACTTTATTACATATAGTTAAATTGAGGGTATAATTATATCTCTTTAAAAGATAGAACTTTCCCAAAGCATGGGAATGTGTTACCCACCTTTTTAAAAGGGTATCCACAAACCCCCAAAATGGGAATCCACATGCTTGTAGGTATCCAGATTACCTAGAACTATTTGTAACCAAACATAAGGATGCTTGGAAATCCTAAAAGATTTCCCTGGACCAAATGACTAGTACATGTCAAACAATAACCCTTTTTTTGATATGTAATATGATAATCACTTTCTCCACAAAGTTCCACAACATGAACTTCAAAATCCTGCCCATCTTAAAATTTCAAAATGACCCCTAAACCTGCTCATTACAAATTCAATCCTGATATAATAATTTCTGATTTTAGTGCCCTATTTAGTATTTATGCTCTTTGTTCATAATTCAAGTTCCCCTTCATTCTGTGCAAGTGGAAAATTTCAGTTCTCAGTACATAAATCTAACATGTTAAGACTGGCAACTCAAGGATCATTCAAGTGTTTTTGATGAATTATGAAGGCTGCTTTAATAGTTGTAATATTTTCAGTAAAAGCATAAAACAACCTGGACAGCTCAAAACTCAAAAAAATACTAAGCATAGAAAGACAAGAAAAAATGACACAAGACCTCTCTAGCAGCCTTTGATGATCTGATATTTCTTCATCAACTGTGGGTATTTTCTCAATAGTTTTAGGAACATGCTGCAAAAAGTAAATGAGAGAAAGCATCAATTGCAGTACAATTTAAATGTCAATAGCCACAGCTTGGACAAGAAACTAAGAAAGTGGATCTATCTGCTCAAAAGTAACCATATTTGATTCAAAGAAATTAAAGTCAAATTGAGGTTGTAACGAAACTAGGCTGTAATTTAAAAGGATTTGACTCACAGGAGATTTAGGACAAGAATATATATCCATTCTATTCCCAACAGCGCCCCTAAAAAAACTAGAGGATGATCTATGTCGCTGATCCACTTTAAGCTGAACTGCTACTCTCCTTGATGTTACTATAATAAAAGTTATTCCTAATTCATTTATGGAATCTGCTTTACAATGGCATCATGTTCAATATCTGTGAATATTGACAGCCAAGAATATCACAGCTTAGGAGAGGTTTGAAAATCAAAAGCAACTAAACACCCAAAATAGAATAAATTCACACCCATTCTCACTGTGACTTTAATTAAGCATCCTGGATACAAAACCTTCATTTTCTTGAAAATGCTAATATCGCTCTCTCTCCTCTCTCTCTCTCTCGCTCTCATACTTTTTAAAAGGACACAACACTACACGTAAGACATTAAAGACAATTCCACTTCTAGCCACTCAATCCTCCTATTGTAATATATTGTAGATTCCACACACAAATAATGAAAAGGAGGATGACAATGATAATCTATGACTTGAAAATATATGTTGCCAGACATATGAACAGAACAACTGAAGATACTATACTTACAGGAACAGGAACTATCTGATTCAATCGTTTGCCTACTTCACCATCAAGACTGGACTCATCAGCTATATCGAATATATGTAACAAATCATCCACAAAAGATGGTTTTCCTCCTGCTGGGCTAGAGCATGAAGCGAACATTTTAATTTCAGGATGTACATCATTTTCCACTCTGTTATGATCACTCGCCTCCTCTATTATGATTCCGCAGGGAACTGCATTCTCCATCTGTATGCCAGGTTCATTTGCTGCTTGCTGATTATTGTCATGCCCTAAATATTTGTTGGCAATCTATCAAATAAGCAAAACAGAAAATAACACCAAAAATGAACAATAATCACAAAGGCAGCGGCAGCCAGCACCTAAATTTCCATTACCATAACTATAGTGTCTACCCGAAGGACCAAGCCAATTCTGTGCAAGAATAGATTCTTGCAAATGCTCTGGCCCACCATTAGATACTCCAGAAGCTTCTAAACAATCAATCCGCGAAAATTCTTCTTGAAGCGCACGTGCTACAGCCTCATCATTCTCCACATTATCCTTCTCACAATAACCTTCTCTAACAAACTCAACTCGACTCAAATCTTGGTCATATCGAGTCACACCACTACAAGAAGCATTATTCCTAAGAGTGCAAACATCTAGCAGATGATGGAGACCCCACCGAGTAACATCAGGATCATAATCATATGTTGCCATTTGCACGCATAACTATAGGTTGCTTCCTTTATCTCTATGCCCAAAAGATTTTGATATCTGGGTGAGACACATAAATTAGTCACAGTAAAAAAAATGAAACATCCAAACTAAAAATTTTATATAGGCATAACCCAATTAAAAGAATCTCAAATATTAACAAAACAATCCAAACTTCAATGTAACAGTTCCTGGTACACCTAATTACATAACATACCTTCAACCCTAAAAAAAAAAGTGCCAGATATGAGAAATGAAGTTAATCCACAATCAAATTATTTCTATAAAATTTTGATGCAAAACCCACAAATATGAAACTATACCCTGAAATATAAACTTTCAAATATGTGAAAAAGTAAAAATTTTCAATCAAACTACTGAATTAAGAACCAAAGAGCAAAACTACTGAATTGATTTATCATCAAACTTTCAAACTCTAAAATCAATAACTTAAACTAACAAATAAAACAAAACAAAGACAACAAATTCAACTAACAAAAAAAAAAACCCTAATCCTTATAAATTCCACAGTTTTCAAAAAGTTCCAAACTTTTTCTAAAATTCAAACAAACCCCATTAAAAAAAAGTGAATAAATTAAAAAAAAAAAGAATGAAAATTTTGGTAGAAGTAATGTAAAAGCAGAGACAAAGTACGATACTTTACGTACCTGCGTGAGTCTGAGAATCAGAGGAATAGATTGTGGGAGCGAACGAAGCTAAGAATGTTTCTTTGGGTTTTGGTTTGCTTGAGGATACAATTTTTGAGGAGTAGAGAGTGGGGTACACGCGCCAAAGGTTATAGGGGTTTAAAGCGTTAAAGGTCGAGCAACTTATTATTAGAATGCGGAATCGTAACGGAAAGAATGTAGGCTAAGGCAGGCAGGACTGCGTAGTGGGTGAAAACTGTCGTCTCTTTTGGCCTGCTTTTCTTGAATTTCGTTTCTTTTTTTTTTTTTTTAAGTGACGCCGTATCAAATCGAAACCGCCATCAGCTGACGTGGCATAGTTGATTACCCCATTGGGTCCACCACTCCTTACAAAAAAAATCCTCTGCAAAGTTTCAACTTTCCTTATAGGTGAAGCCATAGGTCAAGAGTTATATATAATAAAAGGTTATAAAAAATTGAGGGCCGTTTAGTAATGTTATTTTAGTAACATTTTTTAAGTATTGTAAAAATGTGTGTGGGTGAAAAAGTATTGTGAAAATACGTGTTGTATTATTTAAATAACAAAAAATGTTGTTCAAACAGCGTTATCAAACAGCTATTGAATTTTTTTAAGTGTTTTGAGTGCGGTTAACTTAATTGATAACATTTTTAATCGTCAAAAATTGAATCTTTATGTTTTATTTATTTATTTATTTGTGATTGATTGATACAAAAAGTTAAAAAGTTGACTTTTTTTTTAATATTAGCCATTGAATTTAACTATACTTGGTGAGTATTGTAGGTGGATCTTAATCTATTCTAGTGTTTTGTTAGGATATGAATTAACATAGGTCATTTTCGAACGCATGTTATGTTTATGTCATGTTTAATACACTCTAGTTTTGGATGTGTTATATGTTAATATTTTGTATAATTGTCAAATCCTTTATTACGTGGTTTATTACTTTGTCATGATTTTACTTGTCATGATTAATTTATAATAATAGCGCCAAAAGAGGACAGTATGAAAGTGATGTTAATTGGTTAATAAATTACATTTATCTCTATGACATATTTAGCCTAGTTTTTTTACAACTTCTTGAAATAATAGACTGTGAATTAGTCGATGAAAACAAATTCATCCAAACGCAATGAAAAATTAATGATGAATTTATGTATCTATTATTAACTATAATTTTCACCTCTATAAAAATTGTGAAAAAAAAAAACCTAACAAAATATGTTATATACTTATTATTTTGTTGATAATTTGATAGTTGGGAAATGAGGGATTTCAACTCTAAACATTTCCATTTGGAAAACCAATAGGTTTCATTTAGCAAATGTTAAAAAGCATGGTGTGTGGGTTAACTAGTTATAGTTTTGATTTTATTAAACATGAGGAAATTATTTGCCCCTATAGAAACAAATGGGGCAACTTTTCAAAGTATTCATTTTTATTAACTTTATTTTTGGCCATTCAAAGAGAAAATTAAACACCTACTTACTGATCATTTGTAAAATATAACACGAGTTAAAGTCACAACTCACAATGTTAGCCTTTCAATTTCCATTCAATGATATATCTAACAATTTTTATTTGCTGTATTAATAGGGTAGAGCAGATAATTTCTTTTTTCTATATAAATATAGTAAAGCAAATCACCTTGCCTTTTGATTTGCAAAGTCAATATTTGTGATAAGGGTTCTAGGTGGCTGCTAGGGTCTAACAGCACTCATTTTGGCATGATAAGTGGATGAAAGAAAGGGTCTCTCTCCCTTAGAAGTCTTATACTGGGCCCTCTCAAGGGAAATGAAGATATTCTCAGTGTGCGTTTGGATGACACATTTCTCCCCAAAGTCTGCATTTGCGTTTTTTTAGTAGGTCCCAAAGGGTAATGTTCACGGACCACCAAGAATTGAAAAACGCAGCCATGAGTTTTGCTACAGTGTTTTGCCTTTAAAAAAAATATTTTACTATAGTATTTTTAGCAAAATAAGCAGTATCCAAACACAACATCACTATAAATAATGTTAGTGAGGAATGGTTATTGGAATCTTACTAATATTTCCATGGTTTGACCACCTTCCATATTGCTTATGATCGAAGCTACCCCCACCAGGAAAGTACCTATTGATAAAGATAAACTAAAGCTCCGTTTGGATCACATCTACACGTCTACGTTTCTGCATTTTTGTCTTTTTTTTTTTTTTTTAACCAGCGTCTCTTGCACTATTCATGGGACATGAACAGTGCATTAAGACAAAGTTACAGTGTTTTCAACAGTGAACAGAAACCCAAAAATTATTTTTTTTCTTGTTTTCAGCAATAAGTTTTCAGTTTTCAGTTTTCAGCAAAATAAGCGGTATCCAAATACACACTAAGTTAGATCTCCTCTACCAATGGCAGTTTTGATCCAAAAAATGCCTACAAGTTGGCTAATCTAGATAGGGAAAATTTCCCTGGTTTTAATGGGAATTGGATTTGGAAGAGTCCCATTTTGCTTTAAATAAAAATTTTTCTAAGGAAAAGCTATCATAACAGCCTGCCTGTGAAGCAAACCCTGCAGTATAGAGGTATTCTTGAGTCTGTTTCTTGTGATCTATGTTCTAGTGACAATGAAAGTATATCTTATGTCCTCCAAGATCCGTTGCTAGAAACTTCTGGCTGAAGGCTGGAATTCTTCATTCTAATACCAATTTCTTTTCTTCAAACATTCTGGACTGGATAATACAGAATGCTTGCAACAAGGAGCTTATTTGTTGGTTCAGGTCAATATACCTGGGGAATCTTTGTTCTATTTGGAGTGTGGAGACATTGCCTTCAGAGAAATAAAATCTCATTTAATCAGATGGGAAAAACCAAGGATTAACTGGGTGAAACTCTACTCTCGAGACAACAGGGGCAATTGGGTGGAGGGTTATGCTTGAGCCTAGAGCATCTGGCAGTGCAACTAGTATTACAGCAGAGCTATGGGGTTTAAGAGATGGTCTTATCATTTGTTCTCAACTTCATTTACCTGCCATAGATAGTGAAAATCCTCCTCCTGATGTTTTGTTATTAATGTATTTAGATAATTTGGGTATGTATTATGAAAGACTTGGTGTTCTAAACACCCAGACACTGTAGCTTCTTCTATGAAGCATCCTTTATTACCCAAAAAAAGAAAAATTAATGTCAACCGTGCTACTTTTAAAAATAAAAAATAAAAATAAAAGCTTTGTTTAGTTACATATTAACAGTAAATCCTCCTTCCCCTCTTATTAAAACAATTAAGAAGTAGGCAACTTAAATTTCGGCCAAATTAAAAGTGGGTAAATTATAATTTGCCCTAAATTTTATCTATATATGAGTCTTAAATTTTGTATACATCTCAGAGTGCCCATATGCATGACATCCCCATAAAAATTTCTGTTATAAAATATGTTGGAGCAAAAAACACATTCCTATTCTCCATTCTATCTCTACTATGCACTGCCAGCATATTTACACATGAAACAAGTATCCACTGTATAAAATTTACTTAAGTTTAGTGTTTCACATATATAATAATATCCTTTCAGGCATAGAACCACACAAATTAACTCTTAGCATGAGTTACAAGCAATTACGTACATATAGTTACTTCATACAGCAATTACACATTTTTGAATAAGTTTGACACTGCATATCCAATCAATAAAAGAATCCCTTCAATTGCCTTCAAATAAAAAGTACATTTCACATCATCCATTTGTGCTTGTATCCTTTCTTGTCTCTTTCTTTCAAATAATTCTTTCATACGAGTGGAATGTGCTTCCACAATTTGGGCAAGCTCCTCAAGAACCTTACTCATGCTGGGACGCTGATTTGGGTCTTCCTCAATGCACTTGCTTGACAATGTCAAAATTCCTATGGCAGATTCTTTATACCGCGATGTGTTGATGGGATCCATAATCTGTTCCAGCTTGGTTAGGTCCCCAGAGAGAGCAGATTTGACCCACTCCACTAGAATATTTCTCTCATTCTTGGGTCGGTTGGCATCAAACTCCGGCTTACCAGTGACTATTTCTAGCAAAATAACTCCAAAATTGTATACATTTGTCCGTGGGTGTGAGGTTATTAGGAGGGTCATATTCTGGAGTTGTATGATAATCCATGAAATTCCAATCAAATGGTCCAGCACTCAGACTGTTATGCTCCTCTGTCTTTTCAAACTGTTCCACACATATATAAGGTAAAGGTGTATTATTACTAGTTACAGTTACAAAGGTACATCTGTTTAACGGATACGACATTTTAGTTTAAGGAAAAAGAAACGCAAATTGAAAGAGAAAAAGAAATTTAAGATAAAAATGATAGCTAGGGTGCAACAAATTCAAGATAACATGTGGGAGAGCAAATTCAAAATTAGTTCTCCTTATAGGAAGGATAATGCTTGAAAACCACAATGTTCTTGTCTACTCAAATTTCTTCTTGCCACCTCCTTAGCATTGCTCTTTTATATCTACATGAGTGCATGTTTTATTTAAGGATGGTAATATTGATAAACATAGTTATTAGATTATTAATAATAATCATAGTTCTATCATTTTTTTTTTTTTAATTCGATAGATATACCCATGGGAGAGGGGAAATTCAAATTTCCAACCCTAGTTCTCCTAAATCTTAATGAAGGAGAGACTAGGTCACCGAGTAAGGCTCTTGACAATTACATTTACATCACTAAGGTCACGAGATGCAAGCAATAGATTAAGATAAATCCCCCCTCACCCCTCAAATTATTTTCTTGCTCCACCACTAATAGTAGGTTTTTAAGATCAATTTCACAAAGGAAAAAAAAAAGTAACACATCAAACAAAAGTTAGACTTGAGGGTATTTATATACTTACAGGAGAAGTATCCAATCTCAAAAAAGCATGGTCAAAAAGCTTGCCTTTCATATCGTCATCAATGACAATGGAGGAAGAACTCAAACTCAGTACTATCTGTTCAAATAGAACAAAACACATATCATACACCACAATCAAATAGGGAAACACACATACTGATAGCAAATTAACATACCTGATGTTCACGCAAGTACGCCAAAGCCTGGGCAGTGTCTTGTACAACAACGAGTCTTACTCCCCAAGACAGGAACCCCTTGAACAAATAGTGACTTAGACTTTTATAGCATGTGCATTCTCCTACCAGAAACCTGACACCCTCTGAAAGGCAATATCCTATCAAGTTTACAAGGTTTTGGAGCTTAATTGCTGCAATAGTGTTTAATTCTTTTACCCAAGAGTGATCACCCTGAAAAATAAATTATGGGATTGATTCAGATAGGCGTATACATGAAAGAAAATAGATGAAAAGTTATACATGTTAAAAGAGGAAGCAGAGGATTGTGCAAGAAAATAAAAAGTTACAAACCTTGGCTTTAAGTACATGTCCTTGAATCTGTTGAATAAGGACATGTGTCTTTTTCCCACTTTGCTTGAGGGTGCCTTTGTAGAAGGCTCCAAACTCACCCTCTCTAATCTTGTAAGAGGGTTTGAAACCTTTTGTTGCTTTCTCCAAGTCTGAGACATTGAATTGAATTAGATGATCACCGGCTGATTGCTTCATTGCATACAGAGAATACTTTGGTGATCAAAGAAGAAAAAGAATTGGGAGAGAGACACAACTTATACAAGAACCCACACTTGGTGAGTAGTGTTGTTTCACCAATCTGCAACTAGAAAATGAAAAAAACGTTAAGTTAGTTATTAAATATAAAACAATGTCTGTCGTCAAACAATATGTCTATTGGTTAAAACTTATCTGTTTACTAACAGATACGTCTTTTACCAAGAGTCATGCAGAAGTCTGTAAATACTCAAGACTTCTTATTCAGTTTAACGTTAAAATGTTTTTCTCTCTGCCCGTGTTGGTGATTCCCACACTTAACTGGGGATTATCATTTATCATCCACACTTAAGAGAGCGGTGTCTTGAGAGTTAAAAGCACAAAATCTGTCCACTGCCTGAAAACAGCGTACAAACAAAAAACACAGGGACAGAAGCAAAAACACCCATAAACTGTGCTTTTCCAATGGCAATCCAATTTTGTTTTATTTTTAAAGTAAAATAAATTGGCCAGTTGAATCAGTGAACTAAGAAAAATAACGGGCTTAGGTAACCCCTGTTATATATATATATATAAAACAAAAACAAGCCATTTTTTAAAATTTTTTGTTTTCTTTGTGCACAAGAATCATATTTTCACGTTCAACCAAAAACAAAACAGTTTGGTACATCTGGACTCCTTATGAGGGTGAAGGAACTGACTGGCATGGAGAGAAAATATTCAAAATGTATTGAAAAACTAAGATGATTGGATCCACAAACCTTCTCTTTAAACGTTATCTTTTGGATTCTATGGAATCATCTTCTGGAGTCAAAACTCTTCTCATTGGGGGTAGGGGGCTTCCAATGTCTGTTGTCACCTCTACAATTTGATTCACCATCTCCAAGACTTCACTCATTTTGGGTTTAGCCTAACACACCAAGCACCTGTTGGCACACCAAGCCTCGGGTTCAAACTCCAAAATCAGCTCAAATATTTTTACTTTTTTAGATTAGACAGGTGAGGTCTGACCCATTCCAATAGCATTTGCTCATTCTTGGGGCGGTTCCTATCAAGAGTGTGCCTGCCAGTGATGAGTTCATAAAGGAAAACTCCATAGCTCCAGGCATCACTTTTTGATGTAAGATGCCCAGTTTGAATGTATTCCCGAGCTGCATATCCAACTGTTCCTACAACCTATATAAAAGTCAGGAAAATTGGTTCTCTATTTCTGTAAACTATCTTTAATTAATAGACACATATTGCATTAGTCATATCTTAGAAGTATGTGGTTAAAATGATTAAGTTTACCATATCCCAAATTCTCAATAGTTTTAAGCTTTTGAGAAAATTGGTAATATAACATTATAGTTTGTTCCATAATCTTTCCTGCAACAAGAAGATAAGACATGAAGAAAAAGTTACAGATAGAAAAGACAATTAACATGTTAACAACAGTTTAGTAAGATGATCAACAAAACTGACATTTTCAGATTAATACTAACAGAAAATTCCAATGTTCCTACTTAATATTAATTCGAGAATAATTAGTTAGACATGTGATAGACAACTTGTGCAGGTTTAGCAAACATACCGCAGTTGAGACATGTGACAGCCAACTTGTGTAGGCTAAGATAAGAATCAATAAAAACTTGCCAATCCAACTTGTGTGAAGAATATTGTCAATTTTTGTGTGTATGTAGCATTACTCTTACATTTACAGGTGTACTTCCCAGTTCCCCTATGCCTGACACACCTCAAAAACAAGCCTTTTTTTTTCTTCTTCTTTATGTGCACAAGTATCATATATTATTGTTTGGATTTTTTTTTTTTTTTTTACATGAATATAGAGCTAAAACTAAACAAATTTTTCTTCTCAAAAAAAACTAAACAACTTTTGAATACTCGCTAACTAGAGTTTCAAAAGATGACAAGTTCTCTCTCTCTCTCTCTCTCTCTCTCTCTAGCATATTTTAATAAAAAGATTTAAATTACATATCCAAGATTTTTTTTTTAAATGTACGCTTCATGGAACACATATAACATGTTACATTAAGTTTAAATTATTATATAAACTTTGAATTGTAATTTTTTTCTTTCCTTTCCAAATATAAGTATAATGCCTATATTATTGACACTTGAATATTTATCATTTATATTATTTTTTAGGGGCACATATTTCTAATTTATAATGTCTATTTTGTTTGTATTATGTAGCCTAAAACTAAAGAGTTTGGTCCAAATAGAATAAAATTTCACACTTTCCAACCCAAAAATTAAAAGGGGGGGGGGGGGGGGTGGGGAACAATCATTTTTTTGCTAAAAACTAAAAGGCAACCTACCAAAAGAATTAATTTAAGACCCAATTAGTCCAAAATGGACTGAAGTGGACTGAATTGACCGAAGTAGATTAAATGTACCAAATTGGACTGAAATAGATCAAATGGGACTAAATTAGACCGAATAGACCGTATAAGACCAAAGTGGACCAAATGAGACCAGTGTGGACTAAATGGATAGAACAGAACCAAGTGGACTAAATTGGACCGAACTAGATCGAATTTGACTGAAGTGGACCAAATGCTACTTTGATGTGGCTCAAAAAATAATGTAGTAACAATAAATGCTACATTTCAGTTCTAAATATTATATAGAAGTTGTAACCATTTTTCCCTTGCATTGAAGTGATGGCTTACTCCTATGAGCATTTCAAAAGTAGTTGAAAAAGGACAAGCCTTAGCTTGGATGTTTTGCAAGTTAATGGGAGCAGCATCACTTATTGAATGAAATTACCCGTGTTACATTTTAATTATGAAAAAAGCACGTAATTTTCAATGGGCTGCATACTAAAATTTTAGTGTGATTTCCATGTAAAATTAATAATAAATATACTGTTTGGTCTCTTTTATTGAGCATACCACTAAAGATCACACTTGGGTCCATTTATTTTGTCATCTTCAGTCCCTTTAAATTTTTTTGTTTTTAATGAGATCATAGATGTGATTTATTTGAAGATCAAGTCAATTATTTTTAATTAATGATCATGTCAAATTTTATTGTGAATAATTAACTCTTGATTGCAGTCCAAGTTTATTCCATTGCACAAGTGAATTAAGGTCTGTCCCAATTTGTAGAACATGTTATTGACATCAATCATTCTTAACCACTCCCTAAACCTTAAAGTACCCTATATAAATGCCTTTTTTTTTTCTCGTATCATATTATCCCATTCTTCCATTTCCATTCCCACCGCTGGTAAGCCCTTGTCTTTTTGGTTTTCAACCTCCAGCATCCCCAATATCTAGCCAAAAGTCCTAATAGTCAACATCCCAAAAGTAACCATCAGCTACCTTCCTCAAAGCACCAAATCAACAGCCACTCCACCTTCGAAAGCAGAACCAAAGCTCCCTCCTTTTTTCCATTCTCACCAACACAAAACAACAACCATTCAAAATAGAACCAAAACCTAGAAAAATCCATTCTTTTTACCCCAAAGCCTAAGAGAGAGAAGAATAATCAGCCCCCTTGGGAGACACAAGTCCTAAGAAAAATTCCCTCTATCCCATGGCTGGAGTTGATATAGTATTTTGTCCGGCTCTAAATTTCAATAGAAGTTTTAGCCCTGAATTAAATGATTCATGATTTTAATGGTTAAACCTCTTTTTTTTCTTTTTCTTTTTTTGGTTGATTTTTATCAATTTTTATGCAATTGACTAAATTTGATTTAGCTTAAATTGAAATCTAACCATGCAATTAGATTAATTTTGATGCTATATTTAAAACCACGAAGTTCTTTGTAATTTGATTGATTAAGGGCAAAAATCAGATTTGATTTGATATCACTTATTAAATGAAATTACTCATGTTAAATTTAATTGTGGAAAAGGTACATAATTTTTTACAGTCGGGATTGATGAGGAGGGTGGCAGTTTCATGCGTGTTAAGGTTACTCTGGATGTCTCTCTACCTTTGTGCAAAGGACGACTAATATCTCTGGAGAATGGTGAGAAACGTTGGGAGTTTTAAGTATAAACGATTACCTAACATTTGTTATTGGTGTGGTTGTTTAGATCATGATGATAAAGACTGCTCTCTCTGGATTCAAAGTAAGGGCACACTTTCTCCAAATCAGAAACAATATAGTCAGAATTTACGAGCAGCTCCATATCGATCTTCTAACAAGCCAGTGATTTATGTACTCGGTTACTATGAAAATTTTGATACTCCCATTTTGAGAAAGATGGCTAAGAAGGGAGCTTGCCCAGTCCCCACGAAGGAGCCACTACTTGAAACTGCTCCGGTAGCGGATAACCTCGATATGGCAAGCGATATTCATGATGGTGTCATTACTAAGGACAAGAGACTTGCCAAAAATGTTGCACAGGTTTGTAGCAAGCCTACAACTGGCTATGAGTGTTCAGCCAAGTCCACGCCCCATGTAGATCCTTTCCTTCAAGAAAGTGGTGTCCCAGGGATTACTCCCGAAAATCATGGAGATTTTTTGATTGATACGTCAAAAGCTCATACACCAAGTTAGGGAGCAAAGAATATAGGTCAGTTGGAAGATGGTGATCCTTTCCTAATTAGACTTAAGGAAATTGATCGTGATCTTCGAAAAATTGATGATCCGTTGAGCAGGTCTGATGAGGCGGAGAGACAGATTGCCAACTTGCCATTACCTAAATCCCGCTCTGATTTCCCTGATGTGGCAACTGAGATAGTGGGGCCCTTTAAGGTAGGCACAGCCCATTCTACAGGCCTATTAATTAAGCCCACGGTTAAGTTTTGCAAGTCTGACTAGCCAAACTTCTCCATTCCTTCAATCCATCTATGTCCTAAGCCCAAGCCCCCACTGTAGGATATTTCTAATAATCATGGGCTTTCAAGTGCGAGTAAGTCAAAGAAACATACTAAAGGGATTAAAGTAAGTACAAAGCCCATTTCAAAGAATAAGGAGGCCACAACTTCGAAGTTCACAAGAAATTGTCCCCAAATTGAACTCAATATACCCAGATACGAAGAGAAGAATTGCTGAAACTGAGGGCACTCATGGGCATTCATCCCGTTTCATTGTGTTGGCGGTGGCTGCATCCCAACCACACCGATCACCATGAATTGTTTGAGCTAGAACTGTCATGAGATTGGGAACCCCCAACGAGTTCATGAGCTTTCCAATTTGGTGAAAGCAAAAGGTCCCAGTTTGGTTTTTCTGATGGAAACAAAGAAGAAGAAGGCTTACCTAGAAAGACTGAGATGTTGTTTGGTATTCGACAACATGTTTATTATTCCTCGAAAAAATTTGAGTGGTGGGCTCACTTTGTTTTGGATGAATGAGCTTGATTTACACATCTGTACATTCTCGCCTAGACACATTGATGTGATGGTGAACCCAAGAATCCGTGATGTTTGGCGCTTCACCAACTTTTACAGAGCCCCTGAAGTTGCTAACCAAGAAGATTCTTGGTCTCTGCTTCACCACCTTGGTTCGCAGTTTGAAATGTCGTGGGTTTGTATTGGTGACTTTAATGAAATTACGAGACTAAAGGAAAAATTAAGGGCTCCTATCCGCCCAGAGAAACAAATGCAAAGCTTTAGGGATTGTTTGGATTTTTGCGGTCTAAAGGACCTAGGCTTCTTAGGTCTTCCCTTCACCTTGAGCAACAAACGATTCTCTAGGCCCATGACTTGGGTGAGACTGGATCACGCCATCGCTTCCGAAGATTGGATGATAAAATTTCCATCAGCCAGGCTTCACCATTTACCAGGTTTTTCCGCTTTTCACAAGCCAATTTGGTTATGTTCTGATGATATTCATAAACGTTTTTTCAAAACTCAAAAGCCATTTAGGTTTGAGGCCATTGATGTGCATTGATAATAGCTTAATTTTGCATATTTATATCATTGTTAGAAAGCATTATCATACTTATTTTGAGTTAATTCATGCATTTTATATTTGGTTTTGGAATAATGTTGAATAATCAATATTGTGCTTAATTGAATCTTATTGCATGAATTTGTCTTTTGTAGGAGAACGGAACTAAATCAGTAGATTTGTGCAAAGAGGAAAGCTAATGGACTTTACTTTTACAAGGGCCATGATGAAGTTAAAGAAGGCCAACCCAATTAAATTTAAGTCCAATTGGAGTAAGGAATCAAAGGAAATTTGCACCAAATCCAAGTCCAATTCGGATTAGGATTCCAGCCTACACATCAGTTAGTATTTTTGGCATAACTTTCGAGTCAGATGTCCAATCGAGATGATTCAAGTTAGGCTGGAAATTTAACTTAAAGGGCTACAACTTTGTAGTTTATTAAAAGTCCAAATTATGACGTTAAATGGGCCAAAATCGTCGGTTAAGTGAAGCCTAAAAATCTGGGATTTTCTCTAAACAGAAATTCAACTTGTAATAGGATTTCTTGACCTATTTAAAGGCTCTTTAGGGCAAAATTCAGGGGGCTAGGATTGGAGCGCAGGCAGCAGCACGTAGTTTCTTTTATGGCTTTTCTCTAGCACTGTGACTATTTCTTTCTCTATTTTATTTGTCTAGCTGAATGTTTAGTATTTTATTTTTATGTTTTCTTTCAATTACCACGAGTAGCTAAATTTATAATTAAGGTTGAGGATGAAACCTTGTTAAGGGTTATTAGTAATATTTAATTGATTTTATTTTTCCCACAATAGTTGTTCTTTAATGATTTAAATTGTTCTTGCTTCATATCAATTGACTAAGATGGGATTTTAGATATGAGTTCAATCATGTTTTTCTCATGATTTAGGATTTGTCTTAATTAATTGAATGCTTGGTTTATTAATTCTTGATTATAAAATTGGATATCGTTTGTGATTTGTCTGTCAATGGATACAATTTATGATTTGATTTTTAGAATTGGATATATCTTGTCATTTGTTTGGCTATGGATACAATTGATGATTTGATTTTATACTTAAAAAGCGAAGAAGAACATGCTTCTGATTTTTAAAATAGGGATTTTAATGAGAAGATTTTCCAAGATAGCAAGATTGATTTCTAGATTACCATGTAGTGACTTGGTAAAAATTAATGATCATAAATATATGCTAATATGACTTACAAGGCGGATTCTAAAACCTTAATTCCTTTCCCTTGATTGTTTACCTCTTTTTATTGCTTTATATCTTTTGCTTAGTTTAACTATTTGCTTAATTTTATTATTTGCTTAGTTTATTTAATTTCAAAAACAACCAATTTTTATTAAACTAGATTAGGATTAATTTGGTTAAGATTTTATTTAATTTTCCTACGTTCATTCAAGTTACTGTGGGTTTGGTACGGTTCGTACACTTGCGAGTACTTTAAAATGTCACAACAGCCATATGGTTGAAAGATGACCAATGTGAAGGGGTAGTTCATTTTGCTTGGGTTATGGGCTTTGTGGGGAATCCAATGGAGAGTGTGCTACTGAAGGTTGGGAATTGTCAAGACAAATTGAGTACATGGTATAGAAGGGTATTCGACGATATAAGGATTTTGTTAACTCAAAAAAGAAAACAATTGGAGAAAGCCAAGGCGTTGTCAATGGTAGGAAGAGGGCTCTGAATGAGGAGATTGATAAACTGATGGATATGGAGGAATGCATGTGGAATCAAAGGGCAAAGACAGATTGGTTAAAGTATGGGGACCAAAACACAAAGTATTTATGTTGTTGAAATTTTAAAGTACTCGCAAGTGAACGAACTGTACCAAAGTATAGTTTGACAAGAACGAGATCGAACCCACAGGGACTTGAATGAATGCAAGAAAATTATAAAACCTTAACCAAATTAATCCTAATCTATTTTAATAAAAATTGGTTGTTTTGAAATTAAATATACTAAGCAAATAATTAAACTAAGCAATAAAGAGTACATTCAAAAATTCTATTCCCGTACTAGTATAGTACTTCTTCTCCTTTTCCCCTCTCACCGGAGCTAGTCTCCTTTCTACCCACTCCCGCCGGCCCTCTTCTTTTTGTTCTCCCCTTACACCTTCAAGTTTCCATTTGGTAGCATACCTTCTAGAACCTTTCCCCATCCCGAAGATCAGAGTCTCCATCATGGAGGTCTCAGATCTGGTGGCTAGGACAGAAAAATGCTTGTGCCAAGAAAATAGAATAGAGCTCCCTCCAAACCAAAATACAAACCTTCCTTTGGAACTTATTCTTCTAGCCAAAATTATGACCTCCAAAAACATCAGCTACAATATGGTAAAAGATATCACTGAAAAGGCTTGGAAGCCTGTGTACCCCATGGAAACCAAAAGACTAAGCAAAGAAGTGTTTATGTTCATCTTTCACCATGAAGTAGACCTTCACAAAGTCTACACGAAGAGACCTTGGTCCATCAGAGGCGATCACCTAGTGCTCAAGAAGTGGAGTCCAGACCTTACTTGGCAGGAAGTAGATTTCTCAACATCCTCAATCTGGGTTCAAGTTCATGGACTTCCTCCTCTCTGGAAAACAGAGGAGAATCTTAGAAAGATTGGGTCTAGAGTGGGCTCGGTCCTGGAAGTGGACCTGACAGGCGAACTTGGAGGAGTATGGAAAAAATTTATTAGAATCAGAGTTGAAGTGGACATAGCCAAACCATTATCTCCAGGGGTTTTCCTTCCTCGGCCAAACAGAAGTGATTTATGGATTGGTTTAAAATATGAAAAAATCGCAGATCTTTGTTACCGATGCAGTACCATTGGGCATGACCAAAAGAGCTGCTCAGCCGAGGTGTTTCAACTAATTAACCCGTCTGGAAAAAGTTTCAAGGCAGCAGGACCTTGGCTCAGAGCAGAAAACGATGATGTTCCAGTTGAAATCGCTGCCCCAAGCTCAACTCCAGACCCGGTTAGCTCGCCTAAGCCATATCAGCAGCAAACCAACGGCCAAAACAGCCGGCAAGAGGCAGAGTGCAACCACGATAGTGGTCCTGTCCAGGAGAGTGACACGTGCTCACACGTGGATAGCGTGAAGACCGTTAGCAAGGACGATGCAAGGACTAAACCCGGGAATCCAAGGGTGGAGTTATCATAGCTGGCGTCTGACTCGCAACACTTATCCTCCCAAAATGAGGTGGGCTTTGACAGCTATGTGACTAGAAATCTAATTCTGTTGACACCAGTGACAATTGGGCTTCAAAAAGGATCCAACTCTACCAAACCTTTTTCTTAACAGCAACAAGGCCCTTCTGAGGACCCACCTTCAAACATGGATCAAGTAATTCAAGGCCCAAACCCAGCCAGCCCAAAGATAACTTTCAACCCACAACACCCTTCTGATATTGATCACTTCGACCTAAGTGCTCAGAATCCCCTAAACCAAAATTCCTTCACCGCCACCAGTAAAAAAGCTCCATTCGGAAAACAAATCGCGAAGCTGCCCAAAATTTCTCCAGAAAATCTGTCCGCAAAGCTAAAGAGGAAAATATCTGGATCGGAGCTCGACCATTTCTCAAAGAGGCTAAAGAAAACAGTCACGGGTTCAGAGCAGGTATACTTCGACCCAATCTCAGCGTCATTCATTCTGTGTTCACGACTGGAATCTTTTATTTTGAAAGAAAGAAAAGAAGTTGAAAATCATGGTGAGTTCCATTCTAAGCATTTTCTCCCTTCCACCCCCATGGTATTTGATTGTGTTCTCTCTAACTCTGTTTCCACCGCCGAGGAGGCGGGCCTTATCATGCCCCTAAATTCGCCATGAGGATCCTGGGTTGGAACTGTCGAGGTATCTGCAATGCCTCGACAGTTCGAGCCCTGGGGGCTCAAATAAAAGGGGCAAGGCCGGAGGTGGTCTTCCTCTCGGAAACTAAAGCTACTGTAAATAGGATGGAGTCTGTTAAAAAAATTTTGAAGTTTGATAATTCTTGTGTTGTTGAGGCAAAAGGTACTGCTTGTGGTTTATGCCTTATGTGGAAAGTTGGCGTAAATTTAAAAGTGGTGGAGTTCAATAAGAATTTAATTGCAGTTAAGGTCTCTGACCAGTGTGTCGAATGGATGTTAGTGGGATTCTATGGTCCACCTTATCATTCAAAGAAGAAGAAAGCATGGGAGAATCTTTTTGCTCTTCTTGAATCTCTTCAGGGTCCGTGGGCTATTATGGGAGATTTTAACTATATTGTCAATGAGGAAGAGCAATTGGGAGGTAACAAGGGAGGCCTTTCAGCTATAAATTATCTTAAAGAACTGCTTTTTGAGTTCAATGCAGTGGATTTGGGGTACTCAGGGAACAAGTACACATGGGCCAGAGGTAAATGGGGCAAAGCTTTAATCAAGAGAAGACTAGACAGGGGAGTGGCAAGCATTTCATGGAGGTTGGCTTACCCAAGGGCAACCATCACGCATTTAGGTGCTATCAAGTCAGACCATGCCCCAATCTTGATGGATACAAACCCAAGTGAAAGGTCTGCTCACAGACCTTTCAGGTTCGAGGCGGTTTGGCTGAGGGATGAAAGATGTAGTGCTGTCATTGAAGAAGCCTGGAAGGGTAAGGTCTCGGGCTCGGAGTTTATTAAATTGTACAAAAAGCAAGCTGCAACCAGAAAGGCACTCCTCAAATGGAATAAGGAGGTTTTCGGACGCTGCCAGGATAGAATAAATTCTCTTCTCAAGAAGATTAAGGATGTCCAAGATAGACAGCCTTCACATGAAAATGGACTCCTGGAAAATGATCTTCAAACCGAGCTCTCAGAATGGCTCCTTAGAAGCGAAGTGGTATGGAGACAAAAGTCCAGAGAATTGTGGCTCAAACTGGGTGATAAAAACTCAAAGTTTTTTCATTTGTCCACCATCATTCGCAGGAGAAGAAACAATATAGATGCCATAAAAAATGAGGAAGGAACATGGATCCATGAGTCAGGCCAAATCAGAGACAAATTCCGGGAAAATTTCATAAACTTATTTAAAGAAGAGGAGGTTTATTTCCCTGAGCATCTAAATCATTTGGTGTTGCCTTGCATCACTGAAGAAGAAAATGAGGGATTAAAATGCATCCCAACCCCGGAGGAAATCAAAGATGTCTTGTTCCAAATGCAGGACTTAAAGGCCCCTGGTCCTGACGGATTCCCGGCTCTGTTCTACAAATAACTCTGGCCGACTGTGGGAAATGACGTCATAAAGGCAGTTACTTCATTCTTCACCATAGGCTCAATGCCAAAAGAGGTAAACTCTTCCTTAATTGTCCTCATCCCAAAATTATCTAACCCCTCATCTGTCAATCATTACAGACCAATCAGCCTCTGTAACGTGGTCTACAAAATCATTTCTAAGCTATTGGTGGAGAAGCTTCGGCCACTACTGGATAAATTGATCTCCCCATCCCAATCGGCCTTCATTCCAAATAGGTGGATAACGGAAAACCAAATCATTGTCCAAGAAATCCTCCACAGCTTTAAAACTCGTAAGACAAAGCCAGGACTCATGGCAATCAAGCTCGACCTCCAAAAGGCATATGATAGAGTAAATTGGAAGTTCTTGACGGCCGCCCTTCTGCACTTTGGATTCAATGAAACCTTCACAGGATGGATTATGGCTTGTGTATCCTCAGTTTCTTTTGAAGTGGTTGTAAATGGAGGCAAATCCGAATGCTTCAAACCAGGTAGGGGGCTGAGGCAAGGAGATCCACTATCCCCTTACCTATTTATATTGGGGCAAGAAGTGTTATCCAGACTCATAGAGCACGAACTCAGGCTGAAAAATGTTTCTGGCATAAAGACCAGTATCAGCGGTCCTACTATCTCTCACGTTATGTATGCCGATGATGTTGTCTTGTTCTCAAAAGCCTCTAGAAAAGATGTAGAAAGTCTAGTGAGAACTTTGGAGAAGTACTGCAGGTGGTCGGGCCAAGCCATCAACAGAAGCAAGTCGGGTGTGTTTTTCTCTAAGCATACCCAAAGCCAAACCCGCAGGTCCATCAAAGGAATCCTCCAAGTAAGAAACCTAAAAAAGGAAGCAGTCTACCTAGGAGCACCCATGTTCCTATCAAGGGCACCTTCAAAGGACTTCGCTTACCTTGAGGATAAGATTGAAGCAAAGCTTTCGGGATGGAGAAGCAAATGCCTTTCATGGGCAGGAAGAAGGACTTTAATAAACTCTGTGGCTCTATCAACCCCGATCTACACTATGTCCTCTTTCTCTATTCCAAACAAAGTGTGCGATAAAATGGATGGCCTTACAAGAAGGTTCTGGTGGAAACCAAACAAACAGGAAGGTAGATTTTTGGCATGGAAATCTTGGGATAGTTTATGCTGCCTAAGTAGTGATGGTGGCTTGGGGTTCAAAAAAACCAAATCCTTAAATTCTGCCTTACTGGCAAAGTTGGCATGGATGATGGCATCCAAAATAGATAGCATGTGTATGAGGATCCTTAGAGCAAAATATAAGGTAAAAGAGGACTGGTTGAGGACGGAAGCTGCTAGATACGCATCCCCCATTTGGAAAGCTATTGAGAAAGCTAGGGAAGTGGTTCGGAAGGGAGCATGTTTCATTATTGGAGATGGGGAGTCAGTTGATGTATGGCTGGACCCTTGGGTACCCTGGATTGATGGTTTCATACCCTCCCCAAAAGATGAGTCAATTGTTCAATCGAAAATGAAAGTAGCTCAACTTATTGATCAAGACCATCGTGCCTGGAGATCATCTATAGTCCTGGATATCTTCAACCCCATATCCGCTAATGCTATTCTCTCCATTTCGATCCCCTCTAGGCCGAGCCCTGACAAGTTCATGTGGATTCCTGACTCAAAAGGACTTTTCTCAGTCAAATCTGCATATAAAGAGCTTCTGCATAGCACCCCCTCTCAGGCTACCACTGGAGTTAATTGGTCAAAACTCTAGAAGATAAGAGGCCCTGAAAGAATCAAAATGTTTCTATGGAGAGTTGCTGCCAATGTACTCCCCACAAGAGAAAATTTGATGCGCCGAATGGATATTCCTGAACCATGGTGTGTTCTTTGTAACCAGGAGGTGGAATCTGCCTCTCACCTTTTCTTTAGATGCCCTGCTGCTAAAGCACTTTGGTTCGCAGCTTGTTGGGGATTCAAGATAGAGGAAGTCCAATTAGCACATCCCTGTGACATCATCAAGCTAATCCTAGAACCACCAGCTTCCATATGTCAAGCTCATGATCTTTGGTTGGTATCTCTCAAAATGGCACTCACTTTGGAGGAAATATGGTGTATTCGTAATGCCATCATCCACCTAAAAGGTCCTATTGACATTCAGGCATCCATTGGTAGAATCGAGGCAAAATTTAAGGAATGTGCTAACGTGTTTTCTAAGCCTCAAGCTTCTTTAATGGCACAACCAGTGATCCGATGGTCCCCACCTCCACTGGGTTTTATCAAGATCAATGTGGATGCAGCTATTTCTCAAAACAACTCAGCTATTGCGGTGGTTGCCAGAAATGATCATGGGTATGTATTGAAGGCTTGGTCCAAGTTACTGCCAAAGAGATCACCAATTGCAGCTGAAACTGAAGCTATTTTATGGGCTCTTCATCTAGCCAAAGGCGAAAACTGGAGGGAGATCATTGTGGAAAGTGACTCAAAAGTTAGTATTGATTCTATCCTTGACCACTCAGGTTGCCCCCAATGGGCTATCTCCTCTTTGGTGTCTGACATTTGTTTGTTGGCAAAATCCTTTGTTTCGTGTTTGTTTTTGTGGGTAAAAAGAAGTGGAAACGCAGCTGCCCATGAAGTAGCAAAGTACACACTGATGTCCTGTTCTTCGTTTTCATTTTTTCTGGGCAATCTTCCAGCCTCTGTGGCTTTTGCTTGTAAGGAAGATGCCCTTTCTTTGTCTTTTTCTTGTTGCTTTTGAAATTTATATTGAAGGTTATCAAAAAAAAAAAAAAAAAAAAAAGAGATGTAAACAATCTAGAGAAAGGAATTAAAGTTTTGGAATCCGTCTTGTAAGTCATATCAGCATATATTTATGATCATTAATTTTTCCAAACTATTGCATGATAATATAGAAATCAATCTTGCTATCATGGAAAATATTATCATTAAAAATTCTATTTAAATATCTAAAGCATGCTCTTCTTCACTTCCTAGGCATAAAATCAAATCATCAATTGCATCAGTAGCCAAACAAATTACAAGGGATATCCAATATTAAAATCAAGAAATAATAAACTAAGCATTCAATTAATTAAGACAAATCCTAAATCATGAGAAAAACATGATTGAACTCATATCTAGAATCCCATCTTAGTCAATTGATATGAAGCAAGAACAATTTAAATCATTAAACAACAATTATTGTGGGAAAAATCAAATCACATAAATATTACTAATAATCCTTAACAAGGTTTCATCCTCAACCCTAATTATAAATTTAGCTATTCATGGTAACTGAAATAAAACACAAGAATAAAATACTAAACATTAAACTAGACAAATAAAATAGAAAAAGAAATAGTCACAATGCTATCATGGAGAAAAGCTACAGAGAAGCCACATGCAGCACTACCTCTTGCTCCAATTTTTTGTTTTACATCCCAGCCCTAGCACTAGCCTTAGGCTCCTCTGAATTTTGCCCTAAAGAGCCTTTAAATAGGTCAAAGAATCCTATTTACAAGTTGAATTCTCATTTGGAGAAAATCCCAGATTTTTTAGGCTTCACTTAACCGATGATTTTGGCCCATTTAACGTCAAAATTCGAACTTTTGGACATCTGATCCAAAAGTTATGTCAAAAATACTAATTGATACGCAAGCTGGAATCCTAATCCGAATTGGACTTGGATTTGGTGCAAATTTCCTTTGATTCCTTGCTCTAATTGGACTTAAATTTAATTGGGTTAACCTTCTTTAATTTCATCATGGCCCTTGTAAAAGTAAAGTCCATTAGATTTCTTCTTTGCACAAATTCACTTATTTAATTCCATTCTCCTACAAAAGACAAATTCACGCAATAATATTCAATTAAGCACAAAATTGATTATTCAACATTATTCCAAAACCAAATATAAAATGCATGAATTAACTCAAAATAAATATGATAATGCTTTCTAATAATGATATAAATATGCAAAATTAAGCTATTATCAATGCACTTCAATTTCTATTGTCGGTCCTCTGGACGAAATAAGAGGAACTTTATTGCAGGTCTAGAGAATGAAACTAGGGAATGGATTGAGGAAGAAAATCAAGTTGGTGATATTCTCATCAAGTATTATTCAAGGTCTTTTCATCTTCAAATCCGGTGTTTCTTGATCCTATGATAGATGGGGTTGAACTAAGGATTCCTGCAAGTATGAATGATGATTTGGATAAGCCTTTCGAAGCCTCTGAAGTATAGTTTGCTCTCAATTAGATGAAGTCTTCTACAGCACCTGGCCTTGATGGCTTACGACCTTTATTCTTTAAGCAGTTCTAGACCAAAGTGGGTGCAGAGGTCATTGATGCAGTGCTTTCTATGTTAAATTCAAGTACTATTCCAAACAACTTAAATCATACTCACCTAACCCTTATCCCAAAAGTTTAGAGTCCTAGGCAAGTTACGGATTTCAAGCCTATTAGCTTGAGTAATGTCCTGTATAAACTTATTGCTAAAGTTTTTGCAAATCGTTTGAAATCCCTCCTCCCCCAGATAATCTCTGAAACTCAGAGTGCCTTTATGTCAGAAAGACTTATAACTGATAATATCCTAATTGCACATGAGACACTTCACTACCTGAAAGCTAAAAGAACGGGTAAGTTGGGGTATATGGCCTTAAAGCTTGACATGAGCAAGGCATATGACCAGGTTGAATGGGTTTTTCTTGAGAAAATTATGTTAAAGATGGGATTTAGTCAAAGTTTCATTCATCTCATTTCCATGTGCATTCGATCAATTACCTACTCCATTATGCTAAATGGGCAGCCCCATGGTTTCACATGCCATCCTAGGATAGATGCATGTCATTTTTCACATACCATCTTAGGATAGATCCATGTTATTTCTCACATGTCATCTTAGGATAAATGCATGTCATTTTTCACATGTCATCTTAGGATAGATCTATACTATTTCTCACATGTCATCTTAGGATAGATACTTGTCATATATTCACATGTCACTACGTGGTAGATTATACATGCCATGCATTCACAAATGATAGAATTTATTATTATTTCATTTCACATTACATGCATATCACTCTTTTAAAATCGAATGCCAAATATTTCAGTAGTTGTTGGTGAGATTTTAAGATTAAATTCAAAATGAGGAACTATCCTATCCATATAGGCGTGAAGACTTTTCCCACGCGTAACAAAAAATACACAGGGCACACATAACACACTCAGATTCATGCTTACACAACCATAAACCTGAAACCCAAAAACCCACAAATGAATACATTTTAAAACAATCTCCAAACCCCAAATCCGAAAATACCATGACAAACCATACCCAAAAATCCTATCTTTCAAAACCCCAATCCCAATCACAAAAGCAATCAATATACAGCATAAATATAAGAACTTTCGGCCATGGGTCAGAGGAAAAAGCAAATAGAAAATAAATAGAAGTGAGAGAGAGAGAGAGAGAGAGAGAGAGAGAGAGAGAGAGAGGAGAGGGTGGCAGCCACCATGGTGGTGGCTCTCAGTGGCAGTGGCTGTGGCCTCGGCCTTGGCTGGGTCCGAAAGAGAGAAATTTGGTGGTTCGAGGTCGAGAACCACCGTTGTTAGTGGTGGTGGATTACAGGGAGAGAGCTATGGATGGAACGATGGATAAAAAGAGGTTTAGGTTTAATCTCAAAAACTAATTCGATATGGAACAATGGATAAAAAGAAAAGTAAGTAACTTTATTTCTATTTTGCATGTTTTTGTATCTTTAACCTTACCCACCTGTGGTTTGCCTCTAATTCGATGTGCCTACTCGTGGTTTCAATTTTGACATTTTGCCTACTTGTGATTCTCACCGTTACTGTGCCGTAACCCACCTCTCCACTTTCCGTTACTCTAACACAAAAAATGTAAAAAACAAAACCCCAAATAGATCAAAACACTCCTCACATGAAGAACTTAACTAGCCTCAAACATCTTTATCTCAGTAGGGTGAACTTATCTTCCCCGGTAGCTCACATCTTGGCCAACTTGTCTTCTTTAAAATCTCTTGGTCTAAGAGGGTGTGAACTGTACGGTGAATTTCCCATGGAGATTTTCAAGTTACGAAATCTTCTATTCCTCAGTGTGCGAGACAATGAAAATCTCACCGGATCTCTACCAGAATTCCACAGTAGCAATCCCCTTCGAATACTGAGACTTGCAAACACGGGATTCTCTGGTAAGTTACCAGTTTCAATTGGAAACCTAAAGTCCTTAATTGAATTGGATATCAATAATTGCTATTTCTCTGGTTTAGTGCCGACTTCACTTGGTAACCTTACCAATCTCATCGTTTTGTCTCCCTCATATAATAAATTTTCGGGGCAAATCCCTTTCTCATTGGCCAACATCACACAACTCAGTGAACTAGAACTTTCCACGAATAGTTTCAGTGCACAAACGTTGTCTTGGCTTGGCAAGAAAACAAAGCTCACTATTTTGTACTTTAAAAAAACAAATTTATATGGTGGCATTCCATCTTCACTTAAGAACTTGACCCAGCTTACCGTATTATCCCTTGCTAGAAATCAACTAACTGGTCAAATTCCACCTTGGCTTGGAAACCTTACCCAGCTAACCGGATTGGACCTTGGGAACAATAAATTCCATGGTTCAATTCCACAATCAATTTTTAGGCTTGCAAATCTTCATGTTTGCGAATCTTCATGTTTGTGTATGTTCTTCATGTGTGGACTGTTTTGATCCATTTGGGGTTTTGTTTTTTACATTTTCTGTGTTAGAGTAACGGAAAGTGGAGAGGTGGGTTATGGCATAGTAACGGTGAGAATCACAGGTGGACAAAGTGTCAAAATTGAAATTACGGATAGGCACATCAAATTAGAGGCAAACCACAGGTGGGTAAAGTGTAATTATCCCTAAAAACTAATTCATATTCAGTCAATTCTCAGAATTAGAAACCTGTCCCTCCAAAATTCAACCACCATTCAAATATTGTCCTACTCCATGGGTATGGTACTGGATATGTTAGGTTCTAAGGTCTTAGGATTTTATGTATTTAGAACTCTAATTTGTAATGTTGGCAAACCATGATCAAAACATTGTATTTAGTCTTATTTAGACTTGCTCAAAGTTGGTTTATTCTTGTAAAGTTGGAATCGAGTGGCTGCAGAAGTACTTGGGACTTTCGGCCTGGCTCGATCGATCGAAGAATAGACTCGATCGATCGAAAATCGCACAGGTTGAATTTTCTGCAGAATTTCCAACTCAGCCCTACTTCATTAAACGTTTAGGGTTTTATGTTTTTACCCTAGGTATATAAACAAAACCCTAGCCACGTTTTTGGAGGTTGTCCATATTGTATTGTTGCTCATACATTGCGGTTTTGTGAAAATCTCGTGTGAGATCTTTGAGGAGCTTTCCTTTACACAAAACTTAGGGTTTTCATGGTAGAGATGATTTCAACATCTTGAAGATCATTACTGTTGCAACCATTGGAACTTAAAAGAAAAGCAAGCGGGGAGCTTGTAGCTGATTGAGGAATTCAAGAAAGAAGTAGTCCGTGGACTCGGAGCCTGCGCGTGGTCGTGTCAGGAAGTTCTACTGGTGGGTAGCATTAGGAAGTCGAGCGGGGAGCTTGTAGTCCTTTTGTATGAACTTCAATTCTTTCATAGTGAATTCAGGTTAGCCTTGAGGATCGGTGGGTCAAATCCTCCCCAGGTTTTTACCGTGTGGTTTTCTGGGTGATCATATCTTGTGTTATTTATTTTCCGCTGCATTATTATTCTTGATATGATTGTTTGATTGTTTTAACCTAGTATTGCTTAATTTGACTAAGTAACAACTTGGCTAATTAATCTAGGTTACGCAATCTGGTTGTTTTAGGGGTCTAAATAACCTGTCAAGTGGTATCAGAGCGGGTTGCTCTTTTTGTTTGAGATTTTTAATCTCTGAGCTGATCCTTGACCCCTGATGTCATGGATTCTTGGAAAATTTTTCTGCTTATTTGTCAACTTATCTATATGTCATTTTTGCCTTGTGTTGTTTTTGTTAAATCTTTTCTTAAGAATATTGGCATAATCACATGTGATAAGAATTATGTTTGTTATACTGCTTTAACCGCCTTAAAGGCACGTGATTCTTGTCTTTGGTATTTGGATAGTGGTTGTTCCAGGCACATGACAGGAAATAAAGGCTTATTCAAAACTCTCTTTGAAGGAAAGATTGGGACAGTCACTTTTGGAGATGGAAGTAAATCTGTGATCAGAGGCATTGGTACTATGGACATTCCAGGATTGCCAGTGTTTGAAGATGTTTGGTATGTTGATGGATTAAAAGCCAATTTACTCAGCATAAGTCAGATTTGCGACAATGGATTAAATGTTCTTTTCACCAAGTATGAATGTGAGATACTTGATGGAGGAGGTGACTGTATGTGTGTTGGTGTAAGGACAGCTGACAACTGTTATGGCATAACACCAAGTGTAAACAACAAATGCTTTAGTGCAAAGATTGATCAAGTTGATTTATGGCATCAACGGTTGGGGCATGCCAGTCATAAGTAATTAGAGAAGATTTCCAAGTGTGAGGCAGTTATCGGTTTACCTAAATTTGAGAAGATTGATAAGTGCATTTGTGGACCATGTCAGATAGGTAAACAAGTTAAATCCAAGCATCCTTCTGTGACTACTGTTCAAACTTCAAGACCTTTAGAGTTATTACACATTGATCTCATGGGTCCTGCTAGAGTTCAAAGTTTGGGTGGAAAGAAGTATATTCTAGTTGTTGTGGACGACTTTACTAGATATACTTGGGTTGTGCTTTTGAAAGATAAAGCAGAGGCTCCTGAGAAGATGATTCATCTATGCAAGAAATTGCAGGTTGAGAAAGATGCTGTGATAGCCAGAATCAGAAGTGATCATGGAAGAGAATTTGAGAATACCAAGCTGGCTACTTTCTGCAATAATCAAGGCACTCACCAAGAGTTCTCATCACCCAAGACACCTCAACAGAATGGGATTGTGGAGAGGAAAAACAGAGTTGTTCAGGAAATGGCACGAGTCATGTTACACAACAAAAAGTTGCCAAAGTCCTTTTGGGGAGAGGCTGTCAACACTGCATGTCATACACTCAACCGGGTGTATTTTAGACCTGACTCCAAGAAAACTCCCTATGAACTCTGGAGAGGGAAGAAACCTGTTGTCAAGTATTTTAGGATATTTGGCAGTGACTGTTACATTCTACGTGATAGAGAGAACCTAGAAAAGTTTGATGCAAAGAGTGACAAAGGATACTTTCTAGGATACTCTTCCACCAGCAGAGCTTATAGAGTGTACAATCTGAGAACGAAAACAGTCATGGAATCTTCAAATGTTGTGATAAATGATGAAGTATGTTCAGAAGCTTCTTCAGAAAGCACTGTTCCTGCTCAAGATAAGTCTTTAGAGGTTAATGATTCTCCTCTTCCTGAGTATGTTGTGAAACATAGTGAGGAAGAGCTGCTGGTGCTAAATGATACAGTCTCAGTACCATCAAGTTCAGAACCATCCATTCCGGTTCATGACACTCGACAGGTACAAAGTGAGTTCAGCCCTCTGTTTGAACAGAAAGGTACTACAACTTCTCTTGTTAAACGTCCATCCTCTAGAGTGAGATTGAATCATCCTTCTACAAATATATTGGGTAGTCTGAATGATAACATGAGATTGAGATCAAAAGCCCTGAATGTGATCACTCACTCATGTTATTTGTCCCAATTTGAACCGAAAAAGGTAGATGAAGCACTACAAGATGCTGATTGGGTAAATTCCATGCATGAAGAACTTCATCAATTTGTTCGGAATGATGTGTGGGAATTAGTTCCTAGGCCTGAAAATGTAAATGTGATTGGAACTAAATGGATCTTTAAGAACAAGTCAGATGAACATGGCACTGTGATTAGAAACAAATCAAGACTTGTTGCACAAGGATACACACAAGTGGAAGGGATTGATTTTGATGAGACCTTTGCACCAGTTGCAAGACTGGAATCCATTCGGATACTGTTGGCCATTGCAAGTCATCTGAACTTCAAGTTGTATCAAATGGATGTCAAAAGTGCCTTCTTAAATGGGATGTTACAAGAAGAGGTGTATGTTGAGCAACCTAAGGGATTTGTGGATTCTCACAGACCGGATGATGTATACAAGTTGAAGAGAGCTCTCTATGGTTTGAAACAAGCTCCTAGGGCTTGGTATGATAGATTGACTGCATATCTCACTGAGCATGGATTCAAAAGGGGATCTGCAGATACAACTCTCTTCATAAGAAAGGATAAGACTGGTTTTGTTGTAGCTCAAATTTATGTTGATGACATTGTTTTTGGTGCTACTAATGATTCCCTTGCTCATTCTTTTGCAGATGAAATGAAGGCAATGTTTGAAATGAGCATGGTTGGTGAACTGACTTACTTTTTGGGATTGCAGGTAAAGCAAACAGAGTCTGGCATCTACATCAATCAAGCTAAATATGCAAGGAATTTAGTCAAAAGATTTGGACTGGACAAAGCTGCTCATGCTAGAACACCAATGGCTGCAAATGCAAAATTGACACTAGATCCATCAGGTGAGTCTGTTGATATTACTTTGTATAGAAGCATGATTGGATGTCTTTTGTATTTAACTGCTAGTCGACCTGATATTTCTTATAGTGTTGGTGTTTGTTCTAGATTTCAGTCTAATCCTAAGGTTTCTCATTTAAATGCTGTTAAGAGAATTATCAAATATGTGAGTGGAACCTGTGATTATGGATTGTTTTATAGCAAAGAGTCAAATTTGTCTCTTGCTGGTTTTTCTGATTCTGATTGGGCTGGGAATGCTGATGATAGAAAAAGCACCACTGGGGGGTGTTTTTATGTGGGAGCCAATCTTGTGGCTTGGATGAGTAAGAAACAAAATTCTGTTTCTTTATCCACTGCTGAAGCAGAATATATTGCTGCTGGGAGTTGCTGTTCTCAACTCCTCTGGATGAAGAAGCTTTTGAGTGATTATGGGATTCCTCAAGACACCATGGTTGTCTATTGTGATAATTCTAGTGCTATAGATATTTCTAAAAATCCTGTTCAACACTCTAAGACCAAACACATTGAACTTAGATATCACTTCATTAGGGATTTGGTTGAAAAGAAAATTGTTGTACTTGAGTATATCCCTACTGATCGTCAAAACGCTGACATCTTTACCAAACCTCTTGATGGAAGTAAGTTTGAGACACTTCGTCAAGTGATTGGTGTTCTTCGGTGTCCCTAAGTTGTGTTTGACTTTCTTGGTCCTTGTGCTTCATTGCTCTATTCTTTTGTGACCATTGTTCTTTGTTTTTTTTTTTGTTTTTGTTCTAGGACTTGCATTGCATTACATTCATGCATTTCATTCTAGGATTTATTTGTTTTCTCTTTTAATATAATAAAAAAAAAAAAAAAAAAAAAAAAAAGGGAAGCAAAATTTATGTTGAACATGATGTTTCTTGATTATTGAAAACAAGGTTGGTCAATTTATTTACACATAACATGTCTTATGTACCTTGTTTAGCTTTGATGAGCTTATTTATTGCACTTGACTAGCTGAAACTTTGTAGTGCATGTTGTGTGGGAAAGATGTTTGTGGTTATTAATCACTTTGTCTTGATCTTGAAGTCACATGTTTTTGACTGTCGGACTTGATTCTTTTGAGAAAGGCATAAATAACCATCTCACCACTGCTCACTAGCCAATCATGAACACCTTAGTGCATATCATAAGATTTTGTGCTCGAGAAAGTGTAGCACATGCACAAAAAGAACATAAGGTGTTGCCTCTGCTAAATGATTAATAATTAAAACTGGTGTGTACTATTAGGCTTGATGCCAATTCACTTAATTCAAACCGGTGTGTACTATTAGGCTTGATGCCAAAATTCACTTAATTAATGGGGCAAAAATACAAGAAACTTACATGATTGCAAGCTTTTGTTTTAGGAGATGTGAGAGTTATAGGATGTAACTCTTTAGGTGATAGTCTCTTTTGAATTCTATGTGATGAATTTTGTAGACTTTGTGATTAAATGCTATTCACATATCACCTCACATGTATCTCAAGTTTTTACTAGTATCACACACTACACAAGTTACTCTTTGTTAAACACTGTACATGCTAGTGTGTGTTTCTGGTCTGACCAACCAAGTTTGAAAATATCTTGAGATTTATGCACAACATATTTGTTGCTTAAGAAAATTCAATGAGAGAATGATTGAAATTTGTTTTGAGAAAATTGGGTTTAAATTTTGGGTTTTTGAAAAAGCATTCCATCTCATACTCATGCATTTTGTTTTTCAATCTAATGCTTTGAGGAGTTATTTCAAAATTAGGCTTGTATTTTCAAAAACTGTGATTTTCGATCGATCCAGCCTGTTTTTCGATCAATCGAAAAAGTGCTCTCATTTGTCTTAAAATGACTGTGCTTTTCGATCGATCGAATGTAATTTTCGATCGATCGAATATCGTGGAAAAGCCTTTTTAAAAGATCAAATCTGACTTTTTCAAATACCTTTAAAATCTTTTCAAACTTTTCCTTTCTCTCTCCGACGAGGCAAGCCAAATTTTTCCAATTTTTGTCGTTTTCCTCCGAAGTTTTTGCAAAGAATCTCTTTCCTCAAGCCGGTAAGACTCTTTTGCCCTTCCTTTTGAATTTATTTTCATTATTTCATGCATAAATCCATGCATTTAAGGGAGATTTTCGGACTTTACTTATTTGGGATTTTCTGTTGATTCAAGCCTTATTTTATAAAATTGATCATTGGGTTTTTGTGGGGACACATCATACTAATGATCCTTGGTGGTTAATTTGATCAATTTTGAGTTTGATGAAAAATTGAAAATTCTAGGGCTTGTTCTTGATCCGAATTGGGGATTTTGTTAATTTGAGTAGAATTTGCTAAAATTGGTTTGTTGTATTGATGAAATTGGTTATTCTAATATGTTTTCAAACTTGTGTACTGATCAATTCATCAATTTGTTGCAAAATTTGTCAAGTGGGTTTCAAATTTTTGGGATTTTTGATAAAACATTTTTTTTGCTCAAGCCAATTTTGTCAATTCAATCTCAATTAAACTTAATTGTTTACTGCATTAGATCATGCATCACAACATTATAAATGTTCATGCATCATATAGATTTTTGTTCTATATTTTTATTATGCTAATTTGCAGTCTGCCTTTGGTTTTGATTTCTCTTGTTCTGTTTGGTTTTCACTCTGTGTCTCTGTCCTTTCCTTAGCACTATGCCTAGGAAAACTAGAGCCCGTAGGAATGTTCCCTCACCTTCTCCTTCACCCCCTCCATCCTTTGATAGTGAGAAGTTTTCGAGTGAGAAAAATCAAGAGATTTTTGAGACGCTAAACCTTAAGAGAAAGATTTGGGCTGAGCGTTCTGTGCGGTTAGATGAACTTGATCCTGCCATTAGGGCAAATTTTGAGCGTCGGGGTTGGTTACCCTTGGTGGATGTTTCTGATCCTCCTCCACCTTCTGCCTTGATTAGAGAGTTCTATTCGAACATCTCTATCCGCATCTATGATTCCAACACTCTAGTTAAGAGTTGGATACGAGGCGTAGAGTACACCATTACTCCTCGGGTAGTGGCTGATGCTCTAGGGGTACCATTGGTCCAGCATCCTGTCTATCCATATGATGAGTCTCCCGAGATTAGCGATGTTTTGTCTTACATCACTGGTACTGCTGTCCAGTGGGGTTCTGATCCTCGGATCACTTCTGCTGAGCTCTCCGGGTTACACTATCTGTTCTTTAGGATAGCTTGTCATTCGATCTGGCCTATTTCCCATGTTCACACCATTCCTCTTGAGAGGTGTGTATTTTTGTACGCTCTTGTTACTGATGCTCCTATCAGTTTTCCCCATCTTTTTCTTCGTTCTTTGAACGAAGTTTATAGGAGTTCATCTACTGCTCATGCTCTTATTCATCCTATTTTCATTCATAGGATTCTTCTCTATCTTGATCTTAGTGGCTTTCCTTCCTCTGAGCCCGTTCATGTGATAGCTCCTATAGGTGCGTCTTTTCTTAGACAAAGGGCCGCTCATCTTCGAGCTGGTTCTAAACACCCTAGGTCTGAGCCCTCTAGTAGCGCACCTCCTCCTCCTTCTTCTTCTGCAGGTCTTGCTGGTGAGGATATTACTGATCCAGTTGGTGATGATGCTGCTGCTGCTGATGTTCCTCCACCTCCTTCGGCCGACTTCGATGTTCGTCGTACTTTGGAGACTGTCATGACCGTTCAGGCGGCTCATGGTCAGATTTTGGTGGACTTGCTGGACGAGATACGTGCTCTCCGAGCTGATTTTGCGCGTCTTCATTCACCCTCACCACCTCCTTTTGATGGCAACTTGTGATTGCCCTTTGGCATTCCGTCACAAAAAGGGGGAGTGGAGTTTTGTCTTGTAGAGGAGTTTTTGTTGTTAAGGGGAGATTTTTTGTTTTAGAGGAGCTTGTGGGGTTTTTAGATTGTATCTAGGTGCTTCACTTTGTATATCATTTTTGGGGATATTCATGTTAGGGGGAGTAACATTGATTGATATACATGATATTTTTGTTGATTCTTGTTGTGTTGAGATTCACTGCTTATTGATTTATATTTATGAGTTGTTCATTCATATATGTCTTTATTTTGTGTTGTGTGAATCTTACAAGAATGTTATACCTGTTGTTTTACTCTTTACTGTCACACATGCGTTTATGTGTTTGTTGAGTATTTCAGGATTATACAGGTTGATTCAACTAAGCTGCTGTCTACACTTGCAACTATGGATAGTAGTTAGGCTGAATTGAATTTTATGAGCATTATCTTTGTAAAGGGCTTTTCATTTGTAAAACTTTGAGCTGTTAATTAGGGTTTTGTCACGGATTGCCAAAGGGGGAGTTTGTTAGGTTCTAAGGTCTTAGGATTTTATGTATTTAGAACTCTAATTTGTAATGTTGGCAAACCATGATCAAAACATTGTATTTAGTCTTATTTAGACTTGCTCAAAGTTGGTTTATTCTTGTAAAGTTGGAATCGAGTGGCTGCAGAAGTACTTGGGACTTTCGGCCTGGCTCGATCGATCGAAGAATAGACTCGATCGATCGAAAATCGTACAGGTTGAATTTTCTGCAGAATTTCCAACTCAGCCCTACTTCATTAAACGTTTAGGGTTTTATGTTTTTACCCTAGGTATATAAACAAAACCCTAGCCACATTTTTGGAGGTTGTCCATATTGTATTGTTGCTCATACATTGCGGTTTTGTGTGAATCTCGTGTGAGATCTTTGAGGAGCTTTCCTTTACACAAAACTTAGGGTTTTCATGGTAGAGATGATTTCAACATCTTGAAGATCATTACTGTTGCAACCATTGGAACTTAAAAGAAAAGCAAGCGGGGAGCTTGTAGCTGATTGAGGAATTCAAGAAAGAAGTAGTCCGTGGACTCGGAGCCTGCGCGTGGTCGTGTCAGGAAGTTCTACTGGTGGGTAGTATTAGGAAGTCGAGCGGGGAGCTTGTAGTCCTTTTGTATGAACTTCAATTCTTTCATAGTGAATTCAGGTTAGCCTTGAGGATCGGTGGGTCAAATCCTCCCCAGGTTTTTACCGTGTGGTTTCCTGGGTGATCATATCTTGTGTTATTTATTTTCCGCTGCATTATTATTCTTGATATGATTGTTTGATTGTTTTAACCTAGTATTGCTTAATTTGACTAAGTAACAACTTGGCTAATTAATCTAGGCTACGCAATCTGGTTGTTTTAGGGGTCTAAATAACCTGTCAGGATACAAGTGAAAGAAATTGCTACTTTTTTTTCTTGTTTATGAAAGATTACAAGGAAATGTATACGGTAATTCAAGGTATTTTATTTTTCACCATAAAACAAAATAATTTCAATACTCTAGGTTTTAAAGTTGTCACATTATTAATTGCCTTTGTTTTGTTCTTTCTTTCAGGTTGCTTTGTAGTTCTTATGCTAATAAAGTTATTAGAAGACTTAGATTAGAGGTAGACTTTGCATATATTACGGGTCATAGTCGAAGGTCCACTGCATATAGCTAAGCTGCCCTATGTTCATGGCAACATAATGCCGGAAAATATTTTCCTGGATAAGATATATACTAAAAAACCTATATAAATAAATGCTTGTTTTTTTATTTGATTTATCCAAAAAAATGCTAAACTCATTGATTTTAGTAGGGTTGCATTGAAAACGCATGTCAATAGAACTAAAGAATACACACCACTTGACTTATCCAAACCAGAGATTAGTGTCAATTTAACATAAAAACATGATTGGCAATTATTATTGTCTTTGTTTTGACGAGTAATTCTACGGTACCCCCCTAAAAAAAGGGGGGGTACGATACCTACTAGTAGATAACCTGTTACACCAGGTTACTTTTTTCTCACATTTGACGGTTCCATCCTTACATTGTGCAGTTCCAATATCACATGTGACAGTTCTCTTCTCACATTTGGTGGTTCCCTTACTTTTTTCTCACATTTGACGGTTCTATTCTCACATTGTGCAGTTCTAATGTCACATGTGACAGTTCTTTTCTCACATTTGATAGTTCTCTTACTTTTTTTTCTCACATCTGACGGTTCCATCCTCACATTGTGTAGTTCCAACATCACATATGACAGTTCTTTTCTCACATTTAGTGGTTCTCTTACTTTTTTTCTCACACTTGACGGTTCCATCCTCACATTGTGCAGTTCTAACACCACATGTGACAGTTCTTTTCTCACATTTGACGGATCCCTTACTTTTTTTCTCACATTGTGCGGTTCCAATATCACATGTGATAGTTCTTTTCTCACATTTTATGGTTCTTTTACTTTTTTTTCTTACATCTGACGGTTTCATCCTCACATTATACAGTTCCAATATCACATATGATAGTTCTTTTCTCACATTAGGTAGTTCTCTTACTTTTTTTCTCACACTTGACGGTTCCATCCTCACATTGTGCAGTTCCAACATCACATGTGACGGTTATTTTCTCACATTTGGTGGTTCCCTTACTTATTTTTCTCACATTTAACAGTTCCATCCTCACATTGTGTGGTTCCAACATCACATATGACAGTTCTTTTGTTACATTGGGTGGTTCCCTTACCTTTTTCTCACACTTGACAGTTCTATTCTCACATTGTGTGGTTCCAACATCACATATGACAGTTCTTTTGTCACATTGGGTGGTTTCCTTACTTTTTTCTCACACTTGACGGTTCCATTTTTATATTGTGCAGTTCCAACATCACATGTGACAATTATTTTCTCACATTTGGTGGTTCTCTTACTTTTTTTCTCACATCTGACGGTTCCATCCTCACATTGTGCGGTTTCAATATCACATATGATAGTTTTTTTCTCACATTGGGTGGTTTTCTTACTTTTTTCCTCACACTTGACAGTTCTATTCTCAAATTGTGTAGTTCTAACATCACATGTGACAGTTCTTTTCTCACATTTGACGGATCCCTTACCTTTTTTCTCACATTTGATGGTTCCATTCTCACATTGTGCAGTTCCAATATCACATGTGACAGTTCTTTTCTCACATTTAGTGGTTCCCTTACTTTTTTTTTTTCTCACATTTGATGGTTCCATCCTCACATTGTGCGGTTCTAACATCACATATGACAGTTCTTTTGTCACATTGGGTGGTTCCCTTACCTTTTTCTCACACTTGAAGGTTTCATTCTCACATTGTGCGGTTCCAATATAACATATGACAGTTCTTTTATCACATTAAGTGGTTCCCTTTTTTTTTTCTCACACTTGACGGTTACATGACATTGTGCAGTTAGGGGTGTCAAATGGGTAGGTTTGGGGTGGGCATAATTGGGTTGAATATATAAAATCCATTTACCCATTAAAACCCATTTAACTAATTGCTTCTAACCCAAACCCAACCCAACTCAATTATTATAGGTAAACCTCAACCCACCCAATTATCAAAATTACCAAAATGCCCCTGAAATGTAAATGACCAAAGTACTCTAAAATCTTCAAAAATGACCAAAATCAAATAAAATCAGAGAAAGACCGGTGGAGGCCGGTCCAGAATCCTCCGATGGTAAAGTCAGTGGGTTGAAGTAGAAAGGGAAATACTTCTCAAGACTTCACTATTTTATTAGAAAAGTGTATCCATCCCCTTACCTTCAACGTGGAAGAATGCTTATATAGGGCACCTTGAGCAGTTATTTATTGTAATAACCGCTCCTATTGTTGAGGAGTCCAGAGAATTCAGAGATAACTTCCATAATTTTCGTGGAAGTTACTTGTTTGGACCGATGCTTCATTGCGGTTAATGGGGGTTTTGGTTCGTTTGGCACGTTGAGTTCAAAGTGATCGTCCGTCCGTTATAATGGACGGACGAGTTATGCTTTTTGGAAGAGTGAATCGTTAATCCCAAAGCTTTGTAGACCTCGTTCGTCCATTACTAAGGATGGACGAGATTTACCTCTAGGACCAGCATCGGATGGACGAATAAGAGAGGGACGAATGTATGAGACTCGTCCCTTCCTTTACACTTTGTCACGGGCAGCCCATATGGACAATATGAAACTAGCGCATTTTCTTTGTACCATCAACCGTAATGCCCCCCAAACCTAAAATATTACTAAAATGCCCCTGAAACCTAAAATATTACTGAAATGCCCCTAAAATACCTAAGGTAATGAAAAAGCCATTGATAATCCAATTGACAAGATGATGATTAAAAATTTGTCATCATAACCAACTAAAAAAATGTCTTGCCAACTATTGACAACTAAAATGTTCTATATCAATAGAAAGAGAGAACCCTAATGCATGACTTTTTTCACAACATTTAATATCTCAAACTAAAAAATTGTTTCGAAGTTCTTAACAACTAAAAAGCTATATATTAAGAGAGACAATAAAGTATCCAAAATATGTCTTTTACACAAAAATTTAAAGGAACAAACTAGCAATCAAAATATGTGTCATCATCAAGTTACTTCTGTCCTGTTTTGAGATTCAAAACGTCAAACAAAATTTATAGCTCTTATGTAACACAAATTTCAATTCTTTTTATTATTATTTTTTTTTTGAGAAAAAAAATTACAAAGTACCCTACAATAGGAACATCAAACAAAAATCCAAGTCCACTTTCTTTGCCGCTGCCTCTGAAGAATTCCATCATTCAATTCAATTAGGAAGCTTATATTTTCCACATTTTCACATACCATAATTTGAAACATAGTTAATCTCTAATGGCTTGATGTATTGCTCCTTTGTATCCCAATAATAGGTAATTCTTCAATTATAAAATGAGATGCTTTTTCTAGAAGGCGGCCTGATGCGAAATTAGCAGTAGCAAGTTGTAAATCTGCCAAAGAGTAAGATGTAGCACAAATGGAGGTGCTTTTTCTGGCATTCAGAAGGTTAGCGAACTCATTGTCATTATAAGTTTGCTTAAACTCAGGAGGTGGAAGCTTAAAACCAACTGAGGGAGACTTTTGCAAGGTCTTTATATCAATTGAAGCAAATGAATCCACTGACCTATGCCCTGTCACTAGTATAATATCTAGTTAGTTAGATTACAAGGCGAAGTCCACATTTACCAGGCATACAACAAAAATAAAATAACCATCTTAAGAAATATCAATCAAACATTACAGAATGATGAACTAGACATCGAATGGCCAGCAATGCACTACTTTTGATCAAGTAATCGAAAGACAACCTAAAGAATGCATAGACAAAGGAGATATGCCAGCCACAAATAGACTAATTAATATTTAGTTAATAACAAGTCTATCTACACCGAATATCATAGACCCTACATGGATAGGCATGGCATACACTTTCTATTCCAGAGCCTTTTTACTAATGAAGGTGCAATATCATGCTACAGATGTTCTAGAATTTTTTTTGGGGACAAATCTGAAATCTGAATAAGCACAGAGGAAAATTTAAGGCCTAATAAGAAATTTATGTCTGCAACATTATTAAGACAATTACAGTAAGCTCCCTACAAAAGAATGCAGAATAAAGAAAATTTACCTTTGAAGTCGTTGCTTATGTCGGTAGGCAAGTCTTTGGATAATTCCTGAGATGCAAGAGGACTAAATGATCTACTTTGGCTAGATCTCTTTTCATCAAGGAAATGAGAGGAAGGAGATGACTTTCTTCTTGAAAATAGTACAATTAGAGCCCCAATTGCTGCCAGTACACCCAAAGCTATTCCAACTATTGCTGCTCCACTCATGACAGACTTACCTCCAGAATGTTTTTTAGTAGTGTGTTGATCAAGAACATGTGGTGTACCAGGAGGAGGAGGATAAGCTCCTCTAGATGACCAGGAATTACCTCCAGATCTTCATTAAAGATAATCATAAAGTCAAAGAAACAACTTCTTAAAAATTGCATCCATAAATAAGAGTAATTTGAACAGAACACTCACTCTAAGTTTATTTCTTTCAATTGGTCCGGACTCCATCCAGTAAATTTGTTGTTTTCAACATTTTTGTAGTTAAGGATTGAAATTTAAAATATATCATGCAACACAAAATACTTTATAATTATATTAGTTTAATGAACTTTTTAAACTCTTAATGGTATCCCTCACAACTAAGATGATAAAGAGAGCATTGTGCTTTCAGATGGCAAGCATTTTTCTATGATTGCCCCTAGCCCTTTTAGATAGTACATTCAATCTGGTTTAAATTTTCAATGTCTCTTTAGCCAGTATTATATATAGTGATTTGGAGAAGCCATTTTCAATGCACAATTTGAATTATAAAAATACACTTCAATGTTGGACTAGATAACTAAGTTAAACCATTTGATTCAGGGAAAGATGCACGCATAGAAATGGTGAGCACCATATTCAATTAAGAAAAGGAAACGACACATAAATTATCTCATTTTATAATTCTTCAATGACCCCAAATCATCATAGGTAACTAGCAAACATATAACCCAAAAAATACCAAAACTAAATCAAGCTAAAATACCCAAACAAATTAACCCAAAAACAGGAAAGGAAAAAAAAAAACCCCAATTCTTACAGAAGACTTAGCTTCTCAATACTAAAATACCTAGATCAAAGCTAACCTAAGAAAATACCCAAATCAAATAAATAAAGAAAGAAAAACAGATTCTCAAATACTAAAAAAAAAATTCTCACCAGTCAGTGGCGGACGATATAAAGGAGGTAGATGGTGAGTGGTGGTGGTGGCGGTGGCACATTGCTTGCGATGGACGATCTGCTTCTTCGTCCCTCTGTCTTTCATTCTCCCTTTTTTTTTTTTTTTTTAACCGACTTTCGTTCTCTCGTTTCTCTCTTTTCCTTTGGTTTTTTGTTTTGATTTTATACACTACCTATTCTACCGGTATCAGGTTTACTACTAAACCTAAATAAATGGTCAGGATTGAATCAATAAAAATATGCGGCTAAGATATGGGTGGGTACCATACCCACTAAAAAAATAGGTGGGTACAGTAGAATGACCCTGTTTTGACATGTTTTGGAAGAACAACTAATTTTTACAGCTTGGGGTTTGTATCTTCCAACTGGCACTGAATAGCAAAGTCCTGAAAACATCATTTACAAGATAAAGGCTAAAAATGAAATATGCAATCAACAACTATTTTCAAGAAATACAAAAATCGAAAAGGGTACATGATCTAATCAATTTAGCTATGGACTGCGTGAAATCAAGCAAATAAAGAACTTCAATCCAAACGGTCATCCATCTGATTGATGAGATTATTTCCCTTTTCAGTTAGATTCTAATTGGATTTATGGTGTGGAATGTTATTCGTACACAATGGGATTCTGTTTCTAGTTGGATTTATGGTGTGGGATATTATTCTTAATTTCTAGATTTATGTACATTTTGTTAGGATAACAGATTTTTGGGTTCATAATGGATTCTGTTTCTGGTTGGATTTATGGTGTGAGAATGTTATTCTTAATTTCAAAATTCACGTACTTTTTGATAGCATTACAGATTTTTTCTTATGCTACGAGATTCTATTATTTTCTCTTTTGATGCAATCAAATTTCCTATTTTTACCAATAAAAAAAAATTGAGAAACCTACGTTGTCCATTGAGGAGACTTTAATGTTGTTAGATAGATTTCCAAGTGAGAGATTGTTGGCTGACGACTCTTCCCCTCAGTTATGTGGAAATTTTTTATAGCACTAATCATGTTAAATGGAAAAGCTCTTAATCATGAAAGATCTAATCCCAAATGGACATTTGAGCATAGAAATAAGTTCACACCAACGCTGCCCTAGAAGATGATAGATTTCATTTGAATTTGAATTAAACCATCACACATTTCAATATCCAATAGAAAACTTTCTGAATTTGAATAAAAATATTTAACCCATATAAGCAGCACATTAAAAACAATTGTGCCATTAGTTGGGAGGCGACATTACAGTTGACGATTGTTTTGTCTACTATAGAGATAGAGTATATGACAAGTACAAAGGTAGTGAAAGTAGTTATTTGGTTTAAGGGTTTGGACAATGATCTCGGTTGACAATAGGATGATACTGTTGTATTTTGTGAGAGCCCAAGCATCATACATTTGACTAAAAATCAGATGTATCATGGAAGAACCAAACACATTGATGCCAGATATCACTTCATTAGTGAGATTGTATCTCAGGGCACCATTATTACTACATCGGATGATCCAACAGATATGATGAAGCTAGTTCCTTTGCAAAAGTTCAAACATTGTTTGGACTTGATTGGTGTTTCCAATTTGTGATAGCCCTTAGGAGCTTTGGTTTGGTGGTGGAGAAGTTTCATTTGTAGGGCTTGTCCAATTTAAGCCAAGGTGGAGATTTGTTATGATTGGTGGCTTGAATAAGTATTACACGTGAGTGCATAGCATGAGATTATAACCCATGTTGTCTTGGTTGTCTAAGACTTTGAGTTTTAAATGTACCCCGCGTAGGACATGTAAAGCAACCCTAGCTGACTTATATTTATGCTAATATATATACACACTACTATGCAGCTTTGTCAATGTGTATTGGAGAGAGCTGCATATTGTTTAGGGTTTTCAAGTAGTGACTATGTTCAAGAGATTTTCTGGTTTCTCTAGTAACGTGCTTTTGTTGAGAGAGCTATTTTGGGTTTATTTGGAGTTTGTGCTTTGTGAGAGTATTTTTGGTACCACCACTGTAATCTTCTCCTTTTGTTAGTGAAGCTTTTTCCTCGATGCTACTTATAGACGTAGGCTAAAAGATGAACTATGTAAATCTTTGTGTTTCCTGTGTAATCACTGTTATTTGGATCAACTAAATGAGTTATATGGAAAAATTGATGTCAAAGTTATATGAAAAAATTGAAATCATAGGAAATGTTTTTGCAACTGATCTAAATCCCAGTGGTTGTTTTTTTTTTTTTTAATTTAAATTTTTGTCATACCATGAACCCATCAAAACTTGATTTGCAGTTCCAAAAATTGAGCTCATTTGGATGAGGTGAGTTTATTTTCATCCAAAAACAGAATGTACATATATTTTAAAATATCACATATTTCTAAATTACAACTTTACTTTTACACAATAAACATGATAAACAAATTAAACCAATCAAATAAGTTCATCCAAACGCACAGTTTGTTTTTCTATTGCAAATAAAACTAGTGTTTTCTGCGTATCATTTATTTTTAAGTTTATAGTGTTTCATATATATATATATATATATATATATATATCCCTTTTTGGATTCAAACCACTCAAATTAACAATAGCAGTAACAGTTACAACCAATTACATATATTCGCTTCACACAACAATGAGTTATAGCAGTATTAGTTACAAGCAATAACATATATTTGCTTCATAGTGCGTGAACTAAGGCTGTAAGCAGGTGTCCTATTGCTTCTGCAACTCCAGTACACAAGAAAAGATCATCTGCTTGTCTCTCCATTGCAACAGATTCATTATGATTTTTTTTAGATTCTTCCACAATTGGGGCAAGCTCCTTAAGAACTTGACTCATGCTGGGACGCTTTTTTGGGTCTTCCTCCGTGCACTTGCTAGACAATGTCAAAACTCTCATAGCAGAGTTTCTACACCCAGATGTGCCCTTAAGGTTGGGGTCCATAATCTGTGCCAGCTTGGTTTCGTCTCCAGACACACAAGATTTGATCCACTCCACTAGATTACTCTCATTCTTAGGCCTGTTAACGTCGAAAGCAGGCTTGCCAGTGATTATTTCCAGCAGAATAACACCAAAACTGTATACATTGTCCATGGATTTGATCTTATTAAGAGGATCAACTTCTGGAGTCGTATATTCCATGAAACTCCAATCAAGTTGTCCAGCACTTTGAGTACAGTTTTGCATCTCTGTCTCCGTAAACTGTTTCACACATATAGAAGATATATTAGTTTCAGTTACAAATTTGCACAAGCTTAATGAGTACAATATTTAGTTTAAGAATAATGAGTGTACGATATTTGTTATCTGGATCTTGGTTGAAGTTTCTCAACATAAAATACATACAAAGTAAAAATTATAGGGTGCATTCATTTAAGCTATACCAATAGACAATAAAAAAGAGAGGTTGAATTTTATCATGCTAAAAATTAAAAAACATTTGCAGTCATTCTAAATTTAGAAGTTAGTTGGGGTGGGCACTTGCAAATGGAAGGGATATGAGGGGATTGTTCTTGACCGATTCTCTCTATTGGAAATGGATCCATAATTTTAAACGACATGATACATTGTTAGACATAGAAAATAAAATTTTAATCTTGATATTCCTTAAATTTTGAAAATTAATAGGATTTTTATTTATTTTTATATATTGTTTTACAACCACTGGAGTCGCATGTTATAATTGATATATAATAAAAGTGTTATTAATTTAATTTCTAGCTCCACCACTAGTCTTATTTTTTATAATCAATTTCACAAAGAAGAAAAAAATTATCATATCAATAAAAATTAAACTTGCGGGTATTTATATACTTACTGTAGCAACTGCTTGATCAAAAAGTTTGCCTTTCAGATTTTCATCAATGACAATGGAGGAAGATTTGAAACTCCTCAATACTATCTGTTTCAAAAGAGGAAAAATGCATATCATAACTGTTAGGGTCATAATAGGTTAGTGTTTTGAGAAATCCGAGTCAAAATGCATTTTAATGTAATTGTGTTGTAAAGTTTCTTAATATCCAAGATGAAGTGAAGATCTATTTTGAAGACTCATGAATCTGCTGAGAAAAGAGGAAAGTCTGCCCTTCACATGTTAAATAGACCTTTGCATAATTAATGTAATTAATCTACTTGGGTGATCATTTAATTTAATTGGGGTCAATATTTTCCAAACAATAGCTACTTTTTTTCTTTTTTTGAGAAGGATAAACAATAGCTACTTTAATACCACGGTCCAACAAGGAAAACACACACATATATAATACTAATAATAACAATTAATATACCTGATGTTCATGAAAATACTCCAAAGCTCGGGCAGCACTTTGTAAGACGATGAGTCTTTTTACCCATGACAGTGACAACTCGGACAGAAAGTAACAAAGGCTTCCAATGCATGTACATTCTCCTACTACAAATCTGACACCCTCTGAAAGGCAATATCCAACCAAGTTTAGAAGGTTTTGGTGCTTCATTGCTGCAATAGTGTTTAATTCTTTCACCCAAGAATGATCACTCTGAAAAATCAAATTATGGGATCGATTTAGATAGAAGTATATATGAAAGAAATATATGTAAAGTTAAGGAAGAAGAAGATGGTGCAAGAAAATAAAGAAAGTTATAAACCTTGGCTTTAAGTACATGTCCTTGAATCTGTTGGATAAGGACTGGTGTTCTTTTCCCACTAAGTTTGATGGTGCCTCTGTAAAAGGCACCAAAGTCACCCTCTCCAATCTTGTAAGAGGATTTGAAACCTTTTGTTGCTTTCTCCAAGTCTGAGAGAGTGAATTGAATTAGATTATGACCAGGTGATTGCTCCATTGCAGACAGAGAACACTTTGGTGATCAAAGAAGACAAAGAATTGGGAGAGAGACAGCACAGGCAAAAGAGCAATGTGAAATAGCGAGTGCTGTCTTCAGAGTTAAGTACTAAGCTAAAGCCCCACATCAACAAATTCTGTTCTAACTCTTAACTTGCTCCCACAAAATCTGTCCACTGCTTGAAAACAGCGTACAAACAAAAACACGGGGACAGAAGAAAAAGGCCCCATAAATTTAGCTTGTCCAATGGAACTCCAATTTTATTTTTTATTTAAACAAAAAAAAAAAAAATTGGCCAGTTGAATCAGTGGAAAAAAACAAAAACAATGGGGTTAAGTAATCCCCTAAAAGGAAAAAAAAACCTTTTAACAAAAACAAGCCATTTAAAAAAAAAAAAAAAATCTGTTTTCTTTATGTGCACAAGAATCATATATTATTGTCGCACTTTTTTTTTTTTATCATGAATCTAGAGATAAAATTAAACAATTTTTGAATAATCACTAGAGTTTCAAAAGACGACAAATTCTCTCTCTCTCTCTCTCTCTCTTTATATATATATATATATATATATAAATGAAAACGTAATTTAATAAAGTATTTAAATTACATAATTATAATATTATTTTTTATAAATAAAAAAAATTTAATGATTTTTTTAAAATATACCATAATATTTTTTTTGAGAATGTCAATATACCATTTTTTTTTTTTTTCTTGAGAAGGAAATATACCATAATTGGTTTACTAATTTGAACATATCCAAGAATATTAAAATACAATCATACACCCACATTCCATAGAATACATGTAACATGTTACATTAAGTTTAAATTATTATATAAGTTTAGAATTGTAGCCTTTTTTTTTTTTTCTCCTTTCCAAATATAAGCATAATGCCTACATTATTGAAACTTGAATTTTAAGGTAATCTTTTGAATATTTATCATTGTTATTGCTTTTTTAGGGCACATATTTCTAATTTCTATTGCCTATTTTGTTTGTATTATTTACTTGGAATTAAAGAATTTGGCCCAAATAGAATAAAATTTCATACTTTTCAACCCAAAAATTAAGAAAATAATAATAATTTTTGAGCCAAAAACTTAAAGGCAATCTACAAAAAGAATTAATTTAAAACCCAATTAGTCTAAAATGAATTGAATTGACTGAAGTATATTGAAATGGATCAAATTGGACCGTGTTAGACCAAATAGGACCAAAGTGGATGGAATGAACCAAATACACTGAAGTGGACCGCAATGGATCAAATGGGACCTTTTTTTCTTTTTTCTTCTTTTTTTTTGAGAAGAGGATCAAATGGGACCGTAATGGGGCCAAAATGGACTAAATTAGACTGAATGGAACGAAGTGGATCAAATTGGACTGAATTGACTATCCATTCAAGTGCAAGTTTAGTAAACATACCGCAGTTGAGACATGAGTTAATCCATATGAAGTCCCCAGCCTGGCCAATCCAAAGTCCGACAACTTTGCAATCCATTGGTCATCCAACATATGTAGTTCAGCAACCCCTAAAACATTTACTTCTGTCAGCCATTCTTTATGGCCCTGTCAGAAAGAGATGGCAACAACAAAAATCATATATGTATTTTGAAGAGCTATGAAGACAGACATATAAGAAGAAGAAAGTAATTGAGAATTTCATTTTGTCCTTTCTTTCTAAACTTCACCAGTAAGAAAGCTGATATGTAGTGTTTCTGGCACTCCATACACAATGCTAATATGCTCACACTAAAGGATTTATTCCATTACTCTGTGACAAACTTACAGATCATATGTAAAAGAATTCTCTAGCTTTTCTGAAGCACATAATACTACTTAATATTGTTGCATAATGTAATATGTAAGTATATTTCCACTCAAGTTCAGGAGGAGAAGAAAACATGCCTGCAATTCTCTTCTACTTGGTTGTTTAATGGCAACATCCCTTTTTTTTTTTTTTATGTGGATCATCTGTGCTCCGGATCACAGCCCTTTATACACCACCAAACCCACCCTCTCCAATCTGAAATTATTCGTGGCTGCCTTCAACTCTGAGAATGTGAATTCTCTGAGATTACTTTGTCTTTGAGACAAGATTGCAAATGAATTAGCAGAGGATGCAGTGCTAAATTCTGAGACATTCTGAGAATTAAATTCAGAACTTAATGGCTTCTTATCCTGGTAGGTTGACATGGAAGTGGAAGTGGACCGAACAGAATCGGACTTTATAGCCCTCTGCTCATCATTTTTTCTTTGTTGGAGAAATTAAAAAAACACTTCATAGCCCCACTAAAACTGATTGCCTCACTGCAAATGCAACAAGGGTATAATGGTGAGAAAGCAAGGCCAATACAAGGAAGGAGAGAAACTACTTTTATATCTATTGCCACCCCTAAATCACAAATCCTATGGACTTTTAAGAAATTCAAACAGTTCCCAAATTCCCCTTTCACGTATTCATTTAGTTTGCATTTTTTATTTGAGGATTTGAAATCAAGGGATTTGAAGAACAATTGTTAGTATAAATTGCTTGATATTAATTTATCAACATATGATGATGTGAACTTTGGAGATTTTGCTCAAAGATAAAACACTTGTGTTATCATGGATTTGAAATGGCATCTACACCTAGCAATTTTTAATCCACATATCAATAGTTCAAAACCACTAGTCATTGAGGAAATTCTTTTCACCTGTAGAAACAAATGGAGCAACTTTTCAAAGTATTCATTTTTATTAAATTTATTTTGGACAATTAAAGGGAAAATTAAACACCTACTAAGTGATCATTTGTAAAATATAACATGAGTTGAAGCCACAACTCACTATCTTAGCCTTTCAATTTCTATTCAATGATATATCTAACAATGTTTATTTTCTCTGTTAACAGGGTAAAGCAAATAATTTCCTTTTTCCATATGAATATAGTATAACAAATCACCTTGCTTTAGTCTTGCATAAAATTTTGATTTGCATGTGTATGATTAGTGTAAACCACACTACTTTAAAAAAAATAAAAGGTTTGTTAGTTACATATTAACCTTAAATCCTCCTTCCCCTCTTTTTATAGAAAGTAAATTATATTATAGCAAAAAAACGGATTCCTATTCCTCACTCTATCTCTACTTTGCACTACCCGCATATTTACATATGTATTTGCTTCCCAGTATACCTAACACACCTCAGTTTGCCAGTCCTTGGTCAAGACTCAACAGGTTGCTGCAATATCACCTGTGCAAGGCTTATCATCTTAGCAAACATTGGTCCATAATTCTGCTATTCTAAACCCAACAAAAATTCTAATTAAGCTGGAAACACCCACCAATCTCAAATAACCCAACGTCAACAGCCTAAAAGATACAACATTCAAAAACAAATGGTACAAACCTTTTAAAGTATCACAACTTTCAAGATACAATTATACTTTTCCAAAAAAAAAAAAAACTGATGGAATAATCTAATCTAAACACATAAAAATTGTTTTGCCATTACAAGTATCATCATCATAACATTTACTTAATTTTATAGTGTTTCACATAAATAATTACGTCCTTTCAGGCATAGATTCACAAATTAACTCTTAGTAAGAGTTACAACTAATTACATACATATAGTTACTTCATATAGCAGTTACACCTTGTTGAATAACTTTGCAACTAAGTATACAATCAATAAAAAAACCCCTCCAATTGCCCTCAATAAAATTTCACATTTCACAGCATCCCTTTGTACTTGTATCTCTTCTTGTCTCTCTTTTTCAAGAAATTCTTTAACGCGAATGGAATGTTCTTCCACAATTGGGGCAAGCTCCTTAAGAACCTTACCCATGCTGGGACGCTGATTTGGGTCTTCCCCAATGCACTTGCTTGACAATGCCAAAACTCCCATAGCAGATTCTTTAACCCACAATGTGGACATGGGGTCTATAATCTGTTCCAGCTTGGATTGGTCTCCAGAGATAGCAGTTTTGACCCACTCCACTAGATTTCTCTCATTCTTGGGTCGGTTGGCATCAAACACTGGCTTGTTAGTGACTATTTCAAGCAACATAACTCCAAAACTGTATACGTTGTCCGCAGATGTGAGGTTATTAAGAGGGTCAAATTCTGGAGTTGTATGATAATCCATAAAATTCCAATCAAATTTTCCAGCACTTAGACTGTTTTGCTTCTCTGTCTTCACAAACTGTTTCACATATATACAAGGTAAAGGTGTATTATTACTAGTTTGAGCTACAAAGTTACATCAGTTTAACAGGTACAGCATTTAGTTTAAGGAAAGTGATACTCAAATTGAAAGAGCATAAGAAGTGTAAGGTAATAATTATAGCTAGGCTGCTAGGGTGCAACAAATTCAGGATATCAATAGAAAAGAGATGTTGATTGTATGTATTTTTATTTGGCAGAGAACGCAAAAGTGAGCATTGTTGGTCCTCAACATCTGAAAATTAATGGGAAAAATTTTTATATCCAATTTAGTGATACAAAACGTTTTTATAACTTTTTTTTTCTTTTTCTTTCACAACAATGGAAGTGATTTGTTGTGATTGATGCATAATAAAACTTTTGTCAATTGTGATTAGTGAATCAATGTTAAAAATGATGTTAGACTAATTATAAATTTATTTTTAAAGTTTTATCTTACAAGTGGGAGAGCAGATTCAAATTTAGTTCCCCTTGTAGGAAGTATAATGCTAGTGAACCACACAATGTTCTTCTTGGCACCTCCTTAGCATTTCTCTTTTATATCTACATAAGTACATGTCTTAGATGGTAATGTTGATAATCATTATTAGTATTATTAATAATAATCATAGTTCTATCATTTTTTTTTTTAATTTCAATAAATATACCAACAGGGGAGAGGAAATTCAAACCATGGTTCTCCTAAATCCTAATAAAGAAGATCAGACTATGTCACTGAGTAAGGCTCTTGACAATTATATTTATATCACTAAGGTCACTAGATGCAAACAAAAAATTAAGATAAATCCCTCTCTCACCTCAAATTAATTTCTATCTCCACCACTTATAGTAGGTTTTGAAGATCAATTTCACAAAGAAAAAAAAAAGTACCATGTCAAACAAAAATTACACGAGGGTATTTATATACTTACTGGAGAAGTATCCAATCTCGAAGAAGCCAGGTCAAAAAGCTTCCCTTTCATATTATTATCAACAACAATGGAGGAAGAACTCAAACTCAGTACTATCTGTTCAAATAGAAAGAAAAAAACACTTATCATATACCACAATCAAATAGGGAAAACAGTCAAAACACACGCATACTATTAGTAAATTAACATACCTGATGTTCATGCAAGTACGCCAAAGCCCGGGCAGCATCTTGTACAACAACGAGTCTTTTTCCCCATGACAGTGACCCCTTTAACAAACAGTGACTTAGACTTTTATAGCATTTGCATTCTCCTACCGCAAATCTGACACCCTCTGAAAGGCAATATCCAATCAAGTTTACAAGGTTTTGGTGCTTCATTGCTGCAATAGTGTTTAATTCTTTCACCCAAGAGTGATCACTCTGAAAAATAAAATATGGGATTGATTCAGATAGGTGTATACATGAAAGAAAATAGATGAATAGTTATATATGTTAAAAGAGGAAGAAGAAGAAGATGGTGCAAGAAAATAAAAAAGTTACAAACCTTGGCTTTAAGAACATGTCCTTGAATCTGTTGGATAAGGATGTGTGTTCTTTTCCCACTTAGTTTGATGGTGCCTTTGTAGAAGGCACCAAAGTCACCCTCTGCAATCTTGTAAGAGGGTTTGAAACCTTTTGTTGCTTTCTCCAAGTCTGAGACATTGAATTGAATTAGAAGATGACCAGGTGATTGCTCCATTGCATACAGAGAATACTTTGGTGATCAAAGAAGATAAAGAATTGGGAGAGAGACACAGGCGAAAGAGCTATGTGAAAAGAGCGAGTGGTGTCTTGAGAGTTAAAGTACTAAGCTAAAGCCCCACAACAACAAATTCTGTTCAAACTAAAACTTGCTCCCACAAAATCTGTCCACTGCTTGAAACAGCGTACAAACAAAAACACGGGAACAGAAGCAAAAGCCCCCATAAATTGAGCTTGTCCAATGGCACTCCAATTTTATTTTTATTTAAGAAAAAAAAACATTGGCCTGTTGAATCAGTGGACAGACTAAAAGAAAAATAAAACTTTTTAACAAAAACAAGCCGTTTAAAAAAAAAAATTTGTTTTCTTTATGTGGACAAGAATCATATATTATTGTTTGGATTTTTTTTACATGAATCTATAGCTAATTCTAAACAACTTTTGAATACTCACTAGAGTTTCAAAAGATGACAAATTCTCTCTCTCTCTCTCTCTCTCTCTCTCTCTCTCTATATATATATATATATATATATATATATACACACACACACTAGCCTCATCACATGTGCTTCACGCGTACAATGAGACTTTTTATTTTTTATTTTTTTGATTTACACGTTTTACTCATGGCAATTTCATTTTATTTTTTATTTTAAGAAAATTTTGTATTAGTACTTGACTACTAATGTGAGAGAAAAATGTGGAGGTAGGAAAAAAATAGTTTAGTGATTATAAAAAATGGTATGTTTTTGGGGGGAAAAAAAATAGTTTTATTCATTATTTTTTTTTTTCAAAAAGAAGAAGTTGTATTAGTACTTGACAACCATCGCGCGCTTGAATCATCTACCATGATTAGAAGCTTCAAATAAGGAAAGAAATCAAAGAGGTAGAATCTGAAAATGAAAAATATGATTTGAGCACTGATCAGTATTTTGGGTGTATCTCTCTCCTCAAAAAATCCAATTGACACAAGGCCAGATGGGTTGGAACCATAACTTAAATATCTACAACTTTTCAGTTTTGAGTTTTTCAAAATTCACAATTTTTGAAGGCTGAAATTAACTCATAAGTTACTGCTGTAAATTTGTATGAAAATTAAAATAGTAAAAGTTTTATTTTCTTTGGACACTTTGATGTTAGGGTTTTGAATGGAGGCTACGCAAAACGAATTTTAGAGAAAAAACCCTTATATTTTCCTTTCTCTAATGGCAGCCTAAACTCTTTCCTAGGGTTAGGGTTTATGTTTCTTCTATACAGTATAAATATTCAATGTGATTCTTTCTAAGATTTTAGACAATAACATATTTGATTGTTCAATTAGATTTCTTTTGATGTATTAGTTCTTCCATACTTTCAATAAGTTCAATCATGTTATTCTTATTGCAGCCTAAACTCTTTCCTAGGGCTAGGGTTTATGTTTCTTCTATACAGTATGAATATTCAATGTGATTCTTTCTAAGATTTTAGACAATAACATATTTGATTGTTCAATTAGATTTCTTTTGATGTATTAGTTCTTCCATACTTTCAATAAGTTCAATCATGTTATTTTTATTGTTTAGATGAATTTCTAATAGTTTCAAATAGAAATCACGTTTTAAAGTGAATGGGTTTTTCTGAAAACTATTCTAATCGCATTATTAATATAGGTTATCATACGTTCTTGAATTGTCTCAGTTCAACCAAATCATAAGTTTTTAATTGCATAAGAATAATTGATGATGAAATATATTTTCTTAGATCACAAAAAATTTCATATCAATATAGGGAAACACCCTGATACCCTGGTATTTACAGTATTGATTTAAATCAGTTTTTATTATTATTCTTGTTAACAATCACCAAGCAAAAGTACTTTTCTTCTTCACCCAAATTGTTGTTTAATTATATTGTCTTTGAATTTATCCTACTCCTTGTGGCTCAACCTCGGTACTTCGAAAATTATATTGCTACAATCTCTTGCACTTGAGAGTGAGCAAGCAAGTAATGTTTTAGAATTCTTAAGAATGTCTAAAGATTCTCATATTTGATTGCAAATCACATTAGGGAATCAGATTCCAAGAGAATCTAGATTCCCCCTCAACCCCTTTTCTATAGGAATGTAGATTCCCTTTAAAACAAATAGGTATCTAGATTCTCAAACTTAAAGGAAATTGTATTTTTAATAAATTGACAATTTAAACCATTTTTCCTTATCATTTAAGCAATTGAGATAAAATATAAAACAAATCATTAATATTTTTTCCTTTGTCTTTATCTCTTCCCACAAAAACAACATAAACATGATAGACAACTCTATTAATATATTCATTAACAGAGTTCTATTTAGGTTTCATGTGTGATGGGGGGAAAAAAAAAGTTTGAAGGGGGCCCTCCTTTGTTGCCAGGTATTCATTTTTACTGTTGTGTGTGTCACTCAACAAATTATTAATGGATCTGTTTTCATGGAAATTTGTTAATATGTCTATTCATATATCAAATCTTGGTTTTGTTTAGTTGCTAGAAATATAGATTTGGATTGGTGGCTTCATCTCTTTTTTTTTTAGATTAATGGCTTTGTTTTTTGTTGAAATCAAGAAGCAAGGTGCTAGGCAGAATGCTTGTTCTCTGCATCAAGGACAGCAGCAAGGTGCCAGGCAGCATGCTAGTTCTCAGCATCAAGGACAGCAGTTAGGTGCTAGTCAGAGTGCCTCACAACATCAGGGGAAGCCTCAAGATGCAATTATGAAAAAGGGCAGTGGCCAATGGGGCAATAAAGAATTGATAGACTTGATTGAAGCTCTACCATATTATGATCAATTCATTCATTCAATTCAGGGGATGATGCCACATGGACTAGAAGCAGTTAAATGATGTACACGTGTAACAATTGGGTAGTTTCAGCTGTAACAGCTTTTCCCTCCAAAATAGGGAGTTGGTTATTTTTGTTTTTAGCTTGAATCAGATTGTATATAAAGGTGTAGGAGTAGTGAATTATCATTCATTGGATTGTATTCTTTTCTTGATCAAGAAAGTCAGTTTTTCTATTTAGAGAGAGAGTTTAGAATTTCACATGGTATTAGAGCTTTGAAGGTCCTTCAATGGTGTCCACTGAAACCAATACCTCCTCTGATCCTCTCAACACACAATCTACACACACAAGCTTGAATCCTAACAGTGATTCCAATACTCCTAATCCCTATTTTCTCAGTTCCAATTAAAATTCCAAGAATATTCTCATTACTCAGCCTTTGCTTGGGATGAAGAATTACCATTCTTGGCCTAGAGCAATGGTGCTTGTTCTCACTGCCAAGAAGAAGATTGGCTTAATGGGAAGATTCTGATGCCAGATCTTGATTCACCTTTGTATGAGGATTGGCAAAGTTGCAATACCATGGTTCTTTCATGGTTGATCAATTCTATGCACATTGATGTTTCTAGCAGCATCATGTATTGTGAAACAGCAAGGGAAATGTGGATCGAATTGAAGAATTTGTTTTCACAAGGCAATGGACCTAAGATCTACAATCTACAAAGGGAAATTTCTTATATCTCCCAAAATCAAATGACAGCGACAGAATACTACACCAAATTTAAGCGTATGTGGGATCAATTGTTGAATTATGAACCATTTCTAGAATGTTCTTGTGGAGCAATGAAGATCTTGAGTGCTTCACATGACAAAGCTTATGTTATGAGGTTCTTAATGGGATTGAATGAGAATTTTGAGACTCTATGAAGCCAAATTCTCATTCAATCCCATCAAGAACCTCATAATTTCAATCCCATCAAGAACCTCATAACATAAGCTTTGTCATGTGAAGCACTCAAGATCTTCATTGCTCCACAAGAACATTTTGGAAAAGGTTCATACTTTAACAATTAATCCCACAAACACTTGAATTTGGTGCAGTATTTGTCACTATCATCTGATTTTGGGAGATATGAGAAATTTTCCTTTGCAGATTGTAGATCTTAGGCCCATTGCCTTGTGAAAACAAATTCTTCAATTCGATCCACATTTCCCTTGCTGTTTCAATCAAGTCTATCAATTCTTTATTGCCCGGCCTTTACCTGCTGGAAGAGAATATCTCAGCCTCATCAACTTGTTTTTCTGCATCTGCATCTGTCAATAGTGTTCTTGTTCAGCCACACATTTGGCATTCTAGATTGGGGCATTTATCAAATGCCAAGTTGACTTTTATGAAAGACAATAATGTACCTCTTTTCAATGCTAATAAAATGATTCATTGTTAAGTCTGTCCTTGATGCAGAGAACAAGCATTCTGCCTAGCACCTTGCTTCTTGATTTCAACAAACTACGAATGTCTTTTCTAGATCATGATTATCATCTTTTGGTAAAAATGGTGGAAGATAAGTTTGTTATGATAATGCATAATCACTTGAGGAAAAAGCTGTATTGACAAAGATCAAAACACAAGATTTTCGTAGAATTGCCTAAACTGTAACTTATACACAACTAAATAATGCCTCCTACCTGAGAAAACAAACACATAATTCTGCCTGCATGAAGTGAGAGGTGTTCTCAGAAATGAGATGACTCTCACACGTGTCCAAAATAAGTGACTTGCACATTTGACACGGCGCCCTGCCCGGGGGTTTAATACAACCATAAACGCTCCCATTTTTTTTAACCAAAAATAAATAAATAAATAAAAAGAAAACTTCCATTAGCAATAAAAGCCATCAGGTGGTCAAATTATTTGTATATGCGCTCATCTATGCTGTTAGAAATTTACATTGCATGGTACATAGAGATTGGAATAATTTTACACCAACAAAAAAAAATGCAGCCTTGCCAATTATACTTTGCACTCACTCATCTATGTGGATAGAGATTTTACATTTGTATTGCACAATACACAGATAAAAGAGTAATTTTCACATTCAACCAAAAACAACAGTCTTGCCAGTGACCTTTGGCCTGAATGGCATAACTGGACTCCTTATGAGAGGAAGGAACAGGCTGGCATGGAGAGAGAAAATATTCAAAATGTATTGACAGACTTAGGTCTCCATGTTTGCCAATTCAAACAACCTTTCTCTCCAATAATTGGATCCACAAACCTTCTCTTTAAACGTTCTCTTTTGGATTCTATGAAATCATCTTCTGGAGCCAAAATCTTCATGGGGGGTAGGGGACTTCCAATATCTGTTGTCTCCACAATTCGATTCACCATCTCCAATACTTCACTCATTTTGGGGCGTGATTTAGACTGCCGCACCAAGCACCTGTTGGCTACAGCAGCTAACTTTTGGGCAGACTTGAGGGAATACTTCCCTTCGAGCCTTGGGTCTAAAATCAGCTCAAACTTTCTAAGATTAGACAGGTGAGGCCTGACCCATTCCAATAGCTTTTGCTCACCCTTGGGGCGGTTCCTATCGAGAGGGCGCCTACCAGTGATGAGTTCATAGAGGAAAACTCCATAGCTCCAGACATCACTTTTTGATGTAAGATGCCCAGTTTGAATGTATTCAGGAGCTGCGTATCCAATTGTTCCAACAACCTATATAAAAGTCAGGAAAATTGGTTCTCTATTTCTGTAAACTATCATTAATTAATAGACAGAGATTGCAATTATTGCATCAGTTATGGTTTGTTTCCATTATCTTTCCACTGCCAGCAACAAGAAGAATAAGTCATGAAGGAAAAGGTATAGATAGAAAGTAACAATCTAACATGTTAGACAACAGACTATCCATTCAAGTGCATCTAATAAGATGATCAACATAACTGACATTTTCCAATTAATACTAACAAACATTTTCAATGTTCCTGCTAATTAGTTAGACATGAGACACCCAACTTGTGCAAGTTTAGTAAACATACCGCTGTTGAGACATGACTTAATCCATCTGAAGGCCCCAGCCTGGCCAATCCAAAGTCTGACAACTTTGCAACCCATTGGTCATCCAGCAGTATGTTTGAGGACTTGAAATCCCTAAAGATGATCTATGCCAATAACAAAATTTACAAAAGATCAATAATTTATAAAGAGAAATGTTTTTAGTCTAGTTGCTTTAATGCATAATTGCCTATCTTTTCTAAATAACTCTTCTAAAATTCAGCGGATCTCTTTCTTAAACTCCAAAGATCTCAAAGTACCTGAAAATCCATTCCTTCATGGAGGTATGCTAAGCCACGGGCAGTATCCTGGGCAATTCTTATTCTTGTACCCCATGGAAGAGGTGTTCGAAACCGGTTTGATAAGTGATCCTGCACACTCCTGTTGGGCATGTATTCATATATCAGCAGCCTCTGGATCCCTCTTTCATCATCTTCAGCACAGTAGCCCAATAGTTTAACCAGATTTGGATGTTCGACAACCCCTAAAACGTTTACTTCTGTCACCCATTCTTTATGGCCCTGTCAGAAAGAGCAACAACAAAAATCATATAGGTATTTTGAAACGCTATGAAGACAGAGATATAAGAAGAAGACAATAATAGAGAATTTAATTTTATTCTTTCTTTCAAAACTTCACCAGTAAGAAAGCAGATATGTAGTGTTTCTGGCACTCCCTACAAAATGCTAATGTGCTGTGCTAAAGGTTTTATTCCATTACTCTGTGACACACAGATCATATGTAAAAGAATTCTCTGACTTTTCTGTAGCACAAAATACTACTTAATACTGTTGCAAAATCAGATATAGTAAAAGTATATTTTCACTAAAGTTCAGAAGGAGAAAAAAACATGCCTGCAATCCTCTTCTACTTAGTTGTTTAATGGCAACATCTATTTTTTTATGTGGATCATCTGTGCTCCGGATCACAGCCCTATATACACCACCAAACCCACCCTCTCCAATCATGAGGGCGCGGCTGAAATTCTTCGTGGCTGCCTTCAACTCTGAGAACGTGAATTCTCTGAGATTACTTTGTCTTTGAGACAAGATTGCAAATGACTTAGCAGAAGATGCAGTGCTAAATTCCGAGACATTCTGAGAATTAAATTCAGAACCAAATGGCTTCAAATCCAGGTCGGTTGATATGGAAGTGGAAGTGGACCGAACAGAATTAGACTGTATAGCCCTTTGCTCATTATTTTTTTCTTTGTTGGAGAAATTAAAACACTTCATAGTCCCTTTAAAACAGATTGCCCCACTGCAAATGCAACAAGTGTATAATGGTGAGAAAACAAGGCCAATACAAACAAGGAAAGAAACTACGTTTATATCTATTGAATGAGAATTCTCATAACATAAATCACAATTCCTCTATCACATATTCATTTAGGTTTAATTTTTATTTGAGGATTTGAAGAACAATTGTTAGTATAAATTGCTTGATATTACTTTAACAACATATGATGTTGTGACCTTTGGAGAGTTTGCTCAAAGTAAAACAATATTATGGATTTAAACTACAAAAATGATATCCAAATCCTTCTCTTTAAATTCTTTCATCCAAACGAACCATTAGATTATGTCATTTATGGTCCTATATTTTGCTTAAATGTTTCAATAAATTCAACATGAAAACAAGGAATTCAAACAAGCATATTTCATCATTTCTTTTGCAAACTCAAACCTTGTCAAACCCCCCCTATATTCAAACTGAATCCCTCAAACTTCTGCAACTTTCAAGTCCTATACTCTTGAACTATCCTTCAATCTTGTTTTTCAGGAACCCAAGCTCCAATTTTGATCAATCATGCAGAATAACAATACTTTGTTCCACCAAAAGATTGAAGTGCAAAAACGTATACATAAAATTAAGAAGAAACTCTTCAAGAAACAACCAAATTTTCAAAAACCCAGAATTCCATTTCCATCTAACTCACTTGAATACTCACAATCCGGAGAATTCAATGATTTAGTAAAAGTCAATCTTTGAAATATAAGCATTCAAAAACAGAGAAATGATTAAAAGAGAAACTTCTAAAGAAGAAGACTTTACCTCTACATATAATAAAGTCCACTAGATAGAACTAAAGCAACACTTGATATCATTCACACAACTTCAATTTAGGAGCTTTAAAGAGAGACCCAGAAAGCAAAGAAGAGAATTGAGCGTGTCCAAGGACACGACGAGCTCTCCATAATCTAAGGCAAGTCAATACAAGGCAGCTGGAATTGAGGTTACCAAACAAAAACTCCATATATATATATATATATATATATAATAAACAGAGAGAGTAAAACCTCAAAAAGAATTAATTAAGAGAGAGAGAGAGAGAGAGAGAAAGGGTGTGTGTGTCTGTGTGTGAAAAGGTATAATTGTGAAAGCGACAACCGTGTGAGAGATTGATGGCTTTTGTTTGAAAGAAAGTCATAGAGCGAGTTCCTTATGACGCGGACTGAGTTTGATGAGTCTATTATTCATTTATTTACAGTAAAAACTAAATTTTTTTATTTCCTATGCATGGTGTGTTTTTTTAAAAGGTAGTTGGCAGTTGTAAGCCATTGTCGAGTTTTGTCTGATTCGGTAAGGGATCAACATCCACTTGTAATAGCCATGAGACATGATTACATGTGTCTTGTTTTATGTACACTAGCATATTAAAAGGGTTTTTAAAATAATAAAAAAAGCTAATAAAAGTATAAATAAAACTTTTTTTTTTATTGTAAATGAGACTTTGCATTTGATTAGTTTCATTAAATAAATAAATAACGATAGTGACATATTTTTTTATTATATGCTAACACAATTTTATAAATTCTAACAAAAAAGTGTACATGAAATGTACAATAAGATTTTTCATTAAAAGAAAGAAAAAAAAAACTAATAAAAGTTGTAAACCATTGTCAAGAACTTGTGCTTTTGGGGTATAACTGGGCTAGGCTGTTGTAACTCTATTTCTTAATTTGCATAGGGAGTTTTCTAATGTTAAAGTTCTTGTCTTTGTTTGTTTGGACCTATAGTTTGGATCAAATGTTTTTTTTTAATTTTATTTTTTATAAATTTGATAGTTACAGCGAAAGAGAATTTGAACATTAGATGTTTTTATTAGAAACATAAAAAAAATGCCAACTGAACTACAAATGATTATTATCAATTCAATGTCATAGGTTCAAATATTATTAAATTTTTTTATCAAAAAAATTGGTTCAATTTAGGTTTGTCCAACCCAAACATAGACTGATAAGCAGTAGCAGCAGATGTGTTCCTTCAACACTAGGCATCAACGGGTTGAGTAACTCCTTTCATTGTCTAAGACCCGAGTGGCTTGATTGGACCATTCTCCTCCTCCTCTCACTGTGACCCATTTTCTTCCCCCTATGCCACCAATTTTCGCAAATCTGGCAAGATATTTGTCAAAGCTGGTGGAGATCTCAACATATTCGCTAAGATATCTTCTAGAACTAATTAGATCAAATCGTGTTTCATTGTTTGTGTGTCACGTTGATCACCCACCTTACCATCTCGATTTTGATTGAACTAAACAGAGAATTTACAAGCGAGTGGCAGGTTCACCCCAAACCCAATTTGACTCAACTCGTGAAAATCCCTTGTTAAATTACTCATTTGGCCCTCTAACTAAAGGGTAATATTAATGTGGTCCCTAAACTATTAATTTTGTCAATTTAGTCATTAACTATTAACTGTGTCAAGTCTCTCAATTTAGAAAATCTAGTCAAATTATCCTTGAATCTCCTCTCTATTTAAATTTTAATGATATTAGTTAATGTGATAAATGTAACACATATTAAAAGATTAACATAGAAACTGTAAAAAATTTCAAAACCAAACTCAACTTCAACTATTAATTTTTTTTTTAATACTGTAACTAGCATGTAACTCATGCATACGCATAAATACATTTAACTTAAACACAATTTTTATCATAAAAATATAAATAATTAGTCAAATTATTAAAAAAATATCATGTAACACATGTATATGCATGGATACATTTAAAATTAAACACAATTTTTATCATGAAAATATAAATAACTAGTCGTTAACTCGTGCGACGCACAGGATAATTTAACAAAATTTATATATTTTTACTTTGCTCAAATAAATACTTGTTTCAAAACGAATATGTTTCACCTTCTATTCATAATATGGCTCAAAGCATATTATGATTTTTTTTCTTTATCTTTTAAACCTAGAATAGTAAAAAGATGATGAAACTCTTAAGAAATTTAAGTGAACAAAGAACATTTGTATATGTAAATCTTTCCATTTAAGAACTTTCACGGCCTTGCGAGAAGCCACATACAACATTTTTTAGATTTTGTGAGGTGATGGGTTACATAGAATTGAGTATATTTTTTTCAACAATAGGATTTTAGTAGAAAAGGTAAAGGGGGCAGAATTTTGCCAACAAAATTGGAATGCTTTTGGCGTGGAATTTAAATTGAAAATAACTCATGCCATCAAAACCCTTAAATGTCTAGAACTTAAATCCCTTCAGCATTATAGAAAGAAAAATTAGGCACTCCCTTGGAGTAACTGTGTCATGTTCAATAAATTTAAGTGTATGCAGCCAACTACAACAACAATAGTAGAGACCAATTTGCACACAAAAAATAAATATAAAGTGAAAAGAAAAAATCAATCAGAAGAACAAAGTAATTAACCTACTTCTTATTAAAAAAATAATAATAATAAAGTAATGCTAATGATGGCATGATAATGCCATAAAATAGATTCCAGTGACTATTATCCTAGCTAGAGCGTTTCATGAGATGAGACGTTGTAACCTTAAATTTAGGTTATGAAACATAAAAGCTGCGTACAAGGGATCAAATCAAAGGAAAGCACAAAGAAAATAGAGGTAAATGCTTTATATATATAAGAGAGAGAGTCATAACAAGAGTCTTTTTTTTTTTTTGGAATTAAATCAAATTAAAAAAATATAAATAAAAAATGCTAATGTGGAAAATTGTGGAAAGGTCAACCAAAATTCAGAGGTTTCGGTTATATATATATTAGTCAAATTATTATTTTTTTTCAAAAGTAAACGTAATTAGTCACATATTAAAACTCTTACCTAAATTTAATACTACTTATGATTTTTTTTTTCTAATTTTTAATAAGTTTCAAAAGTAAACGTGATTAGTCACATATTAAAATTCTTACCTAACTTTAATACTACTTATGATCATTTTTTTTCTAATTTTTAATAAGTTTCAAAAGTAAACGTAATTAGTCACATATTAAAATTTTTACCTAAATTTAATACTACTTATGATCATTTTTTTTCTAATTTTTAACAAGATAGAACATGTGGTGATCTTTGTTGTGTGATGATTTTTATTGAGTATATGTGTTTGAATTTTTATTTTATAAATTTTATAGTTCATAACTATAAAAGTCTTAGCATTTTGTACTTATTAACTCATTTGACGTAAAGATTAAAAAACTTAAGTAAACACATGGCACAAAATTATCCTACAATTGAATTCTAATTTAGAATTTAATTAAATTTGCTCTAAGTTTTGACTTTAATTATATATATAGATATAGATATAGACTAGATTCTTCATCTTTTGCACAACATTAACTCATTTAAAACAATTTAAAAAAAAACTTAGATAGGACATGTAGCGCAAAATTAGACAACAATTGGAATCCAATTTAAAATGTAATTGTTTTTTCTCTCAACTTTGACTTTAATTATATACTAGTGTGTAGCATCGTGCATATGCACGGATACAATTAAAAATAATCACAATTATATGGTTCAAATTATATATATATTTTTAGGAAAAGTTCAAATTATACATGGTATCTATGGGGGTAAAAGCCCAAATTCGGATAGTGGGCCTTGGGCCTTATCCGAGGGCTAGAGTACGTCCGAGGAGGCATAAAGGGTTTTTTAGAGACTTCAAGATGAAGAGCTTCATGGGAGTTGAATGGGGAAGTGCTGTCCGAGGGGTATCCCCTCGCCGAGTACGTCAAACATCGATCAAGCCTGTAGTTAGACAGTGTAGGTGACCCTTCATAAAATTCCAGCGATAAGGACGAACTTCAAGCGCGTACCAAGAGGATAAGAATACATAAATATCTTAAAGAAAAGCTGCTACCATCGCATTAATTGTATCACAGCAACTTTTCTGGCCGCATTTATGTGGAAAAGGCCCCTGAACAGTACAATCTCAGCTACCATAACTCACAGAGAACCATAAAAGGATGTTGGATAGGACATGTACTCAAGTGAGGGTTTGGATGACCAACAAGTGTACGATCAGAATGGCTTGAAATGAACTATATAATGTAAGAGACCTCCCATAAGAGGGAGACAGAAAAAGAAAAGCAAAAACGAGAGAAAATGAATTACTGTAGCACTAAGAACTGATGGAACTTTCATCAATACATTGATTACACACATTATTGATCTACTCGGATGTTTGTTTTATTGATTTTAAGTGCTTTCTTGTATTTATTCATCGTACAAATCCTTATTTGCCGTTGTCCCATTCCCGAAAGGCCCAGCTCTTTTACTTACTCTCTACAAATTCATTGTGTTGGGCTCACTGGGCTTATATCCCAGACCTTTTGCACTTGGACTACAAATTGTGACCTTACAGTATCGGTTTACACTTTTTTTAAACCTTACATTTCTAAAATAGGTAATGGTTTCTCATTTTATATATTTATATATATATATATATATTAGAATTTAATTAGTTTTAGACTTTTCGATTTTTGCACTAAATAATTCACTTGCCACAAAAATTAAAAACTTAGATAAACACGTGACAAAAAATTAGACTCCTATTGAAATTCAATTTAAAACCTAATTAGGTTTGGACTCTTTTTTATATTCAATAATTCACTTGGCATAAAATTAAATGGAACACGTGGCGCAAAATTGATAATTCAATTAAAATCTAATTTGATTTTCTCTAAACTTTAGTTTTATATATATATATATATATATATTTATATAGATGGTAATATAGCTATACTCATTTTTTGAAGGGTTACATTGGATAGGCCCTCTAACACCATTAACATGGGGTTGTCTTGGTTAAGTATACGACATGTTTTTTGTTTGTTTGCATCTGACCTTATAAACCTTACAAACAGGTAGGTCCAGGAGAATAGCGGCAAACAAATTGATACTTTGAAATCGAAAACTATATTATAAAACAACTCTTTTTATTTTTAGTTGAGAAAACTATTATAAAACAAATTAAAGATTAGCTTATCCAGAGGGGAAAAAAACAATAAAAGATTACATATGGACTGTACGTCTGTCAGTGGGTTTGTCTTTAGCGTCACAACTTTAATTAATTGGTTTCAAGTTTCTCACGTTTGGGCAAAATCTATGGGTTGCAGGAGCTTTTGAGTGAAGTTGTGGTGTATTTTTGTAGTAGAATTTTTTTTTTCTTGTGTGTGTGTTTGTTTCTAAAAAGAAAGAAGGGGTACTTATTCAACATTATTTAAGAGAGTGTTTGTGTGTAGTATAACTTACCACATCCTTCCTTTAAAGTTATTATGATTTTTTAGTAGAGTTGTAGTGTGTCTTTTGTTAGAACATTTTTTCCTCTCCCTTGTGTGGGTATGTGTTTGTTTCTCCAAAAAAAAAAAAAAGGTAATTATCCCACATTGCTTAATAGAGCCTGTCAGTGGGTTTGTCTTTAGCGTCACAACTTTAATTAATTGGTTTCAAGTTTCTCACATTTGGGCAAAATTTATGGGTTGCAAGAACTTTTGAGTGAAGTTGTGGTGTATTTTTGTGGTAGAACTTCTTTTTCTCTCTCTTATGTGTGTGTTTGTTTCTAAAAAAAAGAATGGGTAATTATTCCACATTGTTTAAGAGAGTGTTTGTGTGTAGTATAACTTACCACACCATCCTTTAAAAGTTATAATGATTTTTTAGTGGAGTTGTGGTGTATCTTTTGTTAAAACCTTTTTCCCTCTCCCTTGTGTGTGTATGTATTTGTTTCTCAAAAAAAAAGAATAGGTAATTATCCCACATTACTTAAGAGGGTGTATTGTGTGTAGTATAACTTGCTCCACCTCCTTAAAAGTTATCATGACTTTTGAGTGGAATTGTGGTGTGTCTTTGTGTTAGCACATCTTTCTCTCTCCTTTGTCTCTGTGTGTGTGTATGTTTGTTTCTCAAAAAAAAAAAAAGGGTAATTGTCTCACATCTCTTAAGAGAGTGTGTTATGTGTAGTATAACTTGCCTCATATTCCTTTAAAAGTTACCATGGCTTTTGAGTGGAGTTGTAGTGTATCTTTATGTTAGAACATTTTTCCTCTCCCTTGTGTGTGTGTTATCAGGGACAGACGCCATATTTCAAACTCTCTTAAAAAAAAAAGGTGGCATTCATATGAATCATATAATAGGTGAGCAAGTTTTGCCCAAATGTTTTTTTTTTTTTGGCTCTGGGCTTAACTTTTCCTTCTAAATGCCACTTTTCTCCTTTTTTAAAACTGGCCTTTCCTCACCTATCTGCTTTTCTAAGATTTGCAAACAAAATTTAATTCTCATTATTAATTTGTTCAACTGCAAGAAAGGATATATGGCCCTTTGTTATTCTCTCCCTCAAATATTGTATTGGCATAAAAATTACACAATCTTCCTTTGTTTTCCAAACTTTTATCTTCTTTTATTTTGGCAATGTTTGAAAAAAAAAATCACTTTTTTTCATTTTGTTGAGATAATAAGTTGTGATTGGTATATCATTTTTACATGAATCAATCCATCCCTAACGTTACTTGTAATATACATCAATCACAATGTACTACCTCAATAAATATGAGAAAGGAAATTACAATTTTTTTTTCTTACTTATTTTTTTTCTTTGACATCCTTACTTTTATCCACTTATCCTATATCTTATTTTAATTAAACTAAGGAATTTTTTTTTTTAATTTTATATATCTCCAGCAGAGAAATTATAAAGTCTTCTAGTGGACAAGTGACGTGGTCTACCATTCCACTAAAAAACTCCCACCTGTGTAAAATTACTGAGTCAATAATCAGTTTCTATTTTAAAAATTTTCTAACTCAGCAATTTCAAACAAATAGTAGAATGATAAACCGCATCACTTGTCCACCATGATAATTTTCTCCTCCAACTGGTATTTGCACATGAAAGAATCCAAGTCCTACACACAAAGTTTTAATTTAGTTTATAGGTGAACCTTTAAATTTACTTCTTCCATCTATATTGTTCATGTTCCAAGTTCCAAGTCCAACCATTAATAAAACAAGAATACCAAACATGTCTGATAGCCGGCAAGACAAGTCGTTAGGACGTGGTTTCTAGTTTCTACTTGGTCCCACCATACTCTCTTTACTTCCGCTTCTCTCTGTCTCTCGGTCTCTAACTATTCTCTTCTCTTTTTTCTTGGTAGTTGGTATAACCATTCGCTCTCCGTCTCTCTCAGGCTCTTAACCATTCTCATTTCCGTGTATCACTCCCGCTGTTTCACATTGACTCTTGAAACAGCGAAGCTCCCACATAGTCGCATATCATTACTAGTCCCCACAGACCCCAGACAAGGACCAAACTGCCAAAACCCAAGTTCGGTTCCTCTCTGGATCTCTCCACAACACAAAAAAAAGCCTCACATTCTGCAAACTCAATTACCCTTTTATGAGCTCAGAATCTTTGTTAGTTTCATTATTTCAAAACTTACTTCCAATCCTCATACATCTTCCATTGTCCAAATGAGCTTAAAGAACCTCAAAGTTTTTAACTTGAGGACAATTCTCACTTCAGCTGCTCTAGTTTTAAGTTTGGTACACTTGGTCCAATGCCAAGATGTGAATGACTACAACGATAACCAATTTGATAACCCTGCAGTTCTTCCTCTTATCACACAGGTCGTTTACAGTCAGATTTCCAATCTGACTGCTGTTATTGGTCAGGATATTGGCAACCAGTCCAGCTTCTGCATTAGGGATTGGTGAGTGATCCCACTTTGTTTGCTCAAAAAAAAAAAAAAAAAAATGCATGGAAAGAATAGAAAATTGGATTTTGAATCTTATTATGTTGATTTCGTTTGGTTATGAAAAGTCAGCACAATTTAAGTAAATGGGTGAATTTGGTAAGCTAAATGAAGTTCTTGCTATTAATGGTACTTTGGATTCAATTGCTAGATTAGTAGTTTCTTATTGAAGCTTAAGCTGATTGAGAATGGTGTAATTTTTTTCTATTTATGCGTTTAAGATCGACATTTTAATTTCTTTTCTTTAGTTACAAATTTTTTGCCATATGTGTATTTTTGAATCCCATTAATCTTTTTATTTGTTTACCGGTATAAAAGGGTTGAATTTATTTGATTTTATCTTGAAGCTTAGTTTATTGTTTCAGGAATACTGACTGGGATCGAGCCTTTAATTTTTCAACCAACTTGGATTTCTTAGCTTCTTGCATCCAGAAGACTAATGGTATAAGTTCTTTTGATTAGAAAGAAAATGATAATGCTACTCTTTTGGTCAATGAGAAAATCCTGGAAAAAACTGTAGCTTAGGATTTTTGATATTTTAATATCTATTTTGCTGAATTAAAATATAACCATATGACTCAGTTCAAATGACCTTCTCATTTAATGGGGAAATCTTTACAACATTAATCATACGCTCTTGATGTTTGCATCCTTTTTTTTTACCTCAGTATTTTTGGCAACCGATTGAGATGTTCAACAATCAGCGAGAAGCTGCATGTTGTTAGTGAACCAATGTAAAAACTGCGAAAGAGTAATGATTTAGTGGTCATTCATGCCTGATTATTGGGTTGCTAGATAGATGTATATTAGATTATATGTTCTTAGAATGTTTGGGATACTGTAGAATTTGCTAGATCTATTATTTTCATTTCTTTTCTTGTGAAAATTCAGTAATTGTATGGCACATTGAGTTCAACATAATTATCATTTTGTTACTGATAAGGTTCACTCTCTCTTCAACGAATATTTACTTATCAGGAAAAGAATGCCATGGTTCACATTAATTCATTTCCTATATGTTAAGAATGAGAGTCAATTTACAAACCATCAATTTCTTCTAGCTACAAATTAGTAAGCTGCTACTGTCCTGGAAAGCTGCCAATTAGTAAGCTGCCACTATCCTCCTGATATTGCATTTCTTCGGCAAGTTGTAATGAGGAGGGTCTTAGAAATTCTTTCTCCATAAATCTGACCAACTATGAATTTTTTGTCCTTGCTGACTTTTCTCAATCTACTTGAGAATCTTTTTAGGTTAACATCTCTATATCTTTATCTATTCATGGTGGTTTTCACTCTCCTACAGGAGACATTACACATCGCTTGTGTTCAGCAGCAGAATTGAAGTTTTACTTCAATAGTTTCTTTGAAAGATCTGGGAGTACCAATTACTTGAAACCTAATAAGAACTGTAATTTAACCTCATGGGTAGAAGGCTGTGAGCCAGGATGGGCTTGTAGTGTTGGCTCGAATCAGAAGGTTAACCTAAATGATTCAAAGGTCATCCCCGCAAGAACACTCAACTGTCAGGCTTGTTGTGAGGGTTTCTTCTGCCCTCATGGTCTTACCTGCATGATTCGTAAGTATTTGAGAGTCCTGTATATGCTTTCTTTCTATAAAAACCTGGAGGAGCTTCTAATTGAGAAAACTTCAAACGTCAATTGTCTTGTAGACATCAATTGCCATAATAAATTTGTGATACCAAGTTATTAAAATAGGAGCCACATATAAATGTTACCATTGGGATAAAAATTTATGAAAGGTCAACCATTTCCCCCCATATCTCCTAGGAATCAAGTAGTACTTATACATATGTACTTTTTCTTTTTCCTTGGTTAAAAGCTGTCTCTGATGTTTCTTCTGATTGTTGGCATTTGATATCATGGTCTTGAAGCTTGCCCATTAGGTTCCTATTGTCCCCTTGCAACTCTCAACAAAACTACTGGTGTATGTGAACCGTAAGTTCCGCTTCCAGTCCTAAATATCACTTCATTTATGGTATGGCTTATGTGCTTACAGAATATATGAAGATGCTATATGTTTCTGCAGATATCTGTACCAACTACCTCCAGGGAATCCAAACCATACTTGTGGAGGAGCAAGTATTTGGGCTGATGTTGGTAGTAGCAGTGAGTTATTCTGTTCAGCTGGATCATATTGTCCAAGTACCACCAGCAGACAGACTTGCACTAGTGGGTATAAAAAATTTTCTCATTATTGATCACTTAGCAACCTTCTCTAATGTTTTGCTCATTGCAACCTTGTACTTTGTTTTTGAATAATGTTTTAGCTTGATATGAAAGAGTGAAAGGGTGCTTTCATTGTTGTGGACTTAGAAGCCTTCGTATCTTAATGCATGTATTTAATTTATTTGGAGCTATTAGAGCTTGATCTTCTTTTGGGGGAATATGAGTTGAAGTAAAAAGAACTTCTATTTTTTATAATTGCCTTTCTTGCCTCTGTGATTATTTCCTAATGCTGTCATTTTTTTCATGGGACTAGACATTACTGCAGGATGGGTTCTACATCTGAGAAAAGTAAGTTTTTTTCCTCTCCCCCAATCCCTCCCCCTTTCAACTAAATTTCTGAAAAAGTTTTACGTAATATATAGCAATGCATGTGTCTGCATGCCTTTGTGTAAAATAGTGTTTTGTATACAGTTAATTTTCAAAATTTATATGTTTGCTAGTTTCAATATTCCTATGCCTGTATATTTTTGGAGTTCGATTTCACTGTTCTTCTGGGTATGAAGTGCATTTAACTCTTAACCAACCACCTTGCAGGCTGCTTTAAGTTGACTTCTTGTAATCCAAACTCTGCAAACCAAAATCTTCAAGCATATGGAATAATGTTGTTAGTAAGTTGCTCCCTTTACTTCTGAACCATAAACTTGATAATGATCTTGCCTGGCTCCATCTCTCAGCATCTTCAATTTTTCTTGAAGCAAACTATGCAAGTCTTAATGCTAATATCCCAGAAACTCTGAGAAAATTCTCAGTTTCAATTTGCATTTTATTGATTTTCTATACAATCAGCAGATTTTGATTCTGTGTTACATAATAAGAAGTGTGCTCCTAGCCATGGCCCACCATCCCCCCCCCAACACAATTAACCCATGGTTAACATCAGGCCAAAAAAAAGGGAAAAAAAGAAGAAGAAAATTTGTTAGTAGAAATTGATGTAATTCAATTACTTTTGCAGGCTGCTTTAAGTACTCTGCTACTCATCCTTTACAACTGTTCTGACCAAGTTCTAACGGCTAGGGAAAGGAGACTAGCCAAATCCAGAGAAGCAGCAGCCAGAAGTGCAAGGGAGACAGCAAAAGCACGTCAGAGGTGGAGATCAGCAAAAGATGCTGCAAAGAAGCATGCAAGTGGATTGCAAGCTCATCTATCACACACATTTTCTCGTAAAAAAGATGCAAAGGATCCCGAGAAACTTAAGATTTTGGATCGAGTTAAATCTGACATAGATGATGATCCATTACCACCTCCACATCCAAGTATGTCAGCTACCCATCTACCCTCAAGAGAAAATAAAAAGGAACCCAGTGAGCTCATGCAGATAATGCATGAAATTGAAGATAACCCTGATAATTATCAAGGTATAAGTATTGGAACTGGGGATATGAGTTCTCATGTAAATGTGCCAAAGGGAAAACAAACTCATACCCAAATTTTCAAGTATGCATACGCTCAACTTGAGAAAGAGAGAGCTCAGCAGCAAGAGAACGAGAAACTTACCTTCTCAGGAATAGTTAATTTGGCTACTCATCCAGAAACCAGGAAAAGGCCTCTGATTGAGATTTCTTTCAAAGATCTGACCCTTACCTTGAAAGCAAAAAATAAGCATCTATTGAGATGTGTTACTGGGAAAATTAAGCCTGGCCGCATTACTGCTGTCATGGGTCCATCTGGGGCTGGAAAAACAACATTTCTTTCTGCTGTAGCAGGAAAGGCAATTGGATGCAGGATGACTGGTTTAATTCATATAAATGGAAGGAATGATTCAATCCACTCATATAAGAAAATCATTGGTTTTGTGCCACAAGATGATATTGTACATGGAAACTTGACAGTGGAAGAGAATCTCTGGTTCAGTGCAAAGTGCAGGTACGCCCTATTTGCTCCTTGCAAATTCCTACTGCTTATCTTGTATACTCCATAACTGTGGCCATCATCTTCACTTGACTGATGGAGGTTTGGTGCCAATGTTTATCATCAACATGCCATAGATGAAAAGTATAGAACCTAAAATCCATAGTCATTTTTCTTTTTCAATACTAAATCATCGATAATCTTTGATCTGCATGATTATTTTTCTGTCAATCTTCCTATATTAACTGCTGCTTTTTATTTATTATTATGGACTTTTGTCGTGTAGACTACCCACTTACTTGTCAAAACCGGATAAAGTTCTAGTTGTTGAAAGAGTTATCGAGTTCTTGGGGCTTCAGACAGTGCGGGCATCGTTGGTTGGAACAGTGGAAAAGCGAGGAATATCTGGGGGCCAGAGAAAGAGAGTAAATGTTGGATTGGAAATGGTCATGGAACCTTCACTATTGATCTTAGATGAACCCACATCTGGTTTGGACAGTGCATCATCTCAGCAACTTCTTAGAGCACTTCGACGTGAAGCACTTGAAGGGGTAAATATCTGTATGGTGGTTCACCAACCAAGGTAACTTCTGTAACCACAAGTCTGCATAATTTGAAAATCTCTTTCAATCTTTCGTCTTCTTATTGTTTCTTTTATGTTATGTCACTTGTATTTTCCATGTCATTTCCAAAATATTTTACTATAATTTGGTACAAGACTAAAAGGGCATCTTTGGTGACTAAAGTAGGGGCCTTTTGGTATGATTTTTTACTATTAACTATAAATGATTATTTGTTCAGCATAATAGGAAGTAATACCAGTTTTTCATGTGTTACATGTTGAGTTTTAAGATGGGTCTAACATTCCAGCCGGTGAGATGTACAAAGAGATAAATAATACTGAAAGCTGATCTAGTGCTTTTTAACTCAAATTTCTAGGATTGGTTTATGTAATCAGCATAAAGCAATATGCACAGCAAGATTTACAGGTACCTAACTATAAACAATGACAACTACATATAGACCAGGGGGGGGCCACGGCCCCCCGGGCATTTTGAATTTTTTTTTTTACTAATATATGCTACTATATATTATATAATAGATTTGGTTCAAAATTTTCATTTTTGTCTCCCCCTTCCAAATTGAACTCAAAATTTAAATAATAATGCCACGGACACAGCTTTTTTCACAACAATTTTCACAATTGTTGAAGTGGTCAAATGTGATTGGGGGAGAAAAAATGGTAGCTCCATGAGTAAGATGACTCAAAAAGTTTGGGTTTTTAGAATTTGGGTGCTACCATGTTGTCTAGCTCCACCTAATTTTTATTGTAACTATGGAGCAAACATTTACTATCATGCATATTACCAAAATTAGGTTTTGCTACAAAATAAAAAAAATATTTTGTACATTATTTATATTTATATATATATATATATAAAATGATATTCTAATAGATGCTTTCATTTTGTACATAAAAAGGGAAATTGTTGTGAGTTTTAGTACATAAATTAGTCATAGATGAATTTAATGATACAAAATGAAGGTCGAGTTCCATTTTGATATATCATAAATGATCAAGTTGAAATATATTAAAAAACAATTATTTGTATATATTATTTTGTTAATACTCAATGGATACTAGTTTTATTTTTTAAGTATTACTTTAGCTTTAAATTTCATGTATTTTCTTAATCTTGAATGATTAAAAAAAAAAAAAAAAATTATTCATATTTTGGCCCCCTTTTAAGTTAAATATCTGGTTTCGTCCCTGCCTATAAAGTTATAAAGTTTCTTTGAATGCTTATCGGATCCTATATAGGCTTGGCTAATTCTTATGAGCTATAATTTTGATTAAGAAAGACATCATAAATCTCATCTTAGATTCTATGGAATATTTTAAGTTTGATTTTAATTTTACTTTTCTTCTGTCATTTATTAATGGGTGAAATTTCTGCATCAGCTATGCCTTGTTCAAGATGTTTGATGATTTGATACTTCTGGCAAAAGGTGGTCTTACAGCCTATCATGGACCAGTGAAGAAAGTTGAAGAATACTTTGCTGGCCTTGGGATCAATATCCCAGAGCGAATAAATCCTCCAGACTATTTCATTGACATTTTGGAGGGTATAGTGATGCCAGGTGGCAGCTCAGGAGTAAGCCATGAAGATCTACCTGTCTGTTGGATGCTTCATAATGGGTATTCAATACCCCCTGATATGAAGCTGAAAGCTGCAAGAATTGCTAGGTCTTCAATAGATGTAATTCCAGCTAATGAACTCAATCATGCTGGTGCTGGAACGGTGGAAAATTCTTTTGTTGGAGAGTTATGGCAAGGAATGAAAAGCAATGTGGTGCTGCATCGAGATAAGATACGACTTAATTTTTTGAAGTCCGAGGACTTAACAACGAGGAGAACTCCAGGTGTATTGCAGCAATACAGATACTTTCTTGGAAGGTAAATAATTATATGTTTTAGATACCCTAAAGTATCACATTTTTCAGATAATTTTTTTGCTGAAATCTAAAAGATGGTTAACAATCCCAAATTCCCATTTATTTTCATGTACTCATCATCAGAATAATCATTTTTCTTTTAAGTTATGGATCATAATAGGACTTTTCAAAAAGATCTGTTTGGCTCTTGAAATAACTAGGAAAGGAGAGGAAAATGTGATAAGTATGTTCTTTCTTATGCATCTTCAAACAATTACAAACATTTTCTTCCTTTGAATTGTATTTTTTGAAGACCAAATGGAGGGTAAAAGGTTGGTCATGTGACTCAAAAAATTTGTTGGTTATTCTAGTGAGTCATATTTCTTTAAAACATAATGACATCCTATTTTTCCCCCCATTTTAGGACATGTTATAAAATAATATGAATGTTTTGGGGCTCCTGTCTACTGATTAGTTCAATACTGCAGTCTTTTCATTAGTTGCTGAAGCTTGATCTTCTATATGCCCACGGCATTTCAGGGTTGGTAAGCAGCGATTACGGGAAACTAGAATACTGGCAATGGATTATCTAATCTTATTACTTGCTGGAGCTTGCTTAGGATCACTTGTTAAAGTGAGCGATCAAACCTTTGGCGCAGCTGCTTATACTTATACCATAATTGCAGTTTGTAAGTCCAAATATTCTGTTAGCCACTTCATAAGGCTTTCTTTGAACTTGCTTTGTTGATTTATACACACAAAAATCTTAATAGGAGTAAGAGATACTTGCTTCCAGAGAAATTTGGGTTATTGTTTCTTGTTAAAACAACAAACTGTATTCTTCTTTATACAGACTAAAATCTATAGAGGAACAATCAGTAACATGTCAGATTTGTCTTTAGTGAATCTGTCTGGTTGCCAAGTCAAATAACACCACATGATATCCATAAGCACAAAGGTTACTTCCTTACTGTGATCCTTATTACTGATTTCAGCTCTTCTATGCAAAATTGCGGCTTTGAGATCATTCTCCCTGGACAAATTACACTACTGGAGAGAGAGTGCTTCTGGCATGAGCAGCTTGGCTTATTTTCTCTCTAAGGATACAATTGACCATTTTAATACAGTGATCAAGCCTGCTGTATATCTCTCTATGTTTTATTTTTTCACGAACCCAAGATCTACCTTTGCAGATAACTACTTTGTATTGTTCTGCCTTGTGTATTGTGTAACTGGTATAGCCTATGTGTTGGCCATAGTTTTCGAACCTGGTACAGCCCAGCTGGTGAGTAAACAGAAGCACGCCTTAAAGAAATGACAGAATTTTCCTCTTAACTGGTTTGGAGGAAAGTTTCTCTAACCCACTACATGGCAACTGAAAAGACTATCCACATGTATTTTTAATCACATGACTTGTTTAAAATTTTTAATGAATGATGTGATTTCATACATGTGGATGATCTTATAAAATGCTGTGTAATGGATTTGAGGAGATTCCTCCAACCTGGTTTGGGGGAAAATTTTGTCTGCAAAGAAATGGAAAAAATTTGGTTTCAAACATTTTTGGAGCTATCTTGCTTCAACCCATGCTTACGCACAAGACTACCCCTCTTCTTGAAAGTTTCACGGGGACAACTTTACAACGGTGGACGACCACCTGTAGGGGGTTTACTGCACAAGGCCCCTGCAGAGGAAAAGCTTTAATCTCAGTGATGCTTAGTGTGATGTGGCGATTAAAGAAACCATCCATGTGTAGTTTTAGTCACATTACTTTTTTGATGAGTCATATAACTTGTTTAAATATTACACATGGATTATCTTATAAATCGCCACATAATAGCTTGGAAAAAATAGCTCCAAACATGTTTTGAGCCAAAGAAAATATCAGCTTACCAATTTAAATTTTTTTATATTATTTATTTTCACTGACAAGGCACTGTTTCTTGCAGTGGTCAGTTCTTCTTCCAGTTGTTTTGACTCTCATTGCCACACAGCCAAAAGATAGTGAATTTATGAAGATTTTAACTAATCTATGCTACCCGAAGTGGGCTTTGGAGGGATTCATCATTGCAAATGCTGAAAGGTAAGGCAAAATTATCCTTCCTCTGAAGAGAGTAACTTTTTATTTTTTTTACAGTAAGTGGCGGTGGGAGATGTGAACCCAGGTTCCCCAATAGAGAGAACTGGGCTATGCCATTGAGTTATATGGCTCTTAGTCTAAACAAAGTAACTTACATATGTGTGTGACGTACATGTTGCGCCCATTATACATGCAACATGCGTAACCAAACTAATTTGCAAATTAAAGTTCAAGTTTCTAACTCTCCATATCAAGAAAACATGGATTAACTGGCTGGACTCTTAACGCAAAAAATTCAACACACATCTTAAGTGGGTTTTGATTTTCTTTATATCAGACCTGGGATACAATTAAATATTCATGTTTGTGAATAAACCCCTTGGATTGAGGTTTGAGCTGCTCAAATCTGGGAAAACCCATTTTTGCCTATCATGAGCTGGATCCCGAATCAAGATACTTGAACGGCCATTAGATTATATATGATTTCTAATCCCCCTCCAACCCCCCCCCCCCTCCGGCCGCCGCCGCCCCTCTTCCTTTAAATGATTACAGTTTCCCTGATATTGTATTATCTTTTGCACTACAGGTATTATGGAGTGTGGCTGATAACTAGGTGTGGTTCACTTCTAAAAAGTGGTTATAACCTTCATCATTGGAGTCTATGTTTAGCCATCCTTATCCTAATTGGAATTTTTAGTCGTGTGATAGCATTTTTTTGTATGCTGATCTTCCAAAAGAAGTGAGATCAGACTAATTGACATTCTTTTTCCATACTACATATACACAAACCACAATTTATGCTACTTTGAGAGGATTGTATCACTGTAACATGTCTTGAAAATGAGATAAAGGTTCATTAAAGTTCTCAGTTTAATCTGCTGGCTAACACAGGCTGAATCATGTAAAAGGTGTTTGACCAGATCATGTTGTATATCATAGGATTTAATGGTGCAAACTTTTGATGAGGATTGGTTGGCTTCTCTAGGGGAGAGGTATCTCAGAGAGGTTGTACATTTGAATCCAGTTTTGTTTCTGGTTTATTGTTTGTAGAAACAGTGGTTTCACTTCCTCCTCTCACACAACAGTGTGTAGGGCTATTCGAAATAGTGCAACATTTATTAGTGGTGCCTTTTATATTTAAAATGCATTATAATTATAATTATTTTTTTAAGTTTAAAGTTCACTATTCTTACTTTTTTTTTTTTTTTGAGAATCGAGTTCACTATTCTTACTTATTGAAATGAAAAATTACTAATTAATTTATGGTATGATAATAATAAATTAGATATTTTTTTTTTGAAAGAGTTTCAACCTATAGCGTCCACTCCTGATGATAGCTGTTTATCACCAGACTAAGACACCAATTAGTTTTTGGTGTAGGCGAGAATTGAACCTCAGATCTCTTATACAACTATCAGAAACTTTACCAGTTGAGCTAACTGGAATCCACAATTAGATTTTAAAACGTAAAACCACCTAACAACGTCAACTTGCCTAAACAAAGACAAATTTTAAAGCATGGTATTACTCTAATTTATCTAACACATAACTCAAAGGAATTTATACTTACCAAATCAAAACTAATTTCATATAATAATAATAAAAAATATATAAAATGTCATGGTTTAGGCAAAAAATTTAAAACCCCCCCCCCCCCACCCCCCCCAAAAAAATAACGATCTATTATGCTTTTAAAAAAATAATAATAATAATTAACTTTAGGTAATTGAGGTGATACATGATAAAGGATAGGAAAGCTAGAATCTAATTTTCGATTGGAATATTAGTATTGATAGAAATAGAGATTGTTTGGCGTGTGATCAAATGGAAGTTTTGATAACTAAAGTTGACGATTTACCATGTGGGAGATGCATGTTTATGAAAATTGAAACATGAACTTGTTATTGGCAATTGCTCATCATTGATAACTCAACATATCTACAACAATTCTTTTTAAACAATTTAAAATTTATAGTGGGTTGGATTTCTATTGGTCCACAATATTGGGGTCTTATGGGAGCGAGAAAAGGAATAAATAACTCATCTATATTTATATATATCTAAAAGTTGAAGTGTAGCATTTATTATTGCTATACTTCTGTTAAGCCACATCAGTACCATGTCATTATTTTTATTTTCATTCATTTTCTATTAGTGTTTTAAAAAATTTATACTTCAACTTCCATAACACCCATGACTCCCTATCTCCATTGTTTTCAACTTCCCATGTAACTTCTTTAATGTCTGAGACTCTCCATTTCCTCATTTCTTTCCTCTTCCTCTCCTCATTGAACCCAACCATTTCGTACCTGTTCAGTTGCCATTGTCCTTATAAAACCAAAGAGATCATGTATAAAACAGTTAGATGTCCTCTATCTCTCTTAACTGGAAGAGGAATAGTTTTGGATTTAGCTCCTGCAAAAAGAACAAGACCAATGGTATTAGAACAATGGTTAAGATTATTAGCTCTCTACTTCCTCACTCTAAAACCCAACTCTATATGTCCAATCACATTACACCACCTAGCTAATAATATCCTGCTTTCATTTCAATATGACATACTCTATCTCTCGCTGAGGCTTAGCTTTTATTTGATGGTGAACTATGGTTTTGAGATTTTTTTGGTTGTGACCCACAAAGGTAAACTCTTTTTTCTTAGTCTCTTTGGTGATTTTGTGAGGTTTTCTCATGTGGGTTTTTTGAATTAGGTTTATTTATAAGGTATGTGTATGAGGGTTTGCTTTAAAGTTGTGCTCTTTGCTATGATTTTGTGGTTGTGCTCTTTGCTGTGATTTTGTGGTTGCGCTCTCTTTCTGCACCATGTAATATTCAAAATTTTAAAGTTTTGTTATGTGGGTATTTGAACTTTGACCTCTACATGAGGCATTTGTAAATGGGTGCCTTCAAAAACTTTAAGAGCTGTTTTTTTATATTCTGTTTTGTTGGACTGCCTTGGTTTTGAGGGTTTGGGTTCATAATTTCCTCTAATTTTCATAGATTATTCATTAAAGTTTTGGTCTTTTTGCGATTGGGTTCTTTGTTATTGATTTATATTGCTCAATTTTTTTCAACTTATTGAATTTTGGGTTCATTAAGCCAGGTTTATATGCAATTCAAGTTTCGTTAGTTATTCAAAAAAGAAAAAAAAAAGATTACTCAGTAACAATGCGTTATAGATAAGAGTGTGTAAAATTAGAATATTTTTTGCTTCTTCACTCGAAGTTCCTATGTGTTCATGAGTATGCAATGTGATTGGAATGAAAGTCCAATGTGTATGAAATGTTTTGCCTAAGCCTAATGCGTTATAGGCTTCCTCTCTCAACTGTTATAGGCTTTCACACATTAACATTCTATATGTCCAATGCATTATAGAAACTTAGGTTTAGAATTTTTTTTGCCTTCACTAAGTTCTTTCAATTATCTTATGTGAAATAGGGAAAATGTTTTGTACAGAAAATATTGTTAATGCTCAATTTAATTTCTTCCCATTCTTGATGTATTGTTTCCGACAATTTAGGTGTGTTCTTTTTGTAAACACACAGGCTTACTACTCTTTTGGGAAATTATAGCAGCATTTTTATTTTCATTATCCACATCATATTTGAATAAACTATCTAAATATTATAATAATGGTAATCAAAGTCTTTTCTAAAATGGTTCTTAAATATAAAAGTTTTATGACTTTATGAGTATATTTTCTATTGTTTGAATTAAATTAAATGACAATCAATTGCCTCCACCATTTTATCAGGGAAAAAAAAAGTTTTAGGTTTTAATTTTTTATTATTAATTATTATCAATAAATCACAATAAGTATTCAAATAATAGTTACATTCTTACTATATATGAAAATATATAGTCTACAAGTATGAGAGTAATATTCAACAACACAAAAATTTACACCATGATTTGTCTTCTTTTAATTTTTCTACTTCTTCTTTATTATTATTATTTTTATTATGTCAATTTGCTTGATAGAAATTTAGACTCCTTAACCAAACAAGATTAACCTAGTTAATTAGCCAAGTGATTAACTTAGTCAATTTATGCAAATCTAGGTTATCACAATCACACAATCATATCAAGAATATAAAGCAGCGGAATAATAAATAACACAAGATATGATCACCTAGGAAACCACACAGTAAAAACCTGGGGAGGATTTAACCTAGCTATTCTCAAGGTAAACTGAATCCACTATGCGAAAGAATCAAAGTTCATATAAAAGGACTTACAAACTCCCCGCTTGACTTCCTAATGCTACCCACCAGTAGAACTTACTGACACGACCACGTGCAAACTTCAAATCCTCAGACTCTTTCTTTCTTGAATTCTCCAATTAGCAACAAGCACCCACGCTTGTAATTCTTTAAACTCCAATGGCAGCAATCGAGTTGATCATCAAGATATTGAAATAATCTCTATCTTGAAAACCCTAAGTTTATGTGAAGGAAAGCTCCTCAAGTATCTCACAAGAGATTCACACAAACCGCAAATATGAGCAACAAAGACTTAGAGAGGATTGGGTACAAAACCCTAGATACAAAAGAGGCACTCTCTTTTCTCTCTCTAAAAAGCTCTAAAAAACGTGGCTTAGGGTTTCCTTTATATAGTGGGAGAAGTAGATTTGAAACCCTAATCCTTAATGGGCTTAAGCTGTTGTTTGGGCCGACTTAAAATTCTGCAGATACGATTTTCGATTGATCAAGTCTGTTCTTCGATCAATTGAACCAGGCAGAATACGAAGTCTTCTTCCTGCAGCTTGTATGTTCTTGAATCTTGACTTGAATCACCTTGAGCATTGTCTAATAAAACCTATAAACTCTAAGATCTATATCTAGACAAGTTTATGTTGACGATTTTCCAATTGTTTTAAACATTTAGAACCTAACAAACTCCCCCTTTGGCAATTCGTGACAAAACTTTCATACAAAATGAAATGCTCAAATACAAGAACAACTCAATACAATAAAATGCCCATTATAACAAATTCAACCTAACTACTATCCATCAGTTCCAAGTGTAGACAGCAACTCAGGCTGTGTTTGTTTCGTGTAAAACGTTTTCCGGAAAATACATATTTTCCGGAAAAGGAAAATATTTTTAAGTGTTTGGTTGAATTATGAAAATTGTTGTGAAAAATATTTTCATGTGTTTGGATGTATTCTAAAAATGCTATTTTCCGGAAAATTTTTCACATTTTCTCAACATCCAAACAAATTCAACAACAACCAATCCAACAACAAATTTCGGCAATAAAAACACAACACATCAACAAGAACAAGAACAACAATAACAATAAATTTCGGCAACAACAATCAGTTCATCCAAAAAAAAAAAAAACAACAACAACAATCAAATTAAAAAAAAAAAAAAAAAACAAATTGAGAGATCGAGGAAGAGAGAGCGTGGAGGCGATACGTCTGGTTCGTGGATCGGCGAGCTCGAGGAGGCGATGGGTTCTTCGTGCTCGTGGGTCTGGGTTCGTCGTGCTCGTGGGTCTGGGTCTGGGTCTGGGTGAAGGCGATGGGTTCGTCGTGCTCGTGGGTCTGGGTGAAGGCGTGCTCATGGGTCTGGGTGAAGGCGTGCTTGTGAGTCTGGGCGCAGTGCGACTCGTGGGTCTCGCCGACGCGGTGCGACTCGTGGCTCTTGCAATGCGACTCGCTGGGTCTCGCCAACGCGGTGCGACTGGTGGGTTCGTGGGTCGAAGGTTGCCGGCGATGGGCTCCGGTTCGTGCTCTCTCTGGGTCGAAGGTTGCTGGGTCTCTCGTGCTCTCTTCTCTCCTTTTCCGGAAAATTTCATTTGAAGTGAAAATAAGGCCGGAAATCCATTTCACCCGTTTTTGGCATTATTTTCGGTCAACCGGAAATGGTTTTCAGTTTGACCAAATTTGAAGGAACAGCCAAACACCCAATTTTCCGGAATATAATTTCCGGAAACCGTTTGAAGCCAAAACAAACGGACCCTCAATTGAATCAACCTGTATATTTCCTGAAACACTCAACAAACGCATAAACGCATGTGTGAAAAAAATACAAGTAAATCAAAATTAAATTCTTTACTTCACAAAACACAAAACAAAGACATATATCATGAATAACTCATAAATAAAAATCAATGAGCAGTGAACAAGAAACAAAAATAAAAACATAAGTAAACTAACTCTCCCCTTAAGTTAGATACAACAAAAAGTTTTTATTTATATTCTCCCCTTTCAAAAATAATTTCAACTCCCTCTAAATAAGACAAACACGATTCCCATAAATCAATAATTTCTCCCCCTTTTTGTCACGTATTGACAAAGACAACCCATACAAAGAGTAAACAGTCAACATACGCAATAAAGGATAAGAGAAAATAGAGAATCAAGGGGACACAAACCACTTCAACTCTATAGAAAATAGAGACAACTCCCCCTATGAACAGCAACAACTCCCCCTAAGAACCACAAAGGTTAAAAAAAATTTCCCCCTATAAAAATAGGAAAAACAAAACAAGTTTCGGAAAAAACAGTTTAGAGGAAAAATAAAGGAGGGGAGGGGGGAAAGACACACAAACCAATGTTAAAAATTAAAGTAAGGATACACATAAAGAAAAAATATTCTCTCTTTCAATAAATGCAAACTTGACACTATGTGACCCATAAACAGTTGCATGAATAGAGAAAAATATTTGCACATTGATTATCCATCATATCTCTTAAGAAAAATATTTTCTACAGTTCACACATAAGAAATAACATATACTAGAATGTACAAAACTCAAAAAATTAATCAATCAATTTTTAAATCAAGTTGAGTACCCAATTTAGCAAAGTGTATGCATATTATGTTGTGAAAACAATGAGAGATATGACTGCAAAATTGCAAGATGGATACAAAAACAATGTAATGCATGTGAATCCTAAACACAAATGATGCATGAAAAAAATTTGATCAAAAACATAGAAACTGAAAATTTTTCAGTTTCGATCGATCGAGAATCAATCGAACATCAATCGAGTCAGGTAGACTCAAACCAAAAATTTTAATCACAATTTCGATTGATCGAAAAACAAGTTCGATTGATCGAAAGTCTGGAAAAATTAGATTTTTGAAAAACAGAGCATTTTAATGCAGAAACTCCTCAAAGCACATTGTTTTATAAAAAATGCATGAATCTGAGATGAAAAGTTTTTCAAAAACACTTGAATTTAACCCAGATCTTCCAAAATCAAGATTTTCAATCAATTTGTCCTCAAAGCGCAAACATTATACACATTTTGCATTAAAATCAAGGAACTTTTAATCTTGGATGACCACAACAAAATCACACACAATATAATGTACCAAGCTTAGCAAAGAGTAACTTGTGTAGTGTGTGCAACTAGCAAAACCTTGAGATACATGTGAGGTGATATGTGAATAGCAATCAATCACAAAGTCTACAAAATTCATCACATAAAATTTAAAAGAGACTATCACCTAAAGAGTTACATCATATAACTCCCACATCTCTTAGAACATAAGCTTGCAATCATGTAAATTTCTTGAATTTGCCTCATAATATACACACCAATTTTAATTATGTGATTTGGCATCAAGCCTAATAGTACACACCAATTTTAAGTATTAAGCAATTAAACCGAGGTTACACCTTATGTTCTTTTTGTGCATGTGCTACACTTTCTCGAGCACAAAATCTTATGATATGCACTAAGGCGTTCATAATTGGTTAGTGAACAGTAGTGAGATGGTTATTTATGCCTTTATCAAAAAGATCAAGTCCGACAGTCAAATAAGATGTGACTTCAAGATTAAGACAAAGTAATAAACACCATAGACATCTTTCCTACACAACATGCACTACAAAGTTTCAACTAGTAAAGTGCAATAAATAAGCTCATCAAAACTAAATAAGGTACATAAACTTGTTATGTAAAGATAATATGACCAATCCTTAATTATAAATCCAAGATGTGAAATACAAAACACAAAAATCTTTTTGGTTTTAAAAATTATATGACCAAAAACAAAAAAGCACATATTATGCTAAATGAACAATGCAAATACAATGCATGACAATGCTTGACTAAGTTATAGAGGGTACACAAAAAAGAAATATCAATTTCTTAATTAACCCTTGAGTACATGTACAAACTAGTACATACTCGCACAAAATCATAAATAGCTTAGCATAGACTATTCAAGTTTCTCCACAATGTCAAGCATGTTCTAAATTATGATAGAGATATTATAACTCATGTAATTCTCAAGAAAAATAAAACAAGACACAAAATAAAATATTTTTGTCTTTTTGAAATTTTTCAATGGTTTTGGATTTTTCTTTAAAACAAAACAATCAAAGAAAATAAAACAACCAAACACTAAAACAAAACATGTCCACAATTAATTGAAAGAATTAAATCAAGGACAGGTTAGCAACACTCACCTTAGAGAATCTTTTCTCACCCATTTAGCACGAGTATTCAGCTTTGTAGGTGAAAATCCATGAGAAGCAGAGTGTATTTGAGGAATTACACAAATTTTCTAAGAAAGACTGAAATCCTGCAAATTTCTTTCACAAGCCAACAAGGTCAAATTTTTCAAAAAAATATGAAACAATTTATTTGGACTTATAGCAAGAGAAATATCATTAAATATCTTAAATTGAAACACAGAATGCTTAAATTTCAATTTATGACAATTAGGACAAATGTGACCACAGACACCACAAAAGTGACAAATAGGAACAAATTTAGGAACATCAGTATTCTTAACAACAAATCTAGTCTCAGATTTTGGTTTTTGCCTCAACAAAGAACAATTTGGTCTAATATGACCAACACCACAAAGGTGACAGGTAGGCACAAAAACAGATTTATTATGCTCTCTAACAGTAGGCTTAGACTTAGGTTTAAAAATTTCAGCGTCTACATCAGAACTTTTACCTTTGTCTAACCTAGCAAAATAAGCATTTTCTTTATTATTCCTCTTAAAATGAGGGATATAAACTTTCTCAGTTTTAGGCTTAAGATAAACAGAAACACTTCTGTTATCAATAGCAGACTTGGTACTAGTCAAATTTTCAATTTTAGCTTTAGATTCAACTAACTCTTGTTCCAAACTTTTCATCAGCAGACTTGGTACTAGTCAAATTTTCAATTTTAGCTTTAGATTCAACTAACTCTTGTTCCAAACTTTTCATCTTCTCATCTTAAAAGGAAATTTGATTTCTCAAAAATTCATTCTTTTTATTAGACTCATCTAATCTCACAATAAAATCCTCTTTTTCAAGATTAGCCAATTTTAACTCTTCCTTGAATTTCTTAAAATTTTTTAAAGATTTAGACAATTCCTTATGAAGAGTTTCAAAAGCATCAAAAAAATCAACAGAAGCGTGAGCAGAAACATGATCAGAAAAATACTTTAAATTATCCATGACAACATGGGTCAAGGATCAGCTCTTAGATTAAAAGATCTAAAACAAAAGAGCTACCTGCTCTGATACCACTTGATAGAAATTTAGACCCCTTAACCCAACAAGATTAACCTAGTTAATTAGCCAAGTGATTAACTTAATCAATTTATGCAAATCTAGGTTATCACAATCACACAATCATATCAAGAATATAAAGCAGTGGAATAATAAATAACACAAGATATGATCAGCCAGGAAACCACACGGTAAAAACCTGGGGAGGATTTAACCTAGCTATCCTCAAGGTAAACTCCACTATGCGAAAGAATCGAAGTTCATACAAAAGGACTTACAAGCTCCCCACTCGACTTCCTATGCTACCTACCAGTAGAACTTACTAACACGACCACGTGCAAACTCCGAATCCACGAACTCCTTCTTTCTTGGATTCTCCAATCAGCTACAAGCACCCACGCTTGTTATTCTTTAACCTCCAATGACAACAACCGAGTTGATCATCAAGATATTGAAATAATCTCTATCTTGAAAACTCTAAGTTTATATGAAGGAAAGCTCCTCAAGAATCTCACAAGAGATTCACACAAATCGCAAATATGAGCAACAAAGACTTAGAGAGGATTGGGTACAAAACCCTAGATACAAAAGAGGTACTCTCTTTTCTCTCTCTAAAAAGCTCTCAAAAACGTGGCTTATGGTTTCCTTTATATAGTGGGAGAAGTAGATCTGAAACCCTAATCCTTAATGGGCTTAAGCTGCTGTTTGGGCCGACTTAAAATTCTGCAGATACAATTTTCGATTGATCGAGCCTGTTCTTCGATCGATCAAACTAGGCAGAATATGAAGTCTTCTTCCTGCAGCTTGTATGTTCTTGAATCTTGACTTGAATCACCTTGAGCACTGTCTAATAAAACCTATAGACTCTAAGATCTATGTCTAGACAAGTTTGTATTCACGATTTGCCAATTGTTTTAAACATTTAGAACCTAACAGAATTCATTGTTTAATTTTTGTAAAATCCATGTTTACTCTACACTATATTTAATTATGAAGTTTCTAGGGTATGCTATATGTTTGATGGCTAATTCAAATGATTTCTTGGCAAAATTTTGTTTGAATAATTTGATAATTTGTGTTATATTTCTTTGATTTTTTTTTTTTTTTTAGTAATTGCAGTTTATTAATTTATGCATTTTCCTAGTTAGAGTTTGATTAGTTTTAAGTTTAAATTTTGTATTATTATGTTTAACTATTGATTATTGATTTAATTAAGTTAATGTAATGGTTGATTTTATTGTACTGTAAAGTTTTTAATATCCTCTATATGGTCATCTTTATTTTATTTTTTAACTCCTCTTGACCACTTCTTTATTTTTCATTTTTTCGAGAGAAGACTTTATTTTCCAAAAATTAAACAATGAACAATTAAAACAAAAATATTGTCTATACATATCTATCTTGGGCGGTTTTAATAGCTAATAAACACATTCAAATACATAGCAATGATTGTATTTTGATATAAATTCAAAATCTCACTTCCAAAATAGCTAAATATTATGTTAAAAAAGAAAAACATAATGATCATATGTCTGTAATGCATTGTTTATCCCAACAGAGAGCCATTGATCACATTTGGACCATGCAACTCTTTGTCTTAGGAGTGGTGAAGTGGCTAATCACTCGATTCTCATAGACAGCGTCAACTGATGATGCACAAAAGTCGTTAGTGAGCTGATTGTCCACGAGTGCTCCAATGGGATGTCTATGAAACATGAAAACCAAGAAACAATAGAGAGCACCATGCCGGTCAAAGACCCTCCGAAGGTTAAGTCAGTCAAAGAATAATCACCAAGGACTCAAAAGTGTGAGAGCTAGGAGTTTTCTGAGTACCTTAGGCAAGAGGAGGCTAGGTGCTTATATAGTGGTGTAGGACTGACCAGGATCCCATGGATATCGGAATTTTCCTTGTATGAAGGATAAGTAGTTTAATGTTTCGAGATCTAGGGGGTTTCCTTCCCATATTGGGAGGATACAAGCATGTAGAAGAGTCTTTGGATGTGTTGTGCAAGTTATTGCAAAGTAGGAATTTATAAGTGGTGTGCACGTAAAGGTTTGTGGGACCCATGGATCAATCGCCAGGGTCAGGGGCATTAGTTCATCTGGCTTGTATCTTTGTCCATCGGGTTCATCTGCCCCATATGTAGGGTTTCTCATTATTCATCAGTATGGTCCCACTTCCTTCTGTCAACATGGTCCCACTTCCATCCGTCGACACAAGCCTAGTCTCGCTCATCGCCTACTCAAGTAGTTGCCTAATAGCACCTTCAGAGACACCGGGTGGTTGAATCGTTGGGACCCATCCTACTAAGCTCGACAGATCCTAGACCCCTATAGGGCCCTACTGGAGGGAGGTACAACCTAAAGGGCAGTAGGTTTCAAAGACGTATGGTCAGACAAAAATACCCTTATCATCATATATACATAACAATTATAATCTTAAGCTTTATTTTAATGTTACAACTCACAACCAAACTTATGAATATGTTTAGTTATTCCATTTCAATATATTTTATTCCCAGTAATAAAGATTACAATTCCTATTGTAATTCCCATTCAGTGTACCAAATGTGCCTTACAAGAATTGTCTTGTAGAAAATGACCGGTCTTTCCTCTAAGAGAAAAAGAAAGAGGTTTGTATTTTTTTTCAAAATAACCCTTAATCTCAAACAATTTCGTTGGCTAGCACATTTTCAAAACAATTTAGCAAACTAACATCTCGAGTATAGAGGACTCGATTTTGTTATGCTAAATTGAGCGTGAAGAATTCGAGTTCCATAGAACTCGAGTCTCTTTCCCTGAGGGACAATAAACATCATCAAACCAAAGAACAAGAAAAACAACGAAGCATCATTAAACCCAAAGACCTAGACAAGAAAAACAACGAATTAGAGGAAAACCTTTGCCTTGAGCTTCGTCATCGCCACCTCCTGGAACCTTCGCCGTTGCTGCCTGGGTTTAGTCTGAGCTGAACGGTTTGGGTTAGGGAGATCTAGGTTTGTGGGTTTTGCCTTCTTCATGGTTTCTGTTTGGGTTTGATCTTTCCGGTTTGTTCCTTCTTCGTGGCTTGTTGTTTCTTCGCGTTTCTTGTTTGGGTTTCTTCTGGTTTGTGTTTCTTATTTGTTTTGTCTGGGTTTCTTGGTTTCTTCTTTGGTTTTGCCTTGTTCGGGTAGTTTCTTCATGTAGTTTGGGTTTCTTTGGCTTTGTCTGATCTCTTCATGGAACTTGAGTTTGTAATGCTCGATTTCCACACATAGAACTCGAGTTCATTATACTTGATTTAGCACAACAAAATCGACTCCATTATACTCGAGATGTTAGTTTGCTAAATTATTTTGAAAACGTGCTAACTAACGAAATTGTTTGAGTTTTAGTGTATTTTTGAAAAAAATCACAAGAGGTTTTCTTAAAGATTAAACAAAGGAAGTATGCGTTTAACATTGATTATTTTTGTCAGCTTATTTTTACTATTATTTATGAGTTCCACTGTACTTTTTAGTATTATTCATGAATTTTACTGTACTATTTTAACTAACTTTTACTTTTATCTATAATATTAAATTTTAGTTAAATAAACTGTTTCCAAGCAGACACGGAAAGAGGCATTTTGTTGAATTTATAAAAAAAAAAAGTTAATAAATTAGGGAGCAGCGACAAACTCCTCTGTTCCTGCCTGCTACCACAACTACTACTCTCTACCTACCGACGACTAGTAAGTAACACGAAGAAGGGACCATAAAAAGGGACCAGGGTTGCGCAGATCCAAACCAAAAAAAAAGGAAAGAATTTGATGTCAACCATCGATATCAATATCATCGCTCCTCGTCCTCATGTCGCCATTACATGCAAAGGTACTTCAATTTTTGTTTCTTTTCTGCTTTCTTTATTGTAGTAATTAATAATACTCCGAGTAATAACAAACGTTAATTAATTAAGCTGCGGTGGCATGGGGAGCTGGAGAGTCGTTGGTGATGGAGCAAGTGGAAGTGAGTCCGCCACAAGCCATGGAGATTAGAATTCAAGTTGTCTCCACCTCTCTCTGCCGCAGTGATTTCACTGCTTGGCAATCCCATGTACTCATCTTTCTCTTTTTTCACTACTTTTTTTTTTCTTTCTTTCTTTTTTCCAATACTACTTACTTATTAGATACATGTTCTACTCTATATATATATATATATATATATATATATATCATTCTGGGTTTTTTTTTTTTTTTTTTTTTTTTTTTTGCTGAAGAGACAAATTCCGTTTAAGAGAAGAAATGCTTTTTAGAAAGAATAATGCTAGAAATATAAATTATTTTACAAAAGTTTTTACAAGCTGCTTATGTGACGAGTGATTATTGGTAAATGTAAAAGCGATATTAATAAAGGCTTAAATGAAAACTAATAAGAAGTTGCCCACATCAACATTTTGTAAAATTGTTGTAAAATGTTTGTGGATGTAGCATTACTCTTTTAGAAATGTTTGTGACATACAATTGATTGGTGAGAGACATTGGTCATAGTATTATCTCAGGATAAATTTTTAATTGCACTAGAAGTATTTAAATTTAGGCTTGGTGATAGGTCTTTATTTGAATTAATCCCTATGTTTTAAGATTTGTTGATGAGATCAACTCATCCTTGGCTATTTATGTAGTTGAATGCATTAATGAAAATTAAGCAGAAAATTAACCGAAAATGTCTACTTTCTCTCTCTAAGTTCAGGAGATTGGTCATCTCGAATTCACTAGGCTATCTTTTATTTCTTAGTTTACAACATTTTCAGACCTAATTAAGCATCCTATCCTAGTTTTCCCTGTCAATAAAAAAAAAAAACTCAGAAACAGCAATCAATACCAACTTGTTTACTTTCACAACTTGATCTCATTTTTTTTTTTTTTTTTTAAATTACGGAATAAATGTTTCTCCTTGAATCAAAGTCCTTGATTAGCAACCAAATTTCAAGTTAAATGAGTACTGCAAGTGTTTACTGGAGATAACATAATAATTATTCCTTACAGCTGGAGTCAAATTAACATAACTATAAATCCAGTGGAAAATCTCCCAAACACTGAAATTTGATATATCACAAACATTACCTAGATTGCAAGTCGAGTTTCTTGTTTTATTGCTGCTTTTACCAGGCTGGAGGCTTGAGATATAATATAAGGGATGTGCATTTAGCTACTTCTCCAATGCATGAAGGCAAAAGCCACCAGACGATTTTTAAGGGGCTAAAAGCAGGTCCAAGAGTTTTTATTTTGAAATTATATCCTTCATTTATTTTTATTTTTTTAAAATTCCAAGAACCATACCTCTTCAAAAGAATAGCATGTACTGGCAATTTATGTATTAAACCCCTATCAGTTAGTACAGATACTCTTAAAAGCATGCCATACTTCTTCCCTTGGTGAAGCTGAAAGTATAGTTGACCTACTATATATATATATATATATATATATTACCTTTCCAACTTTTGTTTCACTTTTCAGACAATTGGAGTTTTGGGAAGAGGTGAGGTTCTGAGTGTATGTCACAACTTGTTTGTTTATGCAGGCTATTTTTCCTCGAATATTTGGCCATGAAGCATCGGGGTACATTCTACACTTTTTTGCTACTAATTTAATTGGATAGTACTTAAACTTTTCATGGATGATTTTTAAATAGTAAAACTGAAAAACATTTCTACTTGAAGATAAACATGTTGAACTGCACTATGTTATTCATGAGATACAGTAGAATGCGTTCTGGACTAAGTTAAAGAAAGAAAAAAAAAAAAAAAAAAAAAAAACAGGTGTTGCAGACCTTTAATACAATGAGGATGATTAGTGACAGTTTTCTCATCATATAGTATCCACTTTGTTAAATGCTTATATAACTGGCAAAGGTAATGGGTTCCGAACTTTTGATTAATGGCATTTTTACAGGATTGTCGAGAGTGTGGGGCAAGGAGTGACTGAATTCAAAGAGGGGGACCACGTGCTAACTGTATTTACTGGAGAATGCATGCAATGCAGACAATGTACATCAGGCAAAAGCAACATCTGTGAAGTTCTGGGGTTGGAAAGAAGAGGTGTGATGCATAGTGATCAGAAGACACGGTTCTCAATAAATGGAAAGCCTATCTATCACTATTGTGCGGTCTCAAGTTTCAGTGAATATACAGTGGTGCACTCTGGATGTGCTGTCAAAGTGAGTCCACTGGCACCTCTGGAGAAAATATGCCTTCTGAGTTGTGGAGTAGCTGCAGGTAAAAATTTAAAAGCTTGATGGCGCATGATCAAGTCTGATACTGCTGTGCCCTCTGTTTGACAGCCCACACAACTGTAACTACATGCATAAGTGTCTACCTAAATTTTCCTGCAATAGAAAAAGAACTTCTTGGTTCAGGATGGTAATACTTCACAATTCAAGGCCAAGGAGTAAAAGGATAATATTTTCTTTTGGAGGTTCTCCTACTTGCATACAATATGCATCTGTGTCTTTGTGTGTGTGTGTGTGTGAGTGATAGACAAAGGAATTCTTTATTTTAGTTGAGTGTTCTTGACAGTGGGTTGTGCTATTAGGTTTGGGTGCAGCTTGGAATGTTGCTGATATATGTAAAGGATCAACTGTGGTGATTTTTGGACTTGGAACATTGGGCCTTTCTGTAAGTATGCTGACATTATAAGATACTTTCCATCTGTATTCTCCACAAGAACATGTCAATTAGCTATCCAAACATGATTTTGATTAGTGATTATTTCCTGTACAACTAGGTCGCACAAGGTGCCAAACTTCGGGGGGCATCTCGAATAATTGGTGTGGACACTAATCCTGAGAAGGGTGAAATTGGTATTATGATTTTTGCCTTTCATTTTTCTGGTTTTCAGTGGTTTGAGCCATTAAATTTTTTCTGGTTGATGATTGAGTTTACTTATTGGTGCAGCAAAGGCTTTTGGAATAACGGAGTTTCTTGACCCAAATGACTCTAATGAACCTATTCAACAGGTTAATAGAACTAAGCAGGCTCTATCATTTTATTTTCTTTTATGAGAAACATATGTTAAATATTATGTATAGCTCATTAAGGAGTCACACAATAGGCTTGTTGGTAAAATTCTTTCAGGTTATTAAGCGTATCACTGGTGGAGGGGCAGATTACTCGTTTGAATGTATAGGTGATACTGGAATGATAACTACTGCATTGCAGTCATGTTGTGATGTAATTTTCCTAATGTCCTATGTGTCATGTTTAGTAATTTATGAACACTTTATTGATTGCACTTCACTTGATTATTTCTTTGTCAACTCTTGTTTCTTTCAGGGATGGGGTTTGACTGTTACTCTTGGCGTGCCAAAAGAAAAGCCAGAGGTGACAGCTCATTATGGACTATTTCTTACTGGAAGAACATTAAAAGGTTCTCTATTTGGTGGATGGAAACCTAAATCTGATCTGCCCTCATTAGTGGAAAAGTATATGAAGAAGGTAAGTTGTGCTATAGAAACTTCCCGTAGTGTTGATTTACCAAGTTTTGCGTTTTTGGCATTTCAAAATTTGTCTTAAAATGACCAGAGTATCAAGAGGTTGTATACCTAGTGAAGTAAGAATCATAAGGATGTAAAACAAATTACATGTCTGGAAAAAAGTTTAATTTTAGAAGTGCCTTTATACAGGGTGAATAACTCTATGAATAAGATTGCAAACTGCAAAATGGATATCTATAAATATTAAATAGCTTAACATGAGGACACGTTGATTCTCTTGAGCTGATCAAATTTGATTAAAATGTTGCATTTCAGTTATAATTACTTCTGCAATTCTAGCCCAGATATGTTGAAACAGGATAAATTGTTTTCCCACGGAACATGGTGATGTGGTGCTCCTTTCTCTCACAAACATAGTGTATACACCATGAATGTGAGAGGAGGGAGCACCATGTCATTGGGCTTTGAGAGTACCTAATAATTACTCTTGAAACATATACATTTAGGTCAGGATTTTCTGGTCCTATTCATGCATTCCCAAAGGCCCAATGCAAATTCTAAAACTAATTTTTCTTAAGTACCCATGCAAACATAAAGAGTAATGCTTGTTCACCTCTTGCTTGTTTCCTATGAATCCAGTGCACTGTCAATACCTCTGTACTAGTAACGAAAACTGAAGATAGATGGCAAGATATATGGCAATATTTGAGAGAAAGAGGAAGTGAAGGGATGGCGCGAGCCTTTGGAGCATAGAAAATTTGACTGAAATTTTGAATTAATGAAAATGCATATAATATTACAACAATATGGTTTAAAATCTTCCACAATGGTGGTCCAACCTTGCAGGATTTTCTACTGCAGCAACCCCCAACCCAAAAATAATAATAAAATTGCCAAACCTGTGGTATCTTGTTGTAAGTCTAACAATCAGTCCATGACAATACAAAATTAGACAAGATGAGGAGTTGTTCACTGATAGCCTAGCAGGAGTGACTTTTCATTATAGAAACAAAGCTGATTTATAGTATGACGACAACAATAACAACCAAGTTTTAGTTTCAAAATTTTGTGATTACTATAGATCCTCAACAAACTAGTCAGGGTAGAACACACATTTTTTTCTACCATTCTATTCTATCCGAAGTCACACTCTCTATTACTTAATTGACATGTCCTTTCTTGCTTCTTCTATTAAATGTTATTTTTGGTTTCCCTCTATCTTTTTTTCAGTCATTCAACTTAAATCAATTCATTCTTTCTCATTGGTGCATTAATCTCTCTCCTCTGAATATTACATATTCCTTGTAACCAACTCTCCTATATATATGTGGAATGTAGTGACTGAGGGCTGTCGTGAATTTCAACCCCTTTTTCCTCAATATTCTTCATTAAAATAATAAAATCCTAGATTATAAAATTTAAAATTAAAAAAAAAAAAAACAAATAGAGAGGTAAAGATTAGCACATACATAAAAAGCTGAACTCTAGAATTGTAATGTGAGATACTTTCATTGCATTCTTGCACGTGTTTGTGTTTCTAATATAAACAATCAGATAGTTGAATAACCCTGCAGTTTATATTCTCAATTTCTGCCTGTAGCAAAATTCAGATTGATAAATTTGTTGACTAACTATGTCGGTAATTTTTCACAATCTTTGCCTGCAGGAAATTCAGATCGATGAATTCATTACTCACAATATTCCATTTGAAGATATCAACAAAGCTTTCAATCTCATGAGAGAAGGGAGGTGTTTGCGTTGTGTTATTCACATGCCAAAGTAACTTTTCTTTTCATTAAGGATCTGTTTGAAATTCGTTTATTTTGTTAAAACTAAAAACCTTTTGCAGAAAGTACTGTAAATAAATGTAAAGATTAACTGAAATAGTACAATGGAACCTATGAATAGTAGCAAAAAGTACAGTAGGACCCATGAATAGTGGCAAAAATAAGCTGAATAATAAAATAAGTTGGCAAAAATAATTTTTGCCAAACACACACTAAATTGGTTTTAACGGAAATATTGCTTGGGAGCATCTATATGAGAGAAAATCTGATTTGCTTCTTTGTTGATTGTTCCAGTGCAAAGGCGACACTTGTGAAGGAGTAGAAGCTAATACTTCTTTTCAGGTTAAAGCCTTTTTCAACTGCATACTGAAACAGTGTAGTTGGTTGGTTGGTTGAAAATATTCAGCGGTGATGTTTCATTGTTTTTAGTTTTTACAGCTCTCCTTTGATTTCCTGCTATCTACTTAAATAACTATGTATGATTCATTTGAATGCGGATTTCTAGTTGTCCATACCTCAATAGTTTTTATGCACTGCCTTGGTGCCTGTCTCACCTTGAATCAAATGGCATATTTAAGAGAGAGATTAAGGTCACGGGTTTAATCCATTTCGGGTACATAAATTGCCCACTAAACCTATTGTGTCCCAAGACCACGTGGAACCAAGTGATATAGTTGCAACAGAAAAGTGGCTAAAAGATAAGGAAGCTAAGATGATAAGGATAATGGCTCGAGAATTAGTTGTCGTTTGGATTGTTATTTGAACCAGTCATAGACCCACACTATGCATGGGAATATATCATTCTCTACAAATATATCATCCAAAAGTTAGGTCCTTTTAGATATACACTTCTTCTTCCATCTCTTCGTATGTGTGTTAAAAATACTTAGTATTATAAAAAATAAAAATAAAAATAATTCTAAAATTATGAGTTTTTTTTTTGGGAAAAAAATTGGGTATGTTTAATTGATATTATTATTATTATTATTTTTTATTGAGAAGAGCTATTACTCTTTTTTTAAGTGATCTATATTATTCAAACTTTTGTTATAGTGTGTTATGTTTTCCTCTTTTATTTCTACAACTAAATATTTTTAAGGAGATTGTCATGTTAATCAAATCTCATCACAAATTTAAAATTGATATTACTCAAATAATTGATAAGCATATTCAAATATTACAATTGTTCTCTTTGATTATTAAATATTATTTTATTGCGTTATCAAGAATTAAAAATAGTATATAAGATTTTTTTTTCCTCTTTTGTTGTTAAATGTTATCCTATTCTATTATAAAGCATTTAAAATAGTATATAAGAATATAATATTATTCTAGTACATAATATGATTTGGATAATTTGGTGTTTATTATTATTATTATTATTATTTTCTTTTTTTCTTCTTCTCATCTTATCTTATTCACCATTTAAATTCAGCCACATCCTCCATATCATTAAATTATTTATATTTTCTCATTTTTTATTTTTAAAAATTAAACGTATAATATTTTACTTAAATTTAAGTAAATAAAATTTTCAAATTCTCACTTCCAACATATCTAGGAATTAACTCAAACCAAAACCTATATGTGATGAGAAACTCACAAAACATACCACCAAAATGCATCGGCCCAAAGTATTGAAAGTAGAGTTGCAAGAAATAATATATATATATATATATATATATATGTACGGCACCTCGCACCTGGGCCCATTTGGGCCTGGGACTCTGATATGGATGGACGGCCCATAAACACGGTCTCTTTCTACCCAGTGGCCCATCCTAAAGCCACACAAGCTGCGGGCCCAAACTTTGCCACTTCATCATTGCTCAGCAATAATTTCCCAGGCAATGATGAAAGAGCGACGTTCAAAACACCTCATCCTTTACATATTCGGCCGTGCCTCAGGAGGCGTCGCTGCCGAGAATACCTGCGAAAGTGGGAACCAAGTTACAAAGCCATTCTCACCACTTCCCACTCCCACCTTACCACCCACTTATGATCGATAATACTGGACCGCTCGTTGCACTAACTAGAAAGTGATCATAACCTCTTCACTAACTTAGAACTATAAATATGAGAAGTTTGGGAAGATTGGGGGTTGGAAAATTTTACTGAAAAAGAGGGAGAGATAGATAGGGAGCAGAGGGAGAAGAAGGTGATTCAGGCAGTTGAGGAGAGAAAAGTGATCTCATTGAGTTTCCGTGCCGAGAACAACCCAGCGTAGGAAATCCAAACCCATCATACAAGTAAGTTGTGAGTCCGAGTGAGGCCCAATCCAGTAGCCTCATTTTTGGGTGCGCACAATTGGCGCTGCCTGTGGGAATCTCCTACAAAGCCGTGGTTCCGCCAAGACTCATGCGAGAGAATGGTAGGGAGACACTCTGGGAGTGGTGCTGAAAGTGGTTCAATGGGATCTTCTCAGGGATCCTCCTGGCGAGAACGGAGGCAGAAAAGGCTCGAGGATCGGGATCACGAACGAGAGGAAGAGAGGTCTGGTCTTGGTGAAGGATCATTCCAAACACAACGAACGGTATCCGTAGCCTCAGGGCATAGACTGCATGATGAAAGAGACGAAGAGCTTGAACAGTTGCGCAGGTTGGTGAGAGACCTGAAGCTGGAAGTAGAGAATCGGCACCATAGAAGGGACCAAGATGACCGAGAAAGAAGGTTTAATACCAGGGAGAATTGTTGAGAGACGGAATCCAATCAATCTAGATCCAATCATCGCCGAGAACGATCCCACTCGCGGGAATCTTGTCAGCAAAGGGAACGATCGCAGTTGCAGGAATCCCGTCGACGAAGAGATCGTTCGCAATCACGGGAGTATGCAGACCGAGGTTCGGATTCCCCAGAAGAGCGACGGCCCCATAATGCAGCCATGGATACAATGAGCCGTGCGCTATGGAGAGCTGCAAGGTCACCATTTTCAGCTGGCATCGAGCGGGCCCCAATGCCGGACAGGTTCGTGCGACCCGCGTTCAATTCTTACGATGGGAAAACCGACCCGGTAGAGCACGTCAGTCACTATATCCAGATGATGTCCCTGCATACCCACAATGACGCACTGATGTGTAAGGTTTTTCCCTCGAGTCTTGGCCCTACTACTCTGAGATGGTTTAACGAGTTACAGAAGGGCTCCATTCACAACTTCGCCGAATTGATACAGGAGTTCAGGATACGGTTTGTGACCTGCAGCCGGGTTCCACAATCGGTGGATGCATTGTTGTCCATGAAAATGAGGGTGGGGGAGACCCTTCGTAGCTATGCTGGCCGGTATTGGGAGCTTTACAACGAGATCGGCGGAGGGAACGAAAAGATTGCTGCAAGCACTTTCAGAATGGGGTTGCCCGAGGACTCCAGACTAAGGGAATCGTTGACTAAGAAACCCCCCGAGGACATGAGACAGCTAATGAGGCGCATCGAAGAACACAAACGGTTGGAAGACGACCGGCTGCAAAGCAAAGGGAAAGCGCCTGTGATAAATCGTCCTCGGCAAAACATCTATCCGCTCAGGATCTGGGGGAATTTATGGATACAGGAACCAGAAGCACAGGTAGGGGAGGTGAATCTAATGTTTAAAGAGCCAGTGCATAAGAGTGTTGACAAGATTAAGCACGAACCGTACTTCAGGTGGCCGAACAAGATGGGGGGTGACCCGTCTAGGAGGAATCAGAATTTGTATTACACTTACCATAAGGATAAGGGCCACAGAACCGAGCAATGCCGAGTGTTGAGGGATCATCTCGGGCAGCTGGCTAAGGCTGGGCATTTAAAAGAGTTCGTCGTGGACGTGGGGGACCGAGGAGCAGGGCAGGGTGCCCCACAGAGTAGGAATCCCCTTCCACCCCCTCTTGGGATAATTGAAGTTATCCACGTTGCCCTGAGGGGCGTCACCACAGCTGGGGGGAAAGAGGTGTTGACTGTAGTATCAATGGAAGGAAGCTCGGGCATGCCGCCGTCTGCGAAAAAGATAAAATCCACCCGAGAGCCGATCGCTTTCGACGATAGCGATTTGGAAGGAACGATTCAGCTGCACGACGACGCATTGATAGTCACGGCCCAGGTAGGTAGTTTCTTTGTGAAGAGAATAATGATAGACCAGGGAAATGGGGCTAAGGTTATGTACCCGGATCTGTTCAGGGGGCTCGGGTTGAAGAACGAGGATCTTTCAAAGTATAGCACGCCCTTGGTAGGGTTTGACGGTAAAGTGGTGGTTCCCGAGGGACAAATCTCTCTGCCCGTGAACATGGGAGGTAAGGAGATAGTGGTGAAGTTCATAGTAGTTGCTTCGTTCACCCCATACATGGCAATACTAAGAAGGCCATGGATCCATGCAATGGGGGCTGTCCCATCCACTCTGCACGTGAAAGTCAAGTTTTCCACCGAGCATGGTATCACTGTGGTACGAGGAAGCCAGCGGGCGGCCAGGCAATGCTTAGTCGCCATAGTTAATTGGAAGAAAGAGCAAACCGACCAAATGGAGCAAGCCAAGCATAAATGTCCGTCATCGGGGATTCCTTTATAGCAATTACAGAATTCGCAAGAGGAGAAAGGGGCTGCGTGTGCCGAGAATATGGTCAAGGTGAAGGTATTGCCAGATGTAGACAAGTACTTCCAAATAGGAGAGAGCATGGAGGACCAGGAAAAAGTGGAAATGTTGCTACTCCTAATACAGAATGTAGATGTGTTTGCATGGAGTCCATATGAGGTGCCCGGGGTAAATCCCGAGTTCATCGTCCATAGACTTGGAGTCGACCCCTCGTTCACTCCTAAGAAGCAGAGGCCGAGGAGATCGGCCTAGGAGCACGCTGAGGCGGTGAAAGCTGAAGTCCGAAGATTGAAGGATGCTGGGGTGATTAGGAAAATCTTCTTCCCGGATTGGTTGGCAAATACCGTGGTGGTGAAGAAGAAGAACGGCAAGTGGAGGGTTTGCGTGGATTTCACAGATCTGAACCGAGCCTGCCCGATAGACCCTTTTCATGTGCCAAAGATTGATCAGCTGGTGGACGCCACGTATAGGCACCCGAGGATGAGCTTTCTGGATGCTTTCTAAGGGTATCACCAGATCGCCCTAGCGCCCGAGGATCAAGAGAAAACGGCGTTCATCTCCCCGGAGGCCAATTATCACTGCACGATGATGCCCTTCGGACTAAAGAACGCCAGGGCCACATACCAATGAATGATGACAAGAATGTTCTGAGATAAGATAGGGTGTACAGTTGAAGTGTACATCGACGACATGGTGGTGAAGAGCAAACAGGAAGCACTGCACATGGAGGACCTTCAGGGGGTTTTCGAAGTTCTCCGATAGCACAAGTTGTGCCTTAATGCGGAGAAGTGCGCATTTGGCGTGAGGGCCAAAAAATTCCTAGGGTACCTGATCACTAGGCAAGGAATTGAGGTCAACCCCTTGAAGCGGTGAAAAGGCTGAAGCCACCGAGCAACCCAAAGGAAGTGCAAGTGTTAATCAGGATGCTAGCCGCCCTTAATCAGTTCATCTCTAAATTCGCGGATCACTGCCGACCATTCTACCAACTGCTGAAGAAATGGACTGGATTTCGGTGGAGTGAAGAATGCAACAAAGCTTTTATGGATCTGAATGACTATTTAGCGCGGGCACCCATGCTTACGGCACCAGAACCGGGTGAGGATTTATTCATGTATCTGGTAGTATCTGAGCACGCCGTGAGTGCTATGCTACTGAGAGACAAAGGAATCCAACAACCCGTGTACTACATCAGCAAGACTCTAGTTGACACCGAGACGAGATACTTACCCCTGGAGAAGCTTGTGTTAGCCCTAATACATGCCACCAGGAAGCTGCCGCACTACTTTCAGGCTCATACAGTATACGTCCTAACCAAGTATCCCTTGCAGTCACTATTGAATATGTCAGACTTCACGGGCCGAATAGCAAAATGGGGAACTCGACTTGGTTCTTTCGACATACGGGACAAACCCCAAAGCTCGGTGAAGGGCCAGGTCCTTGCAGATTTCATCGCCGAGTTTTCGCCTAAGGGGAAAGGGGAGATAGTTTGCCATCTGGAGGTTCGCCCGTGGAAGGTATTCGTGGACGGTGCGTCAAGCTCCATAGGGGCCGGTGCAAGGGTTGTCATAATCACCCCAGAAGGAATACGGTTAGAGCACTCATTTAAGTTGGGTTTCAAAGCGTCCAACAACGAGGTAGAATACGAGGCTTTTCTGGCCGGACTGAGGACAGTTTCGAGTTTAGGTGCTCGGGAAGTTGAGGTGTATTCAGATTCACGTCTGGTGGTTAATCAAGTACAAGGCAGTTTTGAAGCCCGAGATCTCCGGATGAAAGCGTACTTGGAATAGGTGAAGCAGGCTATAGCCGGCTTCAGCACGGTAAAGGTTTTCCAGGTGTCTTGAACGCAAAATAGACACGCCGACTCCTTTGCCACGCTGGCATCGTCAGTAGCCGAAAAGATACCATGGCTAATTAAAGTCGAGCTTGTTTCAGAGCCGAGCGTCAGGGTATTGAGTGATTCGGGAACTACATGGATCAATGTCACAACTGTCACGACCCTTGGGCCGTGCTGGATCGACCCCATCATCGACTTCCTAGTAGAGGACCGACTCCCAAGTAACGAAAAGAAGGGCAGCAAGATCCGTAGAATGGCTCCTCGGTATTGGCTATCAAAAGACCGGACTTTGTATCGAAGGTCCTTCAGAGGGCCATACCTTTTGTGCTTACGCCCAGAGAAGGTGGGCGAGCTCTTGGCCGAGCTTCATGATGGATTGTGCGGCAGCCACGTGGGAGGACGTTCATTGGGGCTGCCGAGTATGTGCTTAAGTGTGAACAGTGTCAGAAGCATGCCCCTCTAATCCATCAGCCCGCGGGCCATTTGAACCCAATCAGCAGTCCCTGGCCTTTTGCACAGTAGGGGCTGGATATCATTGGCCCATTCCCCCGGGTGATGGGTAATCGAAAGTTCGTTCTCGTGGCTGTCGACTATTTTACCAAATGGGCGGAGGCGGAAGCTTTGGCCAATATACGAGATGTGGATGTAAAGAAATTCGTGTGGAAGAATATAATCATAAGGTTTGGGGTGCTGAACTCTCTTATATCAGACAATGGGCTATAATTTGACGGCCGGGCCTTCCGAGAGTTCTGTGGTGATCTCGATATCAAAAACAAGTACTCGACTCCAGCGTATCCCCAGAGTAATGGTCAGGACGAGGCGGTAAATAAAGTAATTGTGAATGGGCTAAAGAAAAGGCTGGAGGGTGCAAAGGGGAACTGGGTCGAGGAGCTACCCAAAGTCTTGTGGGCATACCGGATAACTCCCAGAAGGTCCACCAGGGAGACCCCGTTCTCTCTCACGTACGGAGCGAAAGCCGTGATACCTACCGAGGTGAGTCTGTGCAGTGCACGAGTCGCGGGATTCGATCCCGCCCAAAACTACGAGATGATGGTGGGATGCTTGGACAAGTTGGACAAATGTCGTGAAATGGTGACTATACAACTCGCGGAATATCAACAGAAGCTTGCCCGAAGATACAGCCGAGACGTAAGAACGAGGGAGTTTATTGTCGGAGATTTGGTTCTTAGAAGAGCCGTGGGCAACATGCGAGATACTAATGCCAGGAAATTGGCGCAGACATGGGAGGGGCCCTACAGGGTCACTACGGTGGCCGGCGCTGGGGCTTACTACTTGGAAGACCTAGACAAGAGACCGTTGCCCCGACCATGGAATGTCTATAATCTGAAGAAGTACTATCACTGATAGGCAATACGAGCATAAAGTTAAGTGCGGTGTCGTGTATATGTTTTGTTAATAATAGTAATGATGTTTGCTCGTGCAGATTTGTATCGTTCTACCCTTGACCCTCGGTTCGATCCCTGTCACCGAGCAGGTAAAAACCATGAAAATTCATTCTAAGGACAAAAACCTGATCCTCGGTTCGATCTCTATCACCGAGCAGGTGGAAACCTTGAAAATTCATTCTAAGGACAGAAACCTGACCCTCAATTCAATCCCTATCACCGAGCAGGTGGAAACCATGAAAATTCATTCTAAGGACAGAAATCTGATTCTCGGTTCGATCCCTATCACCAAGCAGGTGGAAACCTTGAAAATTCATTCTAAGGACAGAAACCTGACCCTCGGTTCAATCCCTATCACCAAGCATGTGGAAACCTTGAAAATTCATTCTAAGGACAGAAACCTGACCTTTGGTTCGATCCCTATCACCGAGCAAGTGGAAACCTTGAAAATTTATTCTAAGGACAGAAACCTGACCCTCGGTTCGATCCCTATCATCGAGCAGGTGGAAGTCTTGAAAATTCATTCTGACAAAAACCTGACCCTCGGTTCGATCCCTATCACCGAGCAGGTGAAAACCATGAAAATTCATTCTAAGGATAGAAACCTGACCCTCGGTTTAATCCCTATCACCGAGCAGGTGAAAACCATGAAAATTCATTCTAAGGATAGAAACCTGATCCTCGGTTCGATCCCTATCATCGAGCAGGTGGAAACCTTGAAAATTCATTCTAAGGACAGAAACCTGATCATCAGTTCGATCCCTATCACCGAGCAGGTGGAAACCTTGAAAATTTATTCTAAGGACAAAAACCTGACCCTCGGTTCGATCCCTATCACCGAGCAGGTGGAAGCCTTGAAAATTCATTCTGACAGAAACCTGACACTCGGTTCGATCCCTATCACCGAGCAGGTGGAAACCTAAATTACTCTAAGTACAGAAACTTGCTTCGCGGTTAGATTCCCATCATTGAGTATGTGGAAACCTCCTAAATTATCCAAAAAGCAGAAACCTGCTTCTCAGTTCTTAACCCATTTCCGAGCAGGCAGAAATCCTACAAATCGTCTAAGGACAGAAAACTGTCTCCGAATTGATACTCTTCACCTAGCAGAAAGAAGCCTTAGCCTATATTCTCCGAGGACAGAAACCTGTCCTCAGCTCGATAGGCGTTCTTGGGCAGGGTGGAGCCAGTCTAAATTTCCCGGACGAAAAACCATCCCCGATACAAACTTTGTTGCCGGGCAAGGGGGAACCTCACCCTAATGAAGCAACCGACGAAGATTGATTACTCGATCGAAGTGAAAGCGCACCATAGTAAAGCATTCACAAGTATAACTTAAAACAGCATATAAAATTTAAACTGATGTTTAGTTGCCAAAACCTAGCAACTCGAAAGATAGAAAATATAGCCCAAAGGAAATAAATTGTTCCGTCACCACAGTCCGGTGACATAGGCAATCTAGTTCATTTAATTTCTTAAAGAAAGAGAAAAATAAAGTACGAAAAATCCGGTTCGGCAATTGACTTTAGAGATCCACGACACGAACAAAGGATGGATCCTCAGGAGGCAACTGGACATTCCCCCCGATTTCATCCCCAGCATGAGGGTGGCTAGTTGCCTCCATGTCGGTCGGCCCCGCGTGAGAATCAATAGCATTCACCAATTCCTTCATGCTGGTGGTCTCCTCTTCGTCGATAACAAGGGGTGCATGCTGCGCGACATTTGGGGGGTTCAGGAAAGGGATTTTGCCGCAATCCCTCAGGAACCCCCATGGCTTGAAGGGCGGCAAACCAACCCTCCTCGAATCAGAGCGTGTGAGCTTGGCGAATGACCGGCTCCGCCGAATTCTCGGCATCCGCAAACCCCTCATCGTACCACTTACTTTCGCAAGCTTCCAACACTGCCTTCGAGTCGGCCAGTTTTTCTTCTAACATAATATTTAGACTCTAGGCCTCCGCCAGTTTAAGCTCAGTGCCCCCCAGTTGCACTTCAAGCTCCGCATACCTCCCTTCGGCCAAAGCCTGTGCCTTCTCAGCTGAAACAACTTTTTCCTCTGCATCCTCGGCAATTTTCAATTTCTCCTTCACCGTGGCCTCGGCAACATCCTTCAAAGCCTTCTCCAGCTCAGCATCTTCAGCAAGCTGACTCATCCTCCCGTCCACAATATGCGATAGTTGCGCGGCCTGACTACACAACAATGACGTTTGTAAGGAGAAATGGAAAGTACACATATATCAACAAGTAGAAAATCAAGGATGATGAAGTAAAATGGAACAGTTATCGCTATGGTGTGCCACTGCAATCGCCTCCCCAAAGACTTGTCTGTCCCTTCCGCAAAAGCGTGCACATCCTCGGGTAAAAGAAGGCCACGCGCCAGACTCTGGGCAATACGACCCCCATGACCTTTTTCCCATATTCGTACACTGGCCGTCACAGGAAGAGGCTTGCCGCCGTCGAGTTGGAATGAGGGTTGCCATTCCGCCGAAGCACGGGAAGTAGACACCAGATTTACCCCGGTTGGTGCTACTGGTTCCCGAAAACGATTCCCACCGACGGCCGAAGAGGCGTTCTAGAAGGCGCATTCTCCGAGCTGGTCTGCGTCTGCTCAGTCGTGCGCTGCCTTTTTCGAACACGGGTTGCTGGGGCAGGGGGAGGCGAAGCATCTTGGCCAGGGGTTCGTTGCTGCCGCGTGGCTGGCTGGGCACCCGGGACAAAGCGGTTGATCGTCATTTTCTTCCTGGTCACCATGGCGTTGCCTCGGTTGGACTCTATTTCAGAAGAGCTGATTGATTCTGCGGCTGCACCTCTACCGAGTTCTCGGGCCGGGCGGGAGCTTCTGGCTGAACTTACTAGTGAGCCCGCTCTCGGCGTTCTCGCAACACGCGCTCGGCTAATCGTCATATATGGGCTGGCGCTCGTCCGAACAAATGTATTGGGGACCGAGATCACGTGCCTCGCCTGCGGTAAACTTTTGTGGAAGGAAGCTCGCATGCCGGACGTCTATATAGGAGAGGAGTGGGCTGTCAACCAACAAGGCTTGGCTAAATGCTTGCCAAGTTGAGTAAATGGGGTCGATACCAAGGATAAGGTGAAACGCTTGGAGTTGTCCGTACGAGTGAACAAAAATCTCTGACCTGAGCACAAAATTCAGGTCCTGTACATGTACCACTCTGAGATCCGGCTTGAACCTTTTGCTTTTTGCACGGGAGAAGTAAAAGTTAGTTAGCGATTACTTACCCGGATCAAAATCAAAATAAGTTAAATGAATAGCATTTGGTACCGACCAACATCGCGTGGTGAAAATGCGCAGGGGAGCTCCTTGACAAACCAATTGCCGCTCACCTATACAAAATCTCCAGCCGAATTTCTATTCGAATCCAGCAGGCATGAAATAAGCCGTACCTTTACATCCCTAGTTTTTAGATAATAATCCGCATCGATTTTGCCACACAAACTATACATAAAATTAATGTCATGATGATTCAGTTGCAACCCGAACAACTGGTTCAACCTACTCACGCAATTCACTACCCGGTAAAAGTTGGAAGGGAGTTGGTCGGGACAAAGACCGTAAAATCTAAGAGTATTTAGGATCAGAGGGTCAACCGGGAACCTAAGCGCACCCTCTAGAATAGCCATCAAAGGAAAGAACACCGTATTTACACCACGGCGCCTTTGAATGTCGATGTCGCCCACATGACAGTAGGCAATATCGACATCCCTAGGAACGTTGTAGGCAGCCCTAAAACTAGCCAAGGTGTCTACAGAAGAGAGGATGTGGGAGTAACCCATTCTACGAGCAAGAATTCTTAAAAGAAAAGAAATACTAAGATTACTGAAGAGTAGAACGAAATGGTGCAAACAGGAAGAAGAAGAAAAAAAACTTACTGAGGGCTCTAAGGAGGAGGTGTGTTCTGGGCTAGGAGATGAACCACGAAAGTAGAATGCTCGGCAGAGTAAAAGATTGAAGGCTGAGGAATGCAAAAGTGAAGGAAAAAGGCAAAAACGATTATGTATAGGGACAGGAAATGAGATAAGTAGCATTAAATAATCTGCCGGCGGGAAACCACGCGAATCGCCACCTTAACTGCCACGCGCGTGACGCCTCGGTTCATGAACCGTCAGACAGTGATGACGGATAAGCCATCAGTCAGGTTTTAACGTGTCTTTTAAGGGGCGCATTAATACGTTCCTCGACTGGCGGATACTGACTTTTCGGCTTCCCGGGCGGATTCCCACCCCTTAGGATCCTTGATTCATCCCCGAGAATGGGGGACGAAATCAAGGGGGGGCTATTGTACGGCACCTCGCACTTGGGCCCATTTGGGCCTGGGACTCTGGTATGGATGGACGGCCCATAAACACGGTCTCTTTCTACCCAGTGGCCCATCCCAAATCCACACAAGCTGCGGGCCCAAACTTTGCCAGTTCATCATTGCTCAGCAATACTTTCCCGGGCAATGATGAAAGAGCGACGTTCAAAACACCTCATCTTTTACATATTCGGTTGTGCCTTAGGAGGCGGCACTGCCAAGAATACCTGCGGAAGTGGGAACCAAGTTACAAAGCCATTCTCACCACTTCCCACTCCCACCTAACCACCCACTTATGATCGATAATACTGGACTGCTCGTTGCACAAACTAGAAAGTGATCATAACCTCTCTACTAACTTAGAACTATAAATATGAGAAGTTTGGGAAGATTGGGGGTTGGAAAATTTTACTGAAAAAGAGGGAGAGATAGATAGGGAGCAGAGGGAGAAGGAGTTGATTCAGGCAGTTGAGGAGAGAAAAGTGATCTCATTGAGTCTCCGTGCCGAGAACGACCCAGTGTAGGAAATCCAAACCCATCATACAAGTAAGTTGTGAGTCCGAGTGAGGCCCAGCCCAGTAGCCTCATTTTTGGGTGCACACAATATATATATATATATATATAGAGAGAGAGAGAGAGAGAGAGAGAGTAATCACATATTCTATGAGAGAATGTGAGAGATAGCAAAATTATATAAAATAAGGTGAGTAGAAGAATATTCAAAAGAAAATATATAATTGTAAATAACAAATTATTCAAGTTATGCTACGTAGTAGAATAACATTATATGAAATCATTGGATAACATTTAACAATAAAATAAAATAAATTAAAAAATATAACAAATTAAAATATAACCAAATGCATCAACTCAAAGTAGAGTTCAACAAAAAAAATTCTTCAACTTAAATTAGATGTGCAACAAAGAATTAAAAATTCACCAAAAGAAATAAGAGAGAGAGAGAGAGAGAGAGAGTATTCACCTATTTGTGTGGGCAAAATATAGATAGAATGGAAGAAAGAAAAGCAAATATTTATAGTAAAAAAAATGGGGAGAATAAGAGTCAAAATAAAAAGAATATGAAAGGATGGAATAATTGTAAGGTTTATAGAGTAGTGGGGAGATAAAAAGTTAAAAGTGGAGGAAATGTTGGAGGAAGAGTAATTGTAAGGTGATAAATTAATAAGGAGAAAAATAATTAAAAATGAGAGAGAAAAGGTCAGAAATAAGTGGATGATATGACCGTTGATGTATCTTAATAGAAATAAGAGATACTTGCTTCAGAGAAATTTGGGTTATTGTTTCTTGTTAAAACAACAAATTGTATTCTTCTTTATACAACTAAAATCCATAGAGGAACAATTAGTAACATGTCAGATTTGGCTTTGGTGAATCAGTCTGGTTGCCAAGTCAAATAACACTACATGATATCCATAAGCACAAAGGTTACTTCCTTACTGTGATCCTTATTACTGATTTCAACTCCTCTATGCAAAATTGCGGCTTTGAGATCATTCTCCCTGGACAAATTACACTACTGGAGAGAGAGTGCTTCTGGCATGAGCAGCTTGACTTATTTTCTCTCTAAGGATACAATTAACCATTTTAATACAGTGATCAAGCCTGCTGTATATCTTTCTATGTTTTATTTTTTCACGAACCCAAGATCTACCTTGGCAGATAATTACTTTGTCTTGTTCTGTCTTGTGTATTGTGTAACTGGTATAGCCTATGTGTTGGCCATAGTTTTTGAACCTGGTACAGCCCAGCTGGTGAGTAACAGAAGCACACATTAAAAAAATGACAGAATTTTCATCTAAATTGGTTTGGAGGAAAGTTCCTCTAACCCACTTCATGGCATCCGAAAAGGAAAAAATTTGGCTTCAAACATTTTTGGAGCTATCTTTCTTCAACCCATGCTAACACACAAGACTACCCCTCTTCCTGAAAGTTTCACAAGGACTACTTTACAACGGTGGACAACTACCTGTAGGAGAAAATCTATCCTGTTTTCGTTGCATGCTTCTTCTCCCTCACATGAGGGTGGACCCCACATGCAACGGAAACACAGAATACTCTCTCCACTTGTAGGGGGTTTACTGCATAAGGCCCCTATAGAGAAAAAGCTTTATCTCAGCGATGCTTAGCATGATGTAGCGATTAAATAAACCATTTATGTGTAGTTTTAGTTACATTACTTTTTTAATGAGTCATATGACTTGTTTAAATAATACACATGAATAATTTTATAAATCACCACATAATAGCTTGAAAAAGATAACTCTGAACATGTTTTGAGCCAAAAAAAAATATCAGCTTACCAATTTAAAATTTTTTTATATTATTTATTTTCACTGACAAGGCACTGTTTCTTGCAGTGGTCAGTTCTTCCAGTTGTTTTGACTCTCATACAATACATAGATAACAACAAAATCATCTTTGTTAGCTTTTTCCTGTTTACTACGATTGGATTATTCCTTTCTACTGTTACATGGCATGCATACAATAAAAAATAAAAATAAAAACTATCTTTGTTACCTTCTTCCCTTTTACAAATTATTAGTATTACAATGGAAATGATTATCTTTTTTAAACAATTAGATGACCGAAAGCTAAACTATCTCGTGAGAACAGACATACATACAAGGTTGTTTCTAATGATTGGAACATACAATACATCGAAAAATATGCAATTACCAATCAAGCGAATGACAGTTTTTCTCACCAGTGAACAATGTCTGTATGATTCTTCTACACGCATCTCAACAAAGTTATTTCGTGATTTGTCGTAAGGGACTTTGCTTCATAGTCATCCACTGATGATCATAAGTGTCTTTGCTCAATGATCATGGCTTTTAATACTACAATTTTTATTATTTTTTAATATGACGGTGATATATAATTATTAGTATTAATAAAAATGATATTAATAGTAGATCCATATAAAATGATATTACTTTAATCACAATTTGTCATATTGTAAATTAAAAAAAAAAAAAAAATAGTGAAGATTGTTGCGATAGGAAGCCAAAAGACTTATCAATTCGAACCAAGTGCTAGGAGGTCGTGGGTTCGAGTACTGGTATTGACCCATACTTCGTAATATGCAAAAATTGTGGTAATGAGATCGAATAGTGACATGCACTATTATGCGCTGGTAGTATATATTCATGAGTTTACCAAAAAGTTTAAGTGACAATGTACCGTAGGGCATAAGAAATCGTGGTAATGAGGTTGAGTAGTACTCTGTTTTTTTTTTTTCCTCAAAAAATTAACAACTAAATATTAGACAATCATTTTCTTTGAGACATCATTTGGACCATCCTTCATGCCTTTCTGGTGCTTTTGCCCTTTGCTGCTTAGATACATTTCACCTTATTGTTATATATCAACTTCACAAACATCCTCACTTCTTGTAACCAAATTTTTTTTTTATTTTAAATTTTTCGAGGCTTGAATTTCTTTCCTTTTTCCATAATATGGCTTTCTTGTTCCAATCACTATTTTTAGTTTCAACCATGCCTAATAAAGACGAAGAAAACGAATATTTAAGCCGGCAACGACAAAATCCTTAGGACGTTGTCTTCTAAGTTGGTGGTATCAATGATGCTAGCTAGCTAGCTAGCATCACTCCTGCTTAAACTATTCTCTAATACCTCTCAAGTTGTTGGAACAATAATACCTCTCAAGGATGTTAAAGTTGGAGAGGTTGGAAGATTATGGAATTCCCTCTCTAGATTTTCTCTCTATTTTTGCAGCCATCTTCCTCTCTTGAGATCAGGGTTCAATTTTGGCTTTTATTCATGCAGGGTTTGAGGTTGATGTGGCTACAAAATCAGCCCTGGAAGTAAAAATCCATAACTTCCATAATAAGGTCTTACTCAACCAAATGTCAATCATGTGACTACTGAAAATTTCTATCTGGAATTCATTTTTGCTCAACCGAGCTCTGGATTTTTCTTGAGCGAGGTTTTCAGTCTTGCACAGGGAACAACAGCTTAAATCTTCAACCCAAATTACACCCTTTCATGGTACATAACTCAAAATTACAACATATTTTTGTCAAGAACTTAACCAACACTAAAATCCTAAACAGATTGGCTTTAAATTCCTGCCAATGAGATGTGCATACAAACAACTAAAACAGAAAGCCAGTTCAGAGATTTCTAGCATTAGCTTCTAGCATCAGTTTTAATTCATCACCCCTAAAGCAATATGCACTGGAAGGTAGAGATATAGAACTTCTTGACATGTTTACCAGGATCCTGCATAGGCTGAACAGTCTTGGTTTATTACCTTGGTTCTGAAAATTATTATAAATCTCATCTTAGATTCTATGCATATTTTGAGTTTGGTTGATTGTGGGTTTAATTTTCTTCTGTTATTTATTAATGGGTGAAATTTCTGCTTCAGCTATGCCTTGTTCAACATGTTTGATAATTTGATACTTCTGGCAAAAGGTGGTCTTACTGTCTATCATGGACCAGTGAAGAAAGTTGAAAAATACTTTGCTGGCCTTGGGATCCATATCCCAGAGCGTGTAAATCCTCCAGACCACTTAATTGACATTGTGGAGGATATAGTGATACCAGGTGGCACCTCAGGAGTGAGTCATGAAGATCTTGCAGTCAGATGGATGCTTCACTAAGGGTACTCAGCACCCCCTGATATGCAGCAGTTTGGTGCTGGACTTGCTAGGTCTTCAATAGATGTAATTCCAGTTAGTGAAATCAATCCTGTTGGTTCTGGAATGAAGGTACATTCTTTTGCTGAAGAGTTATGGCAAAGTATGAAAAGCAATGTGGAACTGCAACGGGATAAGATACGACTGAATTTTTTGAAGTCCAAGGACTTAACAAACCGGAGAACTCCAGGTCTATGCCAGCAATACAAATACTTTGTTGTGAGGTAAATAATTGATTATGTTTCCAGATAACCTTGAAATCACACATTTTTCAAATAATTGATTTAGTGAAATCTACAACCTGGTACCTGGTATCTGGTTAGCATAATAAAATTCCCAAAATCTAAAACATGGTTCTTTGAAATTACTAGGAAAAAAAAGGAAAAATGTGATAGAGCTGTTCTTTCTGAAGCATTTTTAACTTCTAGAAAATTGCCCTCCTTTGCCATATATTATCTGAGAACCCAATGGAGGGTAAATGATTGTTGGTCATTCCAGTGAGTCATATTCCTTTAAAACATAATGCCATGTTAGTTCTCCATACCCATAATAGTACATTTTATTTAAATGATATGAAAATTTTGAGTTACCCCTACACTGATCATCAGTTCCATACTGCTATCTTTTCATTAGAAGTTGAAGCTTGATCTTCTCTATGCCCATAACATTTCAGGGCTGCTAAGCAGCGACTACGGGAAGCTAGAATGCTAGCAATGGATTATCTGATCTTATTACTTGCTGGAGCTTGCTTAGGATCACTCATCAAAAGTGAATGATCGAAACTTTGGTGAAGATGCTTATATTTATACCATAATTGCAGTTTGTAAGTCCCATAATTCACAGTTAACGGCTTGGTATGACTTTCTTTGAATTTGCTTTGTTGATTTATACACAAAAAATATATATATATATATATTAGTAGTGGTACATACTTGATTAGAGAAATCTGTATTATTGTTTCTCATATAAACAACAAACTGCGTTCTTTATTCATCCTAAAATCTGCAAAGCAATACAGTAACAAATTAAAAATGTCAGATTTGACTATAATGAAGGAGTCTGATTGCCTAGTCAAATAAATTATATAGTACTACCTGGAATCCATATGCACGAAGGTTACTTACTGTGATCTCTATTGCTGATTTTAGCTCTTCTATGCAAGATTGCGGCTTTGAGAACATTCTCTCTGGATAAATTACACTACTGGAGAGAAAGTGGTGCTGGCATGAGCAGCCTAGCTTATTTTCTCTCTAAGGATACAGTTGACCATTTTAATACAGTAATCAAACCTGCAGTATATCTCTCTATGTTCTACTTCTTCACGAATCCAAGATCTAGCTTTGCAGATAATTACTTGGTCTTGTTCTGCCTTGTGTACTGTGTAACTGGTACAGCCTATGCATTTGCCATCATTTTCGAATCAGGCATAGCCCAGCTGGTGAGTAAAATAAACACACAGAAGAAAATATCAGCTTTCCAATTGTTATATAATTTTAATTTCACCTACAAGGCACTGTCTCTTGCAGTGTTCAGTTCTTCTTCTAGTTGTTTTGACTCTCGTGGGGACACAGCCAAAAGATAGTGAATTCATGAAGATTTTAGTGAAGTTTTGCTACTCTAACCGGGCTTTGGAAGCATTCATCATTGCAAATGCTTAAAGGTAAGGCAGAATCACACTTCTTGTAAATAAACTTACGAATGTGTACACTGACACTGTATGTGTTGCACCCATTCTGCATGGAACATGTTTATGGAAGAGTCTAACCAAACATACATCCTATATCAATCTATATATTATCTATAAATTGAAACATAATATTTATTGTTATTACACTCTTGTTGAGTCACATCAACATAATATTTCGGTCCACTTCGATCCATTCAGTCCGATTCAGTCCATTTTAGTCCAGTTCAAACCGTTATGCTCTCTCTCTCTCTCTCTCTCTCACAGTTTGAATGCGTCTATCAATTATTTGAATAAAATCAATTGTAATTATGTGATAAATTTTTATTATCATAATAATCTCCTTAAGAGAATGTGAAATTTGAAACTTAAAAATTTTAGTTGTGCAAAAAGAAATTAGTAAAATATAATGCATAATAACAATAATTAGAAGAATATGGACCACTTCAAAAAAGAATAATATCAATTAAAAACACAAAAAATAATAAAATTATATATCTATAAAAATAGAGAGATGATAATTACTTTTAAAAATTGTTTAATTTTTAGAGAGAACAAATTATTTACAATAAAATTTAGAAAATAAATTATAAATTATAAATGGGTTTGTAACTAATTACAGTCAAAGTTTCCAGCAAACCTATATTAAATAGCTTGACTCTAATGCGAACATATCTCAAGTGGGTCATGAATTTCTAGATCAAGCCTGAAATACAATTGAAAATTTCTTTTTCTTTTTTAATATTTTTATTATTAAGTAAAGATATCATTACCATTATACTGTTACTTTTAAATCGTAATACGATTCAAATATTCATGTGAATAAGGCCTTCTTCATCAAGATACTTGGAAGTTGGAACAACCATTATTAGGATAATGTAGGATTTGTACCTTCTTTTTTCTCCTAAAGAATTAACAGTTTCCTTGGTGCTACTTATTGGATTTGCACTGCAGGTATAATGGAGTGTGGCTGATTACTCGGTGTGGCTTCCTTCTTAAGAATGGCTATGACCTTCGTGATTGGAACCTATGTATATTTATCCTTATCCCTATAGGAATCATTAGTCGTGTGATTGCATTTCTTTGTATGGTGACCTTCCAAAGGAAGTGAGACCAGACTAACTGACATTCTTTTATAGTATAGTTATTTGCCAATTTTAAGACTTACAAATTACATGACAATGAGTCATTGTTTCACTTTCACAACATAATAAATAAATATTGAAATTACTTTTTTGTAACAGGTGATAAAGAGTTTGTAAGTTTTATGTTGTAAAATTTATAAGGGAAAAGTTAACGAATGATCTAAGAACATTGGATGAACATTGGTTTAAAGTTTTATCAGCTAATCTGCTGGCAAACTTCTACTTTCCAAACACTGCTAATACTTTGCAATTCCATTATCATTTTATTTTAAATACATTCCAAATTAGAGATATCTCTGAGTATTGCGTGGGCTGAAAATTTGTAATGAAAGTTATGAATATATATTCCTATGAACTTTTACCATAGTAATGAAAAGAAAGGCAAACAAAACACATGCGTACACAAACAAACAAAAGGAAAGACCTGTACAAGGAGAGGAAACATGGGATCGTTTCTAATTGTCTAAACTTTTATCTCAAGCTGCTTACAAATTAGTTCAGCAACTTTTATTCCATCAAATTTTGCAAATTAGAACAGGAAAGTTAAGAACTTGCTGGATAAAAATTGCAATTGGTTGCTTCGATAACAACATACTGGAATCCAAACAAAGGGATATAAGATGATTGAGCATCAACCATTATATATCTTCTTTCCTGTGATGAATTGAACATATCCAAAGCCACTTTTATGTGAATAAATAATATAACACTTGTGACATTATCGAATTCCTGAGGTACAATTATTGGGAAATTTGTGTCCACTTTTCTTTCCCTTTTTCTTTATAAACCAGGCTGGCTGAAAGAAACCATAACTTATCGGGGTCGTCATTTTTCGTTGAGAATATATGCAAGACTTATGACTCTCAATTGCTAGTAAAATTCATGCCGAATAAATACATGGTTGGAAATTTTTTTTTAATGGCAAAAAGTTTCTATACTCTGTCCAAACATTTTGGGGGCAAGAAGTACAGTGGGATCATGCAATCCATCCCAAATTCATATTGGTGCCACCCTTTTTTTTTTTACATCCCAAAGTTCAGACTTCAGGATCTTTGTTAACTGACAGCTTCCTATAACTTGGATGCGCCACAACTCTTAACTACATCAACATGCCAAGCCATACAATCAAGAGTGACTGTCATTGCTGCCGATGATAACCCAAAACATCAGTTCTCTGAAATATAGTTCTCCAATTTCTGAAGAATAAGTGGGTTTTTTAGAGGCAAAGACTATGAAAAAGATTTCAGAAAAGTTTACCTTATCATATTGCAGATGGTCATTTCCAAATAATATCTCCCAAAAATTTAAGAGCTGGAACACCTCTAATCTCTACATCTACTAGTGGTGCCTGGATCAATTCCAAGCTGGAGAGTTCTATGTCATTCCGAATCATATCAAGAGCACGCGACTGATCCTGAAATATGTAAAAAAAGAATACTTTCCATTTCAACTATCCCCAAAAATACAGCAAAATAAAGAAAGAAAAGTAATTCAAACTACACGATGTTTTCTTCTAGTGTAAAAGGCAAATGCTCACAGTTTGATTGTTCTTGCATTTAGCAGGTTATCACAATCAATACATAATAAAGCATATAATCTGCCAATAAGTGTGTATACTGATTAATACCTTTCTTTTCATTGCACAAAACTTGCAGTCTGAGGCAGAAGGGGGGAGGATCTGATTAACAACAAGCCTCTTTACAGGAACATTTTCCTTCTTCAAGGAGGCACGCAACCTAGAAGACTCACTAACCGCCATTACCTTGCAAAAATAGAAAAATGTGAGTAATTAAGGTAGAAGCATATAGCCCAAACTATTCACTCAATAACAAGCTAATCAGCCATCCTACACTCATGTCAACCAACACTCGATTCAATTGAGGTAAACTTAAAGCAAATGGAAGTACCACAGTACAAATAAAGTAATAAACCATTTAGATGACAACTGGTATAGAACTACTTCTAAAGATTCTCACCGTGGGGATTGTTACTATGACGAACTCAGTTGAATCTGTATCACGAAAAAGCTCACGCACTTTTACCATCCTCTCCCGCAGTTTCTCTAACTTGTCAGCCTGCATTATAAAGCAACATTAGGATATTTTGTAAAGCAAAATCAAAATCAAAAAATAAAATGCAACACCAATTCCTAGTAACATAAGGCTGACCGCATCCGGCCGGGTTTCTTCTTGCCCAAAAACAGATTTGATGGCTGAGGTGGCCGAAGCTATTTTCTGTCTGAACTGCAAGAGCCAATTTGAATGGGAAAAAAAAATGTCAATGAAAATGGAAAACAACACTAGAAACATTGCGTTGGAAGTAGTATGGAGAACTAGTTTTAAAAATTCTTCTGAATTTGTAAGAAATTCTTACATTTACCAATCCAATCCAATAAGGTACAATCAAGTGATTACAAGTAGAATATAATTGAAAATGTTCCTTACCTACCCACAAAATGGAAAGTTAACATAAAAAGCATCACAATTTTTTTGTCAAATGAGTCTAACTGGAAGTTTGTGATGAAGCAACATGTCCAAAAAAAAACAAAGGCAATGCCCATGGGACTCTTTTAAATCTAATGTATGATACTTACCGACAGTGTTGAAAATAGAATGATGAAAGTCTTGGCAATAAGTAATATGGGAAAAAATAACTCAAAGGGGGAGGGGGGGAGAGAGAGAGAATGTCAATGATGTCTGAACATAGTTACATGGACTAAAGGCATCAAAAGAAGGGGGATAGAGTCTTGGATTCTTCCCTCTTTCTCACACACACACAGATGGATTCGTCATCACATGGAAAATCAACCATTGTCTTCCATGCTCCACTTGCTTAATCTAATAACATGACTTTGTCCAAAGAATATTATGGACATCATGATTCTCATAGTTAACTTTACACCAATGGATAATTTCAAATCCACCCATTTTCAATGTTATTTCCAGAATTTTACAGATTCCTCTGTATCACAGTTATGATCAGACCTCTCTCTCTCTCTGTGATTATCAAAGCTATTCAAAGCTGTTGCCTTAGGGAGATATATTGTGTTGTACTCTTGTGGTTTATGAGTGGTACTCTTCTAGACGAGTTTGGAATTTCAAGTGAAGAGGTATCCCTATCAGCTGTCACCATCAGAATATTCCTCATCTGGTTGTAGCCACATCTCCCATATACAAGTAATGCATTGTCTAAGGGTTAGTGTCTAAGAATTTCCAGCTCCTCCTTTTATGTACAAGATCTTTATCAATTATTCTCTTTCTTTAACAAAAGCAAAAGAATACAATCTACAAACTTAGCTTAGAATCAGCACTTTGACTATATAGTCATCACATTCTTTAAAAATGGCCAATTAAAAGCTATTAGAGCTGGAAAAAATTTTATTTAGTTGCTTTTCCATGACAAAGAGAACCAGAAGTCAACTTTGGTCACACATTGTAGTCAACTTATTATAAATTATCAGAAATATGTATGCTGCTAAAAGAATTAAGACACTGCAGACAACTCACATTCTCACCATGAGTGATAATTTGACTTTTATAATCATTAAATTCTTTTTCTTTTTGTTTTGGTTTTGGGGGGGGGGGGGGGGGGAAGGATTGCTGTAGGTTATTCTTACTCCCCATCCACATGGCTACCTTCAATATCTTGCCTATGGATGCATCCAGGAAGTCTGGCAAGGACAAAAGACGCAAAGTATGACCCTGTCAAAAATAATTCATTAACTTCAATAGATATTAGACAACATGCATGACACAGAACATTTTATTATGTGCTTACCGTGGGTGCAGTATCAAAAACTATACGAGTAAACATGTTATATTCTTGTGATTCCAGAAATTGAATAACCTGGCAAGAGGATTTCTAGTTAGTAAGGAAGCAAGGAAACTAAAAAGATTTATCGTGCAAAGCACTGAGCTAAATAAGAACTGCAGATAATACATACCTTGGATATTGCCATAGCTTCATCCAAACCAGGGGGAGGTGTCTCAAGCAGCTCTCCTAGTTTTAGCTCTCCTAACTTCATCAATCAAAAATACGTCAATCAAAGAGAATATGGACTGTGATCATTCAAAAGTCAGGAAATTCTTTCTCTTTCTTTCATTTTTATTTCTTTTTAAAAAAAATTAAGGAAAGGTATATCATAAACTGTTGGGAGGAAATTTATGATGGGGAAAAAATCCCGACTTCTCAGGACTTGACCTCATTTTGCACCATAAGTGAACAGCTCTACTCGTGCATGTGCAGGTGCATGCATTTGTACACTTACACAGTCACCCAAGGAGAGAAATAAAACCGTGGAAAAACCACTCCACTCAACTCAATTCTGGATAAATGAAGTTCTGAAGTTATTCTAACTGTAATATAGGGTCAACCATTGAGAATAGCCCTGGTGTATTGTTACAGTGTTCATATTGAGTAAAGATACCTATAATATAAGGTTATGTTGCAATATCAAGAATTCCATATAGAGCTTTACCTGATCGGCAAGCATTCCGAGGCCCATACCATTCATGAAATCCTGAACCCCAGTTCCACCATTTTTCTGAGTTGCACTGCGGAATTCTTCCCTAGCCTTCTCGGGGTTTATCTGGCATAAAACTAATGAATTTAACTTAAAGAAATAAGAAAAAAGAAGAAGGGGGGGGGGGGGGGTGTTGGGGGAGGGAGGAAGAAGAAAAAGAATAAGGACAAGAGAGAGGATAATCATAGACATCTTTCTATACCTCAAGAGCAAACAATGGAGAATCAGGTCCTTCAACTGGTACCAGTGTCCCTCCAGTCAAATCCTAGGATAAATAATACAAGTACATACTCAATCCAATTAGTGAAGTGCTACTTGGCCTGCAGATATTTTAATGCAGAACAAGAAGAAAAAAAATTTTAAAACCTGAGCAAAAGAATCACTCAAGGAGTGTGCAGGATCAGTGGAAACCACTAGAGTGGGGTGCCCACTGTTAGCAAATTTTACTGCAAGTGAGGCAGCGCAACTCGTCTTCCCTACCCCTCCCTTTCCACCTAGCATGTAATACTTCCGCTTGGTCCCAGAAACCATATCATCAAACACAGTAACACCTTCAGCAGGAGTAGACACTGATCTCACTGCCAAAAAGTAGTACACAATAAATATTCATTTTTAACATCCTAAGAAGTTTTTCAATGGGATCAAATTCTTCTCCCTTTGGAACATTATTCTTTGGAACTGCTGGGGTGCATAAAATGAAGCAAAACTTGAATCATCACAGCTATTGCCTTCTAAATAAAAAATAACATTAGAACTCCCCACAAGGAAAGCGGAAATTTTCATTTGCTTCTTTTCGTCCTTATACAAAAACCAAAATTATGACTTATTTCTGCTTGTACAGAACCATGATCCTAAATCATGATGTAATAAACTGGGTCATACATAAAGGCCAATGGGTAATTGGGTACAACTTCATGTGCTAGTGACTAACATAAAGGTACATCATCCAACAACTTTCATTCTGGCTTAAGTGAAAAAGAAGAGAAAGCAAATTGAGTCTATGTTTCTCTTATTATATCTTAAAAAATGAAACACAGGCTCATTTAAACGATTTTTTTTTTTGGGGTTTCATAAAATAAAATTTTAGATTCAAAATTCGGTTTTTCCCTTCTCCTATATTTTCTTGATAACAGGGTGAAAGTTACAGTCTAAATGAATAGAGAATCAATGAATTCTACAATGGAACGTATCTCATTATGACCCAAAAGCACAAGACCATTCAAACAAAGTTCTTAGGAAAGAAAATTATAGCAAAATAACCGAGGCCTCCACACCCTCAAAAGTATGCTTGTTCCTTTCCATCCAGAAAGTTCACAACAAGCATAAAGGAGCTAAGTTCCACATAACTGAAGAATATTTTCCAACCCAATCCATCCATCCAAAAAGTAGCTCTACAACATTCCTGGGCTTTACTATTGTGCAACAAACACTGGAAAGGTAAAAGTCCACAATTTATAGGTAATGTCACGATGTCAAAACGGATGATCTACAGTCTCACCACTGCTTCTACACATACAACATCAAATTACTAGACTAATGCCTCTCTTAACAAGGCTATCAACAATTAGAACCTTTCCCCACACTGCTGTCCACACAAAAGAAGCTACCCTATTTGAAGCCTGTGCCCACCAAATATATTTCCAAGGAAATGTGTCACTGCCCTTGTGCCTCTTATAGCATCATAGTATGACCTAACATCAAATTGACCATCACTACTCAATCTCCAGTTCATTCTGTCAGGACCCTCGCTGCTTGGGAGATTTATTCTTTTCTTCATTCACACCTTTTTTACTTGGAATTTGATTCAATCGGCACTTTGTGATAGCCTTTAAAAATAAAAAAAAACCAATCTTTCTATTCTGTTACCAAAAAAATGTTCTTGAAACACAAATGGACCTTACTAAAATCTGTGTTCTGCCTTTCTTATGCAACAACCAAATGAAAACATTAAAACTTTTTTAACCCTTACCCTCCATAATTACCTTTTGTTCTATATTTTATCATTTCTTCTCCCATAAAGAATTAGTTTCCACATTTTTTTCCCTGCCTCCTATGTGCTTACTTCTATTCAAGTTCAACCAGACATTCCACCAGTTGCAACCAAAAATTTTTTTTCATTGAAAACAGACAATTGGTTGTCCCTACAAAAGTATAAATTTCATTATGTAAACCCCAGAAACACTCAAACCAATTAAAATCCCAGTGAAAGTTTCAGTCTTCATATTGACATACATACATATGAATACAGATGCAATTTTACCAGCCAAAAATAAAGACCCCCACGAAATAAATCACAACTTAAAAGAATTGGTATCGAAAAAAATTTTACCTTGGAGTGATTTTGTGAGAGGCTTCCTTGTGGTGGAAAGTGAGATAAAGTTGAAACTTTTGGTGAGAGAAAATGGTGTGAGGATCTTGGGTGAGCAAGAGACCAAACCCACCATGGCCATGGAACTTCTTGAAGCTAAGCTGTGAAGAGGAGCTGAAAAAGTAGACGGAACAAGACGAGTAGCCATAGTTTTTTCTGGTTGAAACTAGAAACTGTCCTTAGGCTTTGGACTCTGGAAATTAAAAAGTAAAAACCTTCTCCCATTTCCATTTTCTGAGCCCAAAAAAAAATAAAAGTAAAATATCGTCTCTAAACTATCACAAAAGTTCGTTTTTCGTACCTAAACTTTTAAAAGTTTTATTTTCGTTCTTAAACTATCACAAAAGTTTATTTTTCGTCCTTAAACTTTCAAAAGTTCTATTTTCGTCTCTAAACTTTCAAAAGTTCTGACGGAGTACTGACGTGACTTAACAGAGTGCTGACATAAGAGAGACGAAAATCAATACATTTAGAAAAGTTTAGGGACGAAAATAGAACTTTTGAAAGTTTAGGGACGAAAAACAAACTTTTGTGATAGTTTAGGGACGAAAATGATATTTTATCCGAAAAATAAAAATAAAAATAAATCCTCAATTGTCTACTGCAATACGACAGGCACTATTTTGTCGTGTGAAACTAGTTGTTAATAATTACACAACGCCTGACGTCTACTTTGTAGGACAAAAATTTTAGCCAAATCTAACTCAAAATTTTGCCTTTTCTAGTTAGTGTAATCTCTTTCTTAATATTAGCTTACTTGGCTAAAAAGAGCCTTGTAGCACCAAAAATTATACTGAATTTTTTTTAACTCTTTTTTAAGTTGAGTTGCCATTCACCTCACTTAGATCCATCACAATACAAAGATAAAGAGGGTATGTGAAATTCTCGGAGTTTCTAAACTTTTTGGAGGTGAAAAAAGTGTACTTCTAATGTGTATGATAGTTGTTTATTTTATAACTTTATAAGTTTTGTAACGCTGTGACTTTCTACATGCAATATCATTCAATACTTGTTGTCCCCTAGGAATGAATGTGCCAATTGACCAAAAGATAATTTTTTATTTTTTTTATTTTATACAAGATAGACTTTTTACTCTAACCTAATCTGTGTATATGTCTGTGAAACTCCCTCCTGGAGACTTGAACTCCGGCCTTTGCTCCCCACACCCCACAAGCACTTATACTTATAGAGGATCCACCGCACTAAGGGTGCGTGGTGGTTATTGAACTAAAGATAATTGGTTGCTCAATGCTATTCATATTTTTCATATATCTTGGCTCAATCGAAAATTTGATTGAACTAAATTAATTTCGTTATGCTGATTGCTGACTTGAATTCAATTAAAACTTCGAGTTTGGGCATTCGTAAATCAATGCAAGTATTTAATATGGTTATCCCTACTCTCTCTAATGCTTCATTTCCAACATAACACACTTGCCTGCCCTCGTGGTTCTCTACAAAAACAAAGAAATCATTTTCATCTGCCTTGTTCAAATCATTTCATAACACACCAGGCAAAAAAATCCTCATCTTTACATAATAATATTAGGATTGGATATATAGAAAATTCATTGGCTATGAAGGTGCATCTGTCACTTGGCTCATCGATGAAATCACTCTAACTGATTATAAGACGTGGAATCAAATGTTCATATAGAGGTGGGAGACGGAAAAACATTCAGACATCATCTGGCTTGTGTTTAGCTCATGATGGTTCAAAACTCCAAATTCTGAACTGACCCCGCCAAGTTGCAGAATAACTCCCATCTGTAAGAGGGCCTTCATGCAAACATAAACAGATACACTACCATAATAATAATAATAGCAATAAGTTATCCTTGGAAAAGATAAAAACTGTTGGAAACTTTATTGATTACAATTAAGCAATTGGTGTTTGTCATTTTGTAATCCTCATGTTGACATTTTCCATCTTCATTCAATGGATTACCAGTGTTTTAGCTGACAGACGCAGCCCGGCATTTTCATTAGATTATCAAGTGGATAATGCTATGCATAAACCATTTGTGATTGCTTCTATGAATAACATGTATAGGCAACTTAATTTTAAAAATATATCCAAAAAAAAAAAAAAAAAAACCTTTTAACAAAACAAATAAAAATTAGGTTCACAGATAATTATACATTAATCAGGAACCTCATCTGAAAACTGCTATGTAATTCTTACATAACTAAGAAACATCATCTGAAAACTGCTATGTAATTCTTTCAGGGTTTGCTTCCTGCTAAATCTTCAAGTGTCAGATTCAGGGTATCAACAGAACCTTTCTTCACTTCCTCACCACGAGCAGCCAGATATTCTTCAATGCTCCCTGGTTGTCCAAACATTCCAAGGTGATCTGCAATCAGGTGTAGATTATTACACCCACCACACCGTGCCACCACCACCCCTTTATCATATGATTCGCGACAAACTGTCTTCACAGATCTTGTTTCACAGACCCTGCAAGTAAAGATCATGGCAAGATCATGCCTTGCGGATGGCTTCAAGTTAGAATTTGCAGAATACTTCACGGTTGAACTATCATTACTGTTTATATTGGAGGGAGCATTTACTGAGTCACAATCAGGCTTCAAAGTGCCCGTTTCATGATTTTCCAAATCTTCATTGGCATGGCTGGTTGGTTGTGTTTGTGTCTGAATCCCTCTTTGACAAAATTCGGATCTGCTAAAGGATGCATTTGCAGAAGGAAGAGATCGAAGAGATTGCCAAAAAGATTCTGCCACCAATAAGGGAAAAGCCACACATAGACAGAGATGACTAAGATATCAAGCAAATAATATAAACAATAATTCAAGCAGGAAACTATGTTACTTCGGAAGACATTCATCTAAACATTTAAATAACACAAGGAAACTTAACTGAACCAGTAAGGTCAGAAATAAACTCTTCTGCAGCAAAAGAGTATATTAGATCAATATAAGCACTTTGAACAGTCCTGAAGTGCTCATCTCTACTCTATCGTCTATAAATGTTTCCACCTCCTAGGTCTCAACATCCTTGGTCACCACTCTAGTTTTACTGATTTTAAGTAAAATGTTTCAGTAATGCAGTGGTGAAATGAGTATTGTGAACTTACTACATGATCATATGACAACAAATAGCTAGTATCATTGCTCTTAAGTCAGATGTTTCATTAGTATGGTAGTAACATGAAACTTGAGAAACACATCCATAATTCATCCACTTCATCAAAAGTTCAAGGAAGCATCTCAGTTTAAGGCCTAGAAACCGAGGAATCAAATAAATTTTAGTTTTAACTGAGTTGCCAAAGATTATCAAAACGCATTCTACCACGCCCCCAAGATCAATACATCGATGTCAAGGATATGTCTTCATCATCACAATATGATTCATCATTGCTTGCTAGATTTTTAACAGAATTTCTCAATTTTTTTAATTTTTAATTAACTGCATTTTTAATTGATGGTATTACTTTTTCCACCAAAGCTGGTAAGCCATCAAACCATTGCCAAAAGGGTTAAACCAAACCCCTAATAAAGACCATGTTCAATATTACCTCATAAAATTCTAAATTCAATCAACAAATATGAAATCTTAACATATTGGCACTTGGTCTTCTGCACACTCATGTGGATTAATAATGCAAAAGAATAATAAGCTAATAATCCAAAGTTTTCTCTCCAAACTTCAAATCAAATGTACTATGTCTGATTCTCATAGTTGAAAAAAGCTATTGAGAATAATTATAAACCTTATTCAGTTGTTATCCCTTTGTAGCTTCCAACTCTATTCTCAACTCTTCTACACACTCAATTGCGAGTTTGTTTCTTCAAGGAAAACACAAAAAATAAATAAATAAAACCCACAGAAAAACCCTTCACCTGTTCAGCCAAGAAACTAATAATAAGTCAAAAAGACCAACTTTTTGCATTCAGTTTTTAATTTCATTCAACTTAACAAACTAAGACTAAGCCAAATATTTATCTTGAAAAAACCAATTTTTAACAGAACTAAACACAACCCACAACCCAAAACCAGCTACATCTTCACATTGTTAGTATTTGTTTCAATTTACCTCAGTTTTCTTAGAAACCAAACATAGCATACGGTAGTTTTAAACTTCCAAAAACGAAAACATAGTAATCAGAAGAACATTAGTATTATCTTAATTCGTAGAAATCACCTTTAGATTTAGGGAAATGGGTCTGAAGCTGAGTTTGATTACCGACAAAGAGAGAGAGTAGTCGCTTCTGGAACATCCTGGACGCCATTGTGGGTTTCGTAGGGTAGAGAAGCACACGTACGGTCCCAAATTTTTAGTGTTATTCAATGGAGGAAATTACAGTGTGCCCCGCAAGTTTTGGAATTTATATATTTCTCCCCCCAAGTTCAAGCTTTTTTATTAGTTTCCTTTGCATAGTATTAAGTTCATGTGCATGTACGGACGTGGTTTTCAAACCCGAACTATTCAAATAATTGTTAAAGAAAAAGGTTCAAGGTTTTAAAAGTTCAACCAAGGTTCGACCAAGGTCGAACCGTGATGACGTCATAATTAATTTAATAATTAAATAAAATAAATATAAATATATTAAATTTGTAAATATTAGCAAATTTGACTAAAATATTTTTAAAAATTGAAACAAACTTTCAAATAAAAAATTATTACTTATTCTTATTATGCCTAAATGATATAAATTAATGAATTACCTATAATGTTTTAAAAAATCCAAATAAGAGTATAGATGATGAGATAAAAAAAAAAAAAAAAAAAGAGTTTCTAGTCTCTTTTACTAGTACAATGGGGTAATTGACGTTCATCAAACAAAACCATGGGGTATTTGACTATTTGCATTTTTCAAAACTTATTTTCAATTTTAATCTCATTACTATATTCTAACTCCCACCTACCTACCCACCTACGTCATTTCAGATTTATCTCTTCACATTGTTACTCTCCTTTTGTGATGCTTTACTTCACAGTTTCCCAACACCAGCTCTTACTCCTATTTCCATCTTCCTCCTCACGTCTGCGACTCATCTCATCTTCTTTCTTTTTTTTTAAATCTCATCATACCATCTGTGCTTCTTATATTTTTTGCTTCATTTTTGGATCTTCTTCATCATTTTCTCTTTTTATTTTTTTTTCCTCACTTCAGATCCATGCCAGAATTTCATATCGGAAAGCAAATTTCGTCACAAACATACGATTGAACTGGCTTACGATTTGAACGATTTTTCAAGTTAGACCTCAGTTCAAACGGTTCTCTCATATTGTTTACATGTCCGGTTCTTGTATAAATAAAAAAAAACTGTTTTCATGAACAGTTCACGGTTAACCCGGTCGGACCGTACAGTCCGATCCAAGATTAAAAACCATGGTTACGCAAGCCTGACCAAAGTGGATAGCAACGAAACAAGCGGTCTTGGATTAGGTTAGGGTGCTCTATTTTTTATTGGGATGAGAGAATAGTATTTATTGGATTTTAATACAGCTGACATGATATCATTTGATACTCCAAATACCTTCTCCATTTGGTGAGAGTTGTTGGTGCAAAACATGATGATAATGGAAATAATACAAAGAGAAACTAAATAGTACCTCCACCTTTCACCACCCCCTTGCACACATATCTAATCCAATATCTCTGAGACAATTCATGTTAACCCATTAATCACCACAATTAAAAAGAATAAAATAGTCTCTCTCCTTTTCAATGTGGGATTAAACATTTTCACTAACTCCTCATATTCCATATTCACTCCCATATCTTTACATTTATATTGCAACATTTATTCATTTTAATTAATATTAAAATGTTACAACAATCCCCCACTCATTTTAATATTAAATTTTTTAGTTACAGAGAAATTACCAGGTAAAGACGGGTTACTATGCATCATGAATGTGTGCTCAGCATTGAACCTTCACTTAGTAAAATAACGATCTCAACTCCAGAGTCCTAGTAGTCTCTGACTTAAACTAAGACTGTTTTAGGGAAATTAAGCGTCACTGCTTACACATAACAATCCAGGTATTGACATGAGCTTTTATAACTAGCACTCTACGGCCGTGTGCTGATCCCGGTTTCATGAGTGTATTTGAGATTAAGTTCAAATCTCATAGGGAGCAGCTCCGCCCCCACACTCACATAGGTGAAATTTTATCAATGGTGCTCCTGTAATTCTAACACCCCACTCATACGAGCTACAAATTTCATTAAGAGTTTTTTTACTCAACCTCTCCACATTACAGGATAAATGCACTTACATCATAGGGATGAACAATTAAAAAATTATTTACAAAATAAATAATTTAAAAAAATAAATTGTGCATTTCTTACAACCATCGTATGATTTGTTTTTCCCATTGAACCCAATTCTCAGGATCTTTGATCCTTGGGTTGGGTATCCTTATACATGGCTCATGATTCTATGGACTTTAGTCTCATCCCCCTTTATGTATTTGTACGGCCCCCGCACCATGACCCATGGCGGGCCTTAGACCTTGACCTGGATATATGGCCCATGAGGCCCATCTCCCTTTGCCAAGCGGCCCACCCCCGAGTCACGCTTGCTACGGGCCTAGACTTTGCCTTTTCATTGTTTCTCGGCGAACTACTTCCCAGTGATAAACATATGGTTCGCGGGACACCCCGCCCTGCACCTGCCCGGCCGTACCTCGGAGAGGCACCTCTGCCAAGAACTATCGTGGAGGTGGGAACCAAGTTCCAACGCCACCCTCACCGCTTCCCATGCCTACCTAACCATCCACTTACGATCGATAATACTGGACCGCCGGTTGCACTTATTAGCAAATAATTATGACCTCTCCGCTATTCTGTGAACTATAAATACCCGAAGTTTTGAGAAGACAAGGGTTGGAAAAAAGCAGGAAAGAAAGAGCGTAAACAGAGAGAGCAGAGTGAAGAAGTGGTTCAAACCTCCGAGGAGAGGAAAGTGACTCCGTTGGGTCTTGGCGTTTAGAACGACCCAGTGTAGGAAATCCAAACCCACTATACAAGTAAGTTGTGAGCCCAAGTGAGGCCCAACCAACAGGTTTCGGTTTTGGGCGTCCACAATTGGCGCCGTCTGTGGGAACTCCTACTAGGCAGTGGTTCCGCCGAGACTCGCATACAGGAAAGATGTCTGGAAGTAACGCTGAAAGTGGCTCGGCAGGGTCTTCCAGGGGCTCCACCTGGCGGGAACGGAGGCAGAAGAGGCGCGAGGATCTGGCTTACGAGCAACTGGAAGAGCGGTCCGGCCTTGGAGAAGGGTCGTATCAAACGGGGAGAACGGTATCCCATGCTTCCAGGCATAGGCATCCCGACGTCAGGGATGAAGAGCTTGAGCGGCTGCGGAGGCTAGTACAGGACCTGGAGTTGGAAGCACGAAACGAACGCCGCCGAGCCGGACAAGACGACCGAGATGGAAGGCCATACGCCGAGGAAGAGAGATGCGGGACGGGATCGAATCGACCGGGATCCCGCCACCACAGGGAGCGCTCGCGCTCGAGGGAGTCCCGCCACCGCCGAGACCGCTCCCATTTAGCGGGATCTCACCGGCGTCGAAATCGCTCTCGGTCGCAGGAATACGGGAATCGGGGCTCAGATTCTCCAGAGGGACGACCGAGGAATGCAGCGATGGATGCTATGAGCCGTGCATTGCACAGGAGCATGTCAGCCACTATATCCAGATGATGTCTTTGCATACCCGCAATGACGCTCTGATGTACAAGGTTTTTCCCTCCAGCCTCGGTCCCATGGCCTTAAGGTGGTTCAACGGGTTGCGCAAGGGCTCCATTCACAGTTTCGCCGAGCTAATACAGGAGTTCGGTTCCCGTTTCGTCTCGTGCAGTCGGGAACAACAACCGGTGGACGCGCTGCTGTCTATGAAGATGAGGACAGGGGAAACCCTCCGTGATTACGCTAGCCGATACTGGGAGCTCTACAATGAGATCGGCGGAGGGAACGAGAAGATCGCGGAGAGCACTTTCAGAATGGGACTGCCTGACGAGTCGGGGTTGAGGGAATCATTAACCAAGAAACCTCCCGAGGATATGAGGCAGCTGATGAGGCGCATCGAGGAGTACAAGCGGTTGGAAGATGACAGAATACAGAGCAAAGGCAAAGCACAGATGACAGATCGTCCTCGGCTGAGCGGTTTTCAACAGAGGGCACGGGGAAATTTGAGGATTCAAGAGCGGGTGGCGCCAGCCGGGGAGGTGAACGTGACGTTCAAGGAGCCCGTGCATAAAATTGTGGATAAGATCAAGCACGAGCCGTACTTCAGATGGCCGAACCGGATGGCTGGCGACCCCTCTAGGAGGAATCAGAACCTATACTGTACCTACCACAAAGACCGGGGGCATACTACCGAGCAGTGCCGAGTGTTAAGGGACCATCTCGGGCAGCTGGCTAAGGCGGGACACCTTAAGGATTTTGTGACGGATGCCGTGAATCGGGGAGCAGGGCATGGCGCCCCACACACAGGGAATCCCCTTCTGCCCCCTCTCGGGATAATTGACGTTATCCACGTCGCCCCGAGGGACACCTCAACGGCGAAAGGGAAGGAGGTGCTGACAATGATATCGGTAGAGGGGGGTACGGGCGTGCCGCCTCCCGCGAAGAAGATCAAACCTACCCGAGAACCGATCTCTTTCGATGACAGTGATTTGGAAGGAACCATTCAGCCGCACGACGACGCATTGATAGTCACGGCAAGGATCGGCAGTTTCGTTGTGAAGAGAATAATGATAGACCAGGGAAGCAGAGCAGATGTTATGTACCCGGACCTATTCAGGGGGCTCGGGTTGAGGAATGAAGATCTGTCGAAGTACAACACTCCCCTGGTTAGATTCGATGGGAAAATGGTGGCGCCCGAGGGGCGAATCTGTTTGCCCGTGAACATGGGGGGCAAGGAGGCAATAGTGAGCTTCTTCGTAGTTACCTCGTACTCCCCATACAAGGCGATTCTAGGGAGGCCATGGATACATGCAATGGGGGCTGTCCCGTCTACTCTGCATATGAGGGTTAAGTTTCACACCGACTATGGTGTCACGGTTATACAAGGAAGTCAGCAGGCAGCCAGGCAATGTTTGATCGCCATGGTCGATTGGAAGGAGCAGACCGGCCAGAAGGACCAAGCCGATCATAAATGTTTGTCGTCGGGGACGCCTTTATAGCAATTACAGGGCCCGCCAGAGGTCGCGCGCGCCGAGAACATGCTCAAGGTAAAGGTGTTGCCGGATACGGAGAAGTACTTCCAAATAGGGGAGAGCATGGGGGACCGGGAAAAAGTAGAAATGTTGCTACTCCTAATGCAGAATGTGGACGTATTTGCATGGAGTCCATACGAGGTGCCCGGAGTGGACCCCGAATTCATCGTGCATAGACTTGGGGTTGACCCCTCATTCGCCCCAAAAAAGCAAAGGCCGAGGAGATCAACCTGGGAGCACACCGAGGCAGTAAAAGTGGAGGTTCAGAGGTTGAAAGAGGCAGGGGTGGTGCGGGAAATCTTCTTCCCGAGTTGGTTGGCGAACACCGTGGTAGTGAAGAAAAAGAACGGCAAGTGGAGAGTCTGCGTCGATTTCACCGATCTGAACAGAGCTTGCCCGAAAGACCCTTTTCCCATGCCAAAGATTGATCAGCTGGTGGACGCCACATGTGGGCACCCGAGGATGAGCTTTCTGGACGCTTTCCAAGGGTATCACCAGATCGCCCTAGCGCCCGAGGATCAAGAAAAGACGGCGTTCATTTCCCCGGAGGCAAATTACCACTACACGAGGATGCCCTTCGGACTGAAGAACGCCGGGGCCACCTACCAACGAATGATGACAAGAATGTTCCGAGACAAGATAGGGCGCACGGTCGAGGTGTACATCGACGACATGGTGGTTAAGAGCAAACAGGAAGCCCTGCATATGGGGGACGTCCAGGCGGTCTTCGAAGTTCTCCGACGACACAAGTTACGCCTTAATGCGGAGAAATGCGCGTTCGGCGTCGGGGCCGGGAAGTTCTTGGGGTTCCTGATTAGTACACGGGGGATCGAGGTCAACCTCGACCAGATAGAAGCTGTGAGAAGACTGAAGCCACCGAGTAACCTGAAGGAAGTGCAAATACTAACCGGGATGCTGGCCGCCCTTAACCGGTTCATCTCAAAATTCGCAGATCGCTGCCGACCATTCTATCAACTGCTGAAGAAATGGACTGGATTTCGGTGGAGCGAGGAGTGCGAAGAGGCCTTTGTGGAGCTGAAGATTTATTTGGCGCGAGCGCCCGTGCTTGCGGCACCGAAGACAGGTGAGGATTTATTCATGTACCTGGCGGTATCCGAGCACGCCGTGAGTGCTATGCTCCTGAAGGACAAAGGGATCCAGTAACCCGTGTACTACGTCAGCAAAACACTTGTCGACACCAAGACGAGATACTTGCCCTTGGAGAAGCTCGTATTAGCCCTGGTACACGCTACCAGGAAGTTGCCGCACTATTTCCAAGCTCACACCGTACACGTCCTAACCGAGTACCCATTACAGTCGTTATTGAAGAGGTCATATTTCACGGGCCGTATAGCCAAATGGGGGACTCGACTCGGTTCCTTCGACATACGGTATAGGCCTCGAAGCTCGGTGAAAGGCCAAGTCCTTGCGGACTTTATTGCTGAGTTTTCGCCCAGAGAGAAGGGGGAGATGGTTTGCCAACTGGAGGCTCGACCTTGGAAAATATTCGTAGACAGCGCGTCGAGCTCCACGGGTGCCGATTCAGGAGTTGTTATGATCACCCCCGAAGGAATACGACTAGAACACTCGTTTAGATTGGGTTTCAGGGCATCCAACAACGAGGTGGAATACGAGGCTTTTCTGGCCGGACTGAGGGTAGCTTCGAGCCTGGGGGCTCGGGAGATCGAGCTATACTTGGATTCGCGGCTGGTTGTTAATCAGGTGCAGGGCAGTTTTGAAACCCGAGATCCCCGGATGAAAGCCTACCTAGAGCAAGCAAGGATAGTTATGACCAGCTTCAACGCGGTGAAAGTTTTCCACATAACCCGAACACAAAACAGACACGCCGATTCCCTAGCCACTCTGGCGTCGTCAGTAACCGAGGAGATACCACGGCAAATCAAAGTCGAGCTTATTTCGGAACCGAGCGTCGGGGTAATGAGCGACTTGGGAACAACAGGGATCAATGTCACGGCCATCGCAACACCTGCCCCGTGCTGGATCGACAGCATTGCCAACTTTCTTGCTGACGACCAATTGCCGAGTGACGAAAAGGAAGGCATAAGGATTCGTAGGATAGCTTCTCGGTATTGGTTGGCAGAAGACCGGACTTTGTATCGAAGGTCCTTCGGAGGGCCGTACCTCTTGTGCTTACGCCCGGAGAAGGTAGGCGAGCTCTTGGCGGAGCTCCACTCTGGGGTATGCGGCGGCCATGTCGGGGGACGTTCATTGGCGCACCGAGCGATGACTCAGGGATTTTGGTGGCCTCAGATGCAGAAAGACGCCGCCGAGTATGTGTGTAAGTGTGAGCAGTGTCAAAAGCATGCCCCTCTAATCCATCAGCCTGCGGGCCACCTCAACCCGATCAGCAGCCCATGGCCTTTTGCACAATGGGGGATGAACATCATCGGCCCGTTCCCACGGGCAACAGGCGGCCGAAAGTTCGTTCTGGTGGCCGTCGACTATTTTACCAAGTGGGCGGAGGCTGAAGCGCTGGCCAACATACGAGATGTGGAAGTAAAAAAATTCGTATGGAAAAATATCATCACCAGGTTCGGGGTGCCGAACACTATCATATCTGACAACGGACTACAGTTTGACAGCCGGGCGTTCCGAGAGTTTTGCAGCGGTCTCGGCATCAGAAACAGGTACTCAACTCCTGCTTACCCACAGGGCAACGGTCAGGCCGAGGCCGTGAATAAGGTGATTGTGAGTGGGCTGAAGAAAAGGTTGGAGGGAGCAAAGGGAAACTGGGCCGAGGAACTTCCCAAAGTCTTGTGGGCATACCGCACCACTCCTAGACGGTCAACCGGGGAGACCCCTTTCTCTCTCACGTACGGAGCGGAGGCCGTAATCCCTACCGAGGTGAATCTGTGTAGTGCGCGAGTAGCGGGGTTCGATCACGCCCAAAATGACGAGATGATGGTGGGATATTTGGACAAGGTGGAAGAGTACCGCGAGATGGTGACAATACGGCTCGCGGAATATCAGCAGAAGCTCGCCCAGAGATACAACCGAGACGTGAGAACTAGGGAGTTTGTTTTCGGGGACTTGGTTCTCAGAAGAGCCGTGGGCAACATGCGGGACACTAATGCCGGGAAATTGGCGTAGACGTGGGAGGGACCCTATAGGGTCACGGCTGTAGCCGGCGCCGGGGCTTATTTCTTGGAAGATCTAGACGAGAGACAACTGCCCCGACCATGGAACGTGCATAACCTCAAGAGGTACTATCATTGATGGGCGATTCTCCGAGCATAAAGCTAACCACGACCGGTTGTATATGTCTTGTTAGTTATACTAATGATGTTTCTCATGCAAACGCACTGTTCTAACCAAAATCCTCGGTTCGATACTAACCACCGAGCGGATGGAAACCTTAGCCTGTTTGTTCTAAGGATAGAAACCTGACCCTCGGTTCGATCTAATCACCGAGCAGGTGGAAACCTTAGCCTATTTGTTCTAAGGACAGAAACCTGACCCTCGGTTCGATCTAATCACCGAGCAGGTGGAAACCTTAGCCTATTTGTTCTAAGGACAGAAACCTGACCCTCGGTTCGATCTAATCACCGAGAAGGTGGAAACCTTAGCCTATTTGTTCTAAGGACAGAAATCTAACCCTCGGTTCGATCCTAATCGCCGAGCAGGTGGAAACCTTAGCCCTTTTATTATAAGGACAGAAACCTGACTCTCGGTTCGATCTAATCGCCGAGCAGGTGGAAACCTTAGCATTTCTATTCTAAGGACGGAAACCTGAATCGCGGTTCGATCTAATCACCGAGCAGGTGGAAAACCTTAGCCTTTCTATTCTAAGGACGGAAACCTGACCCTCGGTTCAAACCTCATAACCGAGCAGGTGGAAACCTCAGCCTTCTTATTCTAACAGAAACTACCCTCGGTTCTAAACTGATCACCGAGCATGTTGAAACCTGACCTCGGTTAAATCATCATCACCAAGCGTGGTGAGGCCTTACAATGGTCGGACACATCTCAATAAAGAAGCAACCAATAAAAGTTCATTACTCGGTCAATACAAAAGGGCAACACGATAGAGCATTCATATTAAAGCATACAACTCAAATTAGCGTCTTGTTGCCAAAACCCGGCAACTCAAAATAAGTAAAAGACAACAAAAATAATGTATCTCGTCACCACAACCCGGTGACATAGGCAATTCTGCTCCCCAAAATTCTAAAAAAAAAACAACAAACAACAACAAAGGAAAAATAAGAAAGGGCTGGTTTTCAACTTTAGACGTCCACGGCATGAGCAGAGGATGCGTCACCTTGAGAGTGTTGGTCGGCGTGAGGAGTTGGCGGCTGGATGCCCCCCCCGGTTCGGTCCCCCACATGGGGGTGGCTGGTCCCCTCCATGTCGGTTGGCACTGCATGAGAATCGATGGCGTTCACTAGTTCCCTCATGCTGGAAGTCTCTTCTTCGTCAATAACGAGGGGCGCGGGATTCTCGGTGTGAGGGATGCTCGGGAAAGGGATCTTGCTGCGATCCCTCAGCAGAGAATCCTCGGGAACCCCTAACGCTTGAAGAGCGGCGAACCAATCCTCCTCAAACCCGAGCCTGTGGGCCTGGCGAATGACCGGTTCCGCTGAATTCTCGGCATCCGCGAACCCCTCGTTATACCACTTGTTTTCACAAGTTTCCAGCGCCGCCTTTGAATCGGCTAGCTGCCCTTCCAGCATGGTATTCAGGCTCTGAGCCTCCGCCAATTTCAGCTCGGTACCACCCAATTGCAGTTCCAGTTCCTCAGACTTCGTTTCGGCAAGGGCCTGGGCCTTCACGGCTGCAGCAATTTTACTCTCCGCCTCCGCGGCAATCTTCGACTTCTCCTTCGCCGTGGCCTCGGCAACATCCTTCAGAGCCTTCTCCCGCTCAACGTCCTCGGCCAGCTCCTTCATCCTCCCGTCCATAACGTACGACATTTGCGCAGCCTGACCACATAATATTCACTTTGTAGGGTAAAATGGAAAATACACGTACAAAAGCAAATGGGAAACCGAAAATCGTAAAGAAAAGTGAAACACTTACCGCTATAGTGTGCCACTGCAAGCGCCTCCCCAAAGACTCATCCGTCGAATCCGTGAAGGCGTGCAAGTCCTCGGGCAAGAGGATGCCGTGTGCCAGACTCTGCGCCACATGGCCACCATGACCTTTGTCCCATACTCGGGCACTGGCCGTCGATGGGAGAGGCTCGCCTCCAAGTTGGAAGGAGGGTTGCCATGCCGCCGGAGCCCGGGAAGTGGACGCCAGGTCTATCCCGGTTGGCGCTGCCGGTTCCCTGATGACGATACCGGCTGAGGGTCGGGGGGGCGCGTTACCCGAGCCCGTCTGAGGCTGATTGGTTGTGCGCGGCCTTTTTCGAACTCGGGTTGGTGGGGCAGCGGGAGGCGAAGCATCATGGTCGGGTGTTTGTTGTTGCTGCACGGTAGGGCGGGCACTGGGGACAAAGCGATCTAGCGTCATCTTCCTCCTGGCCACCATGGCGTAGCCCTGATCGGATCCTGTTTCGGAAGAGTCAGTCGGTTCCGCGGCAGCACGCTCCCCTTCTCGAACAGAGGCCTCGGGCTCTACGGTTCTCTCAGGCTGAGTAGGAGTTTCTTGCTGGATCTGCTCGTGGGCGCGTCTCCTGCGCTCGGCAGATACGCGCTCGGCTGATTCGTCGCGGATGGGCTGTCGCTCGTCTGAACAAATGTACAGGGGACCGAGGTCACGCGCCTCGCCTACAGTTAGCCTTGGGGGGAGGAAGTTTGCGTGCCGGACGTCGATGTATGAGTGGAGAGGGCTGTCAACTAGCAGAGCTTGGCTAAACGCCTGCCAAGTTGAGTAGACGGGGTTGACACCGAGGATGAGGTGGGACGCTCGGAGTTGTCCGTCCGTATGTACGAAGATTTCCGACCTGAGCACGAAGTTCAGGTCCCAAACATGTACCACTCTGATGTCCGGCTTGAACCTTTTGGTATCTGCACAAAGGAAATAGGGGTTAACGATTACATAACTGAACCGAAGTCAAAAGAGACCAATGTAAATAAAGGTTAGTCACCGACCAACGTCGCGCGGCGAAAACGCACAAGGGATCTCCTCGGCAAACCAATTGCCGCTCACCCGAACGAAATCTTTTGCCGAGTTACGATTTGAATCTGGTAGGCATGAAATAAGTCGTACCCTCGCGTCCCTAGTCTTTATATAATAATCGGACTCAACATTGCCGCACAGGCTATAAATCTGATTAATGTCGTGATGGTTTAGTTGCAACCCATACAACTGGTTCAACCTACTCACGCAACTCACTACCCGGTAAAAGTTGGGAGGGAGTTGGGAGGGACAAAGGCCGTAAAATCTAAGGGTATTAAGGATTAGAGGGTCAACCGGGAACCTAAGCCCACCCTCTAAGATGGCCATTAAGGGAAAAAACACCGTGTTTTCACCACGGCACCTCTGGATGTCGATATCACCCATATTGCAGTAGGCAATATCTACATCACTAGGAACATTATATGCCTCCCTAAATCTTGCCAAAGCATGCTCGGAAGAAAGGAGGTAAGAGTAACTCATGTTTTTCCCAAAACTAGTGTTTTTTAATAAAAGGGAAAAAGAGTGCTGTGATTACCAAAGAATAGACTAAAATGGCTGAACCAAAAAAGCAAGATGAGGGAAGGGAACTTACTGTGGGCTCTAGGGAGGGAGTATGTTCTGGGCCAGTAAATGAACCACGAAAGAGGGATGCTCGGCAGAGTAGGATACTGAAAGATGAAGAATGCGAAAGTGAAAACCAGTGACTAATGGAACTATTTATAAGCATGGGGTGGGTGGAAGGAGAGGCATTTAATGATCCACTGTAAGGAAACCACGCGAACCGCTGCTTCAAACGGCCACACGCGCGACGCCTCGGTTCACGAACCGTCAGACAATAATGGCGGATAGGTCATCAGTCAATTCCAAATGCGTCTTTTGAGACGCGCATTAATGCGCCCCACAATGGCCGGGCACTGACCCTCTGACTTCCCAGACACGCGTTTACCCCTCGTGATCCTTGATTCACCCCCGGGAATGGGGAGCGAATCAAGGGGGGGCTATTGTACGGCCCCCGCACCATGACCCATGGCGGGCCTTGGACCTTGACCTGGATATATGGCCCATGAGGCCCATCTCCCTTTGCCAAGCGGCCCACCCCGAGTCACGCTTGCTATGGGCCTAGACTTTACCTTTTCATTATTTCTCGGCGAACTCCTTCCCGAGCAGTGATAAACATATGGTTCACGGGACACCCCGCCCTGTACCTGCCCGGCCATACCTCGGAGAGGCACCTCTGCCGAGAACTATCGTGGAGGTGGGAACCAAGTTCCAACGCCACCCTCACCGCGTCCCATGCCTACCTAACCATCCACTTACGATCGATAATACTGGACCGCCGGTTGCACTTATTGGCAAATAATTATGACCTCTCCGCTATTCTATAAACTATAAATACCCGAAGTTTTGAGAAGACAAGGGTTGGAAAAAAGCAGGAAAGAAAAAGCGTAAACAGAGAGAGCAGAGTGAAGAGGTGGTTCAAACCTCCGAGGAGAGGAAAGTGACTCCGTTGGGTCTTGGCGTTTAGAACGACCCAGTGTAGGAAATCCAAACCCACTATACAAGTAAGTTGTGAGCCCAAGTGAGGCCCAACCAACAGGTTTCGGTTTTGGGCGTCCACAGTATTCTAGACTCTATCTTTTGCCAAGGCCTTGGTAAATGGATTTGCAAGATTATCATTAAATTTAATATAATCTACAGTTATGATGTCACTACTCAAGTAAGATCGCACGGTACTATACTTTCTTCTTATAGGTCTGGATTTACCATTGTAATAACGGTTTTTAACTCTACCAATTGTAGCAGTGCTATCACAATAAATTAATATGGGTGGAATTGGCTTTTCCCAAAGTGGAATTTTATATAACAAATCTCTAAGCCAATTTGCCTCTTCACTAACTGAAGCTAATGCTATTAATTCAACTTCCATTGTTGAATTAGCAATTATTGTTTGCTTTTTAAATTTTCAACAAATAACACCACTACCTAAGGTAAAAATATAACCAGTGGTAGAGAGAGAATCACCTGACAAAGTATTCCAATCAGCATCACTAAAAGCTTCAATCACAGCAGGGTAATTTTTGTAAAATAAGCCATAACTTTTGGTACCAATTAAATATCTCATGACTCGCTCAATAGCTAGCCAATGATCTTTACTAGGCTTGCTAGTAAATCTGCTAAGCACTCCTACTGCATATGCAATGTTAGGTCTAGTACAATTAGTAGCATAACGCAAACTACCAATGATACTATCATAATCCTTTTGATTAAAAATCTCATCATCATTATTTACAAGAAATAAATGAACACTAGAATCAAAAAGAGTAGCTACACTTTTGTGATCATGAAAATTATATTTTTTCAATATTTTCTCAACATAATGTGATTAATCAAGAAATATTCAATCACATGTTTTTGTAATTTTCATGCCCAAAAAAAAATTAGCCTCACCAAGATCTTTCATATCAAAATGGCTTTTAAGCATATTTTTTGTCTCATTTATAACATGCATATTTGAGTCAAAAATCAACATATCATCCATATAGAGGCTAATAATAACATGTAAATTATTCCATGATTTAGAATAAATACATTTATCACATTCATTTGATTTATAATCATTCTCAATCATGTAGGAATCAAACTTTTCATGCCACTGCTTAGGTGCTTGTGTTAAGCCATATAGGGATTTAATTAGCTTACATACCTTGCTTTCATGTCCAGGCTCTACAAAGCCTTCGAATTGATCTATATAAATCTCTTCCTCTAAGTCCCCATTTAGAAAAGCAGTTTTTACATCCATTTGATGAATTTTCAAATCAAAAGTTGCAACAATAGCAATTAACAATCTAATAGACGTAATTCTTGTTACCGGAGAAAATGTATTAAAGAAATCAAGATCAGCTTTTTGTTTAAAGCCTTTTGCAACAAGTCTAGCTTTAAACTTATCTATTGATCCATCCGGTTTCAACTTTTTTCTAAGGACCCATTTACAACCTATAGTCTTACAACCCGGTGGACGATCTACCAATTTCCAAGTTCTATTAGAAATTAGAGATTACATCTCATCATTTACAGCCTCTTTTAAATTTTGGGGATTTTCCTCAATGTTAAAAACATAATAATCAGGACCAAAATCCTTTTCAACTCTAGCTCTTTTACTCATTCTAGGTTCCATTTCAAAATTTCCTTGATTTTGTAAATGTGAAGTAGAAGAACTAGGTTGTGACAAAATATTTTCTTCACCCCCACTATTTTTCAATTTAAAAGAAAATTTTTCTTCATGAAAAATTGCATCACCAGATTCAAAAATTATTTTGTTTTCAAGATCAAGAAATCTATAGGCTACACTATTAATTGCATAACCAAGAAAAGCATAGGTAGTAGCTCTTATACCTAATTCAGGCATTTTAGGGTCAGTAAGCCTTACATAAGCAAGACAACTCCATACTCTCAAATATCCCAAATTTGGCTTATATCCTTTCCACATCTCAAAAGGTGTGGTGTGTGACCTTTTATGTGGCACCCTATTCAAAACATGACATGCAGTTAAAATAGCTTCACCCAAAAAATGTAAAGGTGCATCGGATTCAATTAACATGGCATTTGTTAACTCAATTAAAGTTCTATTTTTTTTTTTAGCCACACCATTAGAAGCAGGTGAATATGGTGCAGTTGTTTCATGAATAATTCCCAAAGACTGAACAAATGAGTTGAATGCACTTGATTTATACTCACGACCTCTATCACTTCTTATTCTCTTTATTTTTCTACCGAATTGATTTTCAACTTCTTTTAAAAAATCTTGAAATTTTTCAAAAGCATCACTTTTATTTTTCAACAAATAAATATTTGTATATTTTGAGAAATCATCAATAAAAGTGATAAAAATATCTATTTCCTCCACGAGTTAAAATCCCCTCAAATTCACATAAATCGGAGTGAATTAACTCAAGCAATTCGGTATTTTTTACAACACTTTTATGAGGCTTTTTTGTAATCTTAGCTTGACTACAAGTTTCACATTTTTCAAAATCTTTTGACGGTCTTGGAATTAATCCTAAACTACTCATGATTCCCGCATATCTACTATTTATATGACACAAACGAGCATGCCAAAAATTAATAGAAGAAAGCATAAAAACTAAACTGGTAGATGCTTTATTATTCTCAACATTCAATTTAAACATTCCATCACAATCATAACCCTTACCCACAAAAAATCCCTTATTAGTGATTACATAATTATCAGATTTCATAGTTTGCTTGAAGCCAATCTTGTTAAGCAAAAAACTTAACATCAAATTCTTCCTCATGGACGGAGTGTAAAGAACATCTTTCAATGCTAGCATGCGTCTAGAAGTGAATTTCAATTCAACCTCACCACTCCCAAGAACCTTGGTTTTGCTAGAGTCACCAAGCATAACATTTTTTTTTTCTTCAAAATGAGTGTACAATTTGAACCAATTTTTGTCATAGCAGACGTACCTATTAGCACCAGAATCTGCCCACCACCCTTCAACATATTACACCATATTGATGCCTGTAATCATAACCACTAAAGGCTCTTCGGTTACGTTAGCCTGCAGAACAGATTCACGTTTTCAAAATTTGCAAAATCGAACAATATGCCCATTCTTGCGACAGACAAAACATGATCTATTAAATTGATCTTATGAAAGGGGTCCTTGGTTCTTATTGTAATTTTTATTCGGGTTTCTCCTTCCTTAAAGTCTATTATTATTTTTAAAGGCTCTCTTTTTAGGTTTCAATTGACCATATCTAGGAAAATGATTTTTGGGCATATCATTATTGGCTGAAATAAGGTTTACCTTTGTGGTGGAATTACCATTGCTCTCTTGTGTCATGAGTGCATCTTGTCCTCTAGCCTCCTCCTCCACAAGGATGCATGTGATCAAAGTCTCCAAGGATGTCTCATTTTGTTTGTGACGCAAAGTCTTTTGGAACTCCCTCCAAGATTGTGGTAGTTTGTTAATTATGCCAGCTACCACCAAATTGTCTCCAATCTTTATACCTTCGGATCTCAATTCTGCCACGATCATTTGGAAGTCTTGTGATTGATCCATCACCGATTTTCCATCCACCATTTGGTAACGGAAAAATCTACCAGCAGCATACTTCTTTGCTCCTGCCTCCTCGGTATCATACTTGCTTTGTAAAGCTTTCCAAATTTTCTTAGCATAATTATAAATTGTATAATAATAAGTGTAGAAATGATCGGCAAGACAATTCAAAAGATAAGAGCGATAATTATATTCATATTTTGTATACTTATCTATTTTTTCTTGATGGAGACTAAATTCTTTCTCACTCATCTCATCGGTAGAAACCTTTAATGGATTCTTGTCAGTGAGGATGTAGGCGACTTTGAGAAGACTCAAGTAGAAGATGACATTTCATTTCCACCTCTTGAAGTGGGCTCCCTTAAAGCGAAAGGGTTTGTTAAGATCTCTAACAAACTCATTTGGTTTCTCTTGTATAGCCTCCATGTGTTGAATCTCCTTAAAATTGTTGGTACAAAACACAATGACAATGGAAATAATACAAAGAGAAACTGAATAGTACTTCTCAATATTATTAATTCAATGAGAAAAATTACACAACACAATTTTGACTGAGGCTGATTCATTTTCATTTTTGATACCTCCACCCTTACCTCCCCTTTGCACACGTATCTAGCCCAATATTTGAGACAATTCATGTTAGCCCATTAATTACCATAATTAAAAAGAATAAAATAGTCTCTCTCCTTTTCAATGTGGGATTAAACATTTTCACTAACTCCTTATCTTCCATATTCACTCCCATATCTTTACATTTATGTTGCAACATTTATTCATTTTAATTAATTAATATTAAAATGCTCCAACAAGAGTTAAGGCGGCTGAAAAATTAATGAACTAGAAATATAAGAGATAACTATTGAAACACATGATTGACCACTCAAAATTAAAATCTTTGTAATACTTAACCTCCTTTTGTGGATTTCATTTTAACTCACACGAAAAATATGTACACGTGATATTCATGTGATACTGGGCTGACTTAGATCCCTAAAGGGGTACTTAAAAAGACCAAAAGGCCATTCATTATTATGTAAACACCAACTCTCTCTACCAAAAAAGAACAACCCCTGTTCGAAACTCTAAAAACAACAAAGTTTACCTAATGGACGCTATCGGTTTCTGAAGTTTGAAATGAATGTTATTGGTCCCTAAAGTTTACAATATAATGTTTTGATATATATAAGGTGCCACTTCATTTTTAAAATGATAAAATTTAGCTACAAAATTGGTTGTAACCTAAGACTACAACCTTATTCAATATCTTTTTAATGGAGATGAATTTTGACAAATCCACATTGGATCACATCTTCTTCTTATATTCTCCATACTTGCAAAATTTTTAAAAAATTAAAGATCAATAGCTATATCATCAATAAATTGTTTAAGTTGTAAGTTTTTGTAATTTAAAATTATGCATAAAATATGAACTTATAGATCATATAGTAAATAATATCCAATTGACACAAAATTTGACATGTGTATTGAGAGCGTAAAGAACATACAATTTAATGGCTAAATTTCCAAAATATATAGTAATGTTTATTTTATTGAGTAAGGTTGTAGTCTTAGGCTACAATCAATTTTGTAGCTAAATTTTGTCATTTTTAAAATGTCACCTCATCATAAGAAAATTAACAAAAGTTACCTAAGGTATCAATAATGCTCAATTTTAAAATTTTAGGGACCAATAGCGTTCATTTCAAACTACATGGACCAATAACGCTTATTAAGTAAATTTTAGAAACTAACAATGTATTTTGACCAATATATATGGTTCAAACTCATGTCCATTAGATATGCTAAAATAGCCCATTAGATATGCTAAAATAGCATAATGTCCAAAAGTTGCCCAACAAATTAACCACAAAAAATACTCACATCGGCTTATACAAATTTTATAAAATAAGATTTAGCTACAGTGTTTGTGCAAATTTACAATTCTAACTTATGTAAAATGAAAAAAGTAAATTTTTATACTAAAATAAACATAAATTTTTATAGGTAGAATACAAACTTTCGATCAGAATAAAAACAATAGATTCTCTAACTTTGGTTGGCCAAGCACAATCCGTAGAAGATTGGTGATTTTTTTTGCTTTTGTCATATTCACTCACAATTCTGATTATTCAAGTACATTTAAGTTTATTTGTTTGAGTGGACACGATAAGGAAGCCATTAATGTATGGATTCTACTGGTCAAACTCAAAATGCATACTAATACCACATTCCAGTAAGAAGGTTCACACCAACATCAAAAGGTGGCCGTATATTTTTGCTACTCATCCTTTTACTATAGGGCCGTCGCTGAAAACGTGAGTATCATAAACAGAATTTACCCTTTACTATCAAAAAAAAAAAAAAAAGAAGAAGTATATGTCTCAATGTCAAGCTCAGTGAACATGCATGTCCAGTACTTGTAAGAATTAAAATATTCTCATATCATATGTAACTTCCTTGGCGGCAGACTTGTTAAGTCGATAGTCTTCTCTTGACTTAAGTCCAAGGACTCAGGATGGATCTCTCTCCTGTGGAGTCAAGAGACTCAGAATTGGTCTCAATTGATCCTTACTTTGTTGTCCACCAACCAGGCCAAACCACATAAAAGTTTTACCAGACTGGCTCACAACGATTCTAAGCTAATGACAATGACATTTATATTACAATCTATGCTTAGACTTGAGAAATTTTCTAAAGTAATCATGAAATGGAGAAGAGGGAAGGATTAGTGGATTACTTTGAAAATTATTAACTGTTAAAAGCAGCCTACTTCATGACTTCATAGAACATCAGCATGATGTTTTCTTAATTGATATTGGACAAAGTTTAACAAAAAAATTAATTATAGTTTAAAATTATAACCTTACTTAATATTTTGTTATTAGAGATAAATTTTGATAAATCTACCATTAGATTACATCTTCTTTTTATATCTTACATATTTGCAAAATTTAAAAATTAATAGTTGTGTCATCAACAAATTGTTTAAATTGCAAGTTTTTATAATTTAAAATTATGTATAAAATATAAGCTTATACATCATATTGTAAAAATATTTTATTGATACAAAATTTGATATGTGTATTAAGAGCGTAAAAAACATGCAATTCAATGCTTAGATTTTCAAAATATGTAATGTATGGGGTACGGCCTCAGGCCCACTGGGCCTCAGCCTGAACATTCTCAAGAATCGAAACTGGGCCCAAATCTCATAGTAAGTCCATATCGTTTTTGAGTGCGTGATAGATGAGCCCATGTTCGGCCATTTATGGTCTGTTCGGGATTGCATATACCCGGAAAAACATACCTCCCCAGTGGCTCGGTATTGCCTTGGGGGGTATTACTGCTGGGCAATCTTTTGGAGGCGAAAATCAGTTCCAAAGCCACTACCATTGTTTCCAACGAGATATATTCCATGTCAGGAATAATCACATCGGACCCCACCCACACGAGTGAGACCATAATGCAATCATGAAACCCCCACAAACCTCATGCATAAATAGGAGGATTGAGTAAAGAATGGGGGGAGAAATCTGAAAAGAAAAAGGGAGAAAAGAGAGAGAAAGAGAACAAATTAGGGAAACCAGGGAAGAGAGTAACCCGGAGAGGAAAGTAAGAGTGTTTACTGGGGTTAAGGAAAGTTAAAGTGTAACTTGGGGTGGAATTGCCCTTAGTAGGAAACACTAGGTCTACTCTATAAGTAAATTGTGAGCCCAATTCTAGGCCCGGTCCTTTAGGCCAAGCTTGGGTGCCCACATGTAATAATATTTATTTTATTGAGTAAGGTTGTATGCTAAGGTAATAACCAATTTTGTAGCTAAACTTTATCCATTGATATTATATCATCAATAATAAAACATGACCATATTTATTTCCTACTCATTCTTGTATTATGGTCAAGCTAAATATACAAGTTAACACTTCTTTTTAAAAAAAAAATAATAATAATAATTTGATAATTATATTAAGAGGAGGGAGGATTGGAAACATTGAACGTCATTGTTGGAAACACCACAAAGTATCACTTAAGTGATATACACAAGATAAAATATGCAATGTCTTCATTGGTGGAGAACACTTAAGTTGACAATCCTTTATCTCGACTCCAAAAGCTTTATATTCAAATTACGTCTACGGTTTGTGATTTTGTCAATTAGAATTCCTTTTTTTTTTTGGGTAAACATCAATTAGAATTCCTAACTTATAAAAATCATTTATACTTAAAGTCTTTGCCCATCTCCATATTCATCTATATCATTATAGATGATAACAAAATAAAGAAAAACAAGAAATCATTAATAAAATTTTGCATTTCATCCAAGACTTTTAACTTTTTCACATCTTTTTTTATTTGTGCTTTGTTAGTTTGTCATTTGATATCAAAGTTGGATAGAATGACTAGTTCAACTCAAGTGAGCAAGTAAATTAGAAAAAGAAAAAAATAACTAATTACTACTCCTAATTTTTTTTTTTTAAATCTTAATTACTAATTTGACTATTGAAGTAAAAAAATCAAGGGATTAAACTAAACTTTAGCCTTATTTTTTAATTAGCCAAAAATAGAAAGTCGACATATGTGTTGGAGTCTAATTTCAAAAAACTCCCATTGAGTTATATGATAATATATGATATTCACATCCAAACAACGTATATGATATCCAGACTAAAATATTAAAATACAGTATCCAGGAACTCCTATCAATTTCTTTTTTGGTAAGTAAGAACTCCTGCCAATTTCTTCAACAGCGTGTTTGAAAAGAATCAATCAAAGCCTGAGAGAACAAAACAATAACAACAAACTAGCAAAAATTGAACACGCACAAAAATGCCCATTAAAAAAATTCGCACTCAACATAAACAAATGACAACAAAAAAAACAAAAAAACAAAAAAAAAAATCTTTTCTTGTGTGTTATTCACATCATTTACAAGTATAAACAAAACTATCAATTCCTTTTACCCTCAAAACGAATCAATCTAACCCTAACTCATGCAAAAAATTTACCTCAAAACAAAATGATAAAAATGCAAAAGCCGAATGGCAAGTAAAGTTAGTCTTTTATAGAATAAGGCATCAAACGAATGCTTCATTTGAGTGTCGTATCCGTGTAAAAATTGTGTATCACACCTGTTCCGTGTCCATGTTCGTGCATCGTAGTCATCGAGGGGCTAAGGAAACCGAAATATCGGTGGGTAAACCAATCCGGTCAGCCCAATGCTGTGACTCCATATAAAACTTGGAAACCAAAACCGCGACCCGACCCATATCGGGTCTCTTATTCGGATCCTCCTCAACGCACTCCAACGCCAACCTCACCATCTTCTCCGCCACTTCCACCGGGTACGAGTCCCGCAATCTCCGGTCGACCCATTTCCTCACTCCACCGTATTCCCCACTCGCTTCCCTCGCCGTGTCGATCACGCTCACTCTCCTGTACCCGCCATTGTCGTCGAACGCGAACTTCAACGCTTCCTCTCCCGATAACAGCTCCAACACCACCACGCCGAACGCGTACACGTCGCTCTCCTGCGTCGCGACTCCCGTCTGCTGAAACTCCGGCGCCATGTACCCTCTCGTGCCTTCGAGCTTCACTTCTTTGGATTTCTGCTGCGGCGGCGCCGGCGTCGTTGTTTTGGAATTACCGGTGATCTCGCCGCAGAGCTCGGCGGTGCCGAAGTGGCAGATCTTCGCGTTGAGGGACTCTTCGGTGACGATCACGCTCGAGCTTTTGATGTGGTTGTGGACGAAGCCCGAGCTCTGTACCCCCGTGCAATGGTGGACATAGTCGAGCCCGTGAGCGAGGTCCGTGGCGATTTGCATGCGCTTCAACCAGGTGGACAACACGGTGAAGCTAGGGTTTTTAGGGTTTCGGAGACAGTCTTTGAGGTTCGCTCCGGTGACGAATTCGTACACCAAGTAAATGTAATTCCCCGAGAGCGAAGCGCCGAGGAGCTTGACCAGGCTACTATGGTGGATCCGGCAGATCGACAACAGCCTGTCTCGGAGCTCCGGCACCTCGAGCGGTCGTCGGAGCTTGCGTTGGAAGACGGCGACCTCCTTGTCGCGGAGACAGCACCGCCACGCGGCGGAGGTGGAGGAGGCGGAGAATTTATTGGAGAGGAAGTTGTTGGTGGCGGCGGAGATCTCCGAGAAATTGTAGATGTGAGGATTTTCCGGCAGAGAATCCTTGAAGCTAGAGAGAGAAGCTCGGCTCGAAGCCGAAGATTTCGAAGAGTAGTACTTATTGTTGTAGCTCGACCCGGACCCGGACCCGGACCCGGTGGCGTAGTTGTTAGAAAATGGGTCGGGAATCGAATCGGTAAACGATTTCCGGGGCCTGGAATTGGAATTCGGACTCTTGGGTGCGATTGCCTCTGTGCTCTTCTTCGTTTTGCACATTTGGTTTTTCTTGTTCATCAAACGTGCGCCGTCGATGGTAACGGCGTGAAACATAGTGGAAATCTCATGTATTTGTGTCTGAAATGAAATGGCAGTTTTATATGTTTGTTTTTTTTTTGTTTTTTTGGTCAAATATATTATACTATAATTAAATCCCACTTTGCTTGCTTTGTCAAGCTGAGCTAATCGGATGCGTAGTGAAGTCTTAGGAAATAAAATCATATGTTTGCAACAAAAATATATTCTTTTTTTTTTTTGTCGGTAATAAAAAATTATATTTATATGTTTTAAACTTTTTTGACAAAATCAAAAGATTATTATTGAATTCCGTGTGGTAGTTACTACTTGTGATTGATTAGATTACATTCAGAAACGGAAACCAATTATTTGAAATGCTTTTTTTTTCTTTTTTTTGTATTAAGAGAATCTCACATAATTGTAATTGAATAAATTATATTATATAATTAATAAACTCTTCACGTTCTCATATTATATATATATATATTTGGTGTTTTAATAATAACTGTACGGTCTCGGGATGTACATGTCCCCTTTTTGGGCTTTGAGCTGGAGTCAACAACATGGCCCAAAGTCACAGCCATTGCCCTACCCAAGACCTCGGCCCAAGCCCACGAAAGCTATGAACCTAAGGATGAGTGTGACTCTGACGCCCAAGGATCAACCATCCGATGCTCGCACCTTGCCTTGCCAGCAAGGTCTCTGCTCGGCAAGTCGTCCCCGAAAAGAGTCTGCGCTGGTTCGACCTTACTGTCCTCTACATGCCCGGCAATGTCTCGGTAAACATCTCTGCCGAGCATATTTGCAGAAATGGGAATCAAGTTCTAAAGCCACCCTGACCGCTTCACACTCCCACCTAACCACCCATTTAGAGCTGATAATACTGGACCGCACGTTGCACTAACTAAGGAAGTAATCATAACCTCACCACTAACTTGGAGCTATAAATATGAGAAGTTTGGGGAAAGACAGGAGTGGTTGAAATTCACTGAAAGTAGAGGTAGAAAGAGTGACAGAGTGAGGGAGAGAGAGAGAACAAAGAGGAGGGAGACTCAGGCAGTGGAGAAGAGAAAAGTGATCTCATTGAGTCTCTGTGCCGAGAACGACCCAGTGTAAGAAATCCAAGCCCACTACACAAATAAGTTGTGAGCTCCAATCTTGTAATCTCGCTTCTGGCGCGCACAATAACAGACACAACTTTCATTTTTTTTTTTTTTAAATGTAAAGGCACAACTTATAAATGGTACGTATAAATGGTGAAGAAAGAAGAAATAAGAGGAGACTAAAATTGGATTGACAACTAAAAAGCATATTCTTTATGTAAAAGCATGTTGATGATGAAGTATTGTTTAAGGCACCATGTCTCTCTTCTTTATTAGCTCTACTTGGGATTTAGGAGGTGGCCATGTCACGCACGTATGATTTCTAATATTTTATTTGATAATAAGGTACTTTATCAGTTAAACTGATATTGTTTCTCCCAAAAAAAACAAAAAACTGATATTGTTTATAATGTTGATTGATGAGAGTAAAACAGTTTGGTTGTTATAAGATGATTTAAAGTTTTGTTTATAATTAAAAAGGATGATGGGGGTTAGTTTTTTTTTTTTGGCTGGGAGAAAGGAAATTTGATAGTGACTTGAGGCTAATAGATTTGTGTGAACATGGTTACGGAAAATTTTGATATGTATAGTGACTTAACTATTAAACAACCCCTATCAACTAGTACTTTGAAGGCTAGTCATCAAAATATACAGTGCGATTAGAAGCCAATCTGACTAATAAATCTGATTCTCATTTCAACCTACGAAACTTTTGACTTCATGCATGAGGTAAGACACAAGTTGGCTAGTTGTGCAAGCCTGCAAGGCATAAACGACTTTGTTTGATTACTTCCAACAATCCAGAATCACAGAATGCATTATAGTAGTTTATACTTTATTGGAATATAGCCGATTGTATTGATTATAGTTCAACTCCAATAGAACCAAACAACAAGAATAATATAATCGTTTTAAATTATTATTTTTTGTTTGTTAAAATTTTCGGTTCAAATAGTTTGAAACTTAATATTTTCTCATTCAAAATTGGAATACAATCAAAAACTAGTTTTTAATTCGTTTGATGCTCATGCTCACTAGTGAGCATGAGCATCACGTCCAAGTGGAAGAAGACAACTCAAATCGCCCTTTTTTACCTATTTCTTGTTTATCCAAAAATAAAATTGTATTTTTAATGCACTCTCTCTTAATAAATTCAATTTATTTTTCTTTTATTTCAAATAAGATTTTAAACTAGTGAGCATGAGCATCACGCCCAGGTGGAACAAGACAACTCAAATCGCCATTTTTTACCTATTTTTTGTTTATCCAAAAAAAAAATTGTATTTTTAATGCACTCTCTCTTAATAAATTCGATTTATTTTTCTTTTATTTCAAATAAGATTTTAAACTTTAGTGGTTGAATAATAACAAGTCTTACTCAATTATTGATTCGTGCATGTAGTGGGGGGAGCTGTAAAGTCAAGCATAATTTTTTTTAAAATATTTTTTTTGAGTAAAAGTTAGAAAAAGTCAAGTAAAATTTATTTTTTTTAGAGACGGTCTAAGTAAAATTTAGATAACCTTATCCATAGCGACTTTTTTTTTTTAGTAAAGGTCGGGTGGTCCATATAAAAATGAATTAAAAGAAAAATGTAAGATAATTTTTATTTAAAATATCAGGTTGATGTGGGTAGAAATTTTTTTGGTAATCCTCCACTAAATGCGAAAGGAATGTTAGCTATCTCCTATCTGCACTCATATATCCACATTGTAAGGACCATATTTGAATCACAAGCCCAAAAGATGGTTGGACTTAGATTCAAAAAGCCAAAACGATGAATTTGTAGAGAATGAGTTCAAAAATTGGGCTCTAGTGAATTGGTCAACAAGTAAGATGGATCTTGATGATAAGAAAATAAAGATGGGCAAGTTTGAATTTAAGAAAATCATCATCAGCGAAGTCCGAGGAGATTGGTTCCTTTGTATTGATCCTCAAATTGAATTATAAATTTTGTTATTGGTTACTACAGTGTTTTTCTCTCTTTTTCTCAGGGGTCCCTTACATTATATATCTCCCTTTCAATGATCTTGGCATTCCATTTGTTGATCATCCAGGCCACTACCAAGACAACACTGTTCAGGGGTCTTCTCCACATAAATAAGGCCAGAAAGTTAGCTGTAGAGCATTCAATGTGGTGGTAGCAACTTTTCCTTAAATATTTATGAGCTTTCATCCCTCTTGTACGTTTATAATACACGTCCCTATCAATAGAACTTCCTAGAAGGTCACTTTGAGTGATAGGATATACATTTGATCTGTGCTTCGTTGATCCGAGGAGACACTCCCCCTCGGATCACCTTTCCCAACCTTTCCACCTACATGTTACTTATGAGACTCTGAACTTAACACCCTCACTATTGTTTATTCGTCCTCAGACTGATCGGTATTCTCGGCCAAGGCCCAAGGCCCAATATATATGGGCCCTAGGCCCAATATATATGGGCCCTTATCCCTACACACATTATTATAGAACATATTGTTGGGTAATCGAAACACATTTTCCTACCTTATTAAGTTCTCAACTACAATGCCTCTATAACCCTTTGATACTTATTGCATTAGGAAAGGATGGAGATTAGGAAGTATCCAAGAAGAAAGACTCGGTTAGTTCAAGAAGAGGTATGCGATGAGCAATAGTCACCTCTATATTAATGGTCTTCAGTTACCAACATCCACTCAACATTAAGGTTGCATTTGTGTTCAGTGGTAAAGGAAATTCGAAAAATATTTTACACCCTTGAGGGTGTTTGGATGCACATGAAAATTTGGTCAAACTGAAAACCAATTTATGTTGACCGTAAAATAGGCACCCCAACTTTGTAAAACCAATTTCAGACTCATTTTACCTTCAAATGATTTCCAGCCTCACTCAGAACTCAACAACCTGAAGAGAGAGAGTGAGAGAGCACCAGAGGAATCGAACCGTCGTGCAAGATTTGGTCGCCGTGCAAGCTCCGTCCATCATCCGTAGTTTGCCGTGCAAGCTCTGTCCACCATCTGTCGTCCACCATGCAAGCTCCGTCCACCATCCCTCTTCTCTTCCTCCCTCGTTCTCTATCTTTTCCTCTGACCAACCATGGCCGAATCTTCAAGCATGTCATCAATCTACAACCCACCACCCACCCCCGCTGTCGTTGCCACCTCTAGATTGAACCACTGATCTTGTCACCCAAAGCCCCAAGCTTGATACCAATCTTGACAATCGATCTAGAAGCCACCACCGATTGCCGATCTAGCCGCCATCAATCACTAGCCCACTCCACTCCACCCCCAAACCCACCCGATCTGGCCACCGTCGTCCTCTAGCCCACTTCGATCCTCTCTTTCCCTCGTTCTCTCTCTTTCCCTCAATCTCTCTTTCCCGATCTGACAAGTTTGTGAATAAACAATGTTTTTATTTTTATTTTTGGTTATGTTAAGCTTATATTTTGAAATTTTTTGTTATGAAATTTGTTTGGGAGCTGAGAAAATGGTTGGGAAAATGTGAAAACTTTGTAGGAAAATAGCATTTTCAGAATGTTACCAAACACCAAAAATCATTTTTCGGACTATTTTTCATTGTAGAACCAAACACTCGGATTTCATTTTCCTTACGGGAATTCACTTTCCCTTGCATTCATTTTACACTCGGAATTCAATTTACATCGAACCAAACACATCCTAAATGTTGAATGAACCATCTAAAATTTTGAATAATAAAACAGTCATTAGGAGACCTAACATTACCACTAAACACAGGCAAAGGGATATTGATCAGACAACCCATGGGATGCTACACCATCAACTAGTATAAATACCCACCCCTTGTCACAACAAAGACAAATAGATAGAGAGGAAAATAAAAACATTATGAGAGAGAGAGAGAGAGAGAGTTTAATCATAATCAGAGCTGTGGGTACCCAACCTCTGCCTTAAGGACTAGACCTAGAATTGGACTTACAATTTACTTATAAAGTGGGCCCAGTGTTTCCTACTAAGCATAGTTCCAATCTGAGTGACACTTTAACTTCCCTTAACCCCAATAAACACCCTTGCTTTCCTCTTTGTGCTACTCTCTTCCCTAGCTCTCCTAATTCGCTTTCTTTCTCTCTCTTTTCTCCCTTTTCTTTCCAGAGTTCCCAACCCCCTTTCTTTACTCAATTTTTCTATTTATAGCTTGAGGTTTGCGGAGGTTTCATGATCGTATTCTAGTCTCACTCGTGTGGGTGGGGTCTGATGTGATTATTCCTGACATGGAATATATCTCGTTGGAAATGGTGGTAATGGCTTTAGAATTGATTTCCGCCTCCAAAAGATCGCCAGGTAGCGATACTCCCTAAGGCAATACCGAGCCATAGGGGAGGTATGTTGTTCCGGGCATAGGCATTCCTGAACAGATCATAAACAGCCGGACATGGGCTTATCTATCACGCATTTAAAACTGATATGGACTTACTATGAGGTTTGGGCCCAACTTCGATTCTTGAGAATGTTCGGGCCGAGGCCCATTGGGCCTGAGGCTATACACAGTCCAAGAACTTTTAAGGAAAGAAAGAGAGAGAGAGATATAGGAAAGGGGAGTGAGCTTTTTGAGCTCCTTATTCATATTGTGGAATATATCGATATAAATACAAATAAATTGTATATTTCTCATTTTTTTTATCCACTATAGTAATAATCCAGTTCTCAAAGTATGTAAAATTATTCGATTTAATCCATACACTAATCTGAAAACTTATGTATCATATGACTCAGCATATTTTTAAGATGAAATATGTCTACATGACTTAAAAATTAAGAGAAATGCTATGTGGACAACATTTTTCATAACAAATTCTAAGTGGCATGTTGTTATTGTTGGGGCAAAAAAGTAATTTTAGTGGTAGGTTCAAATTTGAACTAATAACAAGTAACCACTTATGATTTGTTGTAAAAATATTGTGAACATAGCACTTCTAAAAAATTAAACACAACTCAGTCTAAATGCATTAAAAATGACACGCGACCATAACTTTTAATCATTACATAACATTATGTTACGTGGGATAACAATATATATATATATTCCACTTTTTAAATTCAAATTTGAATTTGAATTTGTCGAACAATGCTCTATTCCATATTTAATTAATGAAAAAAAATATATACGAATACAAAAAAGAAAAAAATATGTGGACTGTGGGGTACAAGAATTTAAATAAGGTAATTATGCCACGTGTCATACCCATGGCCCAAGGGGCCATTATTGCACCGAGGAGGTCACACCCTCGGACAGTAAGGCCATGTCAGTGGCACGTTACCATAGAAGGTCATACTGTAGAGAAAGAGTTTTGGAGAAGAGGTTAGCCCTGACATGACTGAAGGGATGGTGGCTGCCACCACATTTAATGCATCCCATCAAATCTCCTGACTACATTTATGTGGAGAAGACACCTAAACGGTATTGCCTTAGCTGCCGCAACTCATAAAGGGTTTGAGAAGGTGTCTGATGGGACAAGCACTTAAGTAGTGACCTGGACGATTAACAAATAGAGGACCAAGATCATCTAAAGGGAGCTATATAATGTAAGAGACCCTCCAGAGAGAAGGGATCAGAAAATCGGTAGAGAAAACACTATAGCAACAAGAACTGAAATTGCATCCCAATTTAAAAGAAATATACATATGGACCATTCTCCTCAGATTTTGCCGAGGAAGGGTTTCTTTGCACAGAGCTTGATTTTTTCTTTACTTTCTTACTATCTTTGATTCACTGTACGTGTTGTCGGATTCATTGAAGTCTAGCTTTTAAGTCCACTCTCTACAAATTCATTGTATTGGACTATTTGGACCTTAATCTATTCATCTTTTGGGTTTAGGAATCAAAACTTGCCCTTACATGGACAATCATTTGACAATTTTTTTTTGAAAATTTGAAACTATAAACACCAAATTGAAGAATGAAAACTTTTTTTAAAGGCCAAAATAAGTATATTAAATAAATTAAAAAAAAAAAAAGTTTTTATGTTCCTCGGTTCCTCCTCCTTCAGTCCTACTTTTACATATATATAAAGTCACCATCCGATCCGAAGTTCAAACCGACCCAAAAAAAGGGCATTCTATAACTATTCCCTTTATATATATATATATATATATATATATGTAATTCTCACCTGTTTCACATTCTCTTCCCTTCGCTTTCTAGTTTCTTCTTCATCTTCACCGCTCTCTCTTTCCCAACAAAAGAAAATTGTTCAGTTCGCATATCCGAGGAATTCAAGAAACCCTAGCTCTCTCACCGAAAAGACACAAGAACAAAAACAAGAAACGACATTTGCTCTCTTCTCTGTCTCCCAGCGATCATCACCAACAACAGGTTCGTAAAGAAAAAAAAAAAAAAGGCTTAATAAGAATCTAGGGCTTTGGGAATTGCATTTTTAATCCCTAATAAAGATTTGAAATTGAATAAGCTTCACTCAAATTATTATTATTTTTTTGTTTTTGTGTTGACGTTTTATTATTATTATTATAATTATTATTTTTAAATTTTCAGTGTGAATATATAGTGTGAAAAATATCTGGTCCATGAAAATTTTTAATTTTTGAGCTTTTTTCTTTTTTCCCAGCTGTTGATTTTGATTGATTGCTTTCGTGTAGTATTGCTGTTGTTGTTGTTTTTTTTAATATATGTTATTGTTTTGATTCAAATAGGTTGTTGTCATGTAGGTTAATTGGTATTGCCATAAAGATGTCGACTTCGATTGCAAGTACTATTGCCACACCACCCCAATTGGCACCAGGTATTTATATGGGTATTCATGAATTTGATTTTAGTTTATTAGCTGCTATTGGAAGAGTATTTATGCCCTTTGATTGCTGAGTTTTGCCGACACTAGAAAATAGAGTTGCTTATTGATCATAACAAATTGAAATGGAAATATGAGTTTTTTTTTTAATTAGATCATTTGGTTTTGAGCAAGTAAATTGGACATGTTATCAGTTTGTTATTAGGTGGGGTATGTGGTAGTTTAACAATATGTTTTACTAAGGAATAGAAAAATTGGTTTTAGCCCACTTGAAGTTGTCTAAGAATAGGGACTTGAGAGACAATGCAAAACAATGATGCAGTTTGGTTGAAGAGATTATTTAGATTTTGATACTTACAAATGCTGCTTTACTTTTTTATGCATTGAAAATGAAGGGTCTGCGCGGATTTTGATTTTGGTGATGCTACTTGACTGTTTATCTTTTCTGTATACAGTGAGAACATATGGTCTGCACGTGGAGGGAATTAAGCAAACTGGATTTGATCTAGGGAGGGTTTGCATGCAGTTTCGACCTTTAGATTATAGAAGGGGACATTTTCAGATTGCTAATTCTGGAGCCAGTCTTTCACATTTTGATAGAAGAACGCCCATCATGCGTTCCATTGGAATGTCTGTAATATGTGCTGCTGCCTCGGTATGTTTGTTTCTGTGTATCTCCTGTTCTTTGTATATGTGTTTCATGTCTTTATATTGCTAGACGTAATTCTTTTATTGGCTTCTCCTGTATGTTGATGGAAACCTATAGATTGCTATTTGCCAATGAGGGCTGGGTCGGATGTAATTCTTTTGTTGGTGTCTCTTGTATTTTGATGGCAACCTATAGCTTACTATTTGCCAATGATGTCTAGCTCAGTGACACCTCCTCTTTTTATAAGAGCAAGGTGGAGGGGGAGTTTGTGGGTTCAAGGCCCACTGGGGGTGTATGTTACATACCAATAATAAATAAATAAAAACTTTACACTACTCTTCTGCTGCAATGCGGAAGAGAGTGTTTTTGTAAGTGATTTTTAGGAATATTGTTACATCTATACTGAGATTTCAACCTTCTTATTATGTTGTTGGATAGAATCTAACCTTTTGAATTAGGTGATTTATTGTCTCTGACAGCCTTAAAATTTAGAATTGCTGCAGCAAGCTCATGGTGAAAGCTTTTCAGGACTAGATGTGGGTGCTATTTTCTGTAAATTTTTTGTAATAAGTTGGATTGAGTATTAGTCTCAGTATTCAAACAAAGAGCTGGCTAAGAACCCAGTTAATTAACTATCTGATTTAGGAACTATACACTGATGCATGGACATTATTTTACTTTAGAATTTAAGCTACTGTATTTTTCTATTTGCAATCCGGTTGTATATGAATCCTAAATGTTCTGTTCACACACACTTTGTTTGCAGAATGCGAGATGTGCTGGTGCTACTGCGGAGCAAACCCAGACTGTTACAAAGAAGTCTCCAACAATTGCTTCTATTCCTGGTAATTGCTATTTCTCAATGTTATTTATTATCAAACTGCATGTGGTTTGCACAATGCGTTCTGTCCCTAGCCAGACCACTAAATATTTCCTTAGCTTGTAGGTATGTGAAGTTAGCTTTGTTAATTTGAGAGGATGGCTTTCACAGAGAAAAAATCATGTGCATTTTGATTACTTTACCCTGCATCTAGTTCAATTCTCATTCTCAGTGTGGTCTCCTTTTCCATTTGCTATAGTAAAGTTGTGGTAATTGTGTGTGATATGTTCCTTTGATTTTTCAACTTTATGGCTCCAGTATAAGTTCTAGGATCTCCAATATAAATATGTGGGCATGTATTGAACTGTGCTTGTATGGCATTATTTAGTTAACTTTGCACTACCAAAGTGCATGTGGTTTGCACAATGCATTCTGTCCCTAGCCAGACCACTAAATATTGCTTCAGCTTGTAGGTATGTGAAGTTAGCTTTGTTATTTTGAGAGGGTGGCTTCACAGAGAAAAAATTATGTGCATTTTGATTACTTTACCTTGCATCTAGTTCAATTCTCATTCTCGGTGTGGTCTCCTTTCCATTTTCTGTTGTATAGTTGTGGTAATTTTGTGTGATGTTCCTTTTGATTTTTCTACGTTACGGCTCCAGTATAAGTTCTAGGATCTCCAATATAAATATGTGGGCTTGTATTGAACTGTGCTTGTATGTCATTAATTAGTCAACTTTGCACTGGATATGTTTTATTGAAATTTTAAGGAAATAGTTTATAGAAATCCTTGTCCCAGACAGTGCCAATAAGGAGCTCTCATTATGCAGGAATATTTCTAATAGCTGTGTAGAAATACATGAAGTTACCAATAAAAAGGAGATTCATATAAAATAATCTACTAATGCATCTCAAGTTAAATACTTACCAAAAGGAAAAAAAATGCCAAGTTAAAGTTTTTGGATGGTTAATATTTTCCGCCTTGTGGACTGCCAGAAGGATGCTGCAAAATGCAGAGAGACCAGTTTTTTCTTGAATAATATTGTTGTTTAAATTTAATTTTTTTTTTAACTGTCTATGGGAATAACTGTTCTACAAATGAATTAGAACTGTATTCTCTTTATTTTTGTGTAATCCTTTTTCATGAGTTTTTGATTTCTTATGTTTATTTAGAAGTTCATCTGCAGTTATTACAAGCAATGCAACTCTACTTTGGTCAAGAATTCTGATTTTCCTGTTGAATTTTATTGGATCATTTCAAGTAGCATAATAGTAAAATGAAATTTCAGGCAAGGAGATGTCACCAAGACTTGATGATGGTGGCATTGGTTTTCCTCCATATGATCGTGGTGGCGGCGGCGGTGGCGGTGGCGGTGGAGACATTCCATCGGGTGGATGGATCCTCTTTGGTTTTCTTGGTGTCCTTGACTTTCTGAAGGATAAAGAAATCAAGTGGCGTAATCAGGATGATAGGTGAAGATGAGTAAGGATTCTCATTAATATAAAATATGGACAGTTTGCTTACATTTGTAGTATAGACTATATAGATTTATTTGTGCTGCTAATTCTTTTTCCATTGATGAATAAATAGTAATAGTTGGAAAAGGTCGACTTTGAGTTGTGGTTCATTAGCATATGGCTTGTGGACTCGGGCAGGAGATATTCTTGACACTACATTTTGTTTTTTATTTTTAATTTAGCATGCACTTTCTAAGCAATGTTGCATCTTCCCTATCATGCTCTGTTTAAATTCTCTGCTGTACAAAGTTGTGACCATTGCTTATCTAAATAATATATAAAGCTTGTATCAAACTAAACGAAGATCTTAAAACCAGTGTCAACGTCACTGGTTTAAGTAGGTTTAATGTGTATTTGATTCTCTCTCTCTTAGTTGGGCTTTCTTTAAACATTTTAAGACAAAGTTTAGCTATAAAATTAGTTGTAACCTTAGGTTACGACCTTACTCAATATCTTTTTATTGAAGGTGAATTTTGACAAATTCACCATTGGATTACATCTTTTTCTTATATTCTCTGTGCTTGCAAAAATTTTAAAAAATTAAATATCAATAATTATGTCATCAATAAATTGTAGTTTTAAATTATATGTAAATTATAAGCTTATAGATTATATAGTTATCTGTTGACACAAAATTTGACATGTGTATTAAGAACATTAAAAAACATGTAATTCAACTGTTAGATTTTCAAAATATGTGGTAATATCTATTTTATTGAATAAGGTTGTAATCTTAGGTTACAACCAATTTTGTAGCTAAAGATTACAACCAATTTTGTAACTAAACTTTAACTAACATTTTATACCTACACTAACTGTCTACAGATTGAAGTGAATTTAGTTCAAAGTTCACTTCTAATAAAATCACTCCCAAATGGATCAACAATTAAAAGAAATTATGAACTATCAAAACGGACTTGTTATGCAAAGGTTAAATGGGTTTGAAGTTAAGAGATTTATTTTTTATTATTATTTTAAAATTCATTAGGATTTGAATCTTGATGTCCCTGACTTCTTGTTATAAGGACAAAACTTATTTACAATACCTTAGTTGCTGTTTCCTATCTTCTCATTTTAAGATTTTACCATGTGGCCGCTTAATTAAAAAATACACTTTCATCTCATGAAGGAAAAGTCATATGGCAAAATCTTAAAATGAGAACCTAAGTAATAGCACCTAAGAACTATATATATGACTTGCCCCTATTATAAATATTAAGAGATACACATTGGCGGCTTTAGAAATTTTTCTAAGGGTATTCCTTAAAAAGTATAAATTATACAATCTAATAAAAAGAGAAATTCATATATTGACAACAACGACAATAAAAAAACACACAAATATATAAAGTTTATAATTGTCTTCTACGAGTTTTTATATTTTGAAATCGTTGTATGATAGTTTCATTATTAATGCTATAAGCTATATCTCTTTCAATATACACAACCAAGCAATTATTCATCCACTTAATGTAGAACAAATTATGGAGCAAAATTTAATTTTATGGGTATAAAAAAAATGAGGGTGTTCTCAAATTTTTTTTGAAGGGCAAACAAATAAAAAATTTTAAATTATTATATACAAGGAAAAAAAAAAAAAATTCAGGTCAAGGTGGTCTAGGGACCATCCTAGCCTTAAGTTGGCGCCGCCCCTAGAGATATAATTAGTTGAGTTACAAGACTTTAGTCGAAAGCTAAACTTATGGAATTAGACATAATTAGATGTAGGACCAAATTTAATTAGTTGAGCCTACTCTCTCTAGTATGGCGCAAAAACATTTAAAATCTTATTCGGTTGTATATGGCAATATGCGCTTTTTTTACACTATTATCTTGTTTAGTTTTCATGAATTCAATAATTTCTCAATCTTATACGTCACCCAAGATCAAATTGCAAAACCCATTCATTAATCCTGAAGGAAAATCCATCCACAGAGAATAGAAATGTTGCCAAAATTGACAGTTCTTCTTCTGACCCTCGCGACACAGAAACCTCTTAAACACGCAAGCACATGAAGGTCACATACAGGGGCAAACTTTAGGACGTCATTGTGGGCCTAAAACCCTACGTGGAGAAACGTAAGAGTTGCACTAGCCACTAGCACGCGACACCTATCCAAATCAAGTCGGTTTTCAGAGCACTTGCTGTTATCGTTGGATTATTTTGGTCCTCTCAACTCTCAAGTCTCAAGGGAGGGACCAAGAATCCTTGACTTTAGATAGTTGCAAGCTGCTCCTACTTTTTTGACTTTAGGGTCGATGGGCACGTGGGATCCCCACGGGTTCTTAATGAAAAAAAGAAAAGGATTTTGGTGCACCATCACAAATTAAATTATAAATTGACATTTCAACATGCTGTGAATTTGGGTGAAAATGGGTGTCTTTAGAGTTTTCTTGTAGTTTCGGAATATTCTTGACTTTTGGGTTGTTATTGTGTACTCTGAGAGTGCACAATCATTTTCACTGACTTTCAATTCTTTCATTTTACCTCACGTGAATTCTTACTATCATCACTATCGTCATGACTACAATTGCCACCAATAATATTTTCTATTTTTGCCGTTGTCGTTACTATCATTGTCGCCCCACCACCAACACCATAGTTCCTATATTGCCACATCATACAATTTTCAATGTCGTTGCCACACTAGACTATCTTCAATGCTATTGTTACAACTATTACTGTTATTGCCACCGTTACCTACCTCTACCACCACCACCATCACCTCTCTACTGCCACTGCTGTTGCCACCACTCTTACTATCATTGCATTGTCATCATTGCTGCACCACTACCATAGTATTTTCTATTTTTGAAAAAGATTTCTACAAAAAAAATTTATCTTCTTATACCTACAAAATACAAATATATCATTTTATTATCTTTTGTGTGCTTGATTAATATTTTTTAAAGGTGAACTATATTTTTCTTACTTCTATTGTAATGTGCTATATTTGCCTAATATATAGGTTATCAAAAAAAAAAAAAAAAAAAAGAAGCCTAATATACAACTAAATTGTATAAGTTTTAAAATTATTATTAAAATTTTTCATCTTTTAAGAAATAAAGAGATTATCATGATAATCAAAACTCATTACAAAATTACAATGTTATCTAAATCAAATTTAAGATGAAACCAAAAGAATAAAAGATAGACTTTTGTGGGAGGAGTAAGATCCGAGCACATAATAGGGCCCGAGGGATGGAAGGGCCCATCTACGCTTAGGTTCTAACCTAGCCCATGAATGAGAGTTCGAGGAAGGATGAGGAGGCCAACTCCTTGAGGAGCCCGATGGGCAAGCCCACCTTGAGAAGCGTTGAGCAAGCCACTTGCACCAAATGACAGGATATCGAGGAAGACAATAGAGACGTCCAAGTAAAGAAGAGGGGAAATATCCAAGTAAAGTAGCCATCACCTCTGCATTTAATGCACTGTACCAACTCAGCTGGCTGCATTAATGAAAGAATGACCCCTGAATAGTAATCTTATAGCTCATAGCACACTCTACCACCTCTAGCAGAGCCTTGATTGGACAAGCATCTAAACTAAGGCTTTTGGTTGTACAAGTAGAGGGCTCAGATGCAATTTGATGGATTATATAAGGAAATGAAACCCCTCCAAATAGTGGGGCAAAAAATTGAGGAAAGAACATAAAAACTGTGTAGAATCATCTTGTATTAAGGACTTGAAACTTTTTATAAATGTTTGCTCCTCGGCCAGACTTGAGGTAGTATTTTCAGATTTAGTTCCTCTTTTTATGATTCATTCTACTATTTCTCTAGTAACTTGGCAATTGGACCATAAAAGTGCATTAAAATTGGCCTCGGAAGCCCACACTTTAACAAATTAATTGCAGTGGGCCTTTTAAACCTAACTCCATTATTCTAAGTGGGCTCAGCCTTTTTTGGGCTCATACAACTTTCTAATAATTTATTACTCAAAAAATTCGTGGGAATATTCAAATTCATAGTCATGTAGATTGTGTTTTGATATAAATTCAAATTCTTATTTCTAAAATAAAATAAATAAGCATAAAACTAAACCAAAATTCAACTGAATCTAAGAGAGAGAGAGAGAGAGAGAGAGAAGACTTTGTGATGTGAAATTAAAAAAATAATATACCAAAACACATATTTAAAATAAAATAAAAACTCATCAACCATAATTAGAGTTATAAAAAAAGAACAAAAATCCACCGAGAGAGAGAGAGAGAGAGAGAGAGAGAGAGAGAGAGAGAGAGAGAGAGAGAGAGAGAGCTTATAGTTTTTGTGTAGGAAAAATATGAATTGAATGAGAGAAATAATATCAAGTTTATACACAATAAAATGGGAAAAAGAAGAGTCAATATATAAGAAAGAGAAAATGATGAAAGAAGTGTAACCACCAAAAGAGAAACAAAATTAGAGAAAGAAAGAGAGTATTAACTTATTTTTGTCATGGACAACTTGGAAGGAATAGGGGAGAGAGAGATGAAAATGAAGTAAGAAGAAATTTATATGAAATTAAGATGGAAGAGGAAGGGTGGAAGTAGATGAAATGTTGAACAAAGTAAAACTGTAGAATTTAAGAAGATATAAAGGAAAAAAATTTAAAAATCTCTAACGAGAATCAAACGAATATTTTAAAAAGATAATGATTGGAGGGATGAGCTTATGGATGAGGCTTCAGTGGTGTAGTGGTGTGAAAGAAGTTGGCAACCTGGTGGATGAGCTTATGGATGTTAGGGATGTCAGATGCGGTGGCGAGACAAATGCGTGTGAAGAGCGGGTGACCCGTTGGTGTTGGGTCTGGTAGTGCGTTGGTGGTGCAGCCGCACCATTTTGAGTTTTTTTTTTTTTTTTTGGTTCATTCTTCTTGGTGTGGGAAAGTGAGAAAGTTGAGGTTTTTAGTTTCTGCACTTTTACTTTATCTTTGAGAATCTAAAGTTATACTACTTGAGTTTGGTTTAAATGCAAACAGGAGGAAAGAAATTTCGAGGAAAAAATGGAAGAGTTTTTTGTGACTTGCACAATTGTTACTATCAGTCATTGTCATCATTGCTCACCACTACCATAGTCATTGTTATGAAATATTAGTGCCTTTTTCGTGAAATGACATAACATGTTTTGAGATATGGAATTAGCACCAGCATCATACTTCATGAAATATCAGTGCATTTTCGTGAGAACCAAATGACATAACACGTTTCAAGCTCTGGAATTAGCACCAGCACCATGCTTACATATAATATTAGTACATTTTCATGCGAACCAAATAACATAATAAGTTTTCAAGAACATTTTTAGAGTTGCAAGCAATTATAGAAAAACAAATGATTTTTTCCAAAAAAAATGCTTTTCCACAAAGTTGAGAGATTTTTGAAGTTCCCAGGGGATTCCCCTCCCCCTATAAAATAGATAATGATATTTCTTGTGAGTCACCTCAAATTGGGCTTTTGAGGGTAAAATTGCATTGGGTGCCCTGACCTCATTAAGCATCTATTGTTAGCCTGCTCTACGATAGCCGATTCAAATATTTTGCTGCGTGACCATGAATGTAACTATAGTAAAAATGTGTTGCTCCCGGAAATGTCTTCCTCCTCTTCCCAATGATTCCACGAAATCTAAAAGTAATGCTCATCCAGACTACTGAAGATGGTTTTATTTTATTTGATACTATGAACGAATAGATGGAAAGAAAAATCCTCTCTTCCTCAATACGAAGTGATTTATCCCATTATTTTTAAAAGGAAAAGATCAGCCACGGAGGAGTGCTAGCCAATTTCAAAAGAAAAATTTGAAATAACCAACCTAAACACACAAAACACCAGATATATTGTTACATGCAACAAACACCAAAGACAGTAAATTTGAGGGAACCAACTAAGGATAGCATTTGAAATTACTTGTTAAAAACATCAGGAATCTGGTGAGTCACAAACAAAACCCACACCAGATACAGCTCATCTTTGTCATACATTCTAATCCACTTTTCAATTTCATTTCTTGAAATCTAAAAAAACCCCACAAAGTACTAAAACCCCACAAAAAGAAAAAAACCCATTAATTAAATGAATTAAATAGCAGGATTGGCATAAGCTTGGAGAGCCTCACCAGTGAGCCTACAAATCCTCCATTCTTGCAAGACCTTAGCACCCATTTCCTCATAGAACTTAATAGCATTCACATTCCAATCAAGCACCACCCACTCCACTCTCCCATACCCCATCTTCACAGCTTGAGCAGCCACAGCTGAGAGTAGCATCTTCCCAAACCCTTTCCTCCTATAACACTCCCTCACAAACAAGTCCTCCACATAAAACCCTGGTTTCCCCAAGAACGTCGAGTAGTTTGGAAAAAACAAAACAAACCCACCAACCACAACGTCAAAGCCACAATCTTTATCGTTGGATTTGAAAGTTTCGCTTTCTGGGTCGTCGATGGGGAGGTCGAGAGTGGTGGTCTGAGTAATGGGGGAGAAGAAGAGAGGAGGAGATGGAGAAGGTGGGAATGGGGCTTGGGAGAGTTCGAGGATGAAGATGGTGAAGGATTGGAAAGGTGGGGAAGTGAAGAGCGTGGAGGAGAGGGAGGCTTCGGTGGCGGAGAAGAGGTGGGTGAGGCGTTCGAAGACGGCCATTTGGTGGATGAGTTTGTGGATGTGGGGGATGTCCGATGGGGTGGCGAGGCGGACACGGGAGAACAGTGGGTGGCCTGTTGGTGTTGGGTTTGGTAGTGCGGCGGCTGCTGGGGTTGGTGCTGGTGGTGGTGCGGCGGCGGCTGCCATTGGATTTTGTGAAAATGTCGGTTTAGAAAGGGTTCTAGTTTTTACGGTTCTACAGTTTTTCTATATGGTGTCAGTGTGTGTGGCAGTATGAGAATAAAAAGAGATGAGATGAATGATGACGGAGTCTATGAATTTTAGGAGTTTGGTTGGGGTTGGACACGTGGGTTTTGAGTAAGATGTAATCATTACAGTGCTAAGATATATGAACAAGAATGCCATTTAGATTTAAGCCCAAATCTAAGGATATGTTGTTTTTGGGCCTTTTTATGGGAACTATATATAGGTTATAGGGTTCACGTCTTTTATCCAATTCTTTTAAAACAACCCGGAAATGTTTTCTTTCTATATCTACTACCCAATATTTGAATCAGATAAAATTTAAGTTCAGTATCTTAGTTGCTGTTTTTTAAGTTTATTTTTTAAAATTTAGCCCTGTGAATTTTTTCTTATAGGATATAAATGCATTTTTAGTTAAATACAGTCATATGATTAAATTTTAAGAGGGGAACTTAAATAACAACTTAGTACTGTACCTAAGTTTTGCCTCAATGTTTTTAGGACGGGAGGGCTTAAACTCATGGGTTCAAAGGGTCAAGGCAATGGAAAAGCATTCTTCTTTGTCTGTGAACCATCTTTCAAGTCTCAGAATGAAGAAATGTGCGTTTTATTGTATAGTTTAAGGTTGTTTAAATTTTCAATTGACACTGCCGAGTTGCAGAAAAACTTGATCAACAAGCCCCTTTACCTTTTGGTCAAGGATCTAAGCACATTGAATGCAAGAGATACCCTATCCTATCCTTTTCTGTATGAGAGAGCCTTCAAGCTAATACAAACTACACTGCCCTCAAAATCGATAACAATAACGTATCCTTTGAAATGATATAAACTGTTGGAAAGGATTCTTATTCATTAACTATAAGAAAACAACTGGTGTTTCATTTAAGTGTAAGACACTCGTGTACATTGTCAATAGATACCCAAGCGGAAAATGCTATGCATAGAACATTTGCGAATTGCAGATACTCTTAAAAATAAGAATAGGTAACTCAATTTAAAACCACCCCCAACCCCCCCACCCCCACCCCCCCCCCCCCCCCCCCAAAAAAAAAAAAAAAACCTTTAACAAAACAAACAAGAGTTAGGTTCACCGAAAATGATTTATAACTTAGATTTCTTATCTGTAATACTGTTGTATAATTCTTTCACAGTATCCTTCCAGCTAAATCTTCAAGCATCAGATTCAAGGTCTCAACAGAACCATCTTCACTTCCTTGTCACAAGCAGCTAGGTATTCTTCAAAATTTCCCTGGTTCTCTAAACCATATGAGAAAATCTGCAATCGGGTGTAGATTATTACACCCACTACAACATGCTACCACCACCCCTTTCTCACATGTTTTGAGACAAAATGTTTTCACAGACCTGGCAACTAAAGATCATGGCAAGACCACGCCTTATTGATGTTTACAAATAAGAGGTTCCAGAATACTTCACAGGAATCACAGCTGAACTTGCAATACTATTTATATCAGGAGAGAACTTCACTGAGTCTCGATCAGGCTTAAAACTGCCAGTTTCATGACTTTCCAGATCCTCATCTGTTTTGTTTGTGTCTGAATCATTTGTTTTGTTTGTGTCAGACTTCCTCTTTACCATACTTGAATCTGCTAAATGATGCATTTGCAGAAGGAAGAGATTGCCAAAGGGATTCTGCCACCAATAAAGGTAAAGCCACACACACACATACAGACAGGACTGTGATCTCAAGCAAATATATATAATCTAATTCAATCAGGAAAATAAGTAACTTTGCAAGATATTCATCTAAAACACATAAATGGAACAAGGAAACTTAGCAGTACTAGCAGTGACAGAAAGAAGCTCTAGTGCAGACAGACAAGAGTATTCTGGTCAATATAAGGACTTTCAACATTCCTGCAGTGCTCAACTCTACTATATTTTCGTATTAAAAAAAAAAAAAAAAAAAAAAACCCTCGATCTTATTTTCTATAATCGTTTTGGCCTCCTAGGCTTCAAACAACCTTGGTCACCATTCCAGTAAATGTTTCGTTAATGCAGTGGTCAAATGAGTACAGTGAACTTACTAAATGAGCATAGCTCAACACATAGCTAGTGTCACTGATGTCAAGTAAAAAGTTTCATTGGCATGGGGGTGACATGAAACCCGAGAACAACATCCATAATTCATCCACTTCACCAAAAGTTTGAGCAGCAATTGAGTTTATACTGTGCACTGCTAATAATTCATTTAAAAAAAAAAAGTATACACGGATTAAAAATATGGATTTGAACTACCACATATTATAAAAATTGTATTTTCTGAATACACAGAGAATCCCATGACCATAAGATACTGGCAAAATTTTTAAAAAGGGATATGAATCAACCTGTAAATTGGGGACATAAGCTCAGGTTAGTCTTATAGTGCTCAACTCAATCATGATCCTTTTGTGGATTCAGGCTCTTTTCTCCTGATGCTGTACAGTAGTAGTGTTGTTTTTCCTTTAAAATATCAAAATTATCTGATGCAAAACATTGCCACTTTGTTTTGCACACAAACCAAAACAAAACTGTTAATACTCTTTGATACAATCTTAGTTTGCCTTCTTTCCCACCTATCCCAGGGAAAATTAAAGAATTTCATATTGGCACAGTTCCATGCTAGATTTTCAGCACAACCCCAATGTTAGAGATTAGGCACATAACCATACTCATGCAGACGCACAGTCAATGAATTTAAAGTTACATAAATAAGGTTGGTTTCAGGATGGGTCATATCACGAGTAATAAAAGTACGCACACCATTCTTGAGCTCAATCCAACTACACCCTGGTGCCTTCTTCACATTTTGTTGCCTCATTGCCTGTCTAATATCTAATACGTCTTCATATCGACCGCTTACTCCATAAATATTTGACATTAGTACGTAATTTCCACAATGCTCTGGTTCAAGTTCAAGAACCTGTCGTACAACAATGTCAGCAAGATCAGCAGTACCATGGAGCCGACATGCTGCTAACAAAGTCCTCCATACCACTGGATTGGCCTCAATAGGCATTGCTTGTGCCAATTCATAAGCGTCCTCAAGCTGCCCAGCTCGACCGAGCATGTCGATCACACAAGCATAATGCTCAATAGTTGGATCCACACCATATTTTGACTTCATCAGCGTCAATAACTCACGCCCATGTCTCACAAGGCCTGCATGGCTGCATGCAGACAATACCCCAATAAATGTGACAGCATCAGGCTTAATTTGTGCCTCACACATACGAGAAAACACATCCAAAGCCTCATCACCATGACCTTGCATGCCATAACCCATGATCATGATGTTCCATGAGGCCACATCTTTATTTCTCATCTTACAAAAAACTGAATGAGCATCTCTCATACTGCCACATTTTGCATACATGTCCATAATAGCATTGTTCACTAGCACATCATCAGTATCTTTATGATTTCCATTATTCCCCAACCCATTGACTATCATATACCCATGAATCTGTCTTCCATGCATCAGTGCAACCAGATTAGAGCAAGCAGGAAGGACTGCTGTGATAGTAACCAAATCAGGCTTAACTCCAGCACCTAACATCCTATCAAAAAGTCTTAAAGTAACATCATAATCTCCGCATTGTCCATGAACAGATATGATTGAATTCCATGAAAATATATCTTTCTCATTTATCGTCTCAAAAATTTCCAAAGCGTCTCCAATATGCATGCATTTCCCATACATATCAATCAAGGCATTGGAAACTGCGACACCTGAAACATGCCCCATTTTCATCGCAAATCCATGAATTGCTCTCCCATTGTTAAACTCCTCCATCAAAGCTAAAACCGACAACACCCCGGTAACCGTAAATCTATTAGGAACAACCCCTTCTACACCCATTCTCTTAAAAACCTCCAAAACCTCATCCAACCTCCCAATTTGCGCATACCCATTAACCAGTGCATTCCAAAGCGCAACATCCCTCACAGGCAATTTCTCAAACACCTCTTGTGCCTCTACAATCAACCCAAATTTCAAATACGTATTAACCAGAGCACTGCCAATAAACACATCCAACTCCAACCCAAGTTTAAACAACAGCCCATGAATCTTCCTAACCTCCAAAACCTCCACAATATCACAACAAGCTTTGATCACACACGGAAAAGTAAACTTGTCTGGCCTAACATCCAACACCCTCATACGCTTATAAAACTCAAACCCATCTTCCGCAAGCCCATTTGAAACAAACCCAGAAATGATTGCGTTATAGGCAAACACATTGCAATGATGGGCTCGGTGATTGAACACCAAAAGGGCATCTTCCATTCGGTTGCATTTTGAGTACATGTTGATAAGGCTGGTGGTGGATACAGGAGAGTTGAGAAAGGCATTGGTGAGCATGTAAGAGTGGAGTTGTTTGCCTTTGCTGAGATTCTTGTGGTGGGCACAGCCTTGTAAGGAGGCAACGCAGGTGGAAAGGCTGTAACTTGAGTCATCGGAAAGTTTGGCATTGGATTTAGAAGCTGAGGAAGAGAAGCGAAGAGACAAGCAACAAGGTTTGTGGATTCTTGACACGCATAAGATGGTCCTTAGATTCATTTAAAGAAAATCTAAGCTCTCTTTTTGTGTCATTCTAGTGGCTGCTTTCACTTTCACACGATCATATGGAGGTGTTCTGTATATTAACATGCTGAGTTTTTGTTTGTGCGTGTTATTAAAATCATGTATTATCATAGATTATTAAAATTTTAAAATAAGTAATATTTATTTTAATTTTTTGAAACTTTTGGTACTAAAAGTTTTAATCTGATAATAGAGTTTATGTTATATTAAATTAAATTAATCATTTAATGTATTTATTATGACACATGCTGAAAGTATATTATATGACATGTAACACTTTTGTTCAATCACAATAGCTCAAGTACAATTAGGTAAAACCTAACTCTTATCTTCAAAACGAAAAAAAAAAAAATTATAGCAGCTAATTATGAAAGGAATTTAAAATAAATAATGATATATTTTAATTTCTAGAAACTTTTGAAAATAATAATTTCGTCAACATAATATTTTTAAGCACTAAGCACTATTTTTGAAGTCATGATAAAAGTTTTAGATGTATATAAAACACAAGGATAAAGCAACCATTTATGCAGCACAAGGAGAAAAATAAGAAGAAAAAAAAGAAAGGTGGTCACTTGACATAACCACAATGTAGAGTACACATTTTTTCCTTTTCTTTTTATATTAAACGATATGATATTGTATAATATACTAAAAGACCAATTATTTTAAATTACACTGTTTGAAATTTATGCAAGTGACTTGGGAATAAACAACAACCTCAAGTGAAATTAAACCCACGTGAATAGATGAAATCATATTAATTATCTCTCAATATTTCCAAAAATGTGTGGTTCATGAGAAAATAAGATATAAATAATCATTTTTACGAAAATGAATTTAAGTTCAATCTACAATTTTGAGTTTAAATGACAAGAGAAAGATGAATTTAATTTAAACTTAAAAAGTATCTTGACATGGGAACTTGAATTTCATGAAATACCGTAATCATCATGTTTGAGTATAGATCAATTTTAAATTAACCTTAGTTTCTCTATTAGTTTCAGGTTGCTCAAAGTGATTCTCTAACTTCAAAGACTGGGGCTTGAGATCCAAAAATGCCTAATTTAATAGGATTTTTGGGGAAACGAGTGAATGAATTAACAATATTAATGGGAGAATCCTAAGTGATTTAAGTTCCTAAATGACCAAGTCAAATTATTAAGCCCAAGTTACAAAGACCAACTTATCAAGCCTAATTGAACTAAACTGATTTGAGGTAAATCATCTCAAAGTGAACTAAGTTGGAGTAAATAACCTTGAAGTGAACTAATCCCAAAAAAGTCATCTTGAAGTAAAGTAAATTGCTAAAAATATAATGGATTAAAGCTTAAATGATTACTTAACAATATATTGATTTGAAGCAAGCAGGAGATCAAATTAGACTTGAATAAACAACTAAATTTTGCATCAAACTAATTGAATGCTTGATTAGATAAGATCGCAAGTACAAAGGGAACAAACTTGCGAGCATAAAGTCTTTTACAAAGCCAAAGAACTACTTGAATTATCTAAGAACTACTAGATATCCCTAATTTAAGCACAATTGGTCTCAGAAGTGCTCTAATGTGTTATTAGTTGTGCGTGGTGTCCTTTACTTGTAGAATCATCCCTATTTCTACTTGAGGTTTTAATAGTTATGCTTGATTTCTTTTTCCATATGTCTCCCCTTAATTAACATCATTGCCAAGTGTCTTGTTATTAGTTGGACTTGGTAACATCATATAACCACCTTGAGGCAATTGCTTCCTTTCTATCTTCATTTACTTAGCACGTGTCTTGCCATCCAACTATTTTTATTAACTGTTTGAGATAATTACCCATGTTTTCCTCGAGGTAAGTTAAGTAACTTCCCAACGTCGTATGTGCCTTTAATTAATCAACTCGACTTGTCACTAATCGAGGTTTTAATATTTAGTTTAATTATATTCAACTTGTGCATCCATGATAACTACTTTTTTTTAAGTGGTTGATCCTACTCTTCCTTGTGTTTTGCAACTTAATTAATTAACAAGTTCTTATATTACCACAAATAAACTCATTTTTACCACAATTTTCTTAGGTGGGAGATTGTAACTGACTGTCTGTCATTTTTAAATAAACTCACAACTTTTTATCTACTAATCATATTAGACATGAAGAGCTGTGACGAGTGATGACAATTGTGCACATATTTTTGTGGTACTAAATTTTTTTAATAATTATTTGGCCCAAGTCAGTGCAATATCATGTTTATGTCTATTATCTTTTTTAGTTTTAATCTCTCTCTTTATTTTAATTTTTTAATTTTTACATCATCTTATCTCTACCTTAATCCTTTTACCCTAACCCCTCTATATATTCTTATCTCTATCTTATTATTTTAAATTTAAGAACAAGGAATCACTTAATTTTAACCCCATTCAAAGAGTCTTATCCATTTAAAAAAAAAAAAAAATTTTTCTTTGACAAGATTGTTGAGGTTGGTGGCACAAACCTCCCGCATAGTATGCATCCACAATCTCACAAGTCATTGTTTAAAAAAAAAAAAAAATCTCACAAAGTCACAAGCATAGACTGTGGGCCTCACATCATCACTGACTCGCGAAGGGTCTAGACTAGAACTTTGGATACGTGGAGAAAAATAAGAATTGCAATCCAATCATGTCGGTTTCAGAGTACTTTTTCGTCCTCTCAAGAAAAGAACATAAAAAGCCTCAGCCTTCAAGATGGTTCCAGATTAGCCTCAACCCAAATCACTTTCCACAAAGAAGTCTCAGTCCCCAAGTCTGGTAACCCAGCAATAGCTTATTCAAATGTTTTGAAAAAGTGATTACTGATTTTATCCCACTATAATTTAAAAGGAATAGATAATCCATGGATGAGGATTAGCCAATTACAAAGATTTGAAATAGTTGAAAAAAGGAAAAAAAAAAATTGATACAACGAAACACACAGCACCATATTATATGTAGTTACATTCAACAAACACCAATGAAAGTAAATTTGAGGAACCAACTAAGCATATACAAATCAAATTACATAGAGAAAACATCAAGGAATCAAGTAGATCACAAACACACTCACATCAGCTACATCTTCCCCCTAGTCATGCACTCTAACCCCACTGTTCCTTTCCATTTCTTGGAATCCAAATACACACAAACAAACAAATAAAAGCCACAGAAAAAAGAAAGAAAAAGAAAAAGAAAAAGAGAACCCATTAATTTTTAGATAGCAGGATTGGCATAAGCTTGGAGAGCCTCATCAGTAAGCCTGCAAATCCTCCACTCTTGCAAGACCTTAGCACCTATTTCCTCATAGAACTTGATAGCATTCACATTCCAATCAAGCACTGCCCACTCCACTCTCCCATACCCCATCTTCACAGCTTGGGCAGCCACAGCTGAAAGTAGCATCTTCCCAAACCCTTTCCTCCTATAACACTCTCTCACGAACAAGTCCTCTACGTAAAACCCTGGTTTCCCCAAGAAAGTCGAGTAGTTCGGAAAAAACAAAACAAACCCACCAACCACAACGTCAAAGCCACAATCTTTATCGTTGGATTTGAAGGTTTCGCTTTCTGGGTCATCGATAGGGAGGTCGAGAGTGATGGTTTGGGTAATGGGGGAGAAGAGAGCTGAGTGTGTGTGGAGTTGGGGAGGGAATGGGGTTTGGGAGAGTTCGAGGATGAAGACAGTGAAGGATTGGAAAGGTGGGGAAGTGAAGAGTGTGGAGGAGAGGGAGGCTTCGGTGGCGGAGCAGTCGTGGGCAAGGTGTTCGAAGTTGGCGAGCTGGTGGATGAGCTTGTGGATGTGAGGGACATCCGACGCGGTGGCGAGACGGATGCGTGTGAAGAGAGGGTAACCTATTGGGGTTGGGTCTGGTAGTGCTGTGGCAGCTGGGGTTGGTGCTGGGGGTGGTGCAGCTGCGGCCATTTTGAGCGTGTTTTTTTGGTTCTTTGTTGTTGGTTTGGGAAAGTGAGAAAGTTGGGGTTTCTAGTTTCTGCACTTACACTTACTCTTCAAGAATCTACAGTTATACTATTTGAGTTTTGGTTTGGCGGTGGAAACAGGAAGTAAGAAATTTCGATGAGATTAATGGAGGAGAGTTTTTCTAACTTGTACGGTAGTTTATAAAAAAGTTTGTCTTTGGAAAAGCAGTGGGCTGCTGGAAGACGTAACTGGGCAGCTGTTTGTTAAAGATTTGATTTTAGCAAAAGAAACGTACAATTTTTGTTAAAATATTTGACTAAGAATTTTAGTGTGGTACGTGGAAATTTCATACTTGAAACAACAAAGGCAAAAATGATTTGTCTATCTTGGATAGTTGTGTCAAAGATTAAAATAATTCAGACCCACTTGAGCATAATCTAAAAAAAAAGCAATCCAAACCCACAGCACATTATCCAAATCCACTTCTAGACAAGCGAAGAGACCCATAAAAGCATAACGATGGACTTTCCTAGCCTGATCAATGGTACCTATCTCATCTGTCTCCTCCAAGAAGAAAGAAAAATACAAAAGAGAAGAAAGTAAAAGAAAGGCGTCAATATTCATTTCATATCTACATTTGGCACATTGTCAATCTCGAACAGACTCTAACTCTAGCGTTGTTTGATCATTACTCCTCAAAACAAAGAGTGGTAATGTAGTCCCACGATTCATCTACTTCATCCACTTACCAAGGGACAACAAAGAACATAGTATCTATCCTCACTAGTACAAAAAAATGAGAATCATCTTCTTAGATAACCAAATTAGTAGGTCTGACAATTTTGGCCAGCCAGGATTTGGCCACCCAACATGTAGCATTTCTCTTTTGTTTATGTTTTTTGGGGAGAGCTTCCTCTCCTGCTGATGATGCTGCTGGATCCTAAACGAAGAATCCAGAGAGATCAAGACCCTTAAGACTTCTCAACTATCAATGCATACAAATGATTGGAGAATGCCCACCTACAAAATGATCAATCTATGTGCCTAACACTACACCTAACCAGAACAATGTAAACTACATGTAACCCTTTGGCCTCAGAAACCCCACTTGCTTATACCCATAATATATATTACAAAACCAGCTTGAACAAAGAAGACATATCTTCAGGCAGGTGAGTTCACATAGTGCCCTGTTTTCCGTCTGTGCCTGCTGTAATCTGATACGAACCTGAAAGAAAGGCCACATCCCTCAACCTTGCACTTGTATGGGCGCTCACCAGTGTGCACACGTATATGCTCAGTCCTAGCCCATGCCCACTTGAACGACATGGTGCAACCTTTCCATGGGCACTTGAGGGGCCTGTCATCGTCATGAACACGTTTGTGAAGCATTGCATACTTGTGGTTGCTGAACCTCTTCCCACACCCTTCATGTGGGCACCGGTTGCGTTTGTGCAAGAGAAGCTCTGCCTTTGTTTTGAAACTCATGCGACAGCCTTCAAGGTCACACTTGTGAGACCCCGTTGAGTTTTTATTCTTAGGAGGAAGAGGAACATCTGAAGCTTTGCTCACCTTCTTTCGCACCAACTTCTCCTCAACTATTTTACTGGTGTCAATTCCACATCTACTGGTTGCATCCTTCCCAGCCCTTGGCCTCAACCCTTCACATGGACTCCTGATAAAGTCACTGCAACCGAACTTGTTTTCCATCAAATGGTCTGCTTCTCTTTTTCTTTTTCTTCTTTTGTCTGTGCTTGATCTGGGTTCTAAAAGTGTGGACTCAATGCTTTCAAGCTCTCTATCATCCTGTGATGAACAAACTTCTTTGCGAAGCAGGTTTTCTGCAACATGGGTGTCTCTTTGGATTCTGGAACATTTCTGGATTGGGGCAGGACTAGGTGGATTTATAAGTGTATCATACTCAGAAATCTCCTCATCATTTTCATTTGTCAACTCTTTCTTTTGCTCCACTTCATTATCTAAAGCCACTCCACCACTCAAATTTTCCTCAGCATCGATCCCTCTTGGAACTTTGTAACATTCCCCCCCTGAGATAGTTACAGGCTCTTTTTCCACTTGCGTAATGAAACTAGGGACGGGCATCCCCTCATCTGTTCCATCTGAAGTCTGGATATCTTGTTGCACCTCAGTGTCTAAAGTCACACCATCATGCAAGTCTTCTTCAGCAGAGCACCTTCTTGGAACTTCAGGACATTGTTCCAGTGATACATGAGGCTGACTAACTTCCATTGGTGAAACAGAACTTGAGACAAGTTCCTCGTTATTTCTGTCTGGGGAATGGATCTCTCTTGATGCAGGAGTAGGCTCATTTGTTGGTATAACATAACTTGAAACTGGTTCATCCTCAGTACTTCCATTTTCAGACTCAAGTTCTTGCTCCACTGCATCTGAAGACATGGCAATACTAATGTCTTCTGCAGCACGAATTTCTGTAGGACCTTCACAACTTTCTTGCATTGAGGCCAGAGTAGGCTGGTTTGTCACTGCAATATTACAAGAAACACCTTCTGTTGAGGCAAGAGTAAGGCGGTTGATTGCTGCAACATTACTTGAAAGAGGTCCATCATGCTCAATTCTGCTGGTGGTATGTATCTTTTGCTGCACTTCATTGTCTAAAGTCACACACACGAGAACCTTACTGTTGACGCAAGATTCCTCCAGAACTACATTTTCCATCTGTGCCTCAAAATTTATCACAACAGGATCAGCAACATGGGGAGTTGGAGGTTTAGAAAGATCAGAAACCTCATTCATCAAAACATCCCCTTCAGTTGAAACATTGCACTGCCCTTCAGAAACCAGATGAAAAGACTCATTTGTGATGCTGATTTTTTCCTTACTTTGATTCTCTGCCTGCATTCCAGACCTCTCAGTTGCAATGATAAGTGGACTACCACATTTTTTGGCATAAGTTGTCTTGTCCTCCTCCTTGGTTTCATCAGTGCTCTTGATCTTGTGTTGCATCTCAGAACCATCCCACGTTGCTACATTACAAGCTTTGCCATCAATGTCAAAATCATCCAGAGTGTGATTCTCACTCTGTGTCTCAACAACCACTAGTGTATCAGAGGCAGGGGAATCTTCAATTCGGGATGGAGCAGAATTCAAGCTCTTACCACTGGTAGCTGCAAACCCTGAGGATTCATGCTGCATTTCAGACACTCCGGAAGCACTAGAGAAAACAAATCCTGCACCACTTTTGGAATTTCCTTTGTTAGAAAGGTCATTTTCAGTAGCCTTCCCACTTTGCTTATTGTGGTCTCCATAAGTAGCAGCTGAAACATCTTTTGACAGATTCTTTCCAGGGCATCCATCAACTGTACTTGCACCTGTGGAACCACCCAGTTTTAACTTAGGATTCCTTCTTGAGTATTGAATTAGTTTTTTTTCATTATTGACAATGATGCCATTTGACCTTCCCCCCAACACTTCATCCTTCTTTGATTGAGCTGTGTCGCACACTTTACCATGGGAAGAATGGTTTGACTTTCTTGAGCGTGATCTTCTAGACCGCCATTTGATGTTCAAGCATTCTGAAGTGGCACTTTTTTCAGAGAACAATCCACCCAATGTCAGTGCATGCTGTACTTGCATAGATGGAGAGTTCTTTCTGACCTTGGCACAATACCGTAAATTGATACCCAGTTTTGATGTCCAGTCTTCTCCACATTCATCATGTTCTTCATCATCAATTGCAAGATCTATCAAGTTCAGATCTTCTTGGGATGCAGTATCTAATGGAACCTCATTATAATCAAAAGGTTTACCAATTTCCTCAGAAACGGCCACAGCATGTGCCTTCATTTTCTGATAGTCTACATAAATTAAGAAAATTGAAGAATAATTATTGTTGAAATCTGGATGGTGCGCATGTATGCTCATAATGGTTGGTTGACAAATAAAAAGATGTGTCACAGATTAATAGTAAACAGAAAGTGGGTATTAAACAATAGCTGAATGTGTCTCATTTAGATATTAATTAATTTCAACATCATTTAGAAACCAGGTTTATCCTTGAGAGAGGTAAAAAAAAAAATCAAATATCATAAAATAAAAAAGGGAGAAAGTGATTAACTTTAAAATTAGGGGTGGGTATACAACTGTAATTTGCAGCATAAATCATTGACATGGTTAAAGCCTATCTTACCTGAATGGCAAATCATAAGCATGTTTACTCCACCTTTTGACTGTAAGAGTTCCACAATCTCAATGGCATGCTCCAGGCAGAAAATCCGTGGCCTCAGAAATTTACTAGAGGTGTTCCATTGTGTGTCAAATTTGGTTAATAGTGACATTTTCAGATCCTTTATGGGTGGAGAAACATCAGGAACAGGAGGGAGATTCTCTGCAGAACAAAGCGCTAATTAACTCAGTATAGCACTTGAAGAGGCCGAGTTTAGTGGTCAAAAGGATTAATCCTATTCAATTTCATGTTTTCGTTTGCTTTGATGAGAAGCTACTGGCACCAGTTGAAGATACATTTAAAAATGTCATTCTTCCCCATGGTTGTTTGGTCTGCTAATACATCTCCATAAGATGGGAGCCCAACTTATATAATGTGGAGACTTAAGACTAGTTCTATGCATTCTTCTACAATTCTTTTTAACACAGTTTTATGTACAACACATTTAGCTGATTCAGGGTCATGCCAGAAATACAAGTAGAAGTGGTAAATGTGTACATGTAGATGCTAGAATCAATGACAAACCAATCTAACAATATGATAGGCCACAACATGGTTACAGAATGAAGTACGGCTTTAACATATAATCCAGAAAAGTTCAACGGCAATTTACTTTTGACAGAATAAGATTAAAGAAGTGATTGAAAATGTGAGCAAATTACCAGACAAGAAATTATGTAGACCAAATACCTGGAATATTGCTCTTAATAGACCCATCACGATCTGGAGAGGAACAAGCATTCTCAGGTCCTGAGACTCTGGGGCCTCCTTGAACCAAACGATGATCCATGGGCTGAAGTTTCAGGGATGCTTCTTCAGATGGTTGTACCACAGACATAAATGGAAAACCAAGTATTCCACAAGCCACACATGCCAATGTACCCGAATCAACTTGAAAGTCACATGATAAATCGTCACCATCCAGAGACAAATCATTGAGAGTCTCTATATACAAGTTCATCTCGTGAATCAGATCGTTCTGAATATTATTGTTGTTTTCAGTATGAATATGGGAAGCATTTTCTCTTGGTGAGGTAGAATCAGTAGCAACTATGCTGGGCAATTGAGAATCTCTACTTGGATATGGAAGTAAATCAGCATTCCATAAAACAGCATGGCAAGTTGATACTTTTCCAAGAAGATTAGATAGCTTAATGTTTTCTTTTAGAATATCTTCTATAAAAGCCTTCTTTACTAACAATTCTCTTTCTTCCTTTTGACGATCTCTCAGACGAGAACTCCGCACACCTGGTAGTAAGGATCTTGGCACTCTGGCATCAAAACAGTCCAGCAAATCAAACATAAGAAATAACTAAAGATATGGTATCCACATGATATTTATATGGACACAATAAGCAAAAACATATGATGTAAAAGCAGCATCGCACAAAGTAAGGGTAAATGCAACCAAAGTATCAATTTCAAATGCGAAGTGTACAGTAGAAATCTGCCTACTGAGCCGTTGTTACTCATCTATGGCCCTAAGCAACAACTGATACGTTAATTATAACAGCACCATCTCCACAGAGAAACTCTTGTGGTTTCAACTGCCCCCGCAGAGACTCTCTAATGCACTAAATAAAAGGAAGAGCATTTTCTTTAAAGGATAAAAAGGAAAAATTAACAGTTATTACATATTTCAGCTAATTCCACTTTCCAAACACAATTACACATTCCCTTCAAAGAATTTATTATATGAAAAATGAAAGTAAAACAATAATGCTCAATTATCAGTTTTCACAAGATGTGCATTAAGGCCCAACTCATTTCATTAGGACCAGTCTAATTATAAAGTTTCCAGCCCATATTCAGAATTAAAGCATATTTTGAAATATACCTAATGAAATAATAAAAAGAAATCCCCCTCGACAATTGCAACTCTTACAGAATCAGAAGTACATTCATAAACTATTTTACAAATACATAAATTTACATATTATCCTGGAAAAAATCAAATTAACATCTGTAAACATGTTTCAGAAGTTGTGAACCACCAAGATGAATGGCTGGAAACTTTGATGGTCACAGATACCTGAGTCTGGCCATTGAACATCAAATATTTGGAAAGAGAATCTAATCTTGTAGAGGAATTAGGCAAGAATACTACAATCAATAAACATTCATGAGAATTATCTTGTATAGATCTTAAGAGAGCAGTCTAAGAAGCAATTTGGACAGGATATTTCAGTCACTAATTTTGCTCAACAACTTAGGATCAACAGAATATTTGAAGGAACTATAGTGAGCTAACCTTGAGACAAAAGACATGGTCAGAAGGTATAGCAGCTGCTGATGAGAGAGCATGGGAAGATAATTCATTGCAGCTCTGCGCACTGCAGCTTCCTTGGCTACTGTGAGCCATTGTGGGGTTCCGAAGTTAGCAGCTTCCCCACAATTGAAACCTAATTTACAAAAGGAAGGCTATAATAATCCATTAAAAGGATAAAAATGAATACACTCTGAAAGAAAAATTCAAGGAAACTTCTTGTAATAGCAACATGCCTAATATAATCAGGCTCTCTAGTTAACTCTAGTCACTGAGACATTGATATTCTAAGAGCAGAATAAACATACAAATTACTGTTACAGACATCAATCAGAAACGCCAATGTTGAAAGGGAAGATAAAACAATATATATTAGCTACGACAGAAATGTATTAGCAATGGCCTTGCAGAAAAAGGTGCTTGCAAAGTCACTTGGCAGAAGAGTTGTAAGGTGTCCAATTAATTCTTTTGAGCATTTTAAGTCCAACTACACATTTTCAGCTCATTTGCAAGCCAACATGGTCCTGCTCACAAAAAATTTGAATCCTTTGCTTTTACTAGAAACAAAATAAATGGAAATTTATTCATATTTTGTAAACCAACTTCCACTCCAAATTTTTACAGAACTTCCATCTTCTAGGTTGTCTTAGATTAACATGTGTTTCTCCAAGTACCATACACCAGGTGGTATGTCTTAATAGAGTAAGATCAGTATGTTCAGGGCAGGAGTTTATAAGTTAAAGAATCATATCTCCAGAAAAATATTGAAAATATGAAAACTATAAAGCAATTACCGTGGCTGAATCCTACATGGTAGGCCCTTGGAAAAGTCACGACAAATTCACCAGGATTCTGTATTAACCTAAAGGAAAAATAAGAACAGACATGAGTACAGCTCCCAAAAAAAAAAAAGAAGAACAGAAACAGCAACTCTGCATCATAAGTCAAACCTAAAACATTTTCAATTACAGAAAAGTATAACCCTCACATAAATTTTAGAATGCTAATTAGAAAGAAAGCAACCCACCTACAACATGGAATGCCCGACGCAACAACTACCTCAGGTGATAGAAGAGTTGTCTTCTCGCCCAATAATGTGAGTGCAGCTGGAGATAAGAGAAACTGGACCTGAGTTACAAAAATGCTATAGAAGTGATAAAATCAAACTAATTTCAGATTGAAATGAACTGTCTACATTAAAGAAAGTAAAATAAAATGGCCAGACTAAGAACTGTGCCTCTATTTATAAAAAAAAAAAAAAAATCAATGAAAATTTGGCAAATTTTGGACGGTAAATTCCAGCTGTGTCAGGACAGAACTGCAAATTAATTACTTTGCGAAATTGCCAAAAAATCAAAATTATTTGTGGGACCAACTTTTGATTAATGCTTCACCATCTTAAATTATTTAAAAAATCACCCTCCTACAAGTGGCAGGTCCAATTTAGAACAACCTAATTGAATTTAGATTCCGCTAATTTAAAGTACTTCTTTGGGTATATATTTGAAATTCTATTCTATATTATTCATTTAATTATTTATTTTTGAAACCATTCTATATTCATATCAATTATGAATAACTAAGAATGAATAATTAATAGCCAAGATCTCAATAGCTTACTAAATTCTTAAACATGTGCAGTTCCTGCTTTGTAAGACCGCTTAGCTTACAGGTTAGAGCATTGCGTTTGAAATGCAAAGGTCCTTAGTTTGAACCCCGTGGATGGCTTTTCCTTAATTGCTTGCCTTTTGACACAATTCCAATTCAATTTGAGAATTAACAACTCCTAAACCACAGATAAAAGTACGCTCATTTGGAGTAGTTTAAGGGTTATTGAGACTCAACGGTTCACAACCCCTGCCCTGAACCTAACCAAACACTCATATCTTTACTGTCCAAATGGATAATCACTGACTGCGTGTGTGATTTACCAATTGAAAAAAAAAAAATGGAATTGTAAGTCATTCCTCAAGTAAAACATCAATTGATGACAGGATAGAGATGATATATTCAGCGAAAAGATAAACTTGATCGCTAAATGAAATATAATTAGGAAAAAAAAAAAAGAATTACATTCAAATGGTAAAACAAGAGCTATAAATGCTTCAAAATCTTAATAGCCAAAAAAAAAAAAAAAAGGCTTATGTAATGGCTCATCATTTGAAAGCCTACACGGTCCAACCAAGTCAGTCACTTGTGCTCACTGTCATATCACATGGAAACAATGTTGAGTCATAGATATGCACAATTCAGGTATATCTATTGACAAGTGGCCATGCAAGATGGGGTAAATGCCAGCAAAAACATTGTGAACCCCTGGTACTGTTTAAACAGAGCACTCCTTTCTATCTATAAATAATACAGAAATACAACCTTCATTATTAAATTTTTTTGCTTTGTGAATATAAAAAAACCCCAAATTAACATTCCAAGAAAATTTGGCAAAAATATACTAGAGTTTGGCAAAAATATGCTAGGGTTTGTCAAGTTAGTACACTCCCAAAACATATTCCTAAATAATCATCAAAAAAATTTACATACCTAAATGATCAATGTTGACACCATAAGCCTCAGAGCGAATGACTTCCTCAAAAGCAAATGCATAATCTCCAGGGACTGCATACCAAGTTTTTGCAGAGCCAGTATGGAGAAAATTCATGCTATGAAGCTCATGATCTTCAACGTGCCAAGCAAACCAGCTGAAAAGCATACCAATGTAGACCATAGGAGAAGTAACACCTGGAATATCATCCGGCATGAAACGTGTAAGTGAACCGGGTGAACGTGCAATTATTTGTAAGTTCCATGGACTGTTTGATAGCTTCCAACCCGCAGTACCTTCCATCTCATTAATAGCACTTGAGCTCTTTCGCCTAGAGCATCGTGAAATGTCATCTGATAACAATGTTGATGAAGTAGTAGGTGGCTTTGGCGTCTCCAAAGACATATCAGGTTCATTTTTGGCAGAAGAATCTTTAATCTCATCTTTAGGGGAATCCGTTACACTATCTATCTCATTATTCTTGCAGTCAGAGTTCTCTTTACTCCTTTGGTAAAAATTCCTCTTCCTCCTCCTCCTATGAAAATACCGAGACTGACCCTCTGGTTCTCCAAACCCAGACCCAGGAATATCATTTGCATACTCCACATAGATTGGCTTCTCAGAAGTTGCCTTCCAAAACATTGCTTCTACAACCAATGGCGATACCTCCTTAACCATTCCCAATATGCTCCGCGAAAAAACCTTAGACTTAGACTCAAACTGTTCCAATGTATATATCTCCCCACTTTGCCATACTTGCTTATGAACACCCAATTGCGGACTCTGCGCTGCCCCTTTTGTTCTCTTCACACTCTGCCCCAATTCTTGGTGCCTGGTGGTAAACACAGCCCGCACCTCCCCCTCATTACCACCATCCCCAGAACCCGTTTTCGACGAAGAACAAACACCCAGACAATTCACATCAGAACCCAATTCTGGCGACTTGGAAAGTGACTTATTCAAGTTACAAAACACATATTTCTTAGAAGGCTTGGGCAATGGTGGGATAATCTTACAAATACCAAAGGCACTAGCTTGCTTCTCAATTTTCGATATATAGGCAATTGGGTCAGCAAATTCAGTGTCAGTTGGCCTAAACTCAGGTGCTAATGGCAACCCTTTTAGCCAATTGGGTATTTCAACATTACCCATTACACAACCAAGATTTTTCTCAATACCAACACATGAAATGGAAGTCAATAGTATACAATTACAGTACACCACATTAACAAGGGTGGTACTCAATCATACACAATAAACAAAGCATTATTGAAAAAGAAAAAAGAAAAACCCTAGATTGGAACATTAATGGTGAAAATTGTACATGGGTTTTGTTGTGATTGAAAGATGAACCCACATTAAAGCATGGAAATTTATTATCAAACAGCAAAAAATGTAGAGGGCAATTTAGCAATAGAACCTGAAACAGCGAAGGAATAGTGTATGATTGACCTTCTAAAAGCACCACACAAGAGAGGAGAGAGAGAGAGAGAGAGAGAGGGGAGAGGTTTTTGTTTGTCTAGGTTTTGAGTGACAATTCTTAGCCAGCGCAAGATAGCGTGCTCTGTTGCGATCAGGCTAGGTTACGCCGGGGCGGCATAGTGCACGGTCGGTGGTTTCCTTTGGGCTAAGGTTTGAGGCGAATGGGGGTTTGGATGTGTTATACATACCATAGGGCGCACGTTAGCATGAAGCGCCGAGCGGCCTGCGCTGTATGGATAGGGACTTCTATGGTGTGTAACAGGAGTACGTTGTCTAGTGATGATCAAAAGGATTTCCATTTTTTTGCAGATATTTGAGATCAGAGAATACTTGTGGGGGTCCACATTAATTTCCTCACTTCCCAACTTGACGTGGCACTTTTCATTGTATTCAACTCTTTTTTGAGTTCAACGAAATTTTTTTTTTCCATTTAACTTTATTATTAGAAGAATTTTGTTAGTTGACAAGTTGTGAAAGAAAGTGAAAAACTAGTATCTTGAGTTTTTAAAACTCGAATTCAATAACAAATTGAGTTTTAAAAACTCGAGTTCCAGACTTTTGACTTAGTGATGTGGCTAAAAATTCCACGTAGAATTCGAGTCTCTAAGACTCTCGACTTCCAGTGTGTACTGACCCAGCAAGAAGAGGAAGAGATACACGGAGAAGAAGAAAAAAAGAAGAAAAGAAGAAAAGAAGAAGAAGAAGAAGACCTAAACAAAACTATCTGTAACCTCTCAAATCTCATTCAATTTCATCTCTCTTCCATAGCTTTTTCTTTCAAATCATTCATATCTTTATGAGTTGTGTGTAATTTGTTCAGATCGTTTGCTCAGTGATGGAGATTGTGAAATGTACCATAGATCGATGATCGGGATGTGCTTGATGGAGACTGGGTTTGTGTGTGCTGTGGGTCTTCTTTTTTGCTGTAGATATTCTTCTTCTTTCTTTCTTTCTTTCTGCTGGGTTTCCTTATTTCTTCTTTCTTTCTTCTGGGTTTTCTTCTTTTTCTGGGTTTGTAGTTCTTTGTTCTGTGTATTTTGAAATCGAGTGTAAAAGACTCGAGATCTATGTGGCATTAACGTGTCCAACTCAGCAAGCAGGAAGCGAGTTTTTAAAACTCAAGATGCTAATTTGCAAATACCTTTCATACCTGTGCTAACTTACTATATTTTATCCTCTCACTATGCTAGTCTCCAAATATCTCCTGAGTTCAATGGCTAATAACACATTTTCAACCCTCATTTTTCATTTTTTTTTATTAACTTCACCTTTATTTTATAGTTTTTTAAATAAATCAATTCTAATATATATATATATATATATACACACTATTAATAAGAGAATTTTTTTTTTTTTTTGTTTCGTCTTCAATTTTTAGCGTACCAAAATATCCTCATACAAATTCTGAAATAACATACCCTTTAGTTTAATTTTTTTCCTACAAAAAAGCAAAAAAGTTTAAAATAATAATACTATTTCACATACAAAAGGAGGAAAAAATTGTTATTTTCACCACCCATTTGTATTCAAATATCTAATTATTTGTTATCTAGTTGAATTCAAATACTTCAATTATCTTTATAAAAAAAAAATATACAAAATTACTTCTTCCAAAAAAAAAAACAAAACCACTGCCTCACGTAAAAACTACCCATTCCTATCCTGAAATTTTTATTTTATTTTTTTATTCTTTAAAACATTCCAATTTTTTTTTAATCCAAATTCTATACAGTTATCACAAATCTCCATCCATTCACACTAACGTATATCATCTTTCTTTTGTTCAAATCTCAAATTTTTTTACTTATCACAATTCTTATCCCAATCAATAATTTCAAATGTCTCATTGGGTTTCTTTTATTCTCTATCTCATTTTTAAACATTATTCCACGTTACCTTACCTCATTAAAAAAAAATACATACGGTTATTTATATATCACTCTTAAGCATTATAACACAAAACTTAAAAAAAAATAAAAAATATAATAAAACAAATAAATAAAAAAGAGCATTATTTCACGCACAAGGCACGTGTGATGAGTCTAGTATACACACACACACTAATAACAGGATTCATTGTTTGAGTTTTATCATTTTGCGTACTAAAATACCCCTATCTTTTAGTTAAATAATTTTAAATTTAAAAATACAAACTGGTTAAAAGAGTAATTTACTGTTTCTAAGTTTTAGGTTTTTTCCAATTTCTTCTCTGTCTTATTTTAAATTCAAAATTTCAAACTTTAAACTCATGTACAAATAACTTTTTTTTTTAAAAATAATGTAGAGAAAGATCCTAAAAATTAGGACACTATGTGACGAGGCTGGTGTTTGTGTATATATATACTATATATAAGAGGATTCCCTTCTTTCAATTGGACTTTTTTATAGTTCAAAAATACCCTCATTAATGAAGAGTAACTTCATTTAGAAATAGGATCATAAATGTTAAATAACAAATTTCATTTTGAATTCAAAAAGATAACTCCTAAAATTAAAATTTTTTTTCCCTTCACATTCAAAAAAGAAATTAAAATTGCCGCTTATTTCCAAAGTTTATCATTTTTATTTGTTTAAAAAAAAAATTATATATTTTTAAATTATAATAGATGCAAATTATTAACCCTTATCCAAAAAAATAAAAGAGCCAATGAGCTCGCGCATGAGCACATGCTCAGAGGCTAGTGTATATAAGATGATTCCCTTCTTTCAACTGAACTTTTTTATAGTTCAAAAATACCCTCATTAATAAAGAGTAACTTTATTTAAAAATAAAGTCATAAATATCAAATAACAAATTTCATTTTAAATTAAAAAAAGGTAACTCCTAAAATTTAGAATTTTTTCATTCATGTTCAAAAAAGAAATTACAGTTATTGCTTATCTCTAAAGTTTATCATTTTCATTTGTTTGAAAAATAAAAATTATATATTTATAAATTATAATAGATGCAAATTATTAATCTTTATCAAAAAAATAGAAGAGTTAATGAGCAAACACGTGAGCGCGTGCTCAAAGGCTAGTGTGTGTATATATATATATATATATATATAAATTTTTTTACATGTAGCAAGCCTATCACAACGAGCAAACCCAATATAAATGAATGGCCTATTATATAAAACATAAATGAGAGATAATTGTTGATATCAAACCATTGTCGAAGATAATATTTTTGAGAATTATTGATGTGATTCGAAATATTTACTAAACCGCTAATAAAAACAAAAATTTGTTTATTGTTGAATTTTATGTTTTGTGAGAGTTAAAACATTAGTATTATTAAAAGTAAAAAAAAAAAAAAAAAGAATTTATAAAAGTTAGCTAAAAAGCGTAATTTATTATTAGTTCATTATCAATATTGGACGTTTCAATAATGACAAGTTGACAACACATGAACTTTATTCACTTCAGTGAAGATATAAAATTGGAGATAAGATAAGGGGGACGATCTAGCTAAGTGCACCCATAACAAAATTAGATTGCATGAAACTACTTTAAATTTCTAGTATTAACCAAAGGTAAATTAACAGTGAATTTCCTATGTCACGGGGATGCCCTATATGTCACGGGGATGCCCTATATTAAGTCCATGCTTCTTTGTGAATGTATGAGTAGTGACTACAATTGGGGGAAGAAAAAAAGGGAAAGAAGAAGAGTAATGAAAGAGAAAATAAAACTACAGGCAAAGAAAACAAAACATAAAATATTTTTTGTTTATATGTTTGGATGTAAGGAAAAGAAACGAGGGAAGGAAAAGGATTATCAATTTATTTGTTTCGATATAATAAAAGGTTTTCTATAATTTCTTATGTTTGATATGACAAAAAAATGAAAGTCAATGGAAACAAGCCAATATGTCATAATCTAATGAAAGTCAATGGAAAGAAGCCAACATGTCATAATCTAATGAAATTTCATTTCGCTAATCTCAATATATATGTCAATCCAAATAGTTCATATTATCTCTAGACTCAGTGTTAGGTAACATTGAGATCTTAGAACTAATCATTTGCGTTTTACAATGGTGGGTAATACATCTATGGGTTAGTTCACAGTTCCTTCTGATGAAGTCAAAGATCGTCACTTAGGTCACTCATCCAATTAGGAACTTTTGATGAGCTTCTATGATTTGCAAGAAAATAAAACTAATTAAAGAGACCACAGAGTTGTGCTCGGTGGGGGAACCTATAAAGTTGTGATTTACAACTATTTTGTGTTAGCTTTAATTCCGTGCCAAATTTGACTATAATTTTGTTCAATCTTATGTACCTTGTATTTTATGTGGGATTTCATTGTTTGGGTTGTGTGTGAGAGAGAGTGTGAAGACTCAAGACAACATTGAAGATCAAAGGAGTTTTCGCAGGTAGCTCGCAAGAAGACTTCCCGCGAAATGAAGCCATGTGCACAGCATATGACTGGAATGCAAAGAGTCATGACAGTTGGTTTTCACGAGTATTTCATGAGTAAGGCCTTCCCGTGAGATACTTGCGAAACATTTTGTTTTGCTATTTTGGTATATCTGCTCCACTATGTTTTCACTCACATTATATATACCATCCTTACCCACATATTGAGAGGAGTGCTTTCAGAGAGAAAACCCTACTCATAACCCTTGAGAGTTAGAGATTGTCATACTCACAATCTTGTGTGGTTTTCCTCAACTCCTACCTCTCCATATACAAATCCTTGAGAGGTTGATAGCCCAAACATTTACCACACTCATTCTAAGTGTAAAGTGAGGTTTTGGTGCTGCTGGAAAGTATTGGAAGAAGCCATTTGTTTGGTGGATGCAATCGGGCTGAATTGCATGATCCGAAGAGTTAGAGAATACAAGACTTTGTTAAGTCAGTTGGTAACAGGTGCTTGAAGGGCTCAAGCACATGGGGTAGACTAGGCTTGGAGGGTCTTTTGTTATTCGTGTACTCCAACTTATTCTCTAGTAGATCGATTTACCGCTTGGAGGGCGGCGGAGAGGTTTTTTGCCGAGTTCTTCAGTTTCCTCTTCAATAACACATTGAGGTGTTATCTTGTATTTGCATTCTTCTTCCCTATTCTTTTAACTTTCATTTTATTGTTGATATTTGATGAATATGGCTTAGAATAGTTATATTATTTGATCACTTGCATTTACTCTATTCCGCACTTAGTTTAAGTTAGAGTAAAATCAACCGAGCAGTAATTTTTAATTTAGGGGTCTGCACAACTCTTGCGTTTTCACACAAATTCGAGCTCTCAATTGGTATCAGAGCAAATGCACTTGCTGTGGTTTCATTACCTAAGTGTGATCCAAGACCCTTTTTAAGATGGATCGATCTCAATCACTTAATGCTCCTCCATACTTTGATGGGAGCAATTATGCATTTTGGAAAGTTTGTATGAGGGCATTTCTATGTTCCATTGATGATAGTGTTTGGGACACTGTTGGGATAGGATGGACTAGGCCGGAAGCCGCCAAATCCACATGGGATAAGGCAGCCCTTGTGGCAACTAACGCTAATAACAAGGCTTTAAATGCTATTTTCTGTGGTGTTTCTCCTAACAAATTTCACAAGATCTCTCATGTTACAATTGCCAAGGAGGCATGGCAAATCTTGGAGATGACCTATGAAGGCACCAAAAAGGTGAAGGACACCAAGTTGCAAATACTTACCACACGCTTCGAGGAGTTGAAGATAAGTGAAGATGAGTCATTCGACTCATTTTATGGAAAGCTAAATGAAGTGGTGATTGGGAAATTCAACTTGGGAGAAAAGACGGAGGACTTCAAGATTGTGAGGAAAATTCTACGATCATTGCCAGAGAGCTTTCGTACAAAGGTCACTGCCATCAAAGAGAGCAAAGACCTTGACGAGATTAAAATTCAAGAACTCATCGGTTCTCTTCAAACCTATGAGCTATCTCTACCATCTCAAAGAAAGAGCAAATCTCTTGCTCTCAAGACAATCAATGAGAGATTGGAAGCTCAAGACTTCTCAGATGAGGATGAGGTTGAAAAGGATGTGGCGTACCTTGCTAAGAACTTTGGTAAGTTCTTAAAGTTCAAGAGAGATGGGAAGTCATTTGAGAATGGCAAATTCTCGAATTCCAAGAAGGACAAGAAAGACTTCAAGAAGAAGGATTCAAAAGATTCCTCTCCATCTCAAATGGTCACGTGCTTTGAGTGTAAAGGGCATGGACATATGAAGAAAGAATACCCCACGTATTTGAAAGCAAAGGGTAAAGCTTTTGCAACTCAGATGGCTCCAATTCAGATTTGAAAGAAAGTTGTGACGAAGAAGGAAACTACTCCGCATTTATGGCCATTGTACCCGTGGACTCATCAGAAGATTTGAGCCTTCTAGTGGAAAAACTCGATGAGCACACCAAAGTAAAGTCTATGGGAATTGGGGAAAAATCCGATGATGAAGATGAAGGAACCAAAGGATTGCAAGAATCCTATAATTCTTTTCTTGAGAAAATCGAAGAGTATGCTAGAGTGGCTAGGACAGCAATCGGAAAAATGAAGAAAGTTGAATGAGACTACAAGAGCATACTCGTGAGGTACAAAGAAACGAAGTGTGAAGTTGAGGCGTTGAATGGAAAACTTATCAAGGCCTACTCCAAGATCAAGTTTCTTGAGCTTGAAGTGATTCAAGCTAATGCCAAAGTGGAGCGGGTTGCCTCCAAGAAGCTTAATGAAGTGCTTGCTCATCAAAAGTCTTTTTTCTGACAAAAGCGGCTTAGGATATACCGAAGAGAGTAGTTCAAGTGCAAATGTGTCCAAGGAGATGAAGTTTATTAAGGCTAAGGAACCAATGGTAGTGACTCCAAGTGTTGAGAATGTGAAGGAGGAGAAGAAGCCAAATGGAACTGTTTAAAAGGTTTTGACAAAACCTTAAAAACCATTTGTGGCCAAACCAAAGGCTAAAGTGAAGTCTCTCCTAAAGTCTCAAAGAGGTTCGCAAGTTTAACATTTTTGCCACCATTGTGGAGTTCGAGGACACACAAGACCTAACTACTATAAACTTCACGCATTGAAGAAAGCAGATTCTCAAAGGCTAAGAGGACAAGGAAAGGGGAATTGGAATGCCAAGTAATCAAAAGGGCGAGAAGCTGATTCTGGTTTTGGTGATGTGATGAAGATAATAGATATCATCACTTCGTGTTTGGCAAGCTTTAGCCAAAGGTTTGAAAATCACAGCTTCAGTACCCAATCCTCTAGGGATATCACCCCAAACGCATGTGCCGTGTGGGTGAAGAAGCGTACACATGCATAAGCATTAGACCATGTCTATGCATTAATTCTTCCTATATGTTATGACTTTGGTTAGTTTTTGCTTATTTTTTTCATTTTAGCATGTTTCTTTTCAAGCTTGTTTTGTACTTGTTTTATTGATCGTACTTTACATGATTTGTTTTTTAGTGTGTTGAAAAATTCAAAAACCATAAAAATTGAAAAATCTCCAAAAAAGTTTGATCACTTTTGTTGTGTATATCATATGTGAGTTTGGTCTAGTATCTTCGTACTAATGGCGTAGTGCATTTACGAGCTTAGCTTGTTATGTATGCACATCTATCTTTGTGGGAAAAATCTTGACATCTATGTGTGATTGTTGTAAATCGATTTTTAACCTTGTCATGAATGATGAGTCAATAGTCTTGATAATTTTGATACATGAATAGACTTGTGCCTATATATATATGTTCCCACACATTTATGTTTTTTTTTTATAGCTCAACCAAATGTCAAATCTCGAAAAGAGATAAAGAGCTGCAAAAGCCGTCGCACATACTAGTATTTGACTAGGAAAAAGGGAAAGTGACTTGTATTGAAATGTATGGTGCCCAAAAAGCTAAAGGCTTACTTTCAAAATTGAAATATCAAAATTTCTGGCATCGATCTTAAAATGAGATGTATCGTTCATAAATGATAAAAAATTATGAGTTGAAAGAAGCCAAAAGTAAAGTTTCAAAGATATGTAATCATTTTCTTGTAGGAGGTCATATATGTTCATTTCTATAATTGAGATAGACCACTTGACTTAGTACTAGTTGTGTATGACTTGATTGAATTGATCATTGAATCTTCACTCTGGACTAAGGACTTTTCCACATTTGATTCACACACACAACACACAAGATTTTTGTCCAATGAATGCTTATTTCATTTGTGTGATTGTACATATTCAAATGTGATGTGTATACTCAATTACTTGTTAATCAAACCTAAAAAGATTTTTGAGTATTTTGTATGTTTTTGAAAGTGTTTTTCATGCTACCGTGTTTTGAGTTTTTGTTCAAATTGCATTTTCTCATCAAAAATTTCTTCAGAGGCATTTTCGTGAGAAGCTTTTCCCACGAAAATGGGTTAGGCAAAAAATGAAAACACCAAATTTCAGACAGAAACTCTCGCGAGTAAAGGCAACCCGCGAAAATTTTTGTGCTTCAGAGGCATTTTTCTCCAGTAACCTCGTGAGAAGCTAACTTGCGAAAAACGCTTGTTTTCAGTTTTTAAGGGCTAATCAAGACAGCTTTTTTTTTTCAACACAACTTTTTCCCTCACTTTGCCTCCCTCGAGCCTCTCTCAACCCTAAACTTATTTTCACTCAAAAGCCCAACCAAATCTCAAGTGCAATCTTCTCAAAATCATAACTAAGGTATGTTTATTAAATATTTTCTCTATATTTACTTAGATTCTAGGTTTTGCTTGAGTTGGGTTCTTTTGAAAAAGGGTTGGAAACTTTAAGTTTTGTTAAAAAAATTTCAATTTCTTGATTGGGCTCTATCCCATTTGGTTTGTTTGTGTTTGTGTTGGCCCCTAGTGTTTATCATGTATTTAGACAAGATTCACTCATGTTCATGCTTTGCTTACATGTTAGTTTTGTTGGTGCATACCAAGTGTTTGATAAAATGCCCAAATGGCATTTTGGTGTTGTTTTGGACTCCAATGAATACCAAACTTTGCGGATTACTAGGATTATACATGTTTATCATGTTTTGATAATTGGTTGTGTGTTTTACACACTTTGACCCAAATGTGCTTAGTCATGCCCTTGTACATGCATCACATATGCACATCACATGCACACTTGTTCACTTGTCATGTTTTTGCATTTCAATCATGCTAGATACATGTTATTACATGTTTATTACTTATAACATGATTGTGTGACATTGTTTATGTCTTTTCAAGACTTTTATGTTTCTTCTATGAACTAACTTGGTACTAATCAAGTTTGTGTTCTTGTTTTTGTATTTTTGCACTTGTTCCTTTGTGTTTGTGTCTGTTTTTGCAGATGTCTCCTACTAAGAACTCTATCACAAAGAAGGGATCAAAGCATCCACGAGCTGACTCGGAAAACTTCCGAACCATTGAGGCGGACATGAACTACAATGATTGCTACAAGAGTGCCACAATCATCATGGAAAGGGTTGTCAAGATGGAGACCCTTGAAGGCAGTTTCATTCCTGAAGTGTTCAAGGAGAGAACTTGGAAAAAGTTGCTGAATACAAGTAGAAATGTCTATGCTAAACTCATAAGGGAATTCTTCGCTAATGCCATTGTGGAAGGAGATCGCATTAACTGTTGGGTGGGGCAAAAAGAGTTATTTATCACAAGGGAATCAATCCAAGAAGTATTGGAAGTTCGTGCACCATCTCAACGAATTTCTATCCAATACGAAGATAGACTAGATTCTATTGAGCCAATGGTGGAAATCCTTGGTGGTACTCTAAAAAAGACGTCATTGAACACAATTCCCTTCACTCCAGAGATGAGGACTTTGGCCTATATTATGCTTTCCAACCTCTACCCAGTGACGAATTTGACCACATTGTCAAGACCAAGAACTATTTTTTTGTATGATCTCTTCACACATAAGGAGATCGATATATGCGGACACATATACTACCTTTTGACCAAAAGCATTACCAAGAGGAACTCAAGAACAATCTTGCCATTCCCAAGTCTCATCATGGCTTTCATAGCAAAAACAAGGCTGAAGATTCTAAGCGGTTTTACCATCTTGCAAAGGGACTATCTGATTAGTGCTCAAACGATGACTCGAAGCAAAGCCCACATCACCGGACCAAAGACTGGTATTTCTCAAATTCCAAGGGACAATGTTGAGGAAGAAGGTGGGGACACGAAGGAAGAGATTGAAAGGTATACATCAGCCCCAGAGGGCTCTGCTTAACCATCATCCTCCTAAGCACAAGCACGGGGACCCGATCGTCTTGATCGTCTTATGGCAAGAGTTGAGCAAATGTATGGAATGCTAGAAAGGCATGTGAAGAACACCACAGATCAGTTCACCTATATTGAAGGCCAGATCACTACACTCTCATCCCAAATCGATGACATGAGGATAGAGCAGCAATGGCAGCAACAAGACGACTTTGAATCAGAATTCGAGCAATTCTAGCTTCTTTGGCCATTCCGGTCAAAAAGGGGAGAAAATTTGAAGGGGAGTTGCATAGTTTGAGGGGGAGCATAGCATTATAGTTCATTATTGATTTATTTTGGTGGTGTTTTAGTAGTCTTTTTATTTTTATTTTTTATTTTTATCTTTATAGTTTTTATAACTTTTGGATATTTACATTGCTTTCTTTTAAAGCTTTTAAATACTTTGGTTTAAAACTTTCAGTTTATGTTTAGTACTTTGTTTTTGTATCCTTACTTTGTAGCGTTTTTAAGTACTTTTAGATTATGTTGCATTATCTTTAGTACTACACACTTGTGCCATTGTTGGATCTTGTATTCTTGATGCAAATAATTCTTGTATTTTGCATTGGTTGTGTGTTGGACATGCAATTGATTTTTGCGTTAATCTTAATTGCATTGTGTGTCCGAATGATCATTTACTAGCTAAATGTTCATTATAGTCATTCTTTAATGGCTGTTCTTGTTTGATCAAGTTATGCTTCATTGTTTATATATTGGTTATTATCTTGATCACATTTTACTTGCTCATATACGTACCTTGTATTCAACTTGACATAAGTTTAATGAAAGTTTTGTTTGTGTGCGTGTGTTTCAGGATACAGGTGTATATGTGTAAGTGCTTCACAGCTTCTAGACTAGGTGTGAGTGAGTTTTGCCACTATTCCTAAACTCACGTTTAAGTCTAGAGTTTGTTTTAGGGGTTTTGTCACGGAAAGCCAAAGGGGGAGATTGTAAAGTTGTGATTTACAACTATTTTGTGTTGGCTTTAATTTCGTGTCAAATTTGATTCTAATTTTGTTCAATCTTATGTACCCTATATTTTATGTGGGATTTCATTGTATGGATTATGTGTGAGAGAGAGTGTGAAGACTCAAGACAACATTGAATATGACAGGAATTTTCACGGGTAGCTCGTGAGAAGACTTCTTGCAAAGTGAAGCCATGTGCATAGTACATGACTGGAATGCGAAAAGTCATGACAGCTGGTTTTCGTGAGTATTTCGAGGGTAAAGCCTTTCTGCGAGATACCCGCGAAATATTCTGTTTTGCTATTTTGGCATATCTGCTCCACTATGTCTTCACCTACACTATATATACCATCCTTGCCCACATATTGAGAGGAGTGCTTTCAGAGAAAAAATCCTAACCATAACCCTTGAGAGTTAGAGATTGTTATACTCATAATCCTCTACACAATTTTGTGTGGTTTTCCTCAACTCCTACCTCTCCATATCCAAATCCTTGAGAAGTTGATAGCCCAAACACTTACCACACCCATTCTAAGTGTAAAGTGAGGTTTTGATGCTGCTGGGAAGCATTGGAAGCAAGGAAGTGAATCTCGTACCGGACCGGCCGATACGGCCGGTATATATCGTACCGGCCAGTGATCCGGTACGCTCAACCCCCCTATTTCGTACCGGAAAAAATACCGGGCGTACCGGCCTTGTACCGGCGAAATCCAGGTGTTCCGGCCGGTAAATGCATACGGGCCGAAACATGAAATGCTTTTTTTTTTTTTTTTCTTTTTTTTTTTGGTAATTTTAGCAGTTTTTTAAGGGTTGGATGATGCAAATTTGAGTAAGCTAAGAAAACCCAGCAAAAAGAAAGAGAAAAATGAAAGAAAAATGCACAATAACTTTGCAAAATGAAGTTCAAATCATCTCATGCACTCACCATCTCTTTTTTCACTGAAGCCAGCGGCGTCTCACTGAATCTTGAGTGGTGATGGATGGTGGCACTTGAGAGAGGAGATGAAACTAGAGAGAGAGGTGAGGTGAAAGTGAAACTAAAGGAGATAGATTTGAAGTAAAATAAATGAATGAATGAACTTTGAAATCTGAAGAGTGTTTAAACGTGTGAAGATAAAGCCTTCTTGGAATTGGAGGTAGGTGTCAGGTGAGTGGATAGGCTTGTGATGTGGAGGAAAAAAAAGGAAAACAAAATGTGAAAGGGCTATCAATTGGGGAGTCTTTTAGGTAAATATTGCAAAAATTAAAATATATTTGCGTTATAGGTACTGTTTGAAGTTATTTGGGGAAATGAGGAGAGAGACGAATTTCGGCAATACCGTTGCCGAAATTCAACCAAAAAGTAGGAGAGAGAATCACAAAAAGGAGGAAAGAGAGTGCTGCTGTCAGGAGTTGAATTTCAGCAACTGTGTTGCCGAAATTCATCTGCCCAACTTCACTGTGCTGCCCGCCCGGATGTGTGAGAACTGCAATAATGCCCAGACAAAAAAAAAAAAAAAATTGTATTGCTGAAAATGGTAGAAAAAATTAAATGAATGCGGGAGAATTAAAGAAAAATATAATGCGTTATGCACACAATATTTTTACAATATTTTCACAATAAATCACAAGTAACTAGTTATTATTAGTTCAAATTTAAATTTGACATTGACATTACTATTTTAATTTAACAATAACAGTAAGTAACAACCTGATACTTAGAATTTGTTGTAAAAATATTGTAAAAATTGTGCGCACTTATTATTTCTTAAAAAAAAAAAGTGTAATGGATTTGTGAAAAATTTTGTGGCAATTGTGGCAATCCCATTGCCGAAATTTTGTGGCAATTTCGGCAATGATATTGCCACAATTAGGAAAAAACTTTTTTTTTTTTTCAATTGTGGCAATGCTTTTTTTTTTCAATTATGACAATGACATGAAAAAATTTTTCCCACGATTTCGGCAATGACATTGCCACAATTGGGAAAAAAATAATATTTTATTTTATTTTTTTCCCAATTGTGGCAATGGTATTGCCGAAATTGTGTGGAAAAAATTTTTCCCGCCATTTCGGCAATATCATTGCCACAATTAGAAATTTTTTCCCACAATTTTGACAATGAAAAAAAATAAAATAAAAACTTTTTTTTTTCCAATTGTGGCAATGGTATTGCCAAAATTGTTTTTTTTGTTTTTTAAAATGGTATTGCCATCGTCACAATTAGTAAAAAAAAAAAAAAGAAGCACGAAAATGTTTTTCCCCCAATTTCGGCAATGGGGTTGCCGAAATTGTGGGGAAAAGTTTCCCCTCAATTTCGGCAATGCCATTGCCGAAATTGGGGGGAAATATTTCTCCCCACAATTTCGGCAATGCCATTGCCACAATTAGGAAATTTTTTTTTTTTTTTTTTAATTGTGGCAATGGTATTGCCGAAATTGTGGGGAAAATATTCACATTTCGGCAATTCCATTGCCACAATTAGGAAAAGAAAAATAAATTTTTTTTTCCCAATTGTGGCAATGGTATTGCCGAAATTGTGGGGAAAATTTTTTCCCCCTATCTCGGCAATGCCATTGCCACAATTAGGGAAAAATCTTTTTTTTTTTTCAATTGTGGCAGTGGTATTGCCGAAATTGTGGGGAAAAATATTCTCCCATTTCGGCAATGTCATTGCCACAATTAGTATTAAAAAAAAATTTCCCAATTGTGGCAATGCCATTGCCGAAATTGTGGGGAAAAATTTTCGGCAATGCCATTGCCACAATTAGGAAAAGAATAAAAATAAAAACTGTTTTTTTCCCAATTGTGGCAATGGTATTGCCGAAATTGTGGGGAAAATTTTTTTCCCACAATTTCGGCAATGCTGTTGCCACAATTAGTAAAAATAAAAATAAAATTTTTTTTTTCCAATTGTGGCAATGGCGTTGCCGAAATTGTGTGGAAGAAACCCCATAATTTCGGCAATGGCATTGCCGAAATTGTGGAGAAATATTTTTCCACAATTTCGGCAATCCCATTGCCACAATTAGAGAATTTTTTTTTTTTTTTTTTTCAATTGTGGCAATGGTATTGCCGAAATTGTGGGGAAAAATATTCCCCATTTCGGCAATGCCATTGCCACAATTAGTATTAAAAAAAAAAAAATTTCCCAATTGTGGCAATGGTATTGCCGAAATTGTGGGGGAAAATTTTTCCCCACAATTTCGGCAATGGCATTGCCACAATTAGGGAAAAACTTTTTTTTTTTTTTTTTTTTCAATTGTGGCAATGGTATTGTCGAAATTGTGAGGAAAAATTTTTCCTCACCATTTCGACAATACCATTGCCACAATTAGGAAAAAAATAAAAATAAAAACTGAGTAGTGCTCAAATTTGATTTTTCCTCTTTAGATTGTAGCCCTTTGATTCCTTTCCTTATTTGAAACTTTCAAACATGGTAAATGACCCAAGCACTGCATAAACGTATATATTTTAAAGTGTTATCAAAACCCTAAACTATAATACACAATATAATATACACACACACACAAAATAAATAAACATACACCCCAATCCAACTTGCAGTGATAGAAAACATTGTAGCATATGGAATTAGTACCATGTTCTTTCAAATAATACAAACTAACAATATGGTCCAACTCCTAAAAAAAAAAAAATACGGTCCAACCAATCCACTGAAGTAGATTCAATACTTATGGTAGGTCATTCAGTTTAGCCACTAGTGGAGCCAGCCACAGTTCGAGTGGGGCATGTTCTTCTATTATGGCCTTCTTGCCTACAGAGACTGCACAATGGCCTTGGTTGATGCTCTGCCCCTTCGTCCATTTCATTTCGAAGCCGAGTTGTTCTTGGTCGACCTTTTTCACGGCGCAGCTTGACATTAGGATACAAGACCGGAAAATCAGGCTCATTCCAATGTACACTGTCTGGAACCATGCGAAATCTAGGTGCATAACAAGCAACTTGTTCTTCCAAATGGTAGCAACGGTCGATATATCGCATTGCAGAGATGCCTTGATATTTACACACGGCAATGACATGTGAGCATGGCATCTTATAAACCTGCCATTTTTGACAACTACAAGTGTTCTGCCTCAAATTTACCTCATGACGATGATTACCCCTATATGCAGAGTTAGGGTTTATTGGTGTTCTAACTTCAAACAGCCCATCTTCATGACTGAACACAGTAACTGAATGCTTTGGTGCCTTTTTTTCCCATTTATTGAATTTATTCTTTGCATAGGCCGTAATGAGTTCACCAGCAGTAACCTCTGCGCGTGCCTTAGTATACCGATCGGCAAAGTAGGCTACACAACGGTAGTATGTAAGCTCAACTAACGCAGTTATGGGCAGATTTCTAGCACTCTTTAGAATTCCATTGAAACTTTCAGACAAGTTTGTCGTCATTGCCCCATAACGATGTCCACCATCGTGTGCTAACGTCCACTTGGCCACCGGTATTTCCCTCAAATACTCCTCACCATCTGCACTTAATTGAGTAATTCTATCCCTGGTTATTTGATACTTTCGTAACTGATTCTCCATGCCTGCCCACATTACCATAGCCTTCAAGTTTTTATTCCCAATTTTTTGATTAAAATTGCTAGCCACATGGCGAAGGCAAAAACGATGATACCAACGTGTTGATTGACATATAGTCCGTATTGCTGCCATTATACCAGGGTGACGATCAGATATGACACATAACCCTTCCCGATTAGTGACATTAATCTGAATACAACGCAAAAACCAATACCAACTATCATCATTTTCATTCTCCACAATGGCAAAGGCAAGTGGAAAAAGTCTGTTCTCACCATCCCACGTTGATGCAATTAGTAACGTACCTTTGTACTTACCATATAGAAAAGTTCCATCTATACTAATCACTGGCCTACAATGTTGAAAACCTTCAATTGATGGACCAAAAGCCCAGAACACTCTCTCAAATATTGCACAGCCTGGCATAGTAGTAGGTACTGTTCTCCAACTAACCCTGCTGCCCGGGTTTGAATCAGTCAAAGCTTTCAACCATTTTGGCAATAATTGGTACGATTTGTCCCAATCGCCAAACGCTTTACCAATTGCTTTTTGTTTCGCCTCCCACACCTTAGAATAAGAAGGCCGGTATTGGTACTTATTGTAAAGAGTCTGTTGAAGTGAAGAAATCTTTATGGTTGGATCATTTTTGACAACATCCCTCAACTCTTTCTCAATAACATGGGTGTCTAATTGCTCGTGATCTTGTGTGAGCGTGGACTTTGTACATGTGTGTGGACCACTGTATTTCCTAACCTCAAACAACCCATGTGTAGCCCGGAAGCATGCTCGAAGATGCCAAGAACAATGTTTGCACCTTACAGACCAACATGCTGGATCTGACTCTCTTACACAAAATGTTTGGTTCCTCTTGATGTGATAGTGTTTAACAGCAGCTTGTAAATCATCCTTATCGGCAAAAAGCAAGCCCACATAAAACTCTTGGGTAGGGTCCCAAATACTCTGAGTGGGCTTTTCAAATGGTGGGGTTGGATCAATCATATTATCCCACGTGTTTTGTGAAAAGCTTAGTGATGAAGGTTGATGGAATGCCATAGCTGGACTACTTTCATGATTACCTTCATTTAGAGGCTCTTGTTCATCTCCAACATCATCAAGGACCTCGTCATCATCAAGGACCTCATTGTCATCATTATCCATGGCTCGCATCCTTTCTGATAATGTATGGACCGCATTTTCAGTAGTAGCAGCTATGCGATGTGTATCATTAGGATCATTAGTGGTCTCTTGTGGGACATGCTCAGTTGGATTATCATAGTCAGCATCATTGGTGTTCATTGACCGATAAGGAACATGTTGATCCTCAGTTGCGCCATGAGTATATGGAGCATGGTAGTCATCACCACCAATGTTGATTGGGGAATGAGCCGCATCTTCAGAATAAAGACCAATATGAGTGGCATATGGATCATGGAAGTGCCCGCCATGTGAATAAGTAAATGATGCACTCGGTCCTTCGTTGGCATATCGAATGGGAAAAACATCTCGGTGGCTTCTTCTGGGCTCTACACCCACATATAACTCTGCACCTACAAATCCATATTGGCAATCTAACATATTGAATATTGCATTGACACCATGATCATCTTCTACCAAAACTTGCTGGTAAGTTACAGGATGTGGATGACATTGAAAAGGAAATCTATACCAAATCGTCAGTTTTGAATCTTCTCTGTTTATATGAAGCGTGGATGCTACTCTATCACATAGATCTTCAAATGTAACACCCTGGCTTAATGGAAGCATAGAAGGAGGTGGCCCTTCGTAATAAACCCCATTTTCTCCATGTTTAATTATTCCGCCGGAATGGATGAGAAAAATGAACAACTTTTCTGCCATCTACACTAAAACATAATAATAGTATTAATATATTAACATTACACAACCATTACAATGCAATACAAGAAGGTAGTCCATTAAAAATATTCAATGTTTAAATACCTAGAGCTGAGAGAATTCTGTTAAAGAGGATTATTTCACTGATAATAATAATATTAACATATTTTTTATTAAGGTTGTAGAGCATATACTAACCTTTTTTTTTTCCTTATAGCGTATGTGTATATTATAGGCTAACAAACTAAATATTTATTTAAGGAAAAACTGGTCTGTCATGTTGAAATATATTTTTGCTATAGGAAATTTTCAGCAAGAATTCATGGACAACTAATTTAAAACATATCATACAAATCAGTTCATGTTGCAAAACACATAATGCAAAAACAAGATTTCCATGCTTAGTTATGCCCAAAAACATATCAAAATGAAATATTATAAAAAGAAAAATAACTACTTAAGAGATGTAACTCACCTTCTAAGAGATAAAGGACGGATAGATATTTGCAAGTATTGTTACTTATAGTTGTTTGTAGAATGTATGGCACGCATGAATTGAAAATGGTTGGTAGAATTATGAGGGGAATAAGAGTGGAGAAGAAGGTTGATGGAACAAGAAACACAAACCAAATTGGTTCAGTCAAAAAAATACTGAAGAATAGAAAGACAAAAAACGTACTCTGAGGAGTTGAGGGGAATATATTCGAGAGTTGAGGGGAATATATTCGATGCATACAGAGAATAAGAATCAGATGAGATGATGAGTTTAGTTGATTGATTGATTGAAGCTTTGTTTTTTGTTTACTTTCTTTGCTTTTTTTGTTTACAACGTGCACATCAATCATTTTTTTCTTCCGTATTGTAAAAATTTATGTACTTTCTTTGCTTTTTTTGGTTTACAGTGTGCACATCAATCATTTTTTTCTTCTATAAGAATCTATGTACTTTTTTTGTTTTTATTTACAATGTGCACATTAATTATTTTTTTCTTCCCTTTCGTATTGTCTATGTACTTTTTTTAGAATAAGAATCAAGTTGCTTTGTACTTGAATCTATCCCTATTTGTTTCATAGGGTACTTTTACAATACGAAAGGAAAAAACATGACATACAAAAAAACGAAACTGCTTCAGTCAAAAAAGTACTGAAGAATATAAAGACAAAAAACGCACAATTCGAGAGTTCAGGGGAATATATTCGATGCATGCAGAGAATAAGAATCAGATGAGATGATGAGTTTAGTTGATTGATTGATTGAAGCTTTGTTTTTTGTTTACTTTCTTTGCTTTTTTTGTTTACAGCGTGCACATCAATCATTTTTTTCTTCCGTATTGTAAAAATTTATGTACTTTCTTTGCTTTTTTTGGTTTACAGTGTGCATATCAATCATTTTTTTCTTCTATAAGAATCTATGTACTTTTTTTGTTTTTATTTACAACGTGCACATCAATTATTTTTTTCTTCCCTTTCGTATTGTCTATGTACTTTTTTTAGAATAAGAATCAAGTTGCTTTGTACTTGAATCTATCCCTATTTGTTTCATAGGGTACTTTTACAATACGAAAGGAAAAAACATGACATACAAAAAAACCAAACTGCTTCAGTCAAAAAAGTACTGAAGAATATAAAGACAAAAAACGTACTCTGAGGAGTTGAAGTCAATATGACAAAAAAATTACTCTGGAGAGTTGAGGTGAATATGACAAAAAATGTGAGTTGAGGTGAATACTGAAGAATAAGAATATGTGTACTTTCTTCTATCTTTCTCCTCTATTTCGGCAATGTCATTGCCACAAACCAATTGCAACTTTTTTTTTTCTCCCATTTTCGGACTGTGTAATTTTTACAACATTTTTACAACAAATTCTAAATGGCAAGTTGTTATTAGTTGTTTTTGTTGGATTAAAAAAGTAATTTTAGTGTTAAATTTAGATTTGAACTAATAACAATTAATCACATGTGATTTATTGTAAAAATATTGTGTAAGTATCACTTCTTCTTCTTTTTTTTTTTAATTCCTCCCAATAATTTAATTCCTCCCAACAATTAATCTCAGTGTTAATTTTTATTTTAACAAATTCAAAGTAGCACAATCTGAGGAGGAAAAATCAGATATGAGCACTGATCAGTATTTTAGATGTATCTCTCTCTTCAAAAATCCAATTGACTCAAGGCCAGATGGGATGGAACCGTGACTTAAATATCTACAACTTTTATGTTTTGAGTTTTTCGAAATTCACAAAATTTGTTGGCCGAAATTAACTCACAATTTGCTGCTGTAAATTTGGACGAAAATTAGATGGTGAAAGTTTTATTTTTCTTTGAAACTTCTACGAGGATTTGGAAGAGAGGCCATGGAGAATTAAAATAGAAATGTACACCATAGTAAATAGATGTATGATTAGATTAATTGGGCGCTAAATTCAAATCCCAAAAAATGTGTACACATTTCTTATTTTCGCAAAGGTCTTACGGTTAGTAGTATAATGTGCTATGTGCTAGGCATAATATTTTTTGCTACAATGATGCATAAACAACAATAGTACTAATATATTCATTATCAAATAGTCATTTTACATTGATTAGTCATTGCGCCGATGGGGTACACGAAGTTTTTGTTGTGTTCCACAACATGGAGGATGCCTATTTACTCGTTCTGGATATCTTCGTGTTGGCACAGGACTTTTCCCCATGCGCCTTGGCTGCGTTCTAATGTCAACTTCTGTTTGATAATGACCACCTTCGTTACTTTCATTATCTGAAGATACCTCCATATCTTCTGCATCTTCTGCATTTTCCCCACTATCCTCATTTGAGGCATCTTCCTCAGAGTCTGTTACGGAGGCCTCTTCCTCACTGTTTGGAGCACATGCCCATGTATTTGGTGGCGTGCAGAAATCACCAACATGAGGGGCTGGTTGGGAAGGTTGTGGTATGCAGAAATCATAGTTGTACTGGCTATCTTGGCCATAATTGTATTGCCCAGCATAGGATGGAGGTGGCGATGGGTGATAGGAGGAAGGTGTTGAACTAGGTTGGGGATAATGGTCATAGTTAAACAAACCCTCAAATCCTTGTCCTATGGAAGTGGGCAATCCAATCTGTTCATTTAAATTCATGTAGTAGTTGCTGACATTAATTGGATTATACGCACTAAAGGTGGTTGGGTCATTACCAGCAGATGTTGAAAGCCCACCTTGGGTAGAGCTGTACATATTCTGTTGTGTAAAGGTCCCTGGTTCGGCTTCATCATTCCCATGTGTAGAGGTGGACGGTCCGGTTTCAGTTTGGGTTTGTGGCCGTCTTCTTTGTTGCCTTTGTTGTCGCCCGAAGTGTGTCACCCTATGAGTAGGGACGGAGGAAATATTTTGTTCCATTGATAACTTCACTCGGTTAAGGCCCTCTACTATTGGTGTAAGGACTTCCTCTGCAGTGAGATCACTTCTTTGTTGGTTTGCAATAGCTAAGTTTAACATATTGTTGATCTCAGTTTGCTGCCACCAAAAAAAAACATTTATTAGTGCAGTATTATTGAAAAAGATAACACAATAATTTGTTATCAAGTAGTGCAACATTCTATTTGTGTAAATAATTTGTTCTAATATTAATGCAGTATTTTTGAAAAAGCTAAAATAATTACCTGGTACGCATGGGCAGCCGCCTCTGGTGTCGTGAATAGGTGACCATTTTGTTGGTACCATGTTGCGTAGTCCACACCTAACTCGAAATGCTCATCCCCAACTACATGTTCAGTGCGCGCGTTCCAACGCTGATAGTATTGTGCATGCAGTGTAAGCCAATTGACATTGGACTTCCTTGTCATCTTTACACAATGCACAGAATTATCCAAATTGTCAGTAGGCCATTTTGGACATCTTTGCAACAATCCAAACTGTCGCATAACTCTTTCTGGATGGTAATACTCGACAGTTTGGAAGCATAGCAATGGTGCTGTTGTAGTCCATATATGTCTTTCTGCAAGACACCTTGGATGCAAATAATTATCATATGGTGTCCAAACAACCTGCAATTCCAATTACAATAACTATGTTATAATCAATAAAATTAATAATATAACTAGTAAATTAACCATTGATGCATTGTGATATATTACCTGTTCATTATATTGTGTGTTGTGATTAGAACGGTACGCCCCCAGAACATGCGTTGGTGTGTGAGTAAACGTTCTCCTAGCATCCCACCTATACACAATTAATGATTGCCACTGATTTTAGGGTTTGGAAGTATCAAGGATAAATGCTACAGTATACAATATTGTATAGAAATAGAAAGTAAATATTATACCTGCAACCGTATGGTTCGTCGCCATTTAAATTTATTGGATTTATTGGAATTGGGGTCAAATATGGAAGATGCTCCCACGCCCATAATTGTAATATGAAAATAGGACCTGCAATCTCCGTACTTTTTTGAATAGCAGCAGTACACAATTCTTTATAAAGAAAAGCAAGTGTGGCACTACCCCAGCTATATTCCGCAGCTTTTCCAAAGTCGTCTAACAGGTTGAGAAAACAGCAATGCAATTTACTTTGGCTCTTATTTCCAAATAGTAAAGCCATAACCTGGAACATGTATGCCCTAGCATACCGTTGGATTGTTATAGCATTGGCACCCTCTGGTAAGTTTGAGAATGTATTCCTTACCCATGTTATTTTAAGGCCACCATATTTCAATGCTGTTGCAGGTGGTTCCTCCCCAAGTAAATTTCTACAAATATCTTTCCAATTCAAATTAGTGGGCCCGCACACTGCTTTGCCATCAATAGGCAATCCTGTAAGGATTGCTATATCTTGTAAAGTGATTGACATTTCACAAGTACGTAGGTGAAATGTATGGGTATCAGAGTGCCACCGCTCCACTAAAGAAGTGATAAGACTCCAGTCAATATCTATATGTGGGAGGCGGGTAACACGGTAGAGTCTACATTGCCGCAAATATGGGATAATACGCTCGCCTAACAGCAGGGGAGGTGCAAACGGTTGGGGTCGCACCCGTAAGGTGGAAACCTGATTTTTTTTAAATGTACAATGTTATATTACTAATGTTGAAATTATTTTCATGTAAATTGAATAATTGTAGATATTATTAGAACATTAATAAATTTGGATCACGCAACGTACATTGCCTTCCATTGCATCATTGGAGATGTGATATTGTTGTCGCTCCATTTCAAATATATCCTACATTAAATGCTACAATGAGTTAAACCATGCAACTTCCATTTGTAGTAAATAATAATAATAATAATAATACACATACATATCTTTATTATAAACCAACAAACATATTATGCAATATATTTTTTCCAAGTAATAGATGTAATAATTGAGAATAACAAAACACATATTTATTATAAAAAGATTACAATAATACAATTTATTACAATTTTTGTGGTCATGTACTAATAATAACAATAAATAATATTAAATAATTTCAAAAATAACAAATACAAATTTAATTAGAGAGTTGAGATGCTTACCACAACTGTGATACCAACTGAAAGAGTGAGAATTATAGAGTGATACTTGCCAAAAAAAAAAAAAACACAATCAGATAACCATAAAAAATAATTCATTAATCTAAAATTTGAATAACAACAACAATAATCATAATCATAGGCATACATACAAATAATATTAACTACAACTATAACAATACATAATATTTTACAATATATTAGCTTTTAATATTTACAAAGCAAAGAAACTTACATTAACAAAAAACTTACGATTCTTAGTTGTTCACCTAAAGTAAAGTAAAAGACTAACTGAACAATCAGAGGACCTTCTATGTGAGGAGATACAATTCTTCAGCGAAGGAGGAGAAATAAAAACGACGCTTGCACTTAGCACTTGACTTGCCTTTTATTACTTCATTGAAGAAGATGTCTTTTATTACACAAGAAGAGGACAAAACAAAAAATATCTCTGACTGAGAGAGATTACAATTAAGAAGAAAACAAAAAAGAATAGATACTGAGGGATTACAAAAGTGAAGAAAACAAAAAAAATCTCTCAGAGAGATTACAACAGTGAAGAAGACAAAAACGATTCCCTCTGAGAGCTATGAATAGGTAGAATATATTCGATGCAGAAGATACGAAACAGATGAGATGACAAAAACGAATCCCTCTGAGAGTTATGAATAGGTAAAATATATTCGATGTAGAGAATAAGAATCAGATGAGATGAGAAGTTGAAGTGATTGGTTGATTGAAACTTTGTTTTTTTGTTTACAGCGTGCACATAAAAATCTACGTACTTTCTTTAGTTTCTTTTTGTTTATAACTTGCACATCAATCATTTTTTCTTTTATATTATAAAAACCTATGTACTTTGTTTACTTTTTTTTGATTTACAATGTGAAGGTCAATCATTTTTTTTCCTCCATTTTCGACAACAGCATGGTCACAATTGCCAAAAAAGATTCTACTCACAATTTCGGCAATGCATTGCCACAATTGGGAAAAAAAGTTTTTATTTTTATTTTTTCTAATTGTGGTAACGGCATTACAGAAATTGTGGGAAAAATTTTTTCCCACAATTTCGGCAATACCATTGCCACAATTGAAAAAAAAAAAAAAAAAAAAAAATTCTCTAATTGTGGCAATGGGATTGCCGAAATTGGGGGAGAAGGTTTTCCCACAATTTCGGCAATGCCATTGCCGAAATTCTGGGGTTTCTTCCCCACAATTTCGGCAACACCATTGCCACAATTGGAAAAAAAAAGTTTTTATTTTTATTTTTACTAATTGTGGCAACGGCATTGCCGAAATTGTGGGAAAAAAATTTTCCCCACAATTTCGGCAATACCATTGCCACAATTGGGAAAAAAACAGTTTTTATTTTTATTCTTTTCCTAATTGTGGCAATTCTTTTCCTAATTGTGGCAATGGCATTGCTGAAAATTTTTTCCCACAATTTCGGCAATGGCATTGCCACAATTGGGAAATTTTTTTTTTAATACTAATTGTGGCAATGACATTGCCGAAATGGGGGAATATTTTTCCCCACAATTTCGGCAATACCACTGCCACAATTGAAAAAAAAAAAGATTTTTTCCTAATTGTGGCAATGGCATTGCCGAAATAGGGGGAAAAAATTTTCCCCACAATTTCGGCAATACCATTGCCACAATTGGAAAAAAAAAAATTTATTTTTCTTTTCCTAATTGTGGCAATGGCATTGCCGGAATGTGAATATTTTCCCCACAATTTCGGCAATACCATTGCCACAATTAAAAAAAAAAAAAAAAAATTTCCTAATTATGGCAATGGCATTGCCGAAATTGTGGGGGAAATATTTCCCCCCAATTTCGGCAATGGCATTGCCGAAATTGAGGGGAAACTTTTCCCCACAATTTCGGCAACCCCATTGCCGAAATTGGGGGAAAAACATTTTCATACTTCTTTTTTTTTTTTTTACTAATTGTGACGATGGCAATACCATTTTAAAAAACAAAAAAAAACAATTTTGGCAATACCATTGCCACAATTGGAAAAAAAAAGTTTTTATTTTATTTTTTTTCATTGTCAAAATTGTGGGAAAAAATTTCTAATTGTGGCAATGATATTGCCGAAATGGCGGGAAAAATTTTTTCCACACAATTTCGGCAATACCATTGCCACAATTGGGAAAAAAAAAATAAAATATTATTTTTTTCCCAATTGTGGCAATGTCATTGCCGAAATCGTGGGAAAAATTTTTTCATGTCATTGTCATAATTGAAAAAAAAAAGCATTGCCACAATTGAAAAAAAAAAAAAAAAGTTTTTTCCTAATTGTGGCAATATCATTGCTGAAATAGTGGGGAAAAGTTTTTCCCCACTATTTCGGCAATGGGATTGCCACAATTGCCACAAAATTTTTCACAAATCCATTACACTTTTTTTTTTTAAGAAATAATAAGTGCGCACAATTTTTACAATATTTTTACAACAAATTCTAAGTATCAGGTTGTTACTTACTGTTATTGTTAAATTAAAATAGTAATGTCAATGTCAAATTTAAATTTGAACTAATAATAACTAGTTACTTGTGATTTATTGTGAAAATATTGTAAAAATATTGTGTGCATAACGCATTATATTTTTCTTTAATTCTCCCGCATTCATTTAATTTTTTCTACCATTTTCAGCAATACAATTTTTTTTTTTTTTGTCTGGGCATTATTGCAGTTCTCACACATCCGGGCGGGCAGCACAGTGAAGTTGGGCAGATGAATTTCGGCAACACAGTTGCCGAAATTCAACTCCTGACAGCAGCACTCTCTTTCCTCCTTTTTGTGATTCTCTCTCCTACTTTTTGGTTGAATTTCGGCAACGGTATTGCCGAAATTCGTCTCTCTCCTCATTTCCACAAATAACTTCAAACAGTACCTATAACGCAAATATATTTTAATTTTTGCAATATTTACCTAAAAGACTCATCAATTGGGCCTGCCGCCTGCCTGCTTGTGAAGCATTAAAAAAAAAAAAAAAAAAAAGGTGTGAAAGAAAATAAATTCAAGGTGATAAAAACGAGGGAATGGGCAATTAGATATAAGAAAATATATATATATATATATATATATATTAGTAATAATAAAAAATACATTGCAAATAAAAAATAATAATAATAAAAGATATTAAAAATAGTGGAAGAGAATAAAAATTAAAAAAAGTAGTAACAAATGTTGGCAGGTATACTTTGGCTTGTACATGTGCAACAACTTTGGATTTGAGTAAAAAAGAGATATAAAATTTGCTTTATAATTTTTTTTTAAATGTCTAGTCAATTAAACAAAAATTCACATTTATTGTTAGTTATATATATATATATATATATATATTAAATATATAAAATAGCGGTAAACCCGAAACGGTACACCGGTATTGACCGGTATCCGAAATATATCGTACCGGTGGCCAAACCGGTACAGCCTCCGGTACGGTATTGACTTCCTTGATTGGAAGAAGCCATTTGTTTGGTGGATGCAATCAGGCTGAATTGCGTGATTCAGAGAGTTAAAAAAGACAATGTTTCGTCAAGTCAGTTGGTAGCAGGGCTCAAGTACATGGGGTAGACTAGGCTTAGAGGGTCTTTTGTTATTCGTGTACTCCAATTTATTCTCTAGTAGATCGATTTACTGCTTGGAGGGTGGCAGAGAGGTTTTTTGCCAAGTTCTTCGGTTTTTTCTTCGATAACACATCGAAGTGTTATCTTGTGTTTACATTCTTCTTCTTTACTCTTTTAGCTTTCATTTTATTGTTAATATTTGATGAATATGGCTTAGAGTAGTTATATTGTTTGATCGCTCGCATTTACTCTATTCCGCATTTAGTTTAAGTTAGAGTAAAATCAACCGAGCCGTAATTTTTAATTTGGGGGTCTACACAGCTCTTATGTTTTCACACAAATTCGAGCTTTCAGAACCTTTGATACTTAAGTTATTTAGTGGGGAAAAAAGAGAGAGAGAAAAATTTACTCTTCAATTTAAACTATACCTCATTTTACACTTCCTCTCATGAACTATCGAAATACAAGATTGATCCCCAAAATTATAACTATATAATACTTGACTCATTGTCATCTGTTTTGGGGTTAAGTCAAACAAAATTTAACATTAAAAGACAAATTTATCCTTCATTTCAAAACATATGATAGAGTGTAAATTTGTCTTTTAACTAAGAAAGTGAAAGGACAGGGTAAAATGTTACATGAGTTTTTGTTTAGAAGGCTGATCATGAATTCTTGTAGTTCAAGGGAGGTAAATGTAAAATGGATTCATTGTGGAAAAATGTAATTTGAAAAAAAAAAGAAAAAGAGAAGAGAGAGAGAGAGAGAGAGAGAGAGAGAGAGAGAAATGTTGTGTGTTTGGGCCATTTGCATCTTTATAAGACTAATTTGTATTGGCCCAACTAAGGATGGCCAGACCTAACGGGTATCAAGTACCCGACCTGAATTTACAACTTTGGTTAAAACTTTCGTTTTAAGGTTAAAACTTTGGTAAATTGGGCGCAATCTGTGGCAAACTTTGTACCAAATTGGTACGTATGCTGTGAGTTCCAATTAGTTCAATTAATAAAATTTATTGTCATCAAATAAGATATCTGAGGTTCAATTCCTGCCTGCACTAAAATCAATTGTTATCTTAATTTGATGATAAAGAACAATTATAAAAAACGGACAAAATAAGTTGAAACTCTCTAAAACAAAAAAGTGGTACCTGTGTTCTTGAAGGTACGATGTTTAACAAAGTCTCGTAACACTCCCGGTGGCACAACAATGTATATGGTTAAAAAGGATTTGAAAGTTGAAACATATTAGTCACCGTCGAGGTTGTTCCACAAATAAAATTCTTTGCCGCAATCTTACGAACCAAGGAAAAATCTCAAGGATTGATATTAGTCAATCAGGTATAAAATGAGAAGTGGGGAAGGGGTCCAATGATGCTTTAATAAAATGTTCTCAATGCTCTACAGGAATCCTCATTACTCAAGACATGTCTAGAGGTAGTGCATGAATGAAATTTCTTGATTGTGGTGTGGGTCTAGTAGTCCCACAAAGTTTTTTTTGAAAAACAAAGAGTTTAGGATTCCATTCCTTAAGCACAAAAAAGATGCTTCTACTCAAATAGCCATCAAATAAAATAGAATTAAAAAAAAAAGGAAAGTTGGAAAAATAAGTAAAATTTCCTTGGCTAATTGAGAAGTGCTTCCTCTCTTTAATTTCTTCTGTAATTAACCAAGTTCACTTGTAATATTAAGCAAGAAACACTTTGGACTTCAAGACTAATTTTTCGTTCTGACGTCCTTATCTGATGCAAATCCAATCTCTCTCTCTCTCTCTCTCTAATTTGCAATTTGATGATAATCCAGTTTAAGTGCTCAACTCTCTCTGCATCAATATTAGCAAAACTGAAGCTCTTACTAGAGAAATCTGTAACATTTGCCATGTGTGATGATGGAGGATGAAAAATAGTCCAATTCAGAATGGTGTCAATGTCATCTTGACAACATTTGGACTATCATTTATAAGGTGGCTCTAGTTAAAAGTTCAAACCGTAGAGAATAATGAATTCAATCATTTAGGCATTAGCGTAAAAGTAATTGCTTGAAGCAACCAAAGAAAGTGAAATCAAATAAGAATCTCTTGCAACCTCAAAGAGCCGGTCTCTTGGCTGCAAGTCCAAACCAGCTTCTTCTTATATTAGAACGCAGTTTCTTGTACACAAGCCCTCCTAAAAACAAAACTCCTGCCCCTGCCAGCACTGCAATCACTATTCCTACCTTCTGTCCACTGTTCAGTCCTCTACACAAGCACTCCTAAACACAAAACTCCTGCCCCTGCCTGCACTGCAATCACTACTCCTACCCTCTGTCCACTGTTCAGTCATCCAGAAGAAGAAGAAGAAGAAGAAGAAGAAGTAGCAGTTGAGGTTATGGAGGATTAGTATTAGTAGGTGGAGGAAATTGAGGTGGAACATTTGTTGGCAGTACAGGCGGTGAAGAGAGTGGTGTAGTTGGTTTTACATGTAGTTTATCAACTAGGAAGCATAAACACGGATACGGTATGACACAAGGACATAGAAAATTTTTAAAAAATTATAACATGACACGACAAGTATGACACCGAATACGGTATGACATAAGAACATAGGAAATTTTAAAAAAATTATAACATAACACGACAAGTATGACATCGGGTATGACACAAATATAATACCTCAAATGAAGTGTTCATGCTTATTCTTATTCCCTTAGATGTATGCAAAAAGCTTCCACTTTGAGTCTAGAAAAGCCAGAAAGGTGATTGATATGCCCCCTTCGTAACAAATATAATATATAATTAGTTATCCACCAAAACATTCAACAAATTTAATGTTATGTGATTATTTTATATTCCTTTATTAGAGTTGACCTTATCAACCTTTCACATAATATTCATTCACAATATTGTTATGTTGATGACTTTTTTTTTTTTTTTTTTTGAGAAAGTTGTTATGTTGATGACTTAATATAATTGTATCTTATTAATTTTATAATATATCTTTTTGTTTTCTTAAACCCTGTATTCTTCTTGTATTTTTATTTTCAGTTTTAATAAAATTCAATTACTTATAATTAAAAAAAACGGTGATGGGCTTTGATGAGATTTAATAAAAATTTTCCAAGACGGTATCTTATACGTATCATTCAGCATATTATTCAGCCTCAACATTAAACCTGCTTTGAAACTCTTGGTGGCAAGACATACATGTACTCCAGCAATGTACTCCCCATCATTCTTAGATGCCAATTCATCATACCTCAAATCTGTAGTCAGTATCTTATACATAAAATAGCACTCCTTTTTTACGCAAAACCATAGTCCAATATCTTATTATACGTACAGTATTCAATAAGGTATAAAACAGTGCAGAGTAGATACTAGATTGGACGTGGATAACTCATCCAAATTCTATGTATTACCAGTTGTTACCAGATACCACCATCTTTCATCTTACTCTGATTTAGCTTGGACAAGCTGTTCCGCCATTCACTGATCTATTAACGTATTGCTTATTGTTGTAACTTGTAACTCGCATTTAGTTATCTCAGTAGCACAAACACACCAAATAATGAGACTAGAACGAAAAATAAATAAGATCCATATTCATCTATTATATCAAAAATACAATCTTAATCATTAAACAGTACATCCCTTGAAGAACTCATCCAAAAGTCTTCATGAGTTAATGTAATACAAGTTTAGAAATACCATATACGACCAAAGGAACTTATTTATCAAAATAAGTTGGAGTGGTACATTACATATTTATCAAAGCAAAGCAAACTGCAGGCTGCAAGTAGATATCGAAGGTGAATATTCAATGTAGTAAACGGTTTATTTTTTCAACGGAAAATGGTGAACCGGGATCTTGGCCGTTTCTAATAATAATGGTGCAAATTTGTCTGCAGGCAATGTCACATGCAGGAGGAGTTGCCGAAGGATTCTGTTTCAAGCACTCAGGCGTGCATAGAGAGAGACATTTCACCAAATCTTGAGCCTCGTCTGCAAATGCCATCACAACCAGCATGGAGGAGACAATAAGGAACATGGCAATGGTATTCTTGGTGTTCATGTCTTATATTGTTTTCTTTTTATTTTGAATAAAATATTAATGGAAAGGATGAAGAAAGTTATGGTGCCTTTGGATCATATATAAAGGGCACATATATATATATATATGTTGCTCCTCATGTGTTAAATTAAGGAGGTTGAAACGACGCGTGAAGGTTAATCTTTTTCTCTAAATAAAGGTAATTTGGAGTATGTGTTAAAACAAAAATGTTGTAGCTAGAATGATTTTGAATTGGTCTTGAATCTGATCTAGCTAGCTAGTTATGGTTATGGATGCTAACCAAAACTATATGAAGTAACCATTTAAGTGATTATTTTTGCATTTAAGAGTTTCACTGAACAGAATCGTGTAGAATGATTCTGAATCAGTCAAAAATGTTATGGAAGTTACTAACCAGAAAATCTAGAAATCATGAATTAAATACTTTCAAAATCTTGGAAGAATAAACATCGACTTCATAGATAATTTAGTAAATAATTTGGACAAATACATTGAGTCTTTCCATATTGAGAAAGTTTCTTTTTCTCTCAATTTAATGTGAAAGTACTTAGGAACCTAATCATTCTTATATAAGGTAATTAAGTAAAAAAAAAGGGTTAAAAACTGATGTACACAACAAATAATTAAGTCCAAAGTTGCCTTTTAAGTTTTTGAATTAAAATTTCACTTACAATGTATATCAATGAACTCCCAGTATTGGTCTAGCCAACTCATATGGGAGCTATAGGGAGATCCAACTGCACCCTTTGTTTTGTAGCGCAAAGAGCTAGCTCTTTTTCATAATTACCATTTGTTGGATATACACATGAGTAAAATTTCACATTAAATAATAATGACAAGAGTGAGTAGTTATTATATAACATAGTTTGATCCAAACTTATTAACTTACACATTTGGGTTAAGTGATGTCCATATATATATATATTAAATTATTAACAACTCAATTGTCACTTCTTATAAAAAAAGAATAAGAAAAAACCTCAATTGGAGTCTTCCAATGTGTTATCTTATCTCCCCCAACACGTAGTATCAAAGCCTGTATCAAAGTCTATGTATGATAGTGTGTGGCAAGGTGACAAGGTTTTCAAGATTTCATTTTCAATTGGAGCTAAATAAAAAAGAATAGTACATGACTTTATAGACACCCACGTATGAATATGTTTACTTTCATAATCTTGACTCCACACATATAATTATTGCCAATGGTGCTATGATTTCCAATCAAACGTGTGAATATATTTAGTTATTTCATTACAATACTTTTTATTTATAGTAATAAAACTACCATTCCTATTATAATTATCATTCCATGCGTTTGCTTCTCTATGAGACTAAATTGTATTGGCCCAGCAGTCAAGAAAGATGATTAGACTAGAAGTATAGCTCACTAAAACTATAACAGGTAAATGGCCCAAGCTCAGCCATGTTAGAGAAACTGGGTTGCTTGACGAGGCATGTTATATTTGTTTAATTTAACCGTGGCCCAACCCAGAGTACCCCCACTATATATGCTAATACTTACCACCGATAACACATTAACATCCACTAAAATCCATGACCAAATCAAAATAGGAATTGAAAAAAAAAAAAAAAAAATTCAAGAAATAACTTCAGCTAGAATAGAATTCTTTTCTTAACAAAGAAAGAATTCCAATCATATGATTTAGACCACCAACCTAATGATAACCGTACATGAGTGATGAGTGCCATGTCCTCTCTACCCATTCAAATTTTAAGAAGGAAATATGTTCCACTTGCTATGGCTATCAAATGATTCAAATCAAAGAGAATTAAAAAGACAGTTGGAAGAATAATTAAATTTCCTTTGCTAATTGAGAAGGGCTTCCTTTTCCATTAGCTTTTCCTTTCTTTAATTTCTTCTATAATTGTTTCAATTAAAAAAAAAAAATTTATTCTATAAGTAACCAAGTTCACATGTTATATCAACCCAGAAAAAGCAAGAAACACTTTGGACTTCCAAGTGGAAACTAGAATAAATTTTCATTCTGACTTCTATATCTGATCCAAGTCCAACCTTGAACTCTCTCTCTCATTTGTAATTTGAAAATCAAGTTGGCATCTATGATTTAGACATGCAACATTAGGCAAAATCCAGTTTTAAGTTTTCGACTCTCTGCATCAATATTAAACAAAACTGAAGCTCTTTCTGGAGAAATTTGTAGCATTTGCCATGTATGATGATGGAGAAGGAAAAATAGTTCAATTTAAAATGGTGTCACAGAATAGTTCAATTTGTAACATTTATCACTAAATACTTCTTTATGATTCATATAGAATGCACTTCGTCAACTGACATCCATAATTGTATAGCATGCAATTGCATATTTGTATATTGTCATTCCTAACAAAATGCAGCTAGCACTGGTGAAGTGACTTAAGCGTACAATAAGAGAAGAAGGAAGAGGAAATTGCTATTACAAACAGCAATGACCATAGTTGTCAAAGCACGCAAAAAAGAAAAGAAAAAAAAGAAGGATTCCAATCATGATAGACCACTCCTCTAGTTGTCAACAAATGAGAATTGCCCTTTTCATGTTTGAATAGGGGCAACAACATGGCCTAGTTTTTACACTTTCAAAAAATTGAAGCAAAAGAGGTCTAGGCTTTAGACATGAAGTATCATGTTGAGCTTAAAAAATCTTGAAAAGAGAAGAGCTCATCATCTTAAAAAGAGAAGCACTTGCAAATCCCAAAAATAAAAAGATCAAGGCATGTGACAAACTAATGTTGTCATTTAAGGTAACACATTTATCTCTGTCTCTTTTATATTTGTCTATTAAAATTTACACCTAGTAAGGTTTCAGGCAAAAATGTATGTACTACTAGATAGAACACAAAAGAGGTAAGACTCTAGGATTACAAGAAAATAAGAAAAAGGCCCACCTAGGCCATTGGTAACTTATTAGTCATGTATGAATTGTTCCAAATTTCTTGTTTAA